>OW121766.1:11867500-13117500 GCA_933228765.1 Miltochrista miniata | reverse complement strand
GTTTGGACTAATTGAAACTTTCCATCGCTTTAATATTATGTAGGCTAGTCCATTTACGTAAATTGCTGACCAAGCCGCATGAGCCCCAGGTTTAGGAATATTTTGATACAAACTTTACCATTATCAAATTATAAATACGTTTAAGTTCAACCCTTTTCAAATTAATGAATTTTTCTATAAAATAGTTTATTTTTATGTACTTACTACTTAAGTAGTAGACAAGGATACGGTCCATCTCATCGAAAGTGTCACCCTCTAATGAGTTTGAGAAATGACACATTCTGAAAGGTTTCCTCGCCACGGCCTACAATCGAAAACCTCGTTGCCTTCTGACGTCTGTCGGGACAGCTTTTTAATTCTTAACTAGCTGACCCGACAGACGCTGTCCTGCCATAACTATGAATTTGGAAATAGGTACCCCGAATTCCACTTTCTTATTTTTCACATTATTAATCTTCTCCTGACAATAACAAACACAACATAAAAAAAAATAGCGAAATCGGTCCAGCCGTTCACGCATGATGTCGTGACCAAGGAAATAGGGATTCATTTTTTAGGGTTTCGTAGCCAAATGGCAAAAACGGAACCCTTATAGATTCGTCATGTCTGTCTGTCTGTCTGTCCGTCTGTCTGTCCGTCCGTGTGTCACAGCCTCTTTTCTCCGAAACTATAAGGCCTATGCTATTGAAACTTAGTATTGATACTAGATGTATTCTGTGAACCGCATTAAGATTCTTATATAAAACTAGAAAAAAAGCAGTATATTTTGGGGGTCCCCATACTGAGAACTGAAACTCAAAATTTTTTTTTTCATCTAACCCATACGTGTGGGGTATCTATAGATAGGTCTTCAAAAATGTTATTGAGGTTTCTAAAATCATTTTTTTCTAAAGTGAATAGTTTGCGCAAGAGACACTTCCAAAGTCGAAAAATGTGTCCCCCCCCCCCCCCTCTAACTTCTAAACTAAGAGAATGATAAATCTAAAAAGAATAATATGTTGTACATTGCCATTAAAACTACCAACGAAAATTAGTTTGAACAAGATAGAGCTGGTAGTTTTTTTTAATACGTCATAAACCGCATTTTCGGTTAGAAAAATCACTACCACTGCGAACGTGTTAAAACATCAATCAAAGTTACAACGAACTATAAGAACTTTTATATTATGTTACTTGCTGCTACGAAACCCTTCATGGGCGAGTTCAACTCGCACTTGGCCAGTTTGGGAATTCATTTTTATATAATAGAAGATTTGTATTTCCATCAAAGCTTATTACCTATTATTTTCTTAAAAAAGTTATAGAAGTGAATAAGGATCTCTAAAATCCATTATTGGTAATTAAATAATGTTAAGAACGTCAAACTCACACGTTGTTTCCAACTACGAGTTGGAAATACTCTGTAATTAAAATTGAATCAGCTATAAGTCTGGCAGAATGGTCTTCAATTTTCTCAACAAGAGTTTCCACCCGAGTCTGTTTATTAAATGAATCCTTTCAGTAAACTTACTTACTTCAAACCCTTCCTAATAATAAGATACCGAAGTTTGCCAAATTAATTTAAACACGATGCAGCTTTGTAGCGAGAACATTAAGAATTGAGCTCCTAAAAGGTCTTATTTATTTGTATAAGGTCATGAACCTTTAAAAATATATCCGTATATTTCACTAGTAGCTTTTTATTTCACATAAAAGGGGGTGAGCCTGTTGACGTGTACAAGGGTTTTAGAACGAGGTTAGTTCTACCTAATCTTGAAATTTTAAAAGTCGGATTTGCCTTCCACGTGACGATACCCATGTTACTTTTTGCCTGGATTTCGTTCTAATTTAGAAGATGCACCACTAGCAGGTGAGGCCGGGCAGTAAAGATCTAGGCAGAGTATCACTGCATAACTAAAATGATGAAATCCTTCGTTGGCCACTTACTCCTGAACTATCCATAGAAGTTGTTCTAACAATTAATGACAAAACAATATCTCGGAGTTTCTTAGTCCAATGTTAATGTTAAACTCGTGTCGCCAAATGCAGCTCCAACAAGCACCAGTTGAAAGCTCAAAATAAATAACGTCTAATGCAACTACGTCCAACTTTCACTGCTTTGTAAACCAGTATCTACCCGTACCAGTTCATTGACCGTACCAGCTTTTCAGTAAAGTGACTTCAAAACAGTGTGATGAAAAAACATAGGAGCTTGGTACATTAAATCAAACACATCATAAATCAGTTCAATTTGTGTACTATGTAAAGGAAGGATCTTTAGGGATCCGTACCCGAAGCGTAAATACGGAACCCTAATATTAAGACTCCTGTCTGTCCATCTGTCACCTGACTGTATCTTGGCCGGTTTTTTTATTTCTTTATTTAAACCCTGCAGCACCTTAAGTTTATTTGTATAGGTACTTACCCACATGCAACATAAACTGAAGTCTACAGAACAAGTTACTTACCTATACGAAAATAAATTATTCAACAACATTGAGTATTCATTTAGCCTAATTTTCAGCCCGCGTGTTCCGTAGAGGCATTCAACCGGTAAATGTGGATGACTTTAATCAAGGTAAAATGGACGTCCGAAAAACCGGAAAAAGTTACATAAATTTTTGTCCGGGGTTTGTTAAATTGTATTAACCGCTCGACTGAACTTTGCAGCTGAAGAAAGAAGCTCAAAAGTAAAACGAATATTTTTTTTCATGAAAATCTTTTAGAAAGATAAGAATTATTCTTATAAATAAGATTAGCTTAAATTTTGTCTCCAATAATATGATGTAGTGAACGAATTGGCGCCATTTTTAGAATATCTTGTCAGTTTTGGGCGCCGCTGAATAAAGTAATACAGTTTTGATTCAGTTTTGTTTATGTTGTTATTATTTTTAGATTCTTTACACGCAGTCTGGTCGTCCACCAGCCAGATGGACAGATGACCTGAAAAAGGTCGCAGAATGGAGCTGGATGTGGAAGGCGCAGGACTGTGCAATGTGGCGTGGATTGGGAGAGGCCTATGTCTAGCAGTGGACTGCCAGAAGCTGATTTGATTGCTTCGATTAATAGACGATAGAATATTAGTATTTTTTTTTAAATTTCTTGCAAAAACTCATTTATTATTGGGTTATATTGGGTCATTTATTACCAATAATAGACGTAAGATTTTTTTAAGAAAACGTTGTACCCAATAAATGTCACTCATTTTTACCATTATTTTGGTGTCTTCAACAAATTTTCCTGAAAATAATTTTCAACATTTTGTATGGCAAAGGTTCGAAGCGGCATCGTGTTTGCACTGCGCCTGTCCCATATCTATCCCTGTATCATCCTCGCCAAATACCTTACGAAGTTCAGGTTTATATTACAAAAAATATTACGTACACAAATATTACTGACCCATATTCATTTACTGCTAGTATTACACATACTGAAGAACCAAAGGCGTAAAGAGAACAAATTCAAAAACAAATAAACATGTTCCGAAAGCGTTTGTAATTACATACTTTCATGCAATACAAATAAAAAGCAAGCATAGCTGTGATGCTTTCATGAAACTATTATACATATTAATTAACAAGCCGGCCGGGATTATTCTGCCTGAAATCTTCCGAAGATTTTGTCAATGTTATACAACTGTTGTGTGAGGCACTCATACCTGCCAGATGAGATGACGAAGACAATAGTTGTACCCTAGTCTTGAGAATTACAGGCCCATTTCCCTGGCGATCATTACGGCCAAGGTGCTTGACGGTGTGATTGAGCGACGCATAGTAAAACAGATTAAATTGCATGATGCACAATTTGGCTTCAGAGCAGGTCTGTCCACAGAATCAGCTATACTAGCGCTCAAGCATACCGTTAGGTACTACACGGATAGGAGTACACCAGTGTATGCTGCTTTTCTTGACCTCTCCAGGGCATTTGACCTGGTTGATTATAATATTCTGTGGGCTAAAATGCGCAAGCAAGGCTTACCAGAGGAGTTGGTAAGACTTCTGGAATATTGGTATGACAACCAAATTAACCAGGTCCGGTGGGAGGGAGCGTTATCCATTGGATACGGGTTGGAGTGTGGGGTGAGGCAGGGGGGGCTAACATCTCCGTCGCTCTTCAACCTATACATTGATCAGCTGATCGGGGAGCTCAGTAGCACCGGGATTAGATGCTCTATAGACTCAAATATCATAAACAGTATTAGTTATGCTGATGATATGGTGTTGCTGAGCCCCTCGCTTAGTGCACTTCGTCGTTTACTTGCGATGTGTGAAGGGTATGCTAAGGCCAATGGGTTGGTATACAATGAAAAAAAGTGTGAGCTTGTAGTGTTTAGGGCTGCGTGTAAAAAGCTTGACACGGTACCGCCGGCATATATTAACGGGGTAACATTGAAAAGAGTGTCACAGTTTAAATATTTGGGTCATATCGTTACTGAAAATTTGAGTGATGACAATGATATGGAGAGGGAGCGGAGGGCGTTGTCGGTCAGATGTAATATGCTGGCCCGCAGGTTTGCTCGGTGTTCGCAAGACGTAAAGATGACGCTATTCAAAGCCTTCTGTCAGACCATGTACACTTGCAGCCTGTGGGTCAGACATACGCAGAAGGCCTACAACGCTCTTCGCGTACAGTACAACAATGCCTTCAGGGTGCTGTTGGGACATCCTAGGTTTTGTAGCGCGTCAGGTATGTTTGCTGAAGCGAACATAGACAATTTTCAGACGATATTAAGAAAGCGTGTTACATCGCTGATACAACGGTTGAGAGGATGCCCCAACAGTATCATGAAAGTGATTGTTGATCGTCCTGATTGTCCCTTTTCATGGTATTGGGTGCGGTTACATACATACCGATCAGGAGCACCTTTACATACAAGCTTTATGAATTAAACTGTGATGATGACATTATTTATATTCACTTTATTGTTATAATTCGTATATATTGGTCTGATTATTATAACTCATTATTATCAAAATTACATTAAAAATATTTAATATGCATTATGAATTTGTTAATCAAATCTATCTAACTAGGTATTATTATAAATGCGAATGTTTGTTACTCTTTCACGCTGTAACGGCTGAACGGATCTGGCTGAAATTTGGTGCCTACAGAGATATGTTATAGTCTAGGAACAAAATTTCACGCAGGCGAAGCTGCGGGCATCAGCTAGTTGATAATATAGGTACGCCGTGAGTGCAAACACGTTCAAACAAGTAAACACTGTATCCATTACGTTACCGCCACTTCATTTCACTGTGGAAATGAGCTTAAAAAGTAGAACTTTAGACGCACTTATAGCCTGGTTAGCTCAATGTTCTGCAAACAGGAACTGTGTTATGCCTTTTTTTTATATTAAGCTCGCTAAATTGACATTGCCAGCATGATAGTAAGTCATGGCGCATCTAGAGATTGAGGGTCACTCTCACTGTCCTTAAGACTTCTGACGGTGCTCCTCACGTTCCGCTTGAAGAACCCGGGATTGTAAGATGAGGGAAACACGTGTGCGGGCAGGTGGTTCCAGGTTACTATTGGCTTGTGACACTAGACGTGTTAGATACATATATTGTGTCTATAGGCTCAGTTATCTCCCGTATGGGCGGAGAACCTGACGGCCAGCAATGTGGTTAGATTGCTGAGCCCGCAGAGGGCGATGGCCGTCAGGGTGATAAGGGAATACCGTACGATTTAAGGTAAGGTTATATGTCTGCTTGCCGGTACCCCTCCATGGGACCTGGAAGCGAGAGCCCTTGCGTCACTATTTAAACGGCGCAAGGAGGTGTGGAGCGGAGCCAAAGGCCTGCGTCTCGAGAAATCGAGGCCCAGCGGTGCCTGCTCCTCCAGAAAACCGTGGAGACATGGAAGGTGCGATTTGAGTAACAGAAGGAGGGATTCGCCACAATCGCGGCCGTCAGACCGGTCATGGACGAGTGGCTGAAGAGGAGACACGGTGCTCTCTCCTACCGGTTGTCACAAATACTTACCGGGCACGGGGCAACCACGGCCGAGTGCCAGTACTGCGAGGACCGCAGCGAGGACACATCGCTCCACACGCTGGTGGAGTGCACGGCGTGGGCGCAACAGTGCCAGGTCCTGGCAGGTCTAGACGTGGGCCCTCTCTCGCTGGAGAACATGGTGCGAGCCATGATCTTCAGCGGGAGTAAGTGGGACTGCGCCGCCTCTTTCTGTGAGCAGGTCATGCTCGTGAAAGAGGCGACGGCGACGGGGCGGGAACGGGAGAAAGCTCTCCCACTGAATTCCGCAGTCAGCGGCTGAGGCGCTGCCGACGTGTCTTCGCCGAAGACTATCGGCCTCCATGACTGGGAGCCTGAGGACGGTGAGAAGGCTGCTTACCGTCCTTACAAAAGCAGGCCCTAGATGGCAGCGTGACATGAAGGATTCACGCACGCCCCCTCTAAGAAGCGGGATCACACCCAAAACCCTCAAAGACGAGGGATTGCACCTGAACTACCGAGGCGAGGCCGCAGTGGTAACCGTAGGTCTGTTGGGAGTACTGGGACATCCTTCCGAGGGCTAACCGGGGGCTCTCAACCGTAGGCTGTTGGGCGTTACGTGAGGTTTTTAGTGGGTAGGAGTCCGGCATAGCATCCATGAAGGATTTTCCCTCACGTTAGAAAAAAAAAGGATACGTTTATTACTCTTGATTAGGTGGGCTGTAAGTTTATAGGCATGCCATGCCACCTCAGTAGTGTACAAAAACTCTGGAGCCTATTCGATGCAAAGAAACAAACAACCAAATCTTTCCTCTTTACAATATTAGTTCAGATAAGTAGATTTTCATAGGATGCTTTATAAAAATATTAATTGCTATGACTAAGTACGTATTCTTCACTGCCATAAAACACAAATAGTTTGTGCCAACTATTTCTTTAATTACCCAGCTTCAGCACAGTGCAGCTGTTCGCTATATTTTTGGATACTACAAATTAAACACTAAAACGTGCAGCTTTCAATGTATTCTCACTTAATTATACTCGACATACCGCAGCCTACAAAAAGTGACCCGGTCGATCCAAATCTTCCATTCATAGACCAATTTGATCTCATTTTACTTTCATATTAAAACCTTTTTGCTTGACACAGCAAACGTTCATGTACGTTTATAACCCTGTTCACCGTAAAGGCTTTTAGGGAGGGTAAACATCATTGACGCATCACGAGCGTAGGTTAAAAATGCCCGGTCGTTTTTGTCCCGGCGCTTTCATAACGTACCCGGTTTATGTTCACCAAATAACCTTTTATACGGAACCGTGCAGTTAAAGTGAGATGAGTGAAGTTGCGCGTCAAAATTAATGTGAGTTCTTTTATGATACGTATTTAAAGTTCAGGTTGTGGTAGATATAAAAGAAAAGATAGGTCAATTTATAATTTATTGTACTTTTTTTGCGTTAAGCCGTTGGCATAATACTGGCTAGAAAGACTAATGAATGGTTCTTTACCGGTGTACAAAAATAGTAGTGGAATTAGTAGCAGCACATTTAAACTTCAGTAATAAATAAATTACCGGGTGATTCACTCACCCATTGACACCCTGAAACATGATTATTTTTCTGTGCTATCATGGCTTCTTCTAATTAAGTATCTTCTAAGTAAGGGGTGTTCATGATTCCACTTGAAATAGGATGCCTGAGTTTTACGCGAGTCAAGCAGGTGGCGTCCAGCAGTAGGTATTACTGTAAATTTAAAAAGAAGATTACACTGGACAAAATAATTCTTCAACGTTTGGCTCAAAAAACTGAACGGCTCTTTTCACAAACGGTTGACACAAGTAGGTATTCATCCCTGCATGCATTTTAAAACACAAACAGTCGTCTGCAGAGCTAAATTTTTCATTTATTTTATTTAAAAGTGGAAACATACAACTCGGTTCAGACGGGACTTGAACCATTGGCGGTAAAGTCGTGGTGTAAAACAAGTTATAAATAAAATAAATGTATAAAAATAAACCATTACAGAAAGATGGAGCTATATATAAGGAGGTTGACCGTTAGATTTAGAAGCCTCCCGAGTAAATAAACCCTCTAGAGGTTGATCCAAAGGAAAATCTCAGTTAACCCTGTCTATGTCAGTGAGTAAGGTCACTAGCACTCCTTGGGGAAGGTGATTTATTTTATAGCAGTAACTGCTTACCTTTGGGATTCTGTTTATCGAGATATCAATAATGTTTGACATCTATTTTGTAGGTACTTTTGAACCGACCAGAATGGCTAAAAAGGCAACCTAGCACGTTTCATTCATAATCTGATACATTTGCAGATTCGTACAAGAAATGCTTTGAGACCGGAAAATGGTACATAAGATTATGAAACGATTCACCTGCAATTCATTTCATAACCTTATCATACCATTATGATATTGATGTTGCTACTCCAAAAAAAGTACGGGGATGCATCGAAATGAAATGAAACATTAACAAACGTAGTGTAATAAAACATACAATGTTGCCTTTTTAGAACCGCGGCCGCAGTGCCCGGTTAAATTAGGTATAGCTTTGAAAGGGTACACTTGCAGTGATTGATAAGAGATAAAAAGTATTTTCAAGAGTTTAGATCAGTAGGTATATGAATTTTATGCAAAGGGTTTCAGAAAATACTATAAACAATTACATAATCTGCAATTGAGTTTAACTTACATTCATAGACATACAAAAATATGCGGTGCACATACCTACATTCTCACATTATTTTATATTTTGTTCTGACGGACGCAGGTTTTTTTTACCTTTCGTTAATAGCGATATTTTCAAACCAGCGTCAGAGAAACACAGTAGTAAGCGTAATGAAGTGTCTAGGCGAGGCCGCGATAGAAGCCAAAGTCTACCGGAAACCCTGGGACATTCTTCCGAGGGCGTACCCGGGACTCCCAGTCATAGACTGTTGTTAGGCATTGTGTGGTTTTAGTCGGCATGAATCTCGCATAACATACATCATGTAGGATTTCCACACGTAAAAAAAGCGTATTTTAGTGGCAGTGGACTTGCCACATCTGTAGAAGAACTGATGGCCAGAGGGACTGACAACCTGAAGAAGATATTGCAGGGAGTGACTGGATGCGGAAGGTGCAGGACCGTGTGACGTAATTTAGGAGATGCCTTACTCTAATGTGGACTGGCATTGGCTGATTTAATTAGTTGATGTTTTCAATATACTTATACATACCAATGTTGACGCGTAAACTTATAAGTATACATGTTAGCCAAATCAATTAAGCCCTTAGAGCGTGACGAGCTAACGAACTACCAAATATTTTCATCATAAACGTTTACATTCATAAATAAATGTATAAATATTGTTGGACATATTATAATGTTAGTAGGATTAAATTTTGAGACAGTAAATAGCGAACCAAACAGTGGTTGGAATAATGTTAAGAATTACAGATAAGGAAAATTATGTCATTAATATTGATGTCATCATTACCAGCCGTCCACTTATAAATTTAATAATCCCAGAAATATGATTAAAACGTAGGTCGAGACGAGCTTATTAGTCAAGACAAAGTTAACGTAGTACATTTACATAATTTGTTCAGTCCTTCTGTTGCCGACCGTTTTGCTTCTCTTTCAGGGACTGAAGACGGCGAAATTTTAAGTAAATAATAATCTTACAATTCTTGTTTATCACGTAATTGTGAGACATGTTTTTGAATGATTAATTTTGTTGATTCCAAAACTCGAGGTAAACAACCAATAGCTTTCTTGTTAACTTATCTTTTACTGTAGTTGAGATGTTATTAGATCTTATTGGTAAACTAAAATATTTTATAAACACTGCACCACAAGGCTTGAGAAATTTTGAGACATTTGAGCAATTTTAAGATGAAAATCAATAACCCTATTGATTTTTATCTTAAAATTGCTTAAATGTCTCAAATGTTTCTACATGCCATTAATAAGAGTTATTGATAATTTTAAAGTTTCTGTCTAGCCGAATTAGTTTTTGGGTTTATATTAACATGCAAACGAAAATCTCTCTCTCTCTCTAATTAACTTAGGCCCAAGTTGGTTCGTAAAGTTTGAACATGTTTTGTAAGACTTGCCAGAACATATGAACTTTATAACTGGAAATGCGACGTTGTCGGGTAGAAAAGATAGTTCTGTGCGGTGTTATATGGTAGCCTTTATAGGGTTTTCTTTTGGTCGTATTTGGTAGACTTACTCGCGGATGCGGAGGCGTAGAATTGCTAAATATCTATGGAATATTCAGTTATCAACGCTTTTCACATCACATGAGATAAAATGAATATTTGATTCTTTTTAAAAACGTTTCCATTGAAATAATACTTACAACCAAATATTCCAGTTAACCCTTGCTAAGCTTTTCATTTTTACAGGATAGGTAGCGCGAGTGTGGCGCCTCTGGTGTTGCAAACGTCCATAGGTTACGGTGATCACCGGTTACCGCAGCCCAAAACCCAGATCTGGTGGGGCCGTATGCTTATTTGCCACTTTAGTGGTATAAAAAAAAAAAGCTTGTGTGAAGAAGAGATTGGTGCTGTCACGACCGGGGATCAAAATCAGGCCACGAAAACTGTGAAACTGTTTTAAAGGACTGCTTGTTACCTTTGCAAGGTAGTTTCTTAGTTTCCACTTGCCTTCAGGTGGGTTGTAAGCTTGTCCGAGTCCTTAGAGGTATAATATTTTATGCAGAACTTCTGGCTTTTAAAATTGTACATTATATTATTATCAACCTCGTAATAAAGATGCAAACCAAAAACAATACTTAATTTAAATATCTGTAGCAATCCAAATCTTGGTACGTAATAACGTCCGAAATGTCAGTAACTATTAAATATAAAAACAAAAACCACTTTTTGTTAAGTCCAAGGTACAAAAAGTACTTACATAGATGCCAGTATTTATCACAATTTAACTGAAAGTCTAAATAGAGAAAGCAAATAGAACAATCTGATACCAAGGTACTAAAGTTCTGTGGTCGTGTCATATTATGCGGGTCGTACTGTTCGTGATTGCTCTAAATTGCTTCAAATTAATGTCCGCAAGATCTCGACTTAGCGAGGAATTCCCTAAAGTATCTTAGATTTTACAAGTTATAGGGAATCTTGAGAACTTGCGGAGGTCAATCGAATATTTTTTTTACTGAAATTCGATGAGGGCGATATACAGAGCAACGCGCGCCTGTTGCTCTTATGGGGGCGATCTAATTATGTTCTTAACAAGATATTATAAATTCATATTTCTTTCTCCAAGAGCAGGCACAAGGCATAGATACCTATTTATAAACGTTGTATTATGTCTCATTAAATTGTATGCCTATGAGAAAGTTCAAAAGTAATTAAACATTTTGAAAGTGTTTTTTACGTGTGGAAAATTGTCATGGATATAACATCCACCGCCGCACTCCTGCTGTCAAAAACCACGCGATTCCCTTCAATCTGCATACAGTCCTGCCCCGAGGGACGCTATCCCCGAAGGAGTAGGCAGAGGCATAGTATAACGCCCACATTTCACTTTACAGTTTAAGTTCCACGTAACAGGTGGTGAGCCCATTGCCGTGTTGAAACGGACAGGCGCAGGTCGCAACGACCCGCAGTTGAAGTTTTTCAAGCCGCCCTTAAGGCCTTCAACTTGGCCAAACGATTGTCATTTTACTGATAACCGGGTTTCATTACGAGATTTCCCTCTCTTCGTAATGGATCGTTTTGCGAAAGTGTTCCCTTAGTCGCCTCTTACGGTTCCCTCGGCATGAATTGGGTGGCGACATTTTGTACTCTCTCCCGTTGCCACACGGAGAACCGTCGCCACACAGGGTCTCACGTCAACTTGAGAGTTACTCTCAATATAGCCTTTCCATGTTTCCATAGTTTTTTTACAATTCAGGCAAATAATTTTGATGGACTAATAGAGATTAATATTTCTAAACATCAGCTAATATTTCTTACGTATTATGGTGGATATTTCGGAGCTATATTTGACAAATATTAATGTCCCTTCGCTACATGAAGAACGAAACATGTTATCTGACCATTACACTCGTTTCCACTCAAAGGGACATATAAGGGAAGAAAAACTGCGAATGTAGACGATTGATAACGGGAACAATATGTGATAGAAATAATATCTTGTATTTTTGTATTGTAGCGAGTTAATAAGATTAAGTCTGTTATTTGTATTTTCTCTTGTCCACGTCTTATCTAGATGTTTTCCTTTGCTTTAATCACATGTAATAGAATATATGTTTTGCTACTGAAGATCTTTCCATACTACCATAATCTGCTTTTCTTTTTATAATATTGACAAATCCCTAGTGTTATATTTTGGCTGTTATAATGTCGTATGTACCAAATTGGTTTTTTCTTATGTTATATTAGATAGTGGTAAGTTTTTATAAAAAGAGGTGAAGGAAATCGGAAATAGTTGTAAATATGTGTGTTGGGATGAGATCAGGTCAATTAATCCTCTGTTGTTGGAAATGTTCATAGGTTACGGTGCTCACATTCCATCAGGTAAGCCGAAAGCTTATCTGTCACCTTATTAGTATAAATAAATCTACAGTAATTTTACATTGTCCTTTTGTACCAAAATTAAACTAATGCCACAACCAACCTTTAAATCCTTTTTACACTGGAAGGAACAACATTCATGAAATTGGCAACCGTGTGATTTATTAACCATCTAAATCATAAGCTACCTGGCATCACATAAAGCGATCACGTAAAACGGTTCATTAACCGACAATCCCGAATCGCAATGTATATTGTTCGTAATACTTTCATGAAAATGTGTCGGAGGACAAATGAATGAAAATTAACGCCCCGAGAGGGCCTGTGGAAATTAAATTGTCGGTCAATGAAACATGCAAATGAGACTTGCAATCACGCTCGCTTTTGTGCCACTCAGCCGGTATTGTTTTGAGCTCAGCTCGACAGAAAATGAATTCTAAATATTCAGTTAAAAAATTTCATACCTAAGTTGGAATCCCATTTCTGCTGTCAAAATGAAGTGCTAATCTATTATATAAAAATAAGTCGGGTTTTCCTTCCTGACGCTACAACTCCAGAACGCAAGAACCGATTTCCACGGTTTTGCATTCGTTGGAAAGGTCTCGGGCTCCGTGAGGATTATAGCAAAAAAAAATCAGGAAAAATTTCACATACAGCGCCATCGCGGGCGAAGCTGCGGGCATCAGCTAGTAGACTATAATAATGATCAAAACCACTGAGCAGTTGGTAGACAGCTTTCGGATTAGCCTTTTTTGCACACTTTACAAATTAAATGAGCAATTGAAATCTTTGTTCGTTTTTGGAATAAAAACTATTAAGTAACTGCTATTTCTTGTACCTACATTTTTTGCATTCAGGTCTACGAATAACAATTCTCGATACGTATAACAATTCTAGGTTTGTCATTCGTAGATTCAGGTAGGTATATTTTATACACCATCATAATATCACCGTGTGATAAAATTTCTTTATTTTTTTACTGGTCCATTTTTCTCGGTTATTAAGAAAAATATTTGGGCGAGTGAACGTATTGGGAAAGTATAAGATGCTGTCAACCCATTTCAAGGGAACCATTAATCTCTTTTAGCTTATATGGTACATAATGCTGTGAGAACACTGCTCTTCACTAGAGACCTGCTCACAAAAATATTGAGAAACAATCTGACCCGCGCAACTTCGTTTAGGTACAGTCTCATAAGAGAGAGAAAGATCATCTTACACATCAGAAGTTTCGCACGCTCTTTTGAGTCTGAGGAATTAATTTATACACCTTTATTTATAAACTAGCTTTTGCCCGCGACTTCGTTCGCGAGATGATTTTCACATTAACTACTACTTTGGCCTATCCAATGCAATGGGCTTCTATAAAAACATAGGTCAAGCTGTATTATCATTTTCACTGAACAGATTTTGATCAAACATACAGCAATATTAATTTGGACTTAGAAGCCCTAAATCAATCGGACACAGTTGTTTTTTTTTTAAATTTATTTTGAATGGACCTATGGCTATTTTTACAATTTTATAATAGTAGAGAGGATAAGAGCTTAAAAAAAGGATTCAGACTGCCTCGTTGGTGTAAAGGTCAAAATGTGTGACTGCGGATAACGAGGTCGTGGGTTCGATTCCCACCGGAGACAAAAATTTGTGTAATTCATAAATGTTTGACAGAATTTGGGTACTTTTATGTATATAAGTATTAAAAACACAAACAGGTTGTTCCTGGCTTACTTTAGGATCGACAGCGTTGTGGGCAAATGTCGGTAAATGTTTATAATTTTCATGTAATAACAATTATTAATATCTTGATAAAGTGAGAGTAAGAGAGGCAGCAACAGGATTTATTTTTATTAATAGGCTTAATCTAGGTCCATATATTTCCCACTTCCCTTGGGAACATATTCCCGGGATAAAGTGTGTTATTCCGGACTATGTGTCAATCCAGACTATAATCCGTTACCTTAGAGCGTGATTGAGTAACAAACATCCAAAAATTCACATTTATAATTTGTAGGAAGTAGGATAACCTTCAATCACAAAAACTAGTATTAATGGCAAAATTTTTCAATGAAAATACTAGTTTACTGGTAAGTGTGAAAGGCGTCGTTTTCTAGAATGGCTAGACTGAGCACGTTGTCGACACCCGTGATATTATTCTTGTTTGAAGTCCGTGAGCTTAATCTTATGCAATAGGCACTTTGTTATATTAGTTCGTTTAACTCGTTCTGAGACTGAAATTTGAAGCTTTAGAAGTCCTTTTTAGGTTCAGTAGGGTACCTACTGAACGGTAAAAAATAAACCGGCCAAGTGCGAGTTGGACTCGCCCATGAAGGGTTTCGTAGCAGCAAGTAACATAATATAATAGTTCTTATAGTTCGTTTTAACTTTCATTGATGTTTTAACACGTTCGCAATGGTAGTGATTTTTCTAGCCGAAAATTGTGGTTTATGACGTATTAAAAAAAAACTACCAGCTCTATCTCGTTCAAACTAATTTTCGTTGGTAGTTTATATGGCAATGTATATTATATATTTTTTTCAGATTTAAAATTCTCTTAGTTTAGGAGTTAGAGGGGGGGGGACACACATTTTTCCACTTTGGAACAGTCCTCTGCGCAGACTATTCATTTAAGAAAAAAATGATGTAAGGAACCTCAATACCATTTTTGAAGACCTATCTATAGATACCCCACACGTATGGGTTTGATGAAAAAAAAAATTTTGAGTTTCACTTTTGAGTATGAGGACCCCCAAAATTTACTACTTTTTTTCTAGTTTTATATAAGAATCTTAATGCGGTTCACAGAATACATCTTGTTACCAAGTTTCAATAGCATAGGTCTTATAGTTTCGGAGAAAAATGGCTGTGACACACGGACGGACAGACAGACAGACAGACAGACATGACGAATCTATAAGGGTTCCGTTTTTGCCATTTGGCTACGAAACCCTAAAAACGGTACTATATTCATGAGACTTCGCCGTCCATTTGTCTGTCGGTCCGTCATTAGGCTAAATCTCAGGAACTCTGGAACCGGGATAGCTAGAGATTTGAAATTTTCACAGATGATGAACCTACCTATTTATGTTGCCTAATTATACCTACATAGCAAGAAATATACTAGTCGGAAAGATAAAATTAAATGGGGTTCCTATACAACAAACATGGTTATTTGTAGTTTTTTGGTACGGGGTACCATGTGCGAGTACGAGGGTTAGGTTCGGATGACTCAGAATAAGCCGCTTGGTCAAGCAGAGCTCGACATTTTGCCATTCTAGGCATTATGCAATTAATTTCAGCCGCTTTATAATCGAGACGTTTTGCATTCATAGACTTTTTTTAACTTGGACATTTAGCTAATGCAGACTTTTTGCAATATTGTCCTTTCGTACCTATCCCCTCAATACTTATCGGCGGGCTCTCTAGAATTGTGCGCCATTTGGAAACAGCCAGTTCACAGACAGACAGACAGCGGGGTCTCAGTAATAAGGTTCCGTTTTTACCATTTGGATACGGAGCCGTTAAAAGAAATAGGTAGTTTAAATTATTGATACACACGGCGTTTTCAGGAGTAATAGACAGAGACAAACATACGTATCGTATACATTGTATGTTGTCCAACGTAATATAGGTCGTCAGCCTATATACGGTTTCTAAGTTCAATATAAATATTTGTACAAAAATAGACAATAGCTTCACTTAAAACGTGTATTTCAGACAATAGGCGAAGTGACATTTCATGCAAGAGTGATGCGATGCAATATAAAATACTTTGCCCCTGAGATGCAAGAGAAAATTGGAAAAGTTTTCTGATGTGAAACATTTTGTACTACGTGTTGTGTCGTTGATTCGATATCAGATAGTCATATATATCCTAGTGTGTATTCTACGTGACATCTTTTCTGTTAAACTATGTCGTTCGGACTTGGTTCATAGTTAAAACTGTTCTAGTCTATTTCAAACCAAAAAGCTTTAACAATAATGTACAACTTTGTACATTACGTATAGGTACTACATATATTATTGTACTTACAGATAATAATCAGTACCCTTTCGGACCATTAGGTTGAATCAGTCCTTCCTTACCTAGACTAAATAGCATATTCTACGACGCAATTTTAAAAAGTCTATCTATCCATAATCCAATGAATAGTAAGTAGATCATTGATTGGTCAGTTCATTTTACTATATTTCTATACCAAGATACGTAGTAATATTTTGAAAGTGCAGAGTAATTATCCGATCGGAAAATACGACAGGTAAAAGAAAAAGCAACGAATTTAGCTGGGTCCAGGGGTGGACGGGGACGCGATAAGTCGATTTGATTGATGATAGTGATGTGTGGGGCCGGCGGCGAGGCGTCAGCTCGTGTGGACGTTCTAACACCTAGTCTGTAAAATAAATTCTTTGAAGTGTGTAGTTTTATTTTATAGAGAAAAGGTTGATATTAATATAAAACCATTGTACTGCTGCTTGCTCCGTTTAGTACCGTATACTGTCTATTATACGGTTTATTATCTTTGCTAGGTTCCCGAAACCTAAAAAGTAAGCAGGTAATTATGGACCTGCATACTTTTTAGGTTTCCGTAATAAACAATGAACCCTTATAACTTCACTAAATGTCTAATTAAGCCCACGTCTCCAGAGAACCATAGTACATACCAAAAAGTTGTGATTTGTTATGGATCTATACAAACCTGGTAAAATAATATTATGAGCACGTTAATAGGCTAAGAACATCTCTGAATTTCAGAATTACTCGTATAATTAAAACTTCTGAACGCAATCAAACACTGTTTCACTCATGTACCCCTTTTCTTTGTTTCGTAGTATTGCTGAAGGGAAAATTCAATGACGTGGTAAATTGTTCGTACTAATTAAAACTTTACTTAGTTAATACTATACCCTCCTACTTCCTGAGGGACTTGAAAAATACGTATAAAACGTACCTATGGAATATCCTGTTCTTCCCTTAAGCAATTTTCAGGTATGTTTAGGATCAATCTTTCAGGCAATCAAAGCTTTAGGGAAGGTGACAATAGCAATGAAACTTTTATATGGAGAGGTAAAAATAAATTTCAAGAATTTTAAGGAATTAAACATTTATGATAAATACTTACCTAAATCTTTTCTTTCGAAATGGCATACTTACATAAATGACGATGCGTACCAAACTCCCTGATTTGTATATTGGTTTCACTTATTAGATGGTGAGGCGGTGAGCCCATTGTCGTATTAGAAGAGTCCCGCGTAGATACTAATGAAGTTTTATAGGTATTCCTTGCGTGACGTAGATGGTTGGGCATTTTGCAACATTTTATGGGAATTTATAGAATTTGTTGAATTCAACCTGAATCGTAACGGATGAACTTTTCGTCAATTAAAAAAACTTCTTATTAACTTCGTGCATTCATTCTATCTATTTTCACAGGGTTTTTCAGTGCGCGACTCCAATTTATTCTGTGAGAAGAGAATAAATTTCGTTATTGCGTAATTAATGGTCGGCAATACGGCTCACCACCTATTACGTGGGACAAATTATACAAAGGTGAAATGTGGGCATATAATATGCCTCTGCCTACCCCTTCGGGGATAAAGACGTGACCATATGTATGTATGTATGTAATTAATGGTCAATTTGGTGTGAGGCTTTAATTTAGCATATTGTCTCCTGTATTTTAGACCTCCATGGTAGATAAAGGGGCTCGTAAAATCGTAACATTGTGAAGGTTCGGATGACTTTTAAAAAAGCCTCGGCTAGCCTCGGCTTTACTACCGTATTTCCTTATCACGTTCTTGGCGAAGCTCTTTATATTAAGTTAATTAAAAACACCAGCGTTGATGTAGCCGTTATTTAAATGGGAATGTAGGTTTCAATTCTATATTAAAATAAAAGTGTTAGGTTAACGGCAGGTTTTAATATTTATTAGAATCCCCAGTCGAACCAAAACTTCAATAAACGATCCTTAATGCTGATTAAGGGTCGCTTCTATTTGAAAAGTAGTAAATTGCGGCGGATACGTGATGTGGATATTAAAGTTAAAACTTCCGCATTCCGAATTATAATAATAATTTTTACAATTACGATACTGGATCTCAGTTGTTATTATTTTGGAAGGGGGTCGGCTAGTTAGACGGTTGGATAAAGTTTTCTATTAAGGCTAAAATAGAAATATCATACTAAAAAATATCTACATGTAACATTAAAGATCGGCGCATAGGTGAATAACTAAATCTTTATTCGTGCCGGATTCTCAAATATTCCACTATTTGTAATATTTGGGAAGGATGTCGATTTCAACACTGGACAAAAGGTAAAATGTGGGCGTAGGTGTTTAGATAATAAATACGAGTATGTAATGAACTATGCTTTTGCCTAGCCTGTGTTTAGGTTTTAGAAAGATGACCTGCTTTTTGACAGCAACTTCCGGACTAAAATCATTCTAAAATCAAAGTGAAGTTGAAGGATAATAAATTATAAGTCTGAAGTAATTTCGTTCCTGGTACTATTTGAGCAAAAGTCCTCTTACAATTGTAATTATACAACTATTGAGTTGTATAAATTATAACCGTAAACAAAATAAACACGTTGTAAACGCGAACAAACTTCTGACAATTTTACTAAATTTCAGCTAATATTATTATCCCTCTGAAGACGTTCAAAATGATCACATTACCTTCCCGGCGTAAAGTCCTTTATAAAACGGTTTTTAAGGTCACGGATTGAATGTAAAACTTGGGAGTTTTTTAGCTGCAGAATTTTCCGGGAAGGCGGTAATACATAGGGTTGGTATGATAAGATATTTTTACAATTTACGGGAAATTACACGTCTAGTTCTATGAGAAACTTAAGTTAAAGATTTTTAAAGGTTTCAAATATGGAATGAAAATTGATTCAGTTAACTAATTGCTTTTTAAATAATTTGTAATTTTTATACCTAGGTGTTCTTTTAAAAAATGAAAGACCCCCTTAGTCTTCTGTCTTCTTGCCATTGTCAGGTTGATAAGAGGCATCTGGGACCGAATATAGCTATACACTAATACCACAGATAATATAATATTATATATCTAATACTTTGCACCCGCATAAATTAATTCATGTTTTATGCGAAAAAACTTTGTTTCTGTCTGGACAACAAGATCTAAACAAAAAAAAATAATTAATGCGCCTACTGTACACAGAAGTATTTATGGCATGAGCAAACTGAAATTATATTCAGATAACGCTAAAGTACATTATACACCTATTAGGTACATACAACAATTATTATACAAATTTACTTGGTAAGAATGACCATCAACTACAAACGCTTAGCTACCTTCCTCTCTCATGATCCCCAACTAAGACTTAAAACATTCCACTTAAATTTAAATGTATTTCACGCAGAAATAGTTACTTACTTACTATTTGACTAGTTACTAAAAGGGTTCAACGGCTTTCGACCAGAAAATAGACGTACAGTTTGAAAATGAAATAACTTCGCTAACAACTTTTGAATATTAATGAACTTTGAAATTCAATAAAATTGTTTCAACATTATTTTGCTTTTAACTTGACCTTCTTCAACCAGGTTGAATCAATACTTATAATTTATGGAGGCTAGAATAAAATAAATAGGTACCTACTATTGTTTCGAACTCCTAAAAATGTAGAAAGACACCATAATACAATACACCCCTTGGTAGATAAAACATCACTAAAACAAAAAAAAATATTTTTTCGTATCCTTCGACCAATCTTCAGCTCCTATATCCAAATATAATATTAAGTGAACAGAGTACACATGTAAACATGTAAAGATCCTCATAGTAAGTGTAAGTGTTGTGTAACATGGGGAAAAGGAAGAATAAGGACAAAACCGAAGAAGATAAGAAAACTAGAAAAGAAACTGCGAAATTTGCCTGAAACCGAAAATGAACCCCAAGAGACTCCTGCACGCAGCGAGGATATACAACCCGGGCCTTCCCTAACACAAGCTCCAGAACAAGATCTGGCAATAGGTATATATCTACTCATTTGATTACTTACGTTAACCAACTCTCACAGTTTCCAAAGTACTTTAAACGCCTGGGTTATCCTTGAATAGATTAAGCCCTATGGTTACTGATGTTGTTATAGTGCAAGACATTGGTTACTGCAAGTTGCGCTATCACTTAGCGGATAGACAGTGGTCCTTTAAATTATTTTCTTTTACCTTAGTAAGGTTACTTAAATAAATTATGCTAACTAAGCGCTATCACACAGCGGATAGACATTATTAGAAAAAACCACTTTGCAGCAAAGTTTTAAGGCGCTATCATATAACGGATAGACAAACCTTACAAAATTTTCTCGAGCTATCTCTAGATGAGATAGACTAATCTAACATACTTATTATACACATTCCAGGTGAAGATGAACTACCAGAAGAGTTCCTCCTTGCTCTTGGTAATGAGGGAGAAGAACTCAAGGAGGTCGGGGAACCTATTAGAGCGGAACTGGCACACAGATGGTCAAGACTAATGAGCTGTGGCTTGGGGAAAGAAGCCAGAGAAGAGATACTTAAAAAGTATCCAATGCCAGAAAACTTCCCTTATGCAGCCCCTATAATGAACCCAGAAATCATGGCTTCACTTTCAGACATAACTCTTAAAAGAGACAAAAGAATCGTTGCCAGACAAAATGCAACTGCTCGAATGATGTCTTGCTTAGGTAGGGCGCTAACAAATCTATTAAAAGGCAACATCAACTCAAAGATTCTCATTGAGCAGATTAATGATGCGGCAAAGTTGGCTGCAGAGATTTTTTACCAAGACTCATCATCAAGAAAATTCTTTGCACTGGCGGGAGCTAACCAAACAGTGAAGGAGGCCATTAGGAATGAAAAACCTGACGAGCTACTGTTTGGCAAAGACTGTGGGGAAAAAATTAAAGCTGCACAGGCTATAAAAAAGACGGGCTCACAAATAAAGAATGCTGACACAGTGGTGAAACATCAAACAAACACCAAACAAAACCAAGCCTCATCTAAAAAGCAGGGAAACTGGAAGGGCCCGCCGCAGTACCAACAACACCACCGAGGACGCGGCGGGCATCGCCAGCCATCGAGGCGACCATACAATCAGCCAGCCCCTCCACCGAGGGACCAGAGGCGTCAGTATCAGTATCGTCCCAGGACCAGCCACCGACGGTAAACGCGCAGGTACATGCTGGTAGGCTTGCATTATTTATTAATAACTGGCTTGAAATTACTGATGACCAATTAATACTCGAGTGGATCCAGGGATATGACATTCCATTCAGCAGGATGCCTCCACCTTTTAGGTCGGAGATTCAACATTGGTCTAAAAAGGAAATGCTTCTAATTAATTCGGAAGTAGAAAAACTCTTATCCCTAGGTGCAATTTCTGTTTGCTCATACACCATAGGTCAATTTACTTCTCCTATATTCCTGGCTCCAAAACCAAATGGCTCTTACAGATGTATACTAAATCTAAAAAAGTTAAATCAGTACATAGATGTAGAACATTTTAAATTAGAAGATGTAAGAACAGCATGTAAACTGATAACAAAAGACTGTTACATGGCCTCAATTGACCTCAAAGAGGCATACTTTTCTGTCCCTATATCTGAACAGAGTAAAAAATATCTAAGATTTTCATTTAATGGTAAATTATACCAATTTAATTCTTTGCCTTACGGGCTGTGCTCAGCCCCTTATGTGTTCACAAAACTTATTAAACCTGTTAGTACCTACCTCAGAAACCGCGACGTTACATTGACTTGCTATTTAGATGACAGTCTATTTTTTGGTTACTCAGAGAAAAAATGTAAGGAAAATGTTGAATTAGGATGCAAAGTATTACAGGATTTAGGATTTGTTATTAATTTTGATAAGTGCAACTTGACACCAAATAAAATATGTAAATATCTAGGTTTTAATTTAAATTCATCTGAACTGTCATTATCATTATCTGTACAAAAACAAGTGTCTATACTTGACAAAATTAATTTATTTAAACAGAAAAACCACTGCTCTACAAGAGAATTTTCTCAATTGTTAGGGCTACTTAACTCGGCTTGTCCAGCCATTCCATATGGCTTGGTATACACAAAATTATTAGAGAGAGAAAAATATTTAACTTTATTGCAATCTAATGATGATTATAACTCAATAATGGCTCTCCCGGAAAACATAATTCCTGAATTAAGTTAGTGGTGTACAAACATAAGCAGGTCAAATCCAATAAAACAACATGTCTTTGAATTGGAAATACACTCGGATGCATGTCTCACTGGTTGGGGTGCTGTGTGTGGACCTAATAAAACCTCAGGCTCATGGTCCGAATCAGAAAGGCATCACCACATAAATTATCTTGAATTGAAGGCCGCTTTTTTAGGACTTAAATGCTTTACAAAATCTTTGAATAATTGTGAGGTTTTGTTAAGAATAGACAATACAACAGCAGTAGCTTACAACAACAAAATGGGAGGTATTCAGTTTCCACATCTTAACCACATTACTAGAGACATTTGGCAATGGTGTGAGGATAGAAATATATGGATCTTCGCTTCCTACATTAATACAAAAGATAATTTTGAAGCCGATTATGAATCTAGGAAAATAAATATTGAATGGGAACTTTGTAGTAAAGCTTATAATAAAATAATAAGTACATTTGGACAACCAAATATTGACTTATTTGCATCAAGAATAAATAATAAATGTGATAAGTTTGTTGCATGGAAGTGTGATCCAGAAGCCTTTGCAGTTGATGCCTTTACACTCAACTGGAAAAACTATTTTTTCTATGCCTTCCCACCATTCGCCCTCATATTAAAATGTATACATAAAATAAAAATCGACAGAGCCACTGGTATTTTAGTATTTCCTTACTGGCCATCGCAACCCTGGTTCCCCTTAATAAAACCATTATTAATTGGTGAATTATTACTTTTTCAACCCAATAAAAATCTATTGTCCTCACCTTTCAGGAAAAACCACCCTCTCCACCATCAACTTACCCTGGCAGCAGGCTTGCTATCAGCGAAGCATACATAAGACGTGGGACTCCGTCTTCAGCGTTGCCAGTCATGCTAAACTCCTTATCAAAGAATTCTATGAGACAATATGATTCTTCATTAAAGTCATGGTGGAACTTTTGTAATGGACACTCTTTAGATCCGTATCTAGCCTCCGTTCCATACATACTAAAATTTTTAAATGAAAGACTCGAAAAGGGAGCTTCTTATGGCACTCTAAATACGACTAGATCTGCACTCTCACTACTAGTCAGCCCAAAAATTGGATCGGATGATAGAATAAAGAGGTTTATGAGGGGCGTCTTTAGGTTAAAGCCATCCATACCAAAGTATAATGTAACTTGGGATCCAGGTGTGGTACTAAGTTACCTAGCTAACCTTCCGGTACTCGAGATTTCACTAGAAAAGTTAACCAAAAAACTAGTCACATTACTGGCCTTAACCACAGGCCATAGAGTCCAGACATTGTCATTGATTACCTTAAATAATATAAGTTTTAATAACAACACAGTGAGAATATTTATATCTAGCATAGTTAAGACTTCCAGACAGGGTAATCCACAACCAACTCTCCATCTCAGGAGGTTTGAAAATAAGACTGAAATCTGTCCAGTTCTCACACTGAGAACCTATATTGAAATGACAAAACCCTTAAGGAATAATATTGATAGTTTAATAATAACATATAAAAGGCCTTATCACGCTGCATCCACACAGACAATAAGTCGTTGGATTAAACTGACTATGAAAGAGGCAGGAATAGACATAGACACTTTTACAGCGCATAGTACGAGACATGCGTCATCGTCTGCTGCGCTCAGATCTGGCATTGGTATTGACCAAATCCTGAAAACTGCAGGTTGGTCGAAAAATTCGAATACATTTGCCAGACACTATAATAGGCCTATCCAACAAGATCCTACTAGATTCAGCGATGTCATTTGTAACTCTATAAATACCATTTGAGTGGTGGTATGTTAATTAACATAGTACCTAACTGTTCTTTAAGATAAGAAACTTAACTTTATATTGTTTAAATACCTTCGATTGTTACTAAAAACACTTATTGTATTTCCTCTCCTAGCATTGATTCGTGTTCCTATTATAAATTAATAAAAAACATTTTTACTATCATTAAAAATTATTTTATTCACAACCCTAGCTTCAAACAGCTACACGTAAATTCGGACAAGGAGCTTAAGTATAATTGTAAGATTAAACGAACTTACCTGAAGTGAAGTTCTATCTTAATTATACGTAGCTCCTTGTCCGAAACGGTACTCCCAATCCCGCCCACTAATACTAAATATTATCCCAGACTGAGGGTTGTTCATAATACACCTTTAAACGAAATGACGTAATAGCTGTCAAACGATATATTGTTAAATTCTTTTTTTTTTTAGCTTTGAAATAGTGACTTAGGCGCTGGTACATCAGCGTTACTACACGTAAATTCGCACAAGGAGCTACGTATAATTAAGATAAAACTTCACTTCAGGTAAGTTCGTTTAATCTTACAATAAAACAACAACATATATATGCGAGTATAATTTTATGGCCCGTCCGATATATCGGACGCTATGCACTATGGAACCTGAAGTTCCTTGGATGTAGTACACAGTTCAAAGAACAAGACGGTTAAGTATTTAGAATTATTTGTTAGTGACATAAAATAATGAATGAAATATTAATTTAACGGGCTCTGGAGACGGTCAACGCGACTTGACGAGTATCTACCTATCATGTGTACATACACGTTGATGCACATACACGTGCAAAGAAAGCACGCTCACTTGAAGCTACTTTCATTCATATTTTACCAGACCTGTCAAATTACATTGACCGTCTTTGGAGCCCATTACAGTAAATGACGTATTAGTTGCATGATAGGTAATCCATAAAACATTTCGGGTTAGGCCCACATCGCATTTCAAGCATTTGAACTTTGATTTCCCTCCACATTGATAAGCGACTGATGGTTACCACCTAGTGGTATTTGCCATCATACTGTGTTTTTACAGTGGTTTATCTGGTTTTTAACCTTGATGCGGTGAAGTACGTTTCATGTGAGACAAGTAACATGCCTTCTGAATGCAATCAACGACGTACTCTCATTATTGCAGCCATTTTACCTTCCTTGCAAAACCAGCTGTTCACCAGCGCCACATCCCTGAAGTAGGAAAAAATCGGCCACCACCATATCCGTATTCGCATTTTAGTGCGAAGATTCTCTACCTACAGCTTGATCGCATTTATCCACCCTATCCAAATGCTCGTTGTAGCTCGCAATCAGTGAGGGCTGCGGAATCGAAACTTTTGCTTTCTTGTTGTTAGACCAAAGAGTAGCAGACACCTTAGTTTCAGTTTTAGAAACTAGTTGCCACAAACAGTGACCACATTGTCATTCCAGCAACACACAAAAACAGAATCAGATATTCTGTAATCAAAGCCATTACATGTCTGTAGTGAGGCTTCGCTCTTCGCGCTTGAACTGGTTGATGTCTGTTAGCGGACAGTTCTCAACAAGGTTGGCCCGTACTGCACTAATCGCTTATTATCCCAATTCTCAGAAGTCTCATCAATGCTAAAGACGTTGCCTGCCGACTTTCTTCCATAGGCGGTACAACAAAAATAATAATAGGTTAGTCTCCTCATTATCAACACCACATTCCAAAGCTGCCAAAGCACTAAGAAACAGTAACTGTAGTGCCCGCCATGCATAGCGTCCGATATATCGTACACCATCAAAAACACACGCCTGAGAAAAAAAGTAAAGACTTTGATATGAAATAAAGCATATTTCTAGACAGATATACAATATTTCAACCGACAGAACATACTATTTATTACTTTTACCATAACAAGTAAAAAATATTCAAAATAAACTTTATCTTAGTCTCAAATTTACCCGACCGCGACCCGCCATTTTCAACAAATGACATATGACAGGCTATTTATGATACTCAAGTCTATTCTATGGAGTTACTCGTATAAAACCACTGTATATCTTTCGTTCAAAACCAAAACATACCAATTATTTTAATAATTTCTCTGTATATTTTTCAATATTTTAGCGTCCGATTTATCGGACGTTATGCTGTAATGGGTTAAGTAACAAAAAGCTTACCAATTTTTTAAAAATATCTGATATTTTGACGGGTGATTTTTCGATTGAAATTTAAATGCTTTTGCGATATTAAGTCAATAAAAAGAGAAAAAATAAACATTTTGGATCAAAAGAATTACAGTGCATTTGGAACATAAAAAGAAAGGTTTCTGCCAAATTTCATGACAAACGAACATTTTTGTAAATGAATAAAATCTAAATCTCAAAATCTGGGTTTATTGAGTTTTTTACATACTTTTTGAGGTTATATCACAAAAGTGTAAATCCAAAAGTTGTAGATTTTTTTATTTCCTACAACAATGCCATTTAACATTTTTCCATAGGACTTGTAGTTTTGTCGGAAATCGAGAAAACCCCTTTTCCCCTCTTAAAACCCCCATTTTTTTCGCTTCCCGACCTCAGATCGCCCGTAAATTATTTTTCCTGTTATTTTTGTCACATTTTCTTCCTTTTGCAATAGGTTTCTTTCTACTACTAATTTTTTACATTTTTCATCATTTTCAGAGCTATCTGCACTGGTCTAAAAAACTAATTCTCTTCTATCATCAAGAGATCGCAATATAAGATACAACCAAGAGGTCTAATCAATTATGTGATACCATCTGCCCGCATTGCTCCAGTAATTTGGGATAAATGTGTCAAATGGTAGCAATCTGATAACAAAATACTTTTTAATGATAAATTGATCTTTTGATTCTATTGTGAATTTGTTTCGACTTAGTTACATTACTGTAGATGGCTGAGGAGACACATATTGTTTACAAAGATTCACAGACATTTGGTTGACGACTGAGACTAGAGATAGAAGAACAAAGAACTTAATAACTTCTTTTTAGGGTTTCGTAGCCAAATGGCAAAAACGGAACCCTTATAGATTCGTCATGTCTGTCTGTCTGTCTGTCCGTCTGTGTGTGTGGCCACTTTTCTCCGAAACTATAAGGCCTATGCTATTGAAACTAGGTAACTAGATGTATTCTGTGAACCAAATTAAGATGTTTATATAAAACTAGAAAACAAGCAGTAAATTTTGGAGGTCCCCATACTCAGAACTGAAACTCAAATTTTTTTTTTTCATCAAATCCATACGTGTGTCTGTAGATAGGTCTTTAAAAATGCTATATTTAACATCACTTTTTTCTAAAGTGAATAATTTGCGCAAGATACACTTCCAAAGTGGAAAAATGTGTGTCCCCCCCCCCTCAAACTTCTAAATGATAAGTCCAAAAAGAATATATGATGTACATTGCCATAAAAACTACCAACGAAAATTGGTTTGAACGAGATAGAGCTAGTAGTTTCTTTTAATACGTCATAATTTTCGGTTAGAAAAATCCCTTCCCCTGCGAATGTGTTAAAACATCAATCAAAGTTACAATGAACTATAAGAACTTTTATATTATGTTACTTGCTGCTACGAAACCCTTCATGGGAGAGTCCAACTCACACTTGGCCGGTTTTTTGGTTCTGAAGATGTTGATTAAATGTCTATTAAAACTTACTTCTAATAGATATGGAATGGGAGACGTTCTTAGACCATTTAAACTGCTAAGGAGACTTCATATATTATTACATTTGCTTTACATAGTAGGTAAGCAATGTGTGTCAAAATTGTTGATACTATTAGAATGTTTTATTTTACTGTATGGTTATATTGTATGGCACGGTAAGAAATAAAGTGGAAAAGTTATCGTACAAATTTATTCGAGGCTTGTTTCTGTCATATATTTGCTTCCAGTCAGCGCGTAGAGTAACAGAATGAATGTATATTAGGTACAACGCAATAAATCATAAGTAGCCGACTACTGTATCGTAGAATGCAATGTATTTCCATCATTTTAGTATTTTCGTTTCCTGTATGTTAGTTATTTAATATGTGCATTTATTGTTTTGAGGGGTGGTTGAGGTATGATTTTGTTTTTGCTGGGTACTGTATAATTGTGTTTAGGTATAGTAGCTTCCATTTTATGGTGAATGCAATAAAAGGCATAATATACACCATTATAAGATATGTTTTTCTTCTGAAACTATATGGGACCAGAGAGTTATTTATTTAGATTTTTCGCTGTTTCTCAGATTAACAATTATAAGAGACCTAAACACCTAAAATATCGAGATGGCGAGAGGTGCATCTTTAAAATTGTAATAATGCTGATTGAGTTTATGAATTTATGGGACACACCTCTTACTTACATTATAATGCGAAATTTTATAATGTGAAAGTTTGTTTACAGATCTCTTTCAGGCTCTAACAGCTAAATGGAACTGGCTGAAATTTGGTACAGGAATAGTATTATTTATTAATCTCCTTGAGAGTTCACTTCACGCTTGACCGGTTTTGCTCATTCATTCATTGCTTGAACTTAGGTACTTTAAAATTGGAGTTTCGCAAGGCTTTACGCGAAAGATTTCTTCATTTGTGAAGTTTTAGCAAACCACATTTTAGTATTCGCCATGCGATAAGTAAACTGAGCAAATTTAAACTTTGCGTATTACGACCAACTTTGACAATCATCAACCGCAGGGTAACTCAGCAACATGGCAGAGTTGGAAACTAATAAGTAAAAAAATATCTTAAATTCTAAAAGAGCGTGTTTCTTAAAACATGAAAAATGTCAAGACGAAATTATAGTAAAATATTTCCTGAATTCCTATATTAAAAAAAAAAAAAATTTATTTTTCACTAGCTGTTCCCCGCGGCTTCGATCGCGTAGAAGTCGATATCGCGTAAGAGTCGTTATAACGTAAAATTATTACCCTCCTTTTGTACAGTCGGTTAAAAAGTAGCCTATGTCCATCCCAGGGCCTCGAACTATCCCTATACCAAATTTTATCCCAATTGCTCCAGCCGTTTAGGCGTGAAAGAGTAACAGACAGACAGACAGAGTTACTTTCGTATTTATAATATTAGTAGGGAAGTAGGGATTACGTTGTAAAAGATCTTGTAATTGTATTTTTCTTACATCTTCGTGATCTCAAAAAACTGAAAATGAGCTGTACAGTGTGCGTAAGTTTGTTTTCTGTCTAAATATTTACTAACCACTTGCAACTCTGCATGCTTTTAGTGATTATTTAGTTTTCGTTTTGTGAAGTGTGTGAGTTTTTCGATCTAAATGATTTAGATCTATTATGTTTGACCGAAAAGAAATTGTCATTTTATCACTTCACAAATTTTTTTTGCATAATTTCATTTGCCAAATTATTACTTAGCAAAAAATCTCTTTACAAATAATTGTAACGTAAACGGAATATTTGGGTAGTGAACATTTAAATAATAATTTATTTACCATTAATTGTATGGTACGACAATATAAAATAAAATGAGGCAAATATTTACATACATACATACATACATATGGTCACACCTTTATCCCCGAAGGAGTAGGCAGAGGCATATTATATGCCCACATTTCACCTTATTTTGTATAATTTGTCCCACGTAATGGGTGGTGGCTGGTGAGCCATATTGCCGTGTTTATTTTTCATGAAGTAACTTTCTAATAAGTGCTGACAACTGCTTTATCATGCTTTTACGTAAAATCTTCACACCGAGTGCGGTGAAACGAATGACAACTCAAACATAATTAGTAATCAAGAAAGATCCCTGATAGTATTTTTTGTTAAAGTGAAATAGTTCCGAAATGAATAATTATATTAGAAGATAGATTTCATAATAGGTTTATGATCTCATTCATATCTATTAGATCTGAGACATGCCTAAAAATCTGACCTTCTGTGATAGTAGTGGGCGGGATACATTGACCGCTGAACCAAAGTTCTTGAATGGCAAATGGAAAACGGTACGTGGCCAATACTGTCGGAAAGTTGATTGAGAACCTAATAAAGGTCGCGGATAAATACTGGATGCGACGTTTCCAGGTAATAAGCTATTTTTATAAATAAAAATAATATAGGGGTTTTCAAAATTTTACCCTCACGAAAATGAAATAAGATAGCTGAATTTCAACGACGAACGGAGCCGCAGGAGTCCTCTAGTGAAGCTTGTTATAAGATGAATGTTTTCTATGTATATCTTACTAATATTATAAATGTGAAAGTTTGTGAGTGTGGATGTTTGTTACTCTTTCACGCTCAAACCGCTGAACGGATCGGGCTGAAATTTGGTACAGAGATACATTATAGTCTGGAATAACACATAGGCTACCTTTTAATCCCGGGAATAACTTCCCGCGGGAACAAATTTTACGCGGGCGAAGCTGCGGGCATCAGCTAGTCAATAATAAAAGAGAGAAAATTCACTACGTAACAATATTTTCGTAGAAATACAGATACCATAGGTTCTATAGCAACAAGTACAAGCTATTTAACCGCTAAATAGCTTGTACTTGTACAGGCAATGGCGGCAGGACCGAGCCTAATTAGCGACAAGGCGTGGTTTTCAAACAACCATATGGTTCATTGTAAATCGAGCTTCCTTACTGAGGCGTTAATTTTTAATTTCCTACTGAATATCTATTGAATATGAATAGGAAATGCTGTTCGTTTTTCTCGCTTATGCTTGAGAATGGCAGGATCGATTTCGCTGATTTTGAAATGTTTTTAAAAGATGATAAAAATCACCCAACATAATAATGAAATGGGTCTGTGGCGGTACAAAGTTTCGAGGAAGGGCTAGCCTCATTTTTTTTTTATAATTTCCTCCTTAATATAATATTATAAACCATAGTCTATAGTCAACGCCAGACTAGCTCTGCACTAAATCTTTGCCTATGACATACTGAATGCTTAACCATGTTGTGCCCGTTAAACCATGCCCGTATTTACAATCTGCCCTGTCTAGAAAAAGATAAATTCTGACAGATGGCAGATGTAAGTGTGTGTTAAAACTACTCTAAAGTATACACGAGTCCTTAATTTACCTAAATCAATTCATGTTAAGTAGGGACTAATATTCCTAGTCAACACTGCAGTAACAATTAAGCAAGTCGTAGTAGCACATGGTGATTTGAGTTCAGTGTAGTGGAAAACGTGCACCACATTTATTGCCAACATTGTTCAGAGGACGTTGTGACTACTAATATAGGACAGGTACATTTCAGTAGTATAGTTGCAGACCGTGCCACTTAAAACGAATATTATCACTTTGGTGCACTGTAAATTTAGAATCTGTTTTTGTTGCATATTTATGTAAGTATTTATTGGCTTATTTGTATAATAAATAAATGGTTTAAAAAAACCCTAGAAAAATACGCTTTTATAATGCACGAAAAAACCAAAAATAAATTATGGATCGTTCAAGTTGCCTCTATTTCTGGGCTGAAGTGTAAACTATGTGCTTTTAGTTATAATATTTGATTGCAAAAGCGTGGGGCGCTGGAACAGGAAAGACTTTCCTGGCGGAAGCTGCATGAAGTCTTGTCAGATTAAGGATGCGTGTTTTTAAATTAAATTTACACTGTCACGCTTTTATATATCTATTGTGACTTTTACTATTATTAATATCATTTTAAATTTCAGAAATGTATTAACGATGATAGGCTTTAATTGAAATACATAACATAGTATACTTACTTGAAAAGTAAAGTAGTTAATCACGTCTACGCATTTTCAACACCCACTTTTGCCAGTTTTTCGTGACGCCCGCGTAATAGGAGCAAACCTATTACCGTTACGGATCTCTATTAGATAATTCATTGGTAGGTCCTTAAAGTTTCGGCATTCCGAGATATTTAGTACAATATGTAGTAATCACGTAATAGGAATACAAACGCATATATCCCCAAGCGGGTTTTTAACGGTAACCAAAGATATCTCGTTCTCGAACAAGAACTCTACATTTTGCCACTGTTAACGTATTCCCCTCATGTATCTACTTAATTGCCTGAAAGAAAAGGCGTTCCCTTTGGCAGCATAAACGTTATGCTCTTTTGCGACTTTATGCAGCTTTCGCCAGGATTTTTTATTAAATAAGGATTAGTACCTATTAATAGGAATATGCTTACAAAAAACTCTTTCTTGTTCTAGCACCCCACGCTTTTATTATCAAATATTATAACTAAAAGCACATAGTTTACACTTCAGCCCAGAAATAGAGGCAACTTGAACGATCCATAATTTATTTTTGGTTTTTTCGTGCATTATAAAAGCGTATTTTTCTAGGGTTTTTTAAACCATTTATTTATTTTATACTTTTTAGTCACAACATTTATACCTTAACTAGCTGTTCCCTGCGGCTTCATCCGCGTACAAGTCGTTATCGCATAAAATCATTACCCTCCTTTCGCGCAGTCAGTTAAAAAGTAACCTATGTCCTTCTCTTAAACTCAAACTATCTTTATAACAAATTTCATCAAAATCGGTTTAGTGATTTAGGCATGAAAACGTAACAGACAGACAGACAGAGTTACTTTCGCATTTATAATATTAGTAGGGATTTCTGTATTACATGGTGTCTTGTCTGATGTCGACTAATGTGAACATATTCCATTATTACTCTAATACATATACATTTTCTGCAGGTACCTATGTCAATATTACTCAATATTAACTTCAATATATAACAGGTTTGTTATAACCTTAAACCCTAATCGTGGTCTAAGCTCATTACACGACTTTTCTAACAAATCCAAACACAGCTATGATACGATGTTCAATCATGAAGTTACAGTTCATATCTTACGACTCCATCATCAGATCAGTCTGACAGCACCATATTATTGTATTGTCATCAGAACTATATACAGCTGCCAATTTTCATGACCCTACGATCCTTGGAAGCTGGTTAAATTAGCTACCTTAGATTCCACTTGTTTTCTGTGCCTATCTTCCGGCTCCATCATCATATATCAGTTTGACAGTACCATATTATTGTATTGTCATCAGAACTACATACATCTGCCAATTTTCATGACGCTACAATCCTTGGAAGATGGTTAAATTAGTATCCTTAGATTCCACTTTTTCCATCGAAGTTTCAGTGCCTATCTTCCGGCTCCATCATCATATCAGTTTGACAGTCCCATATTATTGTATTGTCATCAGAACTACATACAACTGCCAATTTTCATGACTCTACGATCCTTGGAAGCTGGTTAAATTAGCTACCTTAGATTCCACTGGTTTTCTGTGCCTATCTTCCGGCTCCATCATCATATCAGTTTGACAGTACCATATTATTGTATTGTCATCAGAACTACATACATCTGCCAATTTTCATGACGCTACGATCTTTGGAAGATGGTTAAATTAGTATCCTTAGATTCCATTACATTGTTAGTTGCATACACGACGACCTAATAAAAGCTTATTAAAAAATAAAGAAGTTTTTAGCTAGATACTTTTATACAAAACGCCTGCTACTTCATGTGCATAAAATTGAGTTTACCTAATAAACTCAATTTTATGCACATGAAGTAGCAGGCGTTTTGTATATAAAATGTAAGTGATTCCATTTCCATCGCTCGTGAGTACGTTGTGCTTGATAGGCCTTTGCCTAAGTTCTAGTTCCTTCCACACCAAACTGTGTTTTTTTCACAACAAATAAATGACTAGATCAATGAATGAAACTTCACCATCACTGTCGTAACAAACAAAAAGTTAAAGCTCGCCTTCTGAATAGTAATTCGTACTTGGCACGTACCTACATTAAGAATGAACCGGATGTCCTCCTACACACACGAGTGCGTCCTTTAATAGTTATCTTACGCTATACACAGTAGATTCACAAACTTGCGCTGACATAAAGAAGACTAGACAATGCACAATTATGAGCGGAAGGGTTTACCAGACCGCGACAAGGGTGTTCTGTTTCATAAACACCATAAACTATGTACGTATGCGGGTAATTAAATGGGGAGGTTTAGTTTATATGAGTGGTTTCTGTGAATAAGATGAGGGGTATAACAAAAGTGTATACTTACTTTAATATCAGCAGGCGATTTTCTAGACAAGATCTGTTAATTTTTTCTAAACCCGATGCTTCCATATAGGGCTAAAGACCCGTGTAAGCCGCTGAAATTCGACATGCCAAAAAAAACTTCATCCACTTCCTTTGCTCATAAATTTGATATGTATCAAATTTCTCGTTCAACTGTATGCGCAGTTTTCTTAAAAAGGGGTGCAAAGTTTTTGTTCTACTAATAAAAATTGAAATGCTTTGGTTTTACTTATTACTGATAGATGTGGTACTGGTAGCTTCGCTTGCTCAGTCTTCTGTGAATGATAACTGCATGAAGCATTTTGCGCTGTGGTCCTGTGAAGGGTGTCCGTTTTTGGCATTTAGTTATGAGCATTTTCATGCTCATGGAAGCCAGGTCAAGGGTATGGCTGCAAATTACATAGTAATCAAATATTTTAGTATTAAATAAAGGTTTTCGGTACCTTTGTTCCCCGATATTTCGATAGGTGTATACCTATCGTGTTCCCAAGGTGACAAGAAGGTACCGAAAACCTTTATTTAATACTGAAATAGTGCCACGCGAAGTACCGTTTTTCAATACAATAGGAGTTTAACGCGTGTTAGTTTGAAACAAATACATTAGCTTAATTATTGTACTTAGCCAAAATGTAGATCTAATGGGCGGATCGCAGAATTTGACAGCTAGTGGTCAATACCTGCATGTTTTTATTTCAATACGGCAATATTAGACTCCCTACCTATTACACGGTACTAAATAAAACTAATGAATGAGTTTCGAATAAAGATGTATTAAGTCAACATAATTCTCGGATCTTCTTTTGTATGACTGCGTGGCGTCGAAGATAATAGTTATTATGAAAGTACCTCACAATATTAACTGCTTCGGAAACAATCTGAACATTTCATGTGTCTATCGTCAGAAAAAAAACTGAGGTACAAAACAAGTTGATACAAAAACCTTTCTCAACATAAAGTGAAAAAGTTCGTTTATTGTCCAAAGTAACGACTTGTGTATCTCCAAAACATTTTTATGAAAAGCGATGTGTTCTCATTGATGTTATGAGAAGTTAGTTAGAACCTGAGAATTTCTAACTAGTTACCTATTTTGACAAGTAAACACTAAATAAAAATAAGATGTTAGAGTAGGGTACTTTAGAAAATGTTCACACTAGTTCAAACTTCACAGCTAGCATTTCCTTAACGAGCACAATGTGCAAGTAACTTTTTGTAGAACAAACAACAAGGTAGGAAATAAATATGAAACGTTTTTACTGCAATTTTGCTAAATACTAGTTGTCTTCAGAATCCCAACACCTCTCGGTCTCGCATAGCATTTGATTTGTGCTATTTTATTTCTTCAATAAAACCTTTTTTTAACAATAACGAAACTAACAGAATAAAAGAACTATCCACATTAGGCCAGCCGTTCTCATGTTTTAGTATGTACAAAAGAAAGCTGAATACATTTTAATAGATAAAGATATATTCATTTATCCAACCCAAGAGTTTGCCTGAAAAGAATGAGTTTCAAAGTAACAGCGTTCTCATGAAATTATAATTTAATATTTTCTCGACATATCCGTTCTATTCAGAATTTTATTTCAATTGCAATCAGGTGTTAAAGACTTATTGAATATTTTTCTTTCCATGAATCTTTTGAGACGTATCGATATTTTTGTTTGAAATGGTTACCAATACACTCCTACTGCTATATTTTTTTATTATATGTAGAAGGTTAAACATGGACTCTTAAAAACACCGTGCATTATTGTTCAGAAATTTCGGAAACAGCTTGTTTTAGATTTTCTTTCAAAATTATACGGATTATTGGAAATTTTGTTCTTACGTAATACAGAAGTTTTCGCTCAGAAACATATTTATGTTTGCTTTGCTTATTAAATTTTTAATATTGGAAACAGCTTTGTCAGGTTTCCTTAATAAAACACGTGCACAGTGACTATTTTATTCATAGTTCATAGTATAGTGTTGTTTGATGAAATAACGCAGGTAGTTAGAATACTATGAGCTAAAAGGTTTGCAAGGAATTTAAGTTATTACGACTGCATTTTATTTCAAAAATAAGAAGAACAATACATACATATAATACGCCTTTATCCCCGAAGGGGTACAGGCATAGCATACGCCCACATTTCACCTTATAGTTCTATGTCCTACGTAATATGCAGTGAGCCTATTGCCGTGTTGAAATCGACAGGAGCAGGTCGCCTAGACCCGCAAGCCGCCCATAAGGCCTTCAACTTAGCTTAACAGTTGTCATTTTATTGTCGACCGGGTTTCATTTCAAGTTTTCCTTCTCTACGCAATCTTTTTTGCGAAAGTGTTCCCTTAGTCGTCTCTTACAACACCCTCGGGATGTGTAGGGGTGATTTCACATCGCTTGGAAACCTTTAGAAGAAACTTAGTCAAGAAAATAACAGAATTGCCTGATTACATTAGCGTAGAAGAATCCTACTCTGATTTATTTAATTTGATGCATACTGTGTTTGGGAAAATCTTTACCCCGAAAACATTATCAATCGGAGGCAGTTCTGCTTTCAGTGACTGGGCTACACCCGGAATTTATAAAAGTCGCCATAAACTATATGAACTGTATTCTGAAAAATCATATAATTTCAACCCTGAGTTTCAGGAATATGTTAAGAAATACTCAAAGATATTTAAGCAAGCCTGTACCTTAGCCAAGTCTAATTTCATTAGAAATAAAATTTATGATTCTGCGAATGTAATTAAAACTACTTGGAACATTATCAATGCGGAATGTGGTAGGTGTACAACGAATGAAAGAAAGTTTCATTTAAATATAAACAATCGCCACGTATCGGGGGATTTGGAAGTGGCGACCGAGTTTGAAAAATTTTTCAGTAATGTTCTAATAGAAATAACTGACACTCTCCAGTCGTCTTCCACCTCCGCCGAGCTATTGTTAGCAGAATCTGTAGCTGCCTGTGAAGGCGCGTTCGAATTCACCGTTGTCAACTGCAACGACATCATAAAAGCTTTTAGATCTATTAATGTTAAAAAAACCGCTGACCTTTGGGGGTTATCAGTAAAATCCGTATCAAGTATTATAGATGTCATTGCCCCCCATTTGGCAACTGTGTTTAACGATTGCGTCTCTAGTGGTGTATTTCCTGATTTGATGAAACACAGTAAAGTTATACCACTATTCAAGGCTGGCACCGCTTCAGATCCGGGTAATTTCAGACCTATCTCGGTGTTGCCGACCTTGAGCAAGATATTTGAAAAATTGATACTAGAGCAGATGCTGATCTATTTTAACAGTCACAAATTATTTCATGAGAAACAATTTGGCTTCACTAAAGGACGTTCGACTACCGATGCTGGTGTAGAGTTATTGAAATGTATTTATGACGCCTGGGAGGATAAACAAGATGCAATTGGTGTGTTTTGTGATCTGTCTAAGGCATTTGATTGCGTCCAACATAAAACATTAATCAGGAAATTACACCATTATGGCATAAGAAGCAAGGCTCTCGACCTTCTGACTTCATATTTGAACAATAGAATTCAGCGGGTCGATGTTAATGGTGCACCTTCAGAGGGATCTGTAGTTACTATGGGCGTCCCGCAGGGTTCAATACTCGGACCATTTTTATTCCTTATATATTTTAATGACCTACCCTTTTACGTGGGGGACAACAACAGGATTGTTTTGTTTGCAGATGATACTTCTTTGATTTTCAAAGTTAAAAGACAAATAGATAACTATGACGATGTCAACAACGCAATCTTGAAAGTGGTTCATTGGTTTAACACTAACAATCTTAAACTAAATGATAATAAAACTAAATGTATTAAATTTACCTTGCCTTTTTTTTTTTTTTTTTTTAACGTGAGGGAAAATCCTCGTAGGATGCTATGCCGGACTCTTACCGACTAAAAAACCTCACGTAACGCCCAACAGCCTATGGTTGAGAGCCCCGGGTAAGCCCTCAGGAAGGATGTCCCGTGACTCCCAACAGACCTACGGCCGCCAATGCGGCCTCGCCCAGGGGGTGGTTCGGGTGCAATCCCGCGTCTATGGGGGGTTTCGGGTGTGACCCCGCTTCTAAGGGGGGGCGTGCGTGAGTGCTCACGTCACGCTGCCGTCATGGGCCTGCTTCTGTAAGGACGGTGAGCGGCCCTCTCACCGTCCTCAGACCCCCGGTCATGGAGGCCGATAGTCCTCGGCGAAGACACGTCGGCGGCGCCCAGGGCGCCGACTGCGGAACTCGGGTGGGAGAGTTCTCTCCCGCACCCGGCCCGCCGCCTCCTTCACGAGCATGACCTGCTCGCAGAAAGAGGCGGCGCAGTCCCACTTACTCCCGCTGGAGAGCATGGCTCGCACCATGGCCTCAAGCGAGAGAGTGTCCACGCCCAGACCCACTACGAGGACCTGTCGCTGTTGTGCCCACGCCGTGCACTCCACCAGCGTGTGGAGCGCCGTGTCATCGCTGCGGTCCTCGCAGTGCTGACACTCGGCCGTGGTTTCCCGGTGTTTTCGCCACAGATACCTACCGAAGCTACCGTGCCCGGCAAGCATCTGTGTCAACCGGTAGGAGAGAGCACCGTGTCTTCTCTCCAGCCACTCGTCCATGACCGGTCTGACGGCCGCGATTGTGGCGAATCCCCCCTTTGGTTGCTCAAGTCGTACCTTCCATGTCTCCACGGTTTCCTGGAGGAGCAGGGTCCGCTGGGCCTCGATTTCTCGAGACGCAGGCCTTTGGCCCCGCTCCAGCGCCTCCTTGCGCCATCTGAACAGTGACGCAAGGGCTCTCGCTTCCAGGTCCCATGGAGGGGTCCCGGCTAGGAGACATGCCGCCTCACCGGAGATCGTGCGGTATCCTCTTATCACCCTGACGGCCATCACTCTCTGCGGGCTCAGCAGTCTAGCCTCATTGCTGGCCGTCAGGGTAATTTACCTTGCCTAATGTTGCACAGTCAGAAACCAATGTTCAACTTAATGGTCGAGAGTTGGAACTTGTGGAACAAACCACATTCCTAGGGTTAACGGTTGATGCTGGTTTACAATGGGGTCCACATATTGTAAAACTAGCTAGTAGATTAAGTTCAGCAGCATTCGCTGTACAAAAAATAAGGCGCTTGACTGATGTAGATACGGCTAGAATAGTTTATTTCAGTTACTTTCATAGCATAATGTCATACGGTATTCTACTGTGGGGCAATGCTGCAGATATAGATAAAATTTTTATTTTACAAAAGCGGGCCATAAGAGCTATATATAGATTAGGTCCAAGGGTCTCTCTGCGCGAGAAATTCAAAGAGGTTAAAATTCTTACAGTAGCATCACAATACATTTTTGAGAATCTTATGTACGTACAAAGAAATTTACATAGTTTCGCTAAGTTAAGTGATAGACACAATGTCAACACTAGAAATAAAAATAACCTTGCTGTTTTTCATAGCAGATTGCACAAAACCAGCAATTCTTTCATGGGTAACTGTATACGCTTTTACAACAGGCTTCCAGACGAAATTAAAAGTATGTCCCTTAATAAGTTTAAAAGATCTGTTAAAAGTAAATTGAACTGCAGGGGCTACTATACAATCAATGATTATTTGTTGGATAAGGAAGCCTGGAAATGACCTGCTCTGATGGATTCTCAAAAAAATTGTTAATATGCCTAGTTTTTAGATTCTTTAAAATTGTAAATAGAGCAAAAAAAAAAGAACAACCCGCTGAGTTTCTTGCCAGTTCTTCTCAGGTGGGTCGCGTTGTGAACTGGTGGTAGAGTTTTTGTTTTGTATTCTGGACGTTTTGCAAGCGCATCTGTATAATGCTTATGTGAAATAAATATATTTTTGATTTTGATTTTTGATTTTGATGACATTTAGTACTCCAACCTGTCGTAACACGGGACCGCGTCGCCACACGGGCCGTCACGGGGAGAAAAAAGAAGAATAAAACAAACTTTTGTAAGTGTGGAAATCCTTATGGATGCTATACCGAGTTACTGCCGACTAAAACCATCTAGTGTCCTTCCATCCTCCAACGACAGGGAATTTGCCTATGTGAGACTCATTCGGTAACGAGGACATTGATCTGCTGATCTTCAAAGTTGTAAAGAGATATTTCATACATTTCTAGCGGACGTCACGCGGTTTCACGCGCGTAACTCCCGTTTCCGTGGGAATACGGAAATAAAATATAGCCTTGTTAACGCAAAGAGTGTAGCTTCCCAACAGTTGAAGAATTTTTCAAATCGGTCTAGTAGTTTCGGAGCCTACTCGATGCAAACAAACAAATAATCAAAACTTTCTCTTTATAATAATAGTATGGATATAAAATATGGCCCATAAAAACGCTAACGGTTACAAAAAATCTATTTAAGTACCTATTATTGATTCCAACCAAATCTATAATATTCATTATTATAGTTGTAATTTATACTTTAGTGAAATAGACTCGCAATTCTCCCGCGTTATATTATAATGAATTATATCAAACAATTTATATAATACAAAAATGTGGTATGCCATAAATTCGATGGATTGATTTGAAGAATGAAAGGTAATTTTCTCTTCATACGATAAAAATACGCTATACTGAAAATAACTTTTGTGAACCATTTATTTGGTTTCATTATGGTTGAACGCCTCCACACATTGCTAGCATTAATCAAATTGACTAAACCCGTTTTAGTTCAAGGAGGATCTGCAGAATATTTATTCATTTCACCTGTTACATTGCAATTATAATATTATAGTAATCTATATAAAGAGAACTGTAGAAAATTGCATAACTATTGAATAGTTGCTATAGGTTTATTTTAGCCCCTCTCTATAAAATAGAGTGCAGAGGGGCTTATGGCGAGACTTTGTCTGTAGCTGTGACTCTGTAGCATTAAACTACGTCACTAGATCACGTGGATCATCTGTACAAAGTTTGAAATAAACCAAAAATGACAACGTCAATCGGATTGAACTTTCACTTTTACAATAAACATGTTAGAGAGGGGCAGTCTAGTGAGAACGATCTCACTGGTTTCTTGTTTATCATACGTTAAAAAAACTATTGGTAACACTTTGTCGTAAAAACGTGATCTTAGCCGCTTTTAATGAAACCCTTCGTGCACGAGTCTAACTCTTACTTGGCCAGTATTTTTAACCCCCGACGGAAACCCGGAAGGGGTGTTATAAGTTTGACGTGTGTGTGTGTGTGTGTGTGTGTAAGTCTGTCTGTGGTATCGTAGCTCCCAAACGGATAAACCGATTTTGATTCTGTTTCTTTTGTTTAAAAGATGGGTTAGGGGAGAGTGTTCTTAGCTATGTTTTATAAAAATCGGTTAAGCCATTTCAAAGCTATGAGGGGTGAAAATGGTCATGAAAAATTTAATGTGTTCAAATACACCCGTGTTGGGTATCAAATGAAAGGTCATATCTTATACATTACGAAACCATAAATTTTATGAAAATCGGTTAAGCCATTCGAAAGATATGAGGAGTGGAATGTATTGCTAATTCTGTAACCACACTCCGCGCAATTCTCATTAGCTCTGAATAATTGTTGATAGACTATTCGTCATTGTTGACATTAAAAACTCCCAAAAAACTTTAAATTAAAAATTTAAAAAACCCCCGACTCACAAAAAAAGAACAATAAAAAACCTGTAAAAAGTAAAAAAATAACTAGTATATTATGACCTATCTACCCTAAGTATTGAACCTGTATTATTATTATAGGTAGCTATATTATTTACCTATTCATATTTTTTAACTAACAGTTTGTCTCGTCGGGGACCGCTCACCTAATCATAACCTAACCGTACGTCTGTCTCTGTTTAGGTATAGAGCGGTCCCCCAACAGAATAAAATGAAGTACAGTATTATGATGAATGTAAGTAGACATTAGAAAATGAAACTGCTCAAAGGAAATAAACCTTTGTTCAGAGAATAAGTGTTGTACTGGCACTAAAACCAATATTATCTTGAACACACCCACGTAATAGCTAAAAGCATCCGTATAAAAATCGTTTCACCTCATTTCTTTCTTACGACGTGAAAGAAGGACAAATAATTCAATTCAATTTTCATTTATTTGTTTATATTGTTTGCAAAATGTTACTTGAATAATATTCGCACTCATACAATCACGAATGCCGAGCATTAATGTCGTTATAATACAATAACTAATTCGTAATCAACCTGTAAAATCAATATTATTTTACGCGCAAAATTCTTGATAAGCATCAAAGATTTTTTCTTAACAAACACTGAGACAATATATACTATGTGAAGATGTGATTGGTATTTTCATTAATTTACCTATTAAATCACAATTTCACCAAGAGTCATGACAGCTAAATATATATACTATGTTTTGACGTAGCGTTCTGTGATCAGACACAGGATATACAGAACAACAGTCCTCGCCTCATTGAACTTCAGTATACAAGGTGAAAATGTTTAAGGTTGCAATGTTCGACCTTGACAAGTCCTAAGGCAATTCGAACGATTACGCTGCAATCAATCATTCGAATTGCCTTAGGATTTGTCAAGGTCGAACATTGCAACCTTAACGCTTTTGCCGGATTTCATTCGATTCTAATACATTATATTACTGTTACAAAATCTGAGGGTTTTAAGAAAAAATCTATACGTAAAATATTGTTTTAAAGACCTATATCTATTTTACGACTAGTTTTTATGAGAATTAAACTCATTTATTTGGATAAAAAACGTACACTACTTGTTAAGATTTTTGCCATATTTCTCATTTTTCGAGAGCGATTTTGATCGAACAAAGTATTCCTAATCGTGTTTTGATACGTTAAAAAGGCAAGGGTATCTATTAAATTACAATAATATAGTTTTATCAGATCAAATCGAAGAATATTTCCTAGTATAAAGTTGACCCCAAGAAGACCCTCTTTCGAACATACAACCCAATGCCATTTCAACATAACCGTCATTCAACCTCGTAGTTCGTTGATTTCGTAGCAATTTCGTAGACTAGGCTACGACGGCCTACGAATAGGAACACAATCAAATAATGATAAAAATCTGAAGTTGTGCTGCTTGATGATGTTTGTTGTTACACAACTTCAACTTTTTATATAGATTTTATTTTACCCCTTTGGTCGCGTCACGAAGGCGCTAATGTGTAAATTCGAAGTCATATAATTATACATTTTAGTACTCCGAACTACTCTGAGAACCCGCAGAGAAACAGACGGACATGGTGCTACTCGTAAAGAATCCTAAAATGCTTGTGAAAAGATAACATAATATTAATTCATTTGAAAATCGTGAGTTATAGGATGTGCGTAGTTTACAATGTTGATAACAAGCTGTTTGTTTGGGCATTGAGCGTATTTACCCTTTGAACCTAACGTATAATATACCTGGATGTGTGGTAAAGAGCATGGAAATATTATGTTACTTAGATAATTAGGTATGTTTTTCTAGGACTACGAAAAAATATGCGGATACATTTGAATAATAATCACTCTTGGTTTGCCTTCTGATTAGTAGTAGACACATGTAGAAGGTCGCTCGAATTTCACATCAAAATTATCTCATTATCACGAGATGATTCTAGTAATTCTCGAAGATGAGTCAGTAATCTATATGTGAGACTCATGATCTGATTATCTGAAATAGCCAAAAGCAAATAGGTTAATTTGACTAATCAAGTTTTGTATGGGTACCTATGAATATTTTACTCTGTCGTAGAATTTACTCGCAAATATTTCCGGAAAAACCTTTAAATTCACACAATTTAAACATACGCTGTTAATCTCTATAAATAACGACTACTATTTACCTTTGTGATTATAAAATAGTAGATTAGTCCATTAATTTGTTCCTCTCTTGCACTTAATTAATCAGTGCATGCGGCTAATTATGCAGTGAGACCAGAATAAACTTCGTTAGCAAGTAATTAATGGGTTTTGCGATTTGGAGAGGGACCTTAATTTAGCTAATTTTAATATTGTTCCCTGGATTTCGCGTTAGCATGGAAATGGGGCTCGTAAAAAACGTAACCTTGTGAACGGTCGAGTGACCTTTAATAATACTCGGTTTATTGTTTGACACGCTCTGGACGAAGCTCTTTATGAGCAGACAATTACCTAAATTGTCAACAATGTTGAGATATTTTGATACAGTGTTACATTGCAAGAACTAAAATGAACTAAATGGCATGTGCATATGCAGTCAACCAAGAAAGTGATCTGTTAGTGTCGTCTTAAATTAGGTAATATCTAAATATCGCTGAGGTTGACTTTTCTAGAAATGATGTGTTGTAAAATTTGGTTATTCAAACTTACGATGATAAAACACATGTTTAAGAGAGCAAATGTCACTGTCATAATATTACTGGAAAAGACAATAAACTTCATCTCATGAAGTTAAATACCAAATCAATATTATACTTATGAAATTCGGGACATTGCAGCTGTGAAAAATCGTCAATTGAACAAATTGGCAATAGCAGAACACCTCGATTCGGGCATTAATCACTGGATCAAACTTCACCAACCGAAACAGTTTCAGTGGAACCTCTCCACTGATCGCCATTATTATCCACGTATGATGCGTGAAGCCATTGAAATCAGAAAGCATAAAAATTTCCATAGGGGATCACCCCTATGGAAATTTTTGTGCTTTCTGATTTGGACAGTTTTACGTTCAAGTTTATTAATCACTGAATTCAACATCCCGGAGCGCTTATATCCTGATGGATATAAGCGCTCCGGGATGTTGAATTCAGTGATATTTAGATATTTAGATATTACCTAATTTAAGACGACACTAACAGATCACTTTCTTGGTTTGGTTGGAAAACTGACGTAGTGAGTGTGGTGTGTCGCCGGCATAATCCTTCGTTTTAATAACAACAGAGGGTAGTTCGACAAGAAATAATTTCGTGGTTTTTGTCGATCTTCGCGTCAGTCCAACCGCGACCGCTGCAACGTGCTCGAAACGTCGGTGAATGTAAGTAAATAGTATTTTGCGTGAAGTCTCGAATTCTATAAGTATGAGTGTTAAAACCCGCAACAGTTTAAAAATAACAGAGCAATATTATGTAAATTTGTGTTGCCAAGTTAAAAACTAATTTTATCACGATTAAGTAAAGTGTTTCAGAGTGTTAAGAAAATTACAAAATCGGTGGCATGTCTCTTCGCCCCTCATAGTATTGGGATAGCACCCAACTATCCCCCCTTCGTCAAGTAGCGGGGTAACACCCGGAAAAACCCCCCCAGACGTGGGATAGTACCCAAACCACATAGGCGAGGCCGCGCTGGTAGCCAAAGTCTGCCGGAATCCCTGGGACATCCTTCCGAGGGCTTACCCGGGACTCGTGGTTGTAAGGCATTGTGAGATTTTAGTCGGTAAGAGTCCAGCATAGCATCCATGTAGGATTTCCATACATATAAAAACATTATAGAACCGAAATTCTTAAGAGTCCATATGACGCCAAATAGACTATTACTTTGATCTAGATCTCAGGACTCGTGAGGTCTGCTGAAATAAAATTTGAACACAGACAACTTCAGTTCATGAACTAAAAACGCTTTAGGCTTGAAACACGATTACTGATAAAATCCTCGATAGATTTTTGTGTTGAAAATACCTCGATTTCGTGACATTTTAAGCTAGATCTCGTATGTTATAAGTTGTTTTAATAATATAAAATATTTATAAGAAAGAGAATGGTAAAATCTTCATTTGCACTAGAGCATTTTTATCATATTGGTTATAGTTTTTTTATAATTAATTTATTTCGTTAAAAGCGCACAAAAAGCGATCGCATCTCTCTTTTTCTTGCACGCTAAAATGTATATCTTCTATCTTCTTTTAACAATTTGGCGTCTGGTAGGCTCTTAAATTGATTTCACTCACAACATCCATCTCAAAAACTACTTTAAATCCAATATTTTTGAATGTTAAAAGTCCTATAAATATACAAACCAAATTGGTTACAAGAAAAAGGGGTCTAAAATGAAAGTTTCGTTTCTTTTACTGTATCAAATTTACCCTATGAGTTGAAAGTCCAGGCATATAATATAAAAAGTAAACTACCTTATTCAATAAAATGAAAGGGGTTTCGTAGGGGACGTAGTAACTTAATAATAAAAGGTACGTAAGTTCCGTACCATCACTGCACTGCATTGAATTTAATACTCATGACATGACTGTCCGAAGGGTATATTTTGTTTATTTGATAAAAAAAAAATTTAACAAACAAGAAACCGACTTCAAACAAAACTAAAAACTGAAAAATAAAATTTACTTAACACAAAGTTAGTATATTCCGATTTATCAGATATCATCCATACTAATATTATAAAGCTGAAGAGTTTGTTTGTTTGAACGCTAGGATCTCAGGAGCTACTAGTTGGAATTCAAAAATTCTTTTACAGTTTGATAGTCCATTTATCGAGGATGGCTATAGGCTATATAACATCACGCTGAGACGAATAGGAGCGGAGCAGCAATCAGGAATGTTTTGAAAACGGGGAATATTTTTTACCGTCTGAGAGCTCCTGAGGCGTACGCTGCGTAAATAGTTAAAGTTAGGTAAAAATTGTGTACTACAAAATTTTTTCTCCTAAAAAGTTCTACAAAAAAGTCCGCGACAGCATATGTCTGTCTTTTAAGGTTCGCTCACAATAATCTAATTTGTCTATCTCTTAAGGTTCGCTCACGATATAATGAAACTGAAGAGTTTGTTTGTGCTAGGATCTCAGAAACTACTGGTTGCATTTTAAAAATTATTTTGCAGTTTAATAGTCCATTTATTGAGGCTGGCTAATGGGAATATAACATCACGCTAAGACGAATAGGAGCGGAGCAGCCATGAATAATGTTTCGAGAACGGGGATTATTTCTTTCTTTTGAGAGCTCCCATTGCGGACGCTACATAAATAGTTAAAGTTACGTAAAAATTGTGTATTACGAAATTATTTCTCTTAAAAAGTTATAAAATAAGTCCTTAACAGCATATGTCTATCTTTTAAGGTTCACTTACAATAACCCTCTTAAGTTTTAAAGTATGAGCGACGCGACGGCAGTAAACTTGGTCTGCAGTGGCAGCCAGTCAACTGAACGATAAAAACCGGTCAAGTGCGAGTCGGACTCGCACACGATGAGTTCCATACCGAAAAACGGATGGGTGGAAGTAAAAGCGACGGGAAACATTATATCACCTTCTCACTCTCATGTGACACAAACGAAAATATGCGGTTCAGCTCTAATGAATTCAAGCGACGCGACGCGACGGGGGTAAATGCAACGGGAAACATTATAATACTCAAAATATTAATACCGTACCTCTCTCTTTCTCACTCTCATGTGACGCAAACGAAGTTGCGCGGGTCAGCTAGTTAAATATAATACAGAAATCGGTGCCCAATAAAACCATGTAGGCTTAGGTAGGCATTATTAATCTCTCTCATAGTCATATTGGCACCGACTTCAGTATTATATTTAATGATATCTGATAAATCGGAATAATTTCATTTTTCAGTTTTTAGTTTTGTTTGAAGTCGGTTTCATTTTTGTTAAAAATTTTTTTTTCACCATTTATAGTGACGTGTCGACTGAAAATTTATCTATCTAGGTGTAAAGTTCTCGACAGTACAAATTTATCAAGCCCAAACACAAGGTAACTGCTGAATATCGTTAGGGAATTCTCTCTACTGTCTTTCGTCTCCATCATCAGATCGATTCCAGACCTTCATTAGCTTGTACTACTAAAGCCCTTAATAAAAAAAATTACAAATGCCCTACATGCCCCTACAATTTTTAAAAGTTCCCTTCGATTTCTCCAGGATGCCATCATTAGATCCTGACTTCCTTACAATGGGACCACATTGGGAGAATCTATTTTCGAACGAAAAAAAAAATTTTCAAATCGGTCCATAAACGACGGAGGAGACGGAAACATAAAAAAAAAATAAAAAAAAAATATATACGGTCGAATTGAGTAACCTCCTCCTTTTTTGAAGTCGGTTAAAAAATCAACACTAAAACCTTTTTCTGAGCTAGTTGTATTGATCTCTTATTAGATGTTGAATCAATTACCATTATGCTACAAACGTTTGTGACACGCAGAGAGTAAGCTATATCGCATAAATAAAATTGTCTCAACTGATTCTAAATATCCTTCAGTCAATCAAATGAATCAAATTAGCCATTTGCAATCAACTGCTAGGAAGCCCAGATTTCATTTCGGGAGAGTGACTGCCCTACATTTTACGATCTCCTTGCTATTTATTAATTGACATTCTGAAAAAGATACATTGTTTCACGCCAGTAAAGTATGCTAGTGTAATTTGATTTTAGAATAATGTAGGTTATTGACATTTGTATTTGTATGACATTTTAAAAATCTTTCAAATTATTATAATTTTAATGTAATTAACATCAAAATATTGTTGTACGCCAGTAAGGCATGTTACGGAAGGAATCATATATTTTAATTTATAACATCTATGTAACAAACCTGTGACAAACAATAAATAAATAAATTGAAATTGAAATTGAAAAATTGATTCGTATGGAGCTTTATTCTGCATTTTCACGATCTTTCAGTATTTCTGTTACGATAAATCTGAAAACATAAGCTGTTAATAAACTTCAAAGTACTTCTTACTTTCCCGATTCAGCACAAAACTTAACACAAGCATCAAAACATATAGCTATCGGAATTCCCGATCTAAATATACCTAAGTCATGAATTCGTGATGAAATGTGTGCATGAATAATAGGCTTTAATAATTAAGCCCGGGACGTGAACCTTCGATAAGTTAAAGTGTAAACAAAGGGTACTTTGCATACACGCATGTTGGAACATAATTGTTTGGGACACACGATGATAGGATTACACAGTAGCTACCGGATTTGTTATAACTAGGTACAGTTTTTTAACACAGTCTGTGGAAAGTTTTCTCGGAAATATTTCAAAAGACTCAGCATGGAACTGAACATACAGCATGCAAATCCACTAGTAACTAGAGAAAGAAGAAAAAACATTCATGCGAATTGTAAATTGGAACAAAAGTGCCAATGTGCATTCCTTATGCAAGTAAATCTGAACTTTATTTCCTGAGCATTTGGGTTTTGATTCTTGTGAGTGATAGTTTAGGGTAATTTGGACGGTTGTTAACGCGAATGTCCGCTGTGCCAGACTGGATGCGTCGTAGCAAAGTCAATTAAGTAAGTTTTGAAATATGCAAATGGATCAGAGAAATTTCCGAAGCGGATTTTATTCTTGTTCCACAGTTTTTGCTTTCAGTCACACAAGATTGTGATTGAATAGTTTGACTGCTAGAATTTAAGCACTTGTTTCGAATACAGGACTAGTCGTTCAGAGGCGATGAAACATTAATTATTTTTTATTACCGACCGATTATATTATTTTTATTTATTTCATTCTTCAACTGAATGAGATTCTGAAATTGAAGTTTCACTAGGTTTCCAGTCACCCATGTTTTAGTAATCGTCACACGAAAAATAAACTAATAAAACTTTAAGCTTGCGCATTACGGGGGAACTTTGATAATTACCAACTGCAGAGAAAATTATGTTAGAGACAGATCCAGATTGAGATTATTATGAAATATTTAGAAAACCTTATGGGAACCTTATCAGTCGATTGCGATGGGGAGGAATTCTTTGACACCTAGACGAGGGTTGCGACAGTCTTGCACATTGTTTTTACTCCGCCTCCCCCCCCCCTCCTTTTTCTGTAAATATTTTTAATTTAATTGTTCAATGTATTTTTATTGTTACTTGTAAATAAAGAATATATATCTTTAGTACATATATATTTATATTAATTTATATATGTATATATTATTCATATTTAGTTTTGACGTCATGAAGTAGTTCTTAGAAATCTACATTCATACATGCATAAACTTGCTTGTAAATTGTAACCCTCATATTCATAATCGTTTATTAAACCTATTTTAGTTAAAACACATTTTAAGTCTATTGCTGTCTCTAACCATACTCTGTCATTGGTTTGAGACAGCAATAGACTTAAAATGTGTTTTAACTAAAATAGGTTTAATAAACGATTATGAAGAGTATATGTATTACTCTATTTAGGCACTTATGTAAAAGATTATAAAACCACAGATTATATAATATAAAACTTGATAAAATCATAGGTTTAGATTCATAATAGACGGGTCTATATATTATATTCTCTATTCGACATTATTAAGATGTGTATTATCCCTACTAATATTATAAATGCGAAAGTAACTCTGTCTGTCTGTCTGTCTATCTGTCTGTCTATGTGTCTGTCTGTTACGCTTTCACGCCAAAACGGCTGGAGCGATTGAGATAAAATTTGGTGTAGGGATAGCTCGAAACCCTGGGAAGGACATTGGTTACTTTTTCACCGACTGTGCAAGAGGAGAGTTATGATTTTACGATATAACGACTCTTACGCGATAACGACTTCTACGCGGTCGAAGCCGCGGGGAACAGCTAGTAAGTTATAGGTATACGATAAAGACAATCTACCCAAAAAATTACCAAATCACGTTTGTTGTATGAGCGCATCCGTGCGCGAGACCGACTCACACGTGGCCGGTTTTTAGGGTTTCTAAAACATTTCCATGGCATGACGAATCTACATAATAAATATCTCGATAAAAAGAGCTATGCTCACTGCTTCAAGCCAAAATAGACCTAATAGTTTAATGTCGTTTGAATGAATCTCAACCGTAGGACGGTAGACCACATATTGGGCTGACTGCCGGCAATGACAGCAATACCACGGAAACCGGTCTAATTAGCGAAAAGGCGATGATAGTAGTTTGGGACGTCAAGTACACCGCTTGAACCGTGTTGGTTCCTCCCTGAGGCATCAATTTTTATTTACCTGCCACGTAAATTGTCGGAATTGCTTCGATATCTGCATTGAAGTGTTTAATAATTATAATTTAGTTACTATTGAGGGCAGTGGTTTATTTGTGCAAAATTATAGTGTACCTAAGTAGCATAGGTTGACTTTGAGCTTTAGCTTTAAAAAGTGATTAATATATGCCTACGTCATAACAATTATTTATATTTGGGGATATTTTAAATGCACATCTATATAATTTTACTGCACACTAGGTAACTCCACTAATTAACTGAATGCAAACCAGAAATCTGAATGCTGTGCAAAAAAACAATTAACTAAACATGTACTACTTGAAAAACTAAAATTTTACACCAAACGCGACGACCTTTTTTATCGAATTTAAACCAAAAACCACCGGATGGTGTACGAACCACATTTTTGGTGAACCAATAAGATTTGCTAGTAAAATACCAGTTTTAAATAATCCGGCCAAGTGAGAGTCGGATTCGCGCACATACGGTTGAAATCACGTTTGTTGTATGGCAGCCCCCATTAATTTCCCCCTTTTAAGGGTTTCGTAGCCAAATATAGCCGGTTATATATTAAAATACCAGAAATCAAAATGCCTTTACTTAAAATGCATTAGACCAAAATACCCGAATTCGAAATACCTTAACATTCAAAATACCTTATTTCAGTTCACCTTACCCTAAAATGTCTAAACTTAAAATACAAATAATTATTATACCAAAATTCAAAATGCAAATTTTCAAATATCCTTAATTTAAAATACCGAAAATAGAATACAATGTGAATATAAAAAAATAAACCATAACCTACCCAGTTTATCGCTATAACCTCGCAGTTATAGCCGTAGGTCTGTTGGTCCTTGGGTATCTTTCTGAGGGCTTACCCGGGGCTCCCAACTGTAGGCTGTTATATTGGATAGGTACGTGTGGTTTTTAGTCGGTAGGAGTCCGTCATAGTATCCATGTAGGATTTACCTCATGTTAAAACACTTTGATTCAGAGTTACAAAAGTACTACAGTGGGCTAACGAAAAATAAAAAAAAATAACCACGAAGGCTAAGGCGGGAGCTCCGCTTCGCTTCGCTTCCGCCTTAGTCTTCTAACCTAACCTATCCGAGTCGGGATACTGAGTCGGGGTGTTAACTATTCACAGATATATAGCATCCATGTAGGATTTAAATCATGTTAAAAAAAAGGTATTTTGTGTTTGAACATTTTAGGATAAGGTATTTGATAAATTTATTTTTTGGGTTTCGGTTATTCGACCGTAAGGCATTTTAAATTATTTATATTATAAATATTTGCCTTTTGAATATTGATATTTCGATTTCGGGTATTTTGGGCTCAGGCATTTTAAGTAAAGGCATTATGATTTCTGGTATTATGACGGTATACCGTCACAGCCACTTTTCTCCGAAACTATAAGGCCTATGCTATTAAAACTTGGTAACTAGATGTATTCTGTGAACCGCATTAAGATTCTTATAGAAAACTAGAAATAAAGAATACTACCGACTGCCTCTGTGGCGCAGTCGGTAGTGATACCGCCTGCGGCGATGGAGGTCGTGGGTTCGATTCCCACCGGAGACAAATATTTGTGTGACCCATAAATGTTTGTCTCAAGAGTCTGGGTGTTTTTATGTATAATATGTATGTATTTAAAAGTATATAAGTATTAATATCCGTGGTCTGATACCCATAACACAAGCAGGTTATTCCTAGCTTACTTTGGGATCAGATAGCGTTGTGTGAGATGTCCGTGAATATTTTTTTATTTTTTTAAAGCAGTAAATTTTCGGGGTCCCCATCGAAATCCCCCCGTCCCCCAACGAAAATGATTTTGAACGAGATAGAGCTGGTAGTTTCTTTTAATACGTCATAAACCCCAATTTTCGGTTAGAAAAATCACTACTACTGCGAACGTGTTAAAACATCAATCAAAGTTACAACGAACTATAAGAACTTTTATATTATATTACTTGCTGCTACGAAACCTATTTATTTTAGTATTCATTGTCATAGCGGCAACAGAAATACTTCATCTGTAAAAATTTCAGCTCTCTAGCTATCACGGTTCCTGAGACATAACGCACTGACAGACGGGCAGACAGACAGACGGACAGCGAAGTCTCATGAATGGGTTCCCGTTTTTACTCTTTAGGAACGGAACCCTAAAACACAATTAGTAGTCCTGCGAATAGAATGTATTCAATTCTTTTTTATTTTTTTTTATACCACTAAGGTGGCAGACAAGCATGCGACCCACCAGATGTACCGGTGGTCACCGCAGCCTATAGACCCTGTAGTGTAAAGAGCTTCTAAGACCTCTCTTGAAGAACCCCATACTGTAGGCGTTTGGAAAAACAGAGGCAGGGAGATCATTCCACAAACTTAGGCCCCTATCGGATCTAACGGTGTGAGGATCCCTATACTTTTGGAGATGGAAAGAGATGGGAAATGGGGTTTCCTTAGCGGTGAAAAACCACGCTTGTGTCTTGGAAGGGTTGAACTGGACAAGATTTTGTCCACCCCAATCGGACACCCTAGTAAGAGTAGCCTCGATTTCAGACACAAGCTGTTCACGACTTTCTTCCACTGCGTTCTGAGAGATACCGGGGCGGCCCGTATAACAAGTGTCGCCCGTACTATCGTCCGCATAACAATGAATGCCGTCAATAGACAACATGTCATTGATATGCAGCAGAAACAGAGTAGGGGACAACACTGAGCCTTGCGGTACTCCAGCGTTTATGGCCTTGCAGTCAGTACAGCTGCCGTCGACGACGGCCCTGATGCTTCTACCGGCCAGAAAGCTGGACACCCATCCGTATAAGAAGATCACGGTGCCAGAACCGGTCGATGGCTTTAGAGATGTCGAGGCTCACTGCTAGAGCCTCGCCCTTACTCTCGATAGCCGTCGCCCATCGGTGTGTGAGGCACACGATAAGATCGCCCGTCGAGCGATCGTGACGAAAACCGTACTGCCAGTCACTGAGCAGGTCGCGTTTCTCAAGGTACCTCAAGAGCTGTGCATTAATTACACGCTCCATCACCTTTGATAATAGAGAGGTGACGGCTATAGACCTTTAATTGGCTGGGTCGGTCCTGTCACCCTGCGCGATCTTCCACGACGAGTGTGAAAGCGTCAAAAGACGTGTTAGTACCGGACACAACTCCGGACCACACCGCTTAAGTACCACCGCGAGAATGAAAGTCAAGGGATTGAAGCTCCCGCCTGACGTCCTGCCGCCTGAAGTTAATTCCTACTAGTATTCTAAATGCAAGTCTAATTACGTTATGGATATACATACTTGTCTGAGAATAGAATACCTTCCATTTGTTTCCACCTTATCGAACTACTTTCTTGTATAAGCCGCGCGCAACGTGTAGAATCCAAAACCTTGTCAAAGCTAAATAACTATCGACGTTATCAGTTTCCATTAAAGAACTTGTATTATGCATATCGACAAAGTTCAACGGAAACACTGATTCGCTACCGGAGAACTTTTTCAATATGAAAAAGTACCTAACATTGCTCTAATGAAATTATAATTTAATTTTTCTCTCGATCGAGTCTTTCCACTTTGAATTCCATTTCGAATGGCTAATAAAATCACCATCGTAACTTGGCATTAGTCGTGGTTGAGTTCGAAGCCATCCTTCCACTTTTCAATTACATTACATCAATATCAATACATATAATAAAATTGTAACAGATCGCTGTCTGTACATGGAAGATAAATAAGAAAAAATATTATAGGGGGGCTTTATGAACGCAATAGAACCCAAAACAATGTTTTTTAGAATTTTTGTCTGTTTGTCTGTATGTCTGTATGTCTGTATATCTGTTTGTCTGCACGGTTGTGCACGCTAATCTCAGTAACCGCTCAACCGATTGCAATGCGGTTTTTTTTATTGTGTTGAGGTTTGCTCCAGTTAACATTTAGCGTTTGTTTTATGCAAATCGGTTTAGAAATAAAAGAGTTATAACACTTTTAAGAATCAGATATTTTGAAAATAGACTTAATCATTAAGCTCTTTTATGATTAAGCAAACAGGGCAGTTTCAGACGCTGATTGATGACTCTGATGAAGAAATACCTTTCCTTTCATACACCTTATGTGACGTAAACGAAGTTGCGGGCTCAGCTAGTAACTAAATATATTTTCTAAAGTTCAGATCAAAAAGCTAAATCGATTTGTTTTATAATTAGCATGACAAGTACCAAATATATATAAAAGGCATGTATTTAACAACAAAATAACAACCTTTTAACAATCAAAAATACTGACTTGCACACTAATTATGTACACGAAATAAGTCAAATTCAATATACTATTTAATGGTATTTGCAGAACTATCTTACTGAACAAATCACTATTATCAAAATAGTTTATCTAAAAAATCCTTTGCTTAACTCATCTTTGAAAAATTAAATTTTATTTATCAAAAAAATAAAAAACTAAACTAACCTAACCTATTCCGTTATAAGATTGTAAAATTTAGAGTGCAAGCTAGTATTTTTGATAAGCAATTTGTATTTTTGTTTAGCAAATCTTATTGGTTCAACCAAAAATGTGGTTCGATGTACGAACCACATTTTTGGTTTAAATTCGATAAAAAAAGGTCATCTCGTTTGGTGTAAAATTTTAGTTTTTCAAGTAGTACATGTTTAGTTAATTGTTTTTTTTTGCTTTTGGAGTCACTTGGAATTAAAAATTAAATGAAAGAACTTTATAGTCATGCTATTAAATTCCGTTATAGCAGACTAAAATCAGTTCTGCTTTTACTTAGTTAATTATTATACAAAAATTCCAAGTCTTCAAGTTCTTACAATAGACATTTTGATATAATGACTTTTAGTTAAAAGTCTAAATGTCTTGCTTATTTTAATAAACTGACAATTTATATTCGACGAAACGACTTAAATTCTGATAAGAGTGAACACATTTTAACAAGAAAATTACTGACTTTTATATAGGGCTTATTTAAATATTCCAAAAATTACAAAGATTACTAAGTGAAAGATACATAGACTTCACGAACTAGTTACGAACTTATTCTAATACGGCTATTACATTAACAACATTAAGTTAGTTGTCCGGTTACTTCCGACGTCTTGGTTTTGTAGCCCGAAGTGCACTTCGTATGACGAAGGAACAGAAATTAATGATAGAGAAGGTAAACTTTATCTGAAGAACACTGTGTATCGGTTCGTTTGTCAGTCTTCACGTAGTAAGGCCCAATTACCCTCCCAAAATCATTGTCTTGAGCTTGAACAACAGTTGCTCGCAGCTGAGCAGGGGGTTACTCCCTGCCCCCACTGAGCTAGTTTCCCCACTCATACTTATAGAATTCGGGACTTCACGCGAAATACTATTTACTTACATTCTACCGACGATTGGATACAAGCTCTCCGGGATGTGGAATTCAGTGATTAATAAACTTGAACGTAAAACTGTGCCAATTAAAACTGACGTAGTGAGTGTAGTGTGTCGCCGGCCTTATCCTTCGTTGTAATAACAACGCGCAGCGGAGGGTAGTTCGACAAGAAATAACTTCGTGGTTTTTGTCGATCCTCGCCTCAGTCCAACCGCGACCACGGGCGCTGCAACGTGCTCGAAACGTCGGTAGAATGTAAGTAAATAGTATTTCGCGTGAAGTCCCGAATTCTATAAGTATGAGTGTTAAAAACCGCGATAGTTTAAAAATAACACTAGTTTCCCCACCCCCGCCACAGCAGTGTCATTAATACAGATATCAGAAAAAAGGAGATGTGCTGTTGAGTAAGGAAATGTATAAAAACCGGGTGTCACTAGCTGAGCCCCACTCCGTGCTCAACGCAATCAACCCGACCAATCATCGGAATAGTGAAAACCAATCACACCTCAGCTCCGCTGCTGCAAACAAAATCATTGGCCAAAAAAGTCGGTTTCTCTGCCAATGAAATAGCTCTAGTGATGGGGCAATATTTTAAGAAATGGTACAGTGTCGATAGTTGTATACTGTTTTAGAGATTAATGTATGTGAAAAAACATTTGTGATATACTTATTGGGAAGTAGGTACCTAAACGTTTTATAACTATAATAGTGACCTGTATTATGTATTGTATCTATGCCGTTGGTCCCGGTTGCCAGTAAAATGGCAGTCGTTAAGCTAAGTTGAAGGCTTTATTTCAATAGCAGGCAGTCACAACCTGCGCCTGTCTATTTAAACACGGCAATACGGCTAACTACCTATTACGTGGGACAAATTATACAAAGGTGAAATGTGGGCATATAATATGCCTCTGCCTACCCCTTCGGGGATAAAGGCGTGGCCATATGTATGTATGTATGTAATAGTTTCTTATAATCTCGGTCCCTTAAAATTTTGAATTAGGATTATTAACTTTACTCTGAATTTCAATCATGTGTACTTAAGTGTACCTACGCATATTACCATTTTTAAACACACAAACTTGATGATTTAAAAAAAAAATTGTAGTTATCAACCCTATAATACCATTTCTCGGCCTACCCCTTGTAGGGCGAGATTTGCTGGTGAAATCTCATTTCTACTTAGAAACGGCGACATGACAAAACAAAACTCCGCTTTATTTTTAGAGGCTGAAACATTTCAGGCTCAAAATGAACTGAGCATATGGTACTATTTTTTTGTGGGGAACCACCATCCATTTTTTTTTTAAAGTTGGATCTTTAATTTGGAAATCTGTAAAGACAACGCAAGGCACATTTTTGATAAAAGCATCTAATTGCAATGTTACTTTTAAACCTCACATGCGAAGGCTGTGAAAACCCAAGAATAGTAAATTTTTAATACATACATACATACATACATACATATGGTCACACCTTTATCCCCGAAGGGGTAGGCAGAGGCATATTATATGCCCACATTTCACCTTTGTTTAATTTTTCCCACGTAATAGGTGGTGAGCCGTATTGCCGTGTTTAAATAGACAGGCGCAGGTTGTGAGTGCCTGCTGTTGAAATAAAGCCTTCAACTTAGCTTAACGACTGCCATTTTACTGGCAACCGGGACCAACGGCTTAACGTGCCTTCCGAAGCACGGTAACGCTCAAATAAATGTCACAAAGTGATCACATGGATGGTCACCCATCCATGAACCGGCCATAGTGAAAGTTGCTTACTGCAGTGATCGTTTACAGAACACTGAGTCCGCGGGGCCACGAGCGCTTCATCATTTCGAATTTTTTATAGCAAATCTTAATTGGTTACATATTACTTAGATCTTGCATAAAAGAGGGTGATTTGCAACAAGAAAAGTAACAAAAACCAGTTAATAGTTAATTTAATTGTCGCTTTATTGGGTCTAGATTTTTTAAAAATATATACATATTTGGATGATAATTTGTTGTAAACGCCTTCCCTTATTTTAATTAAAAAGAAATTTCCAAAATAATCCCATAGAAAGCTTCAAAACCAATATTGAATTCATGCCGTACATAAATGTGCATTTAAAACAGTGTAAGCGTGCAAAAAATATAAGTAATACCCATCAAGCCATTAGAATTTGATCCCTTTTAGGGATATTTATTAAAGGTAATACAAGCACAGTAAAGCACTTAACACATTCCTGACTATGAAGGTAACTCACTAACCTTCACTTTATTTCAAATAAACTTACTGTATTGTTCTGATTTATATTTTTTGTACACTGTAATATAATTGAAATATGTTTTAAAAATATTTAACATTCACTCACCAATCTATAAAATAAAATATTTCTAGGAAAATGTTATCGATAACTTCCCGATATTTGATCTGAATGACCACATGCCGGTACATCCTTAACTCGCTTCTCCATGCAGCGAGCGTATTAATCGACTCATGAATCGAGCACGATTCTTTCCCGCGTAACCCGCGTTCTATCCATTGCGTCGTGGGATGTGGTATCGAACTTAGTTAGTACTACTCAGCACGACATGTATTTGAACACAATAAGAGTCTACATCTACTGCGGTAATTCTGCTATATCACAGTAAGCAGTAACAAATATGTGTCGGCTGTTGTTTTTAATTGAATTTAATAATAAATACAATGAATTACTTGTATTTATATATGGTAAGTGATGCCATGGGTAGTAAAGTTTTTTTATGTTACTTCGGTTTTTGCATACAGTGACAGAACAAGGCGACATTTTGACTATTTCACTGTCGCAATCAACTCAACACTGATCACTCTGACACGCCGCTCACGACAAACCTGATCATTTTTGTCAGATTGGACGGACACCGATACGCGCGCATGCCATTTCTCCTTCTTTCTGATTTCTGTGGTCATTATAGTCGGCGAGTATTTTGAGGGAACATTATAGTGCTCAAACACGCCTTTCACCTTTGTACAAAGATAGCGTGTTTTTAGTGTAGGTAAAAGAATTGAAAACGAATCATTTTTATGGAGTTTCCGCCCTGTGGTATAAACTAAACCTAATACGGTATCAATCTAGGTTAGCGCTTAGCAAATTTGCACCGACAAAATGTACGCTGACTTAAAGTTTTGATGGAAATTGCTCTTGTGAAAGGGGATTGTTTTTTTATGGAATCACTTAAAATGAAAGCGTGTTTTAAATCGAAAATTGTGTTAATTTCTGTAAATGTCTTTTACGATTTAATTTAACAATAAAACATCGTTTCACCGTGGGAAATCACAAAAACATTTAATAGTTTTTATTGCATTTTCCGCCCCGACTATTAATAATATGGCGGCTGTTGACCAGTGTTGCCAACATGTAAGGCATATTCTTAAAATAAATAATTCAACAATAAATGAATCGATTAAAATCTATAATCGATACATTTTAATATACGTCGATATTGTCTTATATTGCTTTTACTATATATTATATCTATGATTACCATTCGCAAATATATTTATTCTACCTGCTGAGGCGGGAGGGGCGCACCTCCCGACTCAGCTGCTCAGTAGTTCACCCTGTGATACCTAATCGTGCATAATTGCTGCGCGACCGAACGAAATTCATAAACTCAAAGTTATGTGGCGCGAGCTGTGTTCCAGATAGCTGTTGCGTCTACGTATCTATAAGTATTAGGGCGCCTTCAAATTAGAGGCGTGAAGAAGCGCTGCAGTGGCACGTCTAGCTCACCACTGTGGCACCACTGCAGCGCTTCCTCACGCCTCTAATTTGAAGGCACCCTTAATTTGTAAGCTCTTGATTCTAGTAATGTACCACCGCTATACTAGAGTAGAACTTAGTTCAAACTTGGACCTACACGAATACGCTGCTGATATTATATAATTATGGAATCTAGATTTGGCTTAAGGTCTAAATAACCAAAGTCGGTATAAATTAATTGAAAAAAGAAATATTGTACGCGCTTGAGCGAGAGCGATGCTAATGGACTTGCCCAAAAATGGCATCGTCCAAATTGATTAGTGCAATAAAACACATATTTTAGTACGAATATTACGGTCTAAACTTGTGTTTTAAAGAAATGAGTACATAGGCCACAGTTATGTGGTACACGCTTGTTCTGATCACCGCATCTGATTGATGATGTTTACGATTAAATATAGTAAGTAATTACATAAGTAAAGCAATCATAATAGTAGTTTATGACACTGTTGCATAATAAGGGTTCTTATAACACGAGTGTGTTTTAAAAAAACGAGCCGTAGGCGAGTTTTTTATATTATCACACGAGTGTTATAAGACCAAGTTATGTACAGTGTCATACACTACTTTATCTACTCTCATACTATAATACCTGATTTCATTTTGTTGTGATACATAGTTGCTCCTTGATTTCGCCGGTAACAGGTTCATGGTCATGTTTGACGCAGTTTCCAGAATGTCTGGTGGTGTACAATTACCACCATCCTCGCTTAAAGACATGTTTTTACACAAAAACTAATTTACTTTACAAACAAAACCAAACTTTGTTTAATTTAAATTTTTACATTTAAATTTTATGTTGGCGCCAAGGCGCAAACATCGATTGCGCATGCGTGTTTCTTTTTTTTTTAGGCTGCGGAGACCATAGATTTAGGATTTTTCGCTACTCTGGAGACACATTTTTTTTTTAAGTAGTGGTTCAAACTTCTTTTTCAGCTGGAGATTGTTTATGGTGTATCGTAATGATTAAAAAGTTTTATTATGATATAGGTGTCCATACAAGACCTGTATCGTAATAAAACTTTTTTTTGGCCTGTGCGTAATGTTTGTCACAATAGTATTGATTTCAATTTTATAATCTTTGTATTATAGTATCAGAGTAGATAAAATATATTAAGGTATAATCATAATTTCAAAAATCTATATTAATTTGAAATAAACTATCGATTGATTTTATCGATTTAGTTTTAGTTGGCATCCCTAAATAACAGTACTAAATCGTCAAACGGGCCGGCTCGGCTGCCCGGCCGCCATATTGTATTCGGTAATTTCGGTACTCCGTTTCGTTGATAAAGATATTGCTTTTATTAGTAGTAAAAGTACTTGGAATTTATGATTTTAGCTGTGAAAAGAGTGTACTTTTTATGTTATAACTTTTAATTTATTGTATTACAATGCGTCGCTGTGTTTTTTGTTCGCTTAATTGATAACTCCGCTCCGCCAGTGGCAGTCATTATTGGATTTAAATGACTTAAGTTACACTGCATTACCGTCATGGATTTTGCCAACGCTGGTGAGTATTTATTTTATTACTACCAACCAACATGTGAATAACATAAAATATAAAAAATGTGCTGACTGTTTAGTCAGGGGCTCGACCAAGTTGTTCAAGGGCCACGGCAACCAGGGCGGCCATCTGCCCGATCGTTCTCGCGCTTTGGCGACCGTGGTGGCACGCATTTTTCGTTCAATCTTTCTAGCACAACTACCTAAGCTAGTTTCACTGCGACCATTACTGATCTATTGTGATCAAAGCGGAGTTCCTAAAAGAGATGATGTTTTAAAAATGGCACCGTGTGCTTCAGATTAGAAGATTATCAAAAGTATAATAGGTATGTATGTGCCTATTATGCTTTTAAATAAAATAAGTTATGCCTCTCACTGAAACTTACCAGGTCTACTGGCAATCCTAGAAGACACTTTTTGACAATACATGTTGGGTTTATGTGAAAAAGGTACTAAAACTGTGATACATACTGAATCAGTAAATATTTGTATATTAATTAATGAACAAGATCCTAAAAACTACTGAACGATTTTAATGTTTACTGCTGCAATAGATCATTTACAGATAGCACTAGATTCGAGGGGAATGATTATAATTATGTATTTATATTACAAAATATCATAGTTAAAAAGCAAAGGTGTAGCAAATATGATGTTGTGTGAGTCAGCTGTTTTAATGCAGATTAGACAAATGCAGTGATATAAATGCATCCCAGGAACTGCGAGTGCATTGCATAAGAATAATTTGACACATGGAAACTGTTTGTGTTGTAGGTATCACGTGACAATAACATATGCATAAAGTGCTATGAATCGATGCAAGCTGCTCTTGAAACTGGGCTGGGAGAAGCCCCAGCATTCGGACATAGAAGTATCTGTTATTTCTGTGGCAAATCTACCTACGGACAAAATCAGTAAGAGTGCCACTAGATTGTGATGAAAGGAACTTACTGCTTACCGAGATATATCCACACTTGGTATGTACTTACAGTTAATTTAGTATAATCAACTGTATAGCTGTATCGGTTATTTCTTATGTACTCACAGAAAGTCAGCTTTGTTAATTTCATAATATGACTATTTTCACAATGCATGTTCACGGTGTAAAACCAGTTGTTTTACACCGTGAACATGCACTCTTCAAAACTCACACACTATATCTAGCTATTAAGCTGTTTGGAGCCTTGATGTAAGAGCATCAATAGACATACTTATAATTTCTATGTATGCTGTTAAAAATGGTCCTGTCCTGTTATTAAAATAGACCCTTGGTCCATGAATCTTGGGTCATGGATCCATGATCTTTAATTGGGGATCCTGGACACTGGATCTTTTGATATTGGTCCCGTCTTCTACAAACCTTAAATATTTGATGTTTTTGGAGTTTATTATTCAGTCAGCTTTATTTGGGCTAGATGATGTTTTGTGAGAATTTCTAATAATATTTATGTATGAAATAATAATCTTTAAAACAATTCATATAATGTAGCATATCTTTTCCTTTCAGGGTCCTCACCTGGAGAAAGCTAGTGAAGCATGTTGGATGAGAGCTAGAAGGGCTATACAACGGCATTCTCTTCACGAAGCCGAGCATTTGGTTCATGAATGTGGTAGAAGACAGTGCAACTGCAGCATCTGAACCTTCACTACCAGCATCACTACCATCACCACCACTACCATTACCACCAGAACCTTTGTACCAGCCACAAGTAAGGCATCAGGAACCAAAAATAAATTCAAACATATAAATGTGTAACTGTACAAGACATTGCATGTTTCGAAACTGTGACAATATGGAACATATGTTAGTGCCCAAAGATATGTGAGAAGTGCTGAGCCGTCATAGAATTTACATTCCGGCTAATGCAAGACTGTTTTATTTTTACTTATAATTTATACTTACTCTGTTGATTAAGAGACTAGTACCCAATGCACTGCTATTTGACTCTGTTGATTATGACAGTACCTTAAGATACTCTGTCATATAACTGTGTTTATATTAGTTAAGAAACTCTGTATATTAACTATGTAACAGAGAGAAGCGCTGAGCCGTCATAGAATTTACATTCCGGCTAATGCAAGACTGTTTTATTTTTACTTATAATTTATACTTACTCTGTTGATTAAGAGACTAGTACCCAATGCACTGCTATTTGACTCTGTTGATTATGACAGTACCTTAAGATACTCTGTCATATAACTGTGTTTATATTAGTTAAGAAACTCTGTATATTAACTATGTAACAGAGAGAAGCGCTGAGCCGTCATAGAATTTACATTCCGGCTAATGCAAGACTGTTTTATTTTTACTTATAATTTATACTTACTCTGTTGATTAAGAGACTAGTACCCAATGCACTGCTATTTGACTCTGTTGATTATGACAGTACCTTAAGATACTATGTAATATAACTGTGTTTATATTAGTTAAGAAATTCTGTATATTAACTATGTAACAGAATATCTTATGATAGTAGCTATCATAAGATATTCTATTATTAAGATAATAATTGGTTTAACACCTACCTGCCGCCTCTGTTAATCCCGTAATCATTCCTTAAATAATTATAGTTTGCATACATTCCCAACGGACTCGGTATTCGGGCGGGCATACCGTGTTATTTTCGACATAATTTTTAAAATATGCTCTCCAATTTAATATACTAGTAGTTATGGTAAAATGCTTTGTTATTCCTATAGCTTTTGATAATCCTTTCCATCAGGAGTTTGGTTTGGCCTTCCTTAGAGGCTCCATACACGTACAATAATATAATATTGATCATTAGAGATGATTGTTGGGGTAATATTGATGTTTGAACAGACATATACTTGGACGGAAATAAATATTGATGCAATGTTATTAGAATCAATATTATTGTAGGTGTATGGGGCCTCTTACCATCATAAGGGTAACATTTACTATTGTGACCATTAGGATTGACACACCGAGGGTGTGTGGCAGGCTCCCTCCTTTCACTCTCCTTTATTTAAGTCTATTTTACGTTGTCGCTGTCCGGTCGGGTTACATGAAGTATTTTATTAAATATTTGCTTGCATTGGAAAATGTTTTCAACTACTCAGGTCACAATAGGCTTTATTCCAAAAATAAAATATCTTTATTGTATTATTCTATTATTTATTAATTAAAATATCAATCCTCATTGAAGCTGTGTTACAGTAAGTTTTGTGGGTGCAAGCAATGCCAGAGTCGCTCACCGGTAGTTGATATGCTTTTACTTATGCTGTTTTCATTATCTAACTGCACTTTACTAATATTCATTAAGCGCCTGTGTTACGACTTGATAGTAGATGGAGCATCAAGGATTCTGCAGTTTGTTCTTGCAACATCGCAAGGAGCATCTGCACCAAAGCCTCGGTTGGTCAGCAAGTACACCACACGCAGTTAATGTTGACCTGAACCCTGAAGATTGTGGAACCCTAGTACTGTACTGTCTTTCCACTCTGACCATGTAAGAAAGGTAAGGGGAATGCTAATTCCGAGTACCTAAGTGAATTGGAATGAGTAACCATCTGTGTCAGGAACAACGCTTAGATGATGATGATGATTAATTAATACCACAACGGTAACCAATTATTAAGTGCTCACATTTAATAATTCGATGTCAATGGGGCTAATTATTAGGTATTTTTTAACCCTCCATGGGAAAAGTGCGTACAATTAGGGTATTCAAGACCTAATTTGATGCACGATTTGCCACGAAATCCGGTGCTAAATATAATAGTTTATTATTATTTCTTAAAATATAGCATAATATCATCAGGATGCAGACATTTTTATAGAGACACAGCAAACTTCATAGTGATACGAGCTTCCATAGTCACCTGGTCATCCTTCTTTACAAGTAAGTTTTGTTACATCATCAAAATAGTTTAAGTAAAGTTATGCGACAAATTTAAACACGACTTTGTATTTTGTGATACTGTGGCACTTGACATAATGAACTGAGTGTTATTTTTAAACAATCACGGTTTTTAACACTCATAATTAGTCTTATAGAATTCGGGACTTAACGAGCGCCGCAACGTATCCGAAACGTCGGTGAATGAATGAAATGAAAGGTAAATAGGTAGTATTCCGCGTGAAGTTGCGAATTCTTTAAGTATGAATAATGATCTGAACGCACATGTAGGGCACAAAGTGAGTTTTATGAACGTCGGGATTAATCTTGCTTCTATTTTATTGCCAGCTTCGCGAGGCAACGCCACACAAAATCGACTTTTTTTAAATAGTGTATTTAAAAGATTGCTTCCAAAATAGCCAACCGCTTGGGCGTTGCATGGCATAGATTCCCAACAAGGTTTGTTGGGAAGGCCTCAATGACCGGGGGTCTAAGGACGGTGAAAGGGTCGCTCACTGTCCTTACAGAAGCAGGCCCATGACGGCAGCGTGACGTGAGTAACTCACGCATGCCCCCGCTTAGAAGCGGGGTAACACCCGAAACCCCCCAAAGACGCGGGATAGCACCCGAACCATCCCCTGGGCGAGGCCGCAATGGCGGCAATAGGTCTGTTGTGAGTCCCGGGACATCCTTCCGAGGGCTTACCCGGGGCTCCCAACCACAGGCTGTTGGGCGTTACGTGAGGTTCGAGAGTCCGGCATAACATCCTCTGAGGATTTTCCCTCACGTAAAACAAAAAAAAAGGTTTGTGGGGAATCCTGGGTATCCTTCCGAGGGCTTCACCGGGGCTCCTAACCGTAGACTGGTAAGTAGAACACGTGTGATTTTTAGTCGGTAGGAGTCCGACATAGTATCCATGTAGGATTTTTCTCAAGTTAAAAAAGCAAGTTACTTTTGTATCAAATATAATTATATAAAAATTACTTTTTATTTACTCTGAGATTTAGTTACACTATAAAAGATAAATTAATGAAAAAAGCAGTGTACATATAGGTTTTAAAGCAATACTTGAAACCCTCTGGGGTCCGCAGTCTCATACAAATTCACTGTGCAAGGAGACAAGATGTTTAATAGCCTTCCTATCGTCAATACAAAAACGGTAGGTATTAGAAACAATAACTCTTCTATTCCTACCACATTATCTAGAACAGAAAGTATTTTGTGCGTGATCGAATACATTATCGTTATGAACGTTCAATGCGCCTAAGTGCCTTGGTAAGACAGACGGCTTATAGCTGTGGTAATGTGGATCTGTGACTGAACTGGTAATGAGATAAGTTTCCTGACGGGATGGCTTTAATGCCAAGAAAAATAGAAAGGAATTTAGTGTGGCCACGTGCATCGACACTCTTGCATCTTTTCATATTTTCGGAGACCCTAAAACGTACCGTAAAATGTTTCAAGAGTTTCCGTCCAATAATAGTGTACCTATCATATAATTTTCGTTTCCCTCCCTATTATAGGGAGGGAAACGAAAATTATATGATACTAGTTGCTGCGCGCGGCTTCGCCCGCGTGAAATTCAGTACCCGTTCCCGCTTCCCGTGGGAACATATTCCCGGGATAGAAAGTAGCCTATGTGTTATTCCAGACTTTAAGCTATCCCTGTACCAATTTTCAGCCCAATCCGTTTAGCCGTTAGAGCGTGATTGAGTAACAAACATCCAAACATCTAAACATCCAAACATCTTCACAAACTTTCACATTTATAATATTAGTAGGAAGTAGGATAGTAGGATTGCAAAACTTTTCATCATGTTTGTATGAATATTGAGATAGAATTACATCAAGTAGTTTCATTTTAAGTTCACGCACATCATACTCGCTGACCTTAATGGCCTTAATTTTATTCAATTTGCGACTCTCGAACCCCAAACTTTGGTGATGCATGATTCGAACAGTAATTCGACTTTTATTGCTTTTACGAAAACCCGGATGTTCTCTAAAAGGTTCTTTTCTGCGGGGAAATAAGAAAAATAGCGAAAAATGATATTTTATTGGGAAATTTTAAGGTTGGTTTTGATGAGATGTGATTAGGTTTATTTCCTTTAATACTAAATTTTATATTGGTTTCATAGTTTTTTTGTGTCCAACTGAAATTAAAATTAATAATTATGTTTTTTTGCAACGCTGTTTATGGCAGGGTTGCTTCAATAGCACAGGTTTTATAGAGGGTTTTATTCGAAGAACAAATAGTGCTACATCGACAGACTTTAACCCCTCCTTTGGCGAAGAGCATTCTGGGATGCAGGACGGTGTTATTCGATACGCTGCAGACGACTTAGCTATAGGTGTCGCAGATATCGAGCTGATGAACTTGAACACTAGGATTGATGCCGTCAATCATGGTTTCATTTATATTTCCTCGCTTTTTGAAGCTTGAACAACATCTAAAAACTTCTTGTATCGTTATTATAGTTGCTTGGTCAATATTGCTAAATTAATGAAGTTGGAAAATTCGACTGCTATGATTTTTTTTTGTTTATTAAAACATTTTAAGGACTACGAAATTATATTACTTTGACATTCAGGGAATATCTTCAATCTAAATGGTTGCTCTTTTGTTACATTCGATACACGTTATTGATACAACTAGGTACCTACTTAGTTTATAAATGATAATATCTAGAAATAATGTCATGTTTGTTTTTAAAGCAGAGTTTGCAACATATTATAATAAAGGACACCAGAGCTTCATATTACGTTTCGTTTCTCAGAAAATGTACACAATATTATACAATCTAAGTACCAGTTGCCACCAGTTCCATTCGAGTACAGGGTTAAGTGTTTAACCAATATTCTTTGCACTACTGTGAAGATATAATTTTATTTGCAGTACACGAATTTAGTCGAAAATGCAATTTCCTTTCATATAAATTAGAAACTGGGAGTAGATATTTCAAACTGCGGGATAGCCTTTATCGGGCGCTGTCACAAGGCAGAGCTGTAACGACATTTTGGCTCGGTACCAAGCCAGCCTGTCACGCTTTGGTTCCTCGCTGCCTTCTCTAATTTTTCAAAACAACATGGCATTGGTCCAATATGAATAACACGTTATTCTGATAGTGCATACATTTATAAATTTATGGCAGTCTCGTCGTGTTGGTAATGTAGGTGCATTTAAGTTAGGTTCTTTTAAGTTCTGATGTAAACTTTTCGTGGTTTATGGATCTAATGTCGTTGGTTAAATAAGTTGTCTACAATCTTGTAATAGAACAATGTTCTAGCTAGACTATGGTTTGATTTTCTGCGGAATTTTTCGTAATAGTTGAAAATACCATTATCATTCCATAAAATTTAAGGTGTACGTTGTGTAAACTTTAAAAATGTTCGCGGGGTCTACTGTTTGCTCCAGAAATAAAAGGACCTACACACTATGGTTGTATGAATAATGTTATAGTGAAACAAATCTCAATAACGCACTCTAGAAAAATAAATAACACTTAAACTCCTAAAAGCACATCACTGTTTTCTCGACTCATATTACACAAATGGGTTACTTTCAGGTTGTTTCACTTAACCAAGGCTTTAGATAGGTACTACTACTTCAACAATAAACTACTTTTAATCAGGGAACTTTAGTGAACTTTTCACTGTCTTGTGAGCACGCAAATAAACTTTTAGCAGATTATCTAAATCACTTAAACATTGTAGTGAGTTTTTATCATAGTTTTCATTCGCATTTTTATTATTAAACATATTAACATAATCACTCTAATGTCCGCCATGAACTTTAAAAATAAGGGTAAGAAGTGCTCGCAGCCTCGCGGATTCAGTATTCTATCAAAGATCGCCTGACTCAAGCACTAAGCAACTATTGCTTTGGCCATGTTTCCGTTTTTATTTGGGAGCGTTTCCGTATATTGTTATAACGGCAATAGGCTCACCCACCTATTACGTGCACAACAAATGTGGGTAGGTATATTGTGTTCGTCTTATAAATAGTATTCTTCTGCTTATCATTTCGAAAGAGAACTGACACTGACAAAGGTGTGATGAGGAAGTTTGTGAAGATGTTTGGATTAGAATGAAAAGGAGCCTATGTAATAACATTAGACTACTTTTCCATAATCTATACTTATATTATGAAGAGGAAAGATTTGATTGTTTGTTTGCATCGAATAGGCTCCGAAACTACTGGACTGATTTGAAAAATTCTTTCACTGTTGGAAAGCTACACTCTTCGCGGTGAACATAGGCTATATTTTTTCTTGTATTCCCACGAGAACGGGACCTATGCGGATGAAACCGTGTGACGTCCGCTAGTTCAGAAATCCGCTTTCATCACATGTATTTCACGCGGGTGAAGTCGCGAGCATTAAATAGTAGTATCAAAAATACCTCACAGTAGGTAATTGCCATGGGCACCTCACTAACCAACCATTCTAATAGCATTGTAGGATGTTTTGGATTTAGAACATGATAAAATTTCAAACAATCCTGAATCACGGCTACTAGTTAGATACATAACATGATTCGTTCACTTCCTAAAAAGCTAATATCATGCCTTACTATCAATAATAGTTATCAGCTAGCAGTATAAAACAGGAGTGGCTTGATGGAACCTTCACGTAGGGTCGGATATCCGGCGGGAGGGTATTGAGGAAATTTCAGCAAGCTAAATGTATTCAAAATGTTTAAAGTGACCCAAAGTATAGATAGGTTTTTCGTTTGGTTGGTGCCTAGATTTCATACTTTAAGAGCTTGTGAAATTAGTGTTATTTGGTTCTTCGCACACTATTAGAATTTATACTTGCAATAAATATGCATTCCGGTCAAAGTGCTATAATTTGGAAATAATAATTTGCCAAACTTAACGATAAAAAGAAATTAATAGCTTGAAATATCGCATTTTTAACTTTATGTTTAAAGCGATTAAAAAAAATCTGTTATTATTCTCTTAGGAAGTCACGGTGTTTGTAGTAAAACTTCTCTTCTTCTTCTTAGAGTGCCTCTCCAACTGGTGAAGGTTGGCGACCAGCATGGTGCAGTCCTCTCGATCCCTCGCTCGTCGGAACAGTTCAGCCGCTTCAGATATTCCGGTCCACTCTCGGATGTTTCGCAACCATGACTATTTTCTACCTCCCACCCTTCTTTTTCCAGCAACTTTACCCATCATTATAAGTTGCAAGAGCTCGTAACGTTGGTGTCGGAGAACGTGGCCCAGATATGAGATCTTGAGTTTTTTCACAGTCAGCATGAGACTGCGTTCCTGGTCCATCTGTTGTAAAACTTCTCACTAAGGCTTGAAAAACTTTTCAGAGTAGGTATGGGATTTGGTCGTAAATTAATATTCTTCTTTCTCTTACCCCACCCTCCTATTTGTAACGCGCGACTCTATTAATTTTGTACGAATATTTTTTTCATAATTTATATGGCAGAATAATCCCAGCCAGCTAGTTAATTGATATGTAAGTATAAATCGATTAATGTCGAGGATAGTTACTTTCATGAAAGCATCACAGATTATGCTTGCTTTTCATTTGTATTGCATGAAAGTATGTACCTAATTACAAACGCTTTCGGAACATGTTTATTTATTTATGAGTTTGGTCTCATAACGCCTTGGGTTCTTCAGTATGTGAAATATTAGCAAACTCGTAATCATGGGTCAGTAATGCGAAGTAGGTATTATTAATTGTGTTTGTAATGTTTTTTGTAAAATAAAGCTAAACTTCGTAAAATGTTTGGTGTGGATTAAACAGAGACAGGCGCTGTGCAAGTACGATGCAGGTTCGAACCTTTGACATACGAAATGTCGGAAATAATTTCCAGCCTTTTTGTTGGAAATTGTGTTGAAGACACCAAAATTAAATGGTAAAAATTAGTGTCATCTATTGGGTACAAAGACTTTTGTCAATTATATTGGTAACATCGCACCCGGATGCATAGGGTATCGTTATTTACCCTTTGGGTATGGAACCCTAAAAATGGCAGCAATTCATCCACTACGTCACATTGAAGACAAAATTTGACTCTAATTTGAGTTTTCAGTCTTGAAGTTATCGTAATAGAGATGGCACTACGAGTATCTGACACTGAAATTATTGTTTTATGAATGAAGACGATCTTATAATAAGACTTTTTTTGGAAGTGTCCACTGTCCCTGTCGGACATAGGTGCTTTTACCCTAATATTTTTTAAAAGTGGTATCAGCTAGTCTTATTTATAAGAATACTTCTTATCTTTCTAAAGCATTTTCACGAAACAAAAAAAAATCGTTTTACTTTTGGGCTTCTTTCTTCAGCTGCAAAGTTCAGTCGAGCGGGAAATACAATTTAACAAAACCCCGGACAAAAATTTATGTAACTTTTTCCGGTTTTTCGGACGTCCATTTTACCTTGATTAAAGTCATCCACATTTACAGGTTGAATGCTTCTACGGAAACACGCGGGCTGAAAATTTGGCTAAATGGGTACTCAATGTTGTTGAATAATTTATTTTTGTAAAGGTAAGTAACTTGTTCAGTAGACTTTAGTTTATGTTGCATGTGGGTAAGTACCAATGTCCTAAACAAATTAACTTAAGGCCATACCCAGGGCTAACGACCTTGAGCAAATGGACGATATGACTCGCTAACATAGAGTAGCGCAACTACAGAGACATCAGAGTGAAAGAACGGAAGAAGTAGAAAAATAGTAGCGGAAATGCGGTCCTCGCTTCACCAAATAAACTAGAAACTGTGAGACGGTCTCACCCGATTGCCCCTCTCTAAAACGTTTATTGTGAGAGTTCAATCCGATTGACGTTGTCATTTTTGTTTTACTTCAAACTTTGAACAAATGATCCACGTGACCTAGTGACGTAGTTTAATGCAACAGAGTCACAGACTACAGACAAAGTCTCGCCATAAGCCCCTCTGCACTCTATTTTATAGAGAGAGGCGAAAAGTAAATTAAAAATAAAGGAACGTTTGTATTTCAATTTTCCTTTGTTTTAAGTGTAGTAATAATACACTGTAAAAAATGTGATTGATCATTACGTAAAACTTAAATGTGACGAATTCACAAATTTGACGAATGTTTTTTTACAATTACAAATCCAGAAAGGGGGGTCTTCCACTCGCTTAAAATTTTTGTTACTTTTGGAACAGAATTTCATTTCATTTTATTATTACAAACAAACAAAAATAGACGTAAACGCAGTTGCGAGGGTCAGCTAGTTATGTATAAATAAGAAGCGCTCGTGGCACCGCGGACTCAGTGTTCTGTAAGCGATCACTGTAGTAAGCTCATTCACTATGGCCAGTCCTTGGATGGGTGACCATCCCTGTGACCACTTTGTGACAGTTATTTGAGCGTCGTTTCCGTGTTTCGGAAGGCACGTTAAGCCGTTGGTCCTGGTTGCCCGTAAAATGGCAGTCGTTAAGCGAAGTTGAAGGCCGTTTTGGCGGCTTGATTAATTTTAACAGCAGGCAGTCACAACCTGCGCTTGTCTATCTCAACACGGCAATACAGCTCACCGCCTATTACGTGGGACAAATTCTAAAAAGGTGAAATGTGGGGACATAATAATATGCCTCTGCCTACCCCTTCGGGGATAAAGGCGTGACCATATTTATGTATGTATGCAACTAGCTGACCCTCACAACTTCGTTTACGATGAAAGGGGAGGTATTTCTTCATCAGACTCAGCGAACGGTGAGTGAAACTGCCCTGTTTGCTTTATCATAAAAGAACTTACACGTCGAGGGCGTGGACTGATTTGATTTAGAATCTATTCTAAAATAATTTATTTCAGTCCACGCCTTCGGCACGGACGAAATATTAAGCTCTTATAATGTTAAGTAGGTATCGATTAGAGAACGCGTTCTTTTTTTAAATAGCTTCCATGTTCAGACTCTCGACCCTCAACAGTTTTAATATTAGGAATAGATATAGACTAGCAAGAAACTCGGCGGGCTATTCTTTTTAGTGCTCTGCTTACTATAATATAGACTTTTCGAACCTGCGTCTTCGGGTTTGCCAGACCGTCTGGTCTGGCGTCTGGCCTCACCATTGGACCAACGAGACACTGCTCTCGACCGTCAACTCTTTCACTTTATTACCTTAACCAAGTTGCAGGTAGATGGTGCCTACGTCGCCCCAAGACGTAATAAGCTGAAAAAATTGACGGTTGAGAGCAGTGTCTCAAAAAAAGCAATGTGTTAATAATAACTGTAATATAAGTATTTTCATCAGTTGTCTATATCCCTTAGCACAAAGTTATAATAGCTGAGGTTGTGTGGGAATGTCCACAAATATTTCTTCATTTATATATTTTGAAACGATTAAGGTGAAGTGGGACTCAAAATACATAATTTTGACATATTTCGAACCAATTTTGCAACGGTGTTAACAAAGATTTCACAATTTTTTAAATGGATAATTATTATCAAGTATATTGACTAGGGATGTCAGATATCCAAAACACGATAGAGTAAATTCGGCTCGATAGAAAATAATCCCAAAGTTCCCTCGAATCTGTAAATTTACCTGTGACCGCCTTGACTATAATCAATTTCATTCAGTAGTTATATAATGTACCACACTAATTTTTTATTTCTATGTCCCTAATAAGTTACCTCGAGGTCCTATGCAGTTATTTATTAATTAAAAACATATAGTTTTAATAAAAAAAAACGTTTTGTTGAGCGGGAGTGCATTTTGCCGCTATCAGCCACCTCACAGAGCCCGCTCAGTCAGCCGAGAGGCTTCGTTGAGGACACCCGTATACAACTTTGTCACGCCCGCTGACGTAATTCGCTGCCGTAGTAACGAAAATAGGTAATAAAAAAAACAAAAAAGGAAGTATTCAAGGCTTATGCTCAAGAGCGTAAAAATATCGCATCTGTTTGGGGAAGTTTCTTTGGTGTATTATATAAGATAAAAAGTAACGTTTTCATACTTTCCAATACAAAGTTTGCCCGATGCCACATAATAGATAAGTCCAGAAGATTCACCTATAAATGTGCTCATGTATGTGACGCCCTGACCGAGCGTATAACATGTACATTATTTAAATTAATATTTAAGTAAAATCAATGTCATAACGAGTATAATACTAATTACTGATAAATCAGTGGGCCAATTCTCCTAAATTTACAATATAACAGTAGGTATAAACCTTAATTGAGTCTATAATAAATTAAACTCAAAAAATTGGTATTCTTCTATCCAAAATTACAGCTTTCAAGGCACGTATTGCGTATTGTTGATATTCTCGTAGTCTTACTTTACTACTCGTACGTCGTAGTTGATGTAGGTAGGTATTGAATTTGAAGTTGTAAGTATGAGTTTCTTTTTTTTTATATTTAGCTCGCCAAATTGACGTCGCCACCAGCCTGATGGAAAGCCGTGGCGCATCTAGCGATTGGGGGCCACTTCTGACAGTGGTCCTCAAGTTGGCGGCCCTGTGATGTGCCTCTTCACGCTCCTCTTGAAGAACCCGGGATTATAAGATGAGGGAAACACGTGTGCGGGCAGGTCGTTCCAAGTTTTTATAGTTCGACAGAGGAACGATCTTTTGAAACGTTCAGTTCTGGCGAAGATTCTCTCCACTATGTGTGAGTGTCATCTTTGCCCGGCACGTGTTGTTCGGGATCGGAAAAAAGAGGGTGGGATCAGGTTGAAGGGCTCTTCAGAACATTCGCCGTGATACATTCGGTAGAAGGCAGCCAAGGACGCTACGGTTCTTCGCTGCGCCAACGGTTCGAGGCCTCCCGTCACCTCAGGACAACCAATTATTCGGACAGCACGTCTCTGTATAGCGTCAAGTGCGTCCAACAAGTACCTCGCGGAGTCATCCCAGAGGTGAGAACAGTACTCGACGCAGGGACGAATCTGCGTCTTGTACAGCAAACATCTCTGATGTGGCGTGAAGTACCGTCTCACCTTATTTAGGACTCCGAGTTTCCGCGAGGCCAGCCCAATACAACTCTCTATGTAGTTTTTGTGATTGAGCTCACGCCGGACGTCTATACCGAGAATCTCCAGGTTGTCCTTTAGTGGAACCGTAATGTTCTGAAGAGAGGGTAGGGGTAGGAATGGGGACTTCTTAGCTGTAAACGCACACGCCTGCGTTTTTCTGGCATTGAACTCGACCAGGTTGTCTGAACCCCATTGGGCAATGCGACCCAGGTCCCGGTCGAGATCCGCCACGAGTTGCCGTCTCTTTTCGTCCACGTCACAACGCCCTTCCGCTGGGCGGCCAGAATAGCTCCCATGCAGAGTACTGTCATCCGCATAACAATGAATGCACCCAAGGGACAGCATGTCATTGATATGCAGAAGAAAGAGAGTTGGAGACAATACCGATCCCTGTGGTACCCCGGCATTTACCTGCAAAAAGCAGGAAGCCTGAACATCACAGAGGACCCGTATACGTCGCCCGTGCAGGAAGCTGGCCAACCAGCGGCATAACTGAGGCGATAAACCATATGCCGGCAGCTTGGAAAGAAGCGACGCATGCCATACCCTATCAAAGGCTTTAGCGATGTCTAGGCCAATAGCCAGAGATTCGCCGTGCCTCTCCATAGCCTCACCCCAGGTGTGCGTTACGTACGCTAGGAGGTCACCCGTTGATCGTTTCGGCCTAAAGCCATATTGGCGATCGTTAATTAACGAGTGATCCTCCAGATAGCGCATGAGCTGTTTGTTGATGATTAGCTCGAACACCTTGCAGATGACGGTGGTTACGGCTATGGGTCGATAGTTGGCCGGATCCGACCGATCCCCTTTCTTGGGGATCGGCTGGACGTTCGCCTCCTTCCAACCCTCCGGCACTTCTCCCGAGGAATAGGAAAGGCGATACAGGCGTGTTAGCGTTGGAGATAATTCAGCTGCACAATTCTTTAGCACCACTGCCGGGATGCCATCAGGACCACTGGCTTTCCGCGTGTCGAGTGACTGTAGCACCGCTCGCACATCGCACTGCCGGATTTTAATATCCGGCATCGTGGTTCCACAGTTGGCGATAGTGAGAGGTTGCTTGCCACAGTCATCAACCCGGGAATTAGCCGCAAAGAGATTGGCCAGCATTTCCGCTTTCTCTTGGGCCTTGTGAGCAAGTGATCCGTCAGGATAGCGTAGCGGCGGCAGCGAGGGCTTGCAAAAGTTGGCCTGCACGGCTTTGGCCAGTTGCCAGTATCCACGGCTGCCCGTCGGATGAGACGTGAGCTCCTGACCAAGCCGCGTGACGCGCTGGGCGTCCGCTCTCTTGAAGGCCCTCTTACTGGACCTAGTGGCTCTGTTGTACGCTGCCTTGAGTTGGGCCACATTCGGGTCGCGCACAGCCCGAGCCCTGATCCAGGCGCGGTAAGCCGTCTGTTTTTGTTGAACAGCTACGGCGCACTCACGCCCGAACCAGGGGCGGGCTTTGCGGATGCTGGCAACATCAGTGTATGGAATATAGTATTCCATACCTAAAGCTATCTCACCAGCAACTGCAGAGGCGCTTTCCGATGAAGCCCTCCCTGCAAAGCAGCGCTGACTCCACGGGACGGCTGCATAGTATTCTCGTAGTCCGTCCCAGTCTGCTGACGAGTAGTGCCACAGTCGCCGCGTCACCTCTACTGCCCTTGCAGGAGATGACACCTGCAGGCTGGCACGCACAACACAGTGGTCGGATGTACCCAGTGGGGCGCTAACCGACACACTGTACTGTGCTGGGTAACTCGTCAGCAGTAAGTCCAGCAGGGAGGGTTCATGGTCTGACCTGTCCGGTATGCGCGTAATCCCGCGCACCACTTGGGTCAGACCATGTGAGAGAGCAAACGCGTGGGTGGCCCCGTCCCGCTGGATCGGTCACGCGGGACCCCAGCCACTCAGTGTGGTGACCGTTGAAGTCCCCCAGAAAAACCAATTCAGCGTTCGGGAACCGCACCTGCGCGTCGTCAGCCCCCTCGCTGAGGTGCTGAAACAGCCTTGTTATCCCAGCTGTCCCTGAGTGGGATCTATAGACACACACGTAGATCTGACTCATGGAGCCGTGATCTACGTGCAGCCAAAGGACGGAGAGGGAAGGGTCCTCAAGGCAGCGCAGCCGGCGACAGCAAACATCCGCCCTAACAAACGCGCACACCCCAGCTTTTTCTCGAAATAGTTCCTCGATGATATAGCCGGGGTAACTAAGGTACGACTGATCGGCAGGGCGGAGTATTTGCGTCTCCGTTAGGAACATCACAGCTGGCCGTGCCGTCTCCAGATGGTGATGGACGACGTTGAGGTTGGCATGGAGTCCGCGGATGTTAGCGAACTCCACCTCAAACGGAACGTTTCCGGGATTGGTTGCAGCGGCCGCTGTGACACTTCTTTCTCTTTTGTGCGCTACCGTATTTGAGAATTGGAGGGAAGACGTGAAGACGGAGCGACATTTGCTACAGCAGTGAGTGACAAGGCGTAGGGGCTAGCTTCATCTATGACCGTGTGGTGAGACTAAGGCCGACCCGCCGGACGGAAGGGCCCCCGTACCCCCCCGAGTGTGGTCGCCGGGACCCGGTCCGGTCACCATCCGGCACGACGAACCACATCGGGATTATGCGCGGCCTGGTGGGGCAGCCTCCTAGGGTGGTTAGTCCCAGTTGGGCCCCTGTACTATGCCGCGGGCGGCCAGCGGTAAAACCGTTTCTACGGGTCTCCCTGGCCGGCGGGTCGACCCCAATCAGCCACACTAGAATTCGCTTAGCGCCTACTGGTCCCCCCCTGCTGCATCAAACATCGCCCCGGGCCCGGCTGTGCAGCTGCTGAACCCCGAACGCAACCCAACCGAGGCTGGGTTACTTGGGGGGCTTTTCACAGCTGCACGGTGGTACCCCCCCGGACCAACACTTTGTACCACCTGGCACCCACATGGGAGCCTAGGCCACCATGGGGGTACCTGAAAAATCGCGGAGCCTCGTTAGTTTTTCGGCAGGTGCACCACGTGCAGGTGAGGTCGCTTGGGCCCCCAAAATTAGGTGGTGGTGGGGCCCCTTACACCCAAAAGGAAGTACCAAAGTCTTTTAAGGAAGTACCAAAAAATATAAACAAAGGATAGGGGCAGAAGATTCTTACTTTTCCATTAAACCTGGCAAACATCGTCACAGGTAAAAAAATAAATTGAAGTACTTCTTAAATATATTATGTTCTATTCTTATTATGAAAATGAATTTCATTACATGTGAGTGATAAAAATTGCATCAAAATCAATTACGTAGTTGCTCACGAGTAGAAGATCTAAAGAGGTTTATCTAAACAGGGTGAAAAAAATTGTTATGTAAACTTGTACTTCTGTCAATGATTTCAATTGCGTAGTGAACGGGTTAACGCGCGAAAACGTTTCCGACGCACGGAGCGTCCCGAACATCTTGCGTCTGCTTCACCCCCTCCGAATCGCTTGAGACACAATTGCACTTCGCCTTAAGTACCGCTTACAATATTAGCATGACTATCTTTCGAAGTAATTTAATAAAACAATACATAAAATAAGTTCAAATGCATTATATTCTCATGTAATGCAGTATGCATTGTGTAACTCGGACTCTGTTACACACATTACTCTGTACATGAATGAAAATATAACATTTTACGAGAATATTTTGCAGACCAGAGCGACACACGTCCGTCTAGCAACACGACTCCCCCCGCACTAGATTTTCTGGCGAGCGCGGGAAAGCAAGCAATGTGATGTATTCTTTGAATACATTATTAGTTAAAAAGACACGCGGTACGCGGTTGTCGTGATCGGACGTGTTTCCGAGATCGTGTTAAATTAAACTATTACTTACGCAAAAAGTGCTAAAAAATTATGAACTGTCGAGCATGTGGTGTAAAAGTGCCAGATGGATTTTGTATGAAGTGTACCAAAGAAGGGTGCCAGAAGGTATATGATTATAAGTGCCTTGGTTGGTCGCAAGAAGAATTTAAATGTTTCTCCGATAACCATGAGTGGATGTGTCCAGAGTGCGTTTGTTCTAAGCCCAAGCGAAACGACCCGGACACACCTGTCCGGAGCACTATTGAGATGAAGGTCTACACGCCCAACACCAACGTAAACACTCAAAGAGGAAGTCGTTTTAAAACAACAGATACAGCCAATGTTGATTGTGATAACTACGCCATTTCGAGAAACGAGTTCAAAGAATTTAAGTTGGAAGTGTTAAAGCGTTTGGATATGCAAAATGAATTAATTAAACAGCTTATGGAAGTATGCTTTTCTACGAAATCCGAACTTGAAGAAATAAAGACGCATATGAAGGTACACCAAACTAAATCTGAAAACAACAAGATTGATAACTGTACTAATAATGCAAACCAAAACATCGGATCTGGTGAAGAGGATACTTCAATCATAACCCCACCAATTACATACGCTGAGGTAATTTTGAATGATACTGATAGTGTTCTTCCAATTAATGATAAGATTCCGACCCGCATTAGTGAAAAAAAGTCGAGAGAGGCCACGAAAACAGCGGCGATGGCAAACGCTGCCAAAGCATGCGCGCCCATGCATGTAAATCCGTCTCAGGACAAATCGAAAGTGGGTTTGAATATGAGAAAGGAGGATGAACAACATGGATGGACTGAAGTAAGAAGGAAAAAAGGAAGTTCTCACAATAAAAATGTTAAGAAAGGAAATAATATAGGATTAGCGGAAATTCAGGCAACTGAAAAAAAGAAGCATCTGCACGTTTGGCGTCTGAATACTGAAACCACGAATGAGACATTAACATCTCACGTAAAGAAAATCTTGGGACCGGAAACGTACCTTAAAGTCGAAAAGATTATATATTCAAGTAATGAAAATGTAAAGAATTATTTTAATTATTTTATGACATTTTGCGAATTCGCTCAATTAAATAAAGTAACAAATTATAAAAATAGACAGTTAGACTTAGTATTGTGTTCGTCTTCCTTATGTTCGCGTTATGACGTGCATGCCTCACGGGCAAACGAGACAGTTGTGCCTGTAGACCGCCATCACCCACCGCTCGCGGTAAGCCTACGGCCGAATACATCACGACTATCTACAATGCAGCCCTCGGCATCGAAATGCGAAGCGCGCGTTACTCAAACAGAACCATCTTGGAATTTTTATAAAACTAATTTTAATGTATTGTATAACTTACTAGCATCAGTCAACTGGGATTCCATCTATGATTTGCAGGAGGCTGATGAAACGATAGCATTTTTTTATGACGTCTTAAATAATATTTTTTGTAACTGTGTACCTAAGAAGCAACCTAAACCACAAAACTCAAGGTTCAGTTATCCGGAATGGTATACGAAACAAATAATATCAGACCTAAAGGTAAAGGCTAAACTTCATAAAAAATATAAATTGTCTAAATTACGTAGTGACTATGAGGCTTTTTCTGAATGTAGGGCTAGAATTAAAAAGAGTATAGACCGCGAGTGTAAAATTTACGAAGATCGTGTACAAAATGGCATAATGGAGGACCCAAAATCGTTTTGGAATCTTATTAGATCTAAAAAATCAACAAGTACTAGTAGGACTATACTGAGGGCAGGTACAGTGGTACCGGTACATGAATGCGCGTCGGAATTTGCGAAATATTTTTATTCTGTTTATAGTACACAGACGGCGCGGCTCAGCGTGGACGAGGTAGTGGCGGCAGGCGGCGTGAACAGCGCGCACATTCACATACCGCAGTTGACTGTGTTTCAAGTGCGGACTGCGCTTAATAGACTCAAGCCGAAACCATCAGCGGGCCCGGACGGTATTCCGGTATTCGTTATGCGTGATTGCCGTTTTGTATTTGCGAAACCTCTTACGCATATATTTAATAGGTGTTTGAATAGTTCTTATTTTCCGGAAGCTTGGAAAGTAGCTAGGGTGATACCCATTCCGAAGGGAGGGGATGGGTCCTCTGTTGAGTCATATAGACCAATAGCAATTCTGTCGACCCCAGCGAAGGTGTTCGAGTCTGCTGTCCAACAAACTTTTCTGCAGCAAGTCACATCGCAATTATCAGATGCTCAACATGGCTTTCGACCGGCTCGCAGTACGACCAGTAACCTGTTAAATTGCACGGCGTATTTGATCCCACATATAGATTCGGGGTTGCAGGTTGATGTCGCCTACCTAGATTTTAAAAAGGCATTTGATTTAGTGGATAATGACACACTGTTAGCGAAGCTGGCGAGGGTCGGTTGCACACCAAAACTGCTACAATTTTTTGCCAGCTATATGAGGGACAGGCAGCAGTACGTGGAGTTCGGCGGATACCGATCTGAACCCTATTTCACTAGGTCGGGGGTGAGTCAAGGCAGCAATTTGGGCCCGTTGGAGTTCCTCATCATGATCAACGACTTGCCCGAGGTTTTAAGCGACGCAAAGTGCCTGCTTTTTGCCGATGACCTAAAGTTGCTGCTGGCTGTCGAAGGTGAGGACGATTGCAAGCGCCTTCAACGGGACATTAATCGAGTGTTGGAATGGAGCCATACTAATAAGCTTCTTTTTAACATTTCAAAATGTTCAATGCTATCTTTCAGCCGCGCCAAGGTACCAATTCATTATAAATATGAAATGGATGGCGTGGTCATGAACAGAGTACAATCAGTTAGGGATTTGGGCGTTCGTGTGGATTGTCAGCTAACATTCCGTGAGCATATAACTGATGTCTGCAAAAAGGCTTATCGAAGACTCGGGTTTGTGCTTCGTAGGGCAGGAACTTTTACAAATATGAAAGCTATAGTGGCACTTTATAATGCTCTTATAAGGAGTCAGTTAGAAGGTAATGGAATGGTGTGGGCTCCACATGAGGTTAAATACAGTCTTATGTTAGAGCGCATTCAAAATAAATTTACTAGGTACCTATACTTAAGACTGTATGGAGTGTACCCCTTCTACCCTTTGATGTATCCAACTTTATTTGTGTTGGGTATGGTTGGATACAACAAGTTGGAAGTTAGGAGGGACTTGTGGTCAGCAACATATCTTCTCAAGGTGTACCGGGGATACGTAAGTGAACCGGGTATCTTATAGTGGATAAGTTTATGCGTTCCTGATAGGTATGTGCATCGTCGCAGACTGCCCGGTTTATTTGCGGTCCCGCGGGGCAGAACTAAATTGTTGGAGAATGCACCTATCACGCGAGCAATTATCACCTTAAATTTAGTTGCAGAGAAAATAGATTTGTTCTCGTGTCCAATGAGCGAATTTGCAAAGGTTACCCTACATTGTATATGCTATGCCAATTAAAATTATTAATTGTTATTTAAAATTTATAAATTATTATTTTGTGTGTATTCTGTAATGAAATCTAGTGTTTTAGAAAATAATAAATTCATAAAGTAGATATTAGGAATTATTAATAGATAGAAAGTATTTAAATTGCTTATTATGTATTATGATCTATTATAAAATACCTATAAATTAATTGTCTTGCAATTGAAACAATTTTTAAAGTGGTTATCTATTTGTTTTTAGTGAATATGATTTATTGAAAATTAGAAAATAATAAATAGGTAGTTGGAATTATTTAAATAATCTTAAATTGCCTATGTAATGTATAGGGAAATAATGTAAAAGTAGGTATTACAGTTATTGTTACATTAAATAAATATCACTACACTGTCGCATTGGGAAACATGCCTGTAAAGACTGATGTATGTAAGAAATAAATAAATAAATAAAATAAATAAATAAAAAATTAGTTAAAACTTATACTAATTCAAAATTAAAGAAAACCATTTTATAGGTCTATGTTTTCTTTAGTCTCTGATATAAATTTTATTATCATTCATTATTATATAGATTTCATACAACAGCTTCTTCTAAAAAATTATGGGCTATTTCAATGATGTTTTACTAATTATTTATAATAAATACACAATTTCTGATAAAACCAACTTTTGACACACATCTTTTAGATTTCAAATCTACTTTTGGCTATCATTTTTCGTATACTAATACCGAGAAGGATGTCTTCATTTGCACCTCTTTTTCGCAAATTTTGTCAACCAGTCCCCTTAAGGTGCTGCAGTGTTTAAATAAATAAATAAAAAAACTGACCAAGATACAGTCAGGTGACAGACGGACAGACAGTAGTCTTAGTAATAGTCTAAGATCCGGCTGCAGAATCAGTACGTTCATCGAGTATACGCTTAAAACCTAAGTTTCACGCATATTTATGATTAGAAGAATATACATTTACTAGGGTGCCTATCAAAATTTTTGCCGCTAATATTTTTAATTAAATTATTGCTAATTGATTTTCGGAAAAAAAATTCATTCACCTGTTTTTTAAATAAAATATCGTCCACTTCACGGCAATATATAATACATAAAGACTCTGAAAAATTGCGGTTGCCATTGCGCACTTGGCCGCACCTCTTCGCAGCCAGGTGTAAACGGGTATGATTTTGATACATTTATACGCTCATAACGTACATTTATTATTTAGGTATATATCAAATTAAAGCTATTTTTTTCTGTTTATTACGATATACGGTTGCCTAATTAAATCTGGCCGCAAATTAGGGTTGCTGGCTGTTAAAGATGGTAAATATTTAAGATCGAGTGAAAGAGAGCTAGTGCGTAACATCACTAGTCAGACGAGGATAGCGATTATCAGCTGTACGACGCTTCGAATGCTAGTGTTCTCAACCACACCGGTTCAAACAGTAGTAGTGACTACTGAATAAATACTTAAAAAGAAATGTCTTCTTCTTCAAAATGAAAAATTCAAAAATTACAACAAAAAAAATTTATCGGTGAAAAATAAAACCTACTTCAGTAAAATGTAATTTTATTGTACAAGTGCTGTTTGAAAAAATATTATGTTTTGTTCAAGTATTCAATCGTCTGTTACATATTTATTTAACATTTAGCAAATTAAAAAATTCAAAACTGTATCTTATATTTTAGTGACTCTTATTTAAAATTTCTGAATCATCGGAGCATTCAGATACACTATCATCGCTGCTATCACTTTCATCGCTACAAATATCAGAATCGTCGTCTGCGAAGAGGTGCGGCCAAGTGCGCAACGGCATCCGTGATTTTTCAGAGTCTTTATGTATATTGCCGTGAAGTGGACGATATTTTATTTAAAAAACAAGTGAATGAATTTAAATTAATAATATTAGCGGCCAAATTTTGATAGGCACCCTAGTAAATATATATTCTCCTTATCATAAATATGCGTAAAAATTAGGTTTTAAGCGTATACTCGATGAACGTACTGATTCTGCAGTCGGATCTCGTACTATAATAGGGTTCCGTATTTACGCTTCGGGTATGGATCCCTGAAGCTCCTTCTTTCACACAGTACACAAATTGAACAGATTTATAATGTGTTTGATTTAATATAGCATGCGTCAATGTTTTTTTTTTCATTACACTGGTTTGAAGTAACTTTACTAAAAAGCTCTGTTCAATAAACTGATACGGGTAGATACCGGTTTACACAGCAGTGAAAGTTAGACGTAGTTGCATTAGATGTTAATTATTTTGAGCTTTCAACTGGTGCTTGTTGGAGCTGCATTAGACGACACGAGTTTCCATTGGACTAGGTACTACGAGATATTGTTTTATCATTAATTGTTAGAACAACTTTTATAGATAGTTCAGGAGTAAAAGGCCAACGAAGGATGTCATCGTTTTAGTTTTGCAGTGCTGCTCTGCCTAGATCTTTACTGCCCAGCCTCACCTGTTAGTGGTGCATCTTCTAAATTAGAACGAAATCCAGGCAAACAGTAACATGGGTATCGTCATGTGAAAGGCAAATCCGACTTTTAAAATTTCAAGCTTAGGTAGAACTAACCTCGTTCTAAAACACTTGTACACGTCAACAGGCTCACCCCCTTTTATGTGAAATAAAAAGCTACTAGTGAAATATACGGATATATTTTTAAAGGTTCATAACCTTATACAAATAAATAAGATCTAAACTGAATTACCTACCTTTTAATAGCTCAATTCTTAATGTTCTGGCTATAGAGCTGCATCGTGTTTTAATTAATTTGGCAAACTTCGGTATCTTATTATTAGGAAGGGTTTGAAGTAAGTAAGTTTACTGAAAGGATTCATTTAATAAACAGACTCGGGTGGAAACTCTTGTTGAGAAAATTGAAGACCATTCAGCCAGACTTATAGCTGATTCAATTTTAATTACCGAGTATTTTCAACTCGTAGTTGGAAACAACGTGTGAGTTTGACGTTCTTAACATTATTTAATTACCAATAATGGATTTTAGAGATCCTTATTCACTTCTATAACTTTTTTGAAAAATAATAGGGAATTAGCTTTGATGGAAATACAAATCTTCTATTATATAAAAAAATGAATTCCTATTTCCTTGGTCAAGACATCATGCGTGAACAGCTGGACCGATTTCGCTAATTCTTTTTTTATTTTATTTCTTAGTTTCAGGAGAAGATTAATACAAAAAATAAGAAAGTTGAATACGGGGTACCGATTTTGAAATTCATGGTTATGGTGGGACAACGTCTGTCGGTTCAGCTAGTTAAGAATTAAAAAGCTGTCAATTGTTCGAAGGCAACGAGGTTTTTGATGGAAATTTAAATCTCCTATTTAAAAAAAATGAATCCCTATTTCCTTGGTCACGACATCATGCGTGAACGGCTGGACCGATTTCGCAAATTCTTTTTATGTTGTGTTTGTTATTGTCAGGAGAAGATTAATTAAAAAATGGTCTTCTCTCGTTTCCATAAATACATTTGCACTAATATTGCTTGCCATAATCATCCCCGATCATAATATTCATTTGCACTATTATCATTTATACTAATAACGTTTGCCTTAACAACTCAACAGTCATAACTTTTATTTGCCATAAAATGGCTTTCTATAACAACATATATCATAATAATTAGTTTCAATAAGTAACACATCTCATAATCGACTCTTGACATAATTAAAATTTGATATAATTATGAAAATAATACATAATATTTTTAGGTCGAAATTAATTATAGTAAACACCCCGACTCTGTGCAATAGCAGATAGGTTAGGTTAGAAGACTAAGGCGGGAGTGAAGCAAAGCGGAGCTCCCGCCTTAAGTCTTCGTGGTTTTTTTTTTAAACCACCCAGAAGTAGGAGCCCCGCGAAGCGGGGCTCCGTCGAGCTTAGTTAGTAGACGCCATATGAGGTTTAGTTTTAGGTTTAATTGTGAATAAATTATCTGTGTCGTATAAATTATCTTTATTTATATTATGGTGAATAAAAGTTATGGAAAATGGCATTATTGAAAACGAAAATTATGGCAAATACATTTATGGATTTAAATTATTATGACACTTGATCGATTATGACCAATGGAATTAGTGAAAGTCATTTTATGTCATTTTACGATTATGGCAACTGAAGCGTTATGTCTAATGAAATTATGGCAAATACCAGTATGGCATATAAAATTATGGAATTTCAAATTATGGCAAACATTAGTAAACCTAAAACAATAAGAAAGTGGAATTCGAGGTATTGATTTCCAAATTCATAGTTATGGCAGGACAGCGTCTGTCGGGTCAGTTAGTTAAGAATTAAAAAGCTGTCCCGACAGACGTCCGAAGGCAACGAGGTTTTCGATTGTAGGCCGTGGCGAGGAAACCTTTCAGAATGTGTCATTTCTCAAACTCATTAGAGGGTGACACTTTCGATGAGATGGACCGTATCCTTGTCTACTACTTCAGTAGTAACATACATACATACATATGGTCACGCCTTTATCCCCGAAGGGGTAGGCAGAGGCATATTATATGCCCACATTTCACCTTTTTGTATAATTTGTCCCACGTAATAGGTGGTGAGTAGGGCTTGAACTCCGGAATTCCGGAATTGACATAATTCCGGAATTCCGATAAAATCTAATATCGTTCTCAATTCCGGAATTGGCGAGATCAATACCGGTATTTCGATATTGAAAAAAAAACTATATTTTCGCTTCTTCTTTAATTTCATTACAAAGCAAAATGTAGATTATAAGCTTCTTATCCAATTTAATTACCTTTAATTACTACAATGTTGATAATTTGGGATTTCTCTATTAACAAATTAATTCGATTATGTACTTAGGTTTACATTTATTTGATGATATTTCTAAAACCTACTAAGAAAGTAAATCCATTAAATTAATGGTATTTGATAGAAAACATACTATTTAAATAATAATAATATTATTGATGACGTTTTTGTATTTTTTTTTACATTTTGACTTCAATTTACAGTGCGAACTTAGACTTAGCTCTGACTTTATGCTACGAGTTAAATTTAACTTTGATAGAAACGCTGTTAGAATTTGACAGAGGTCTCGCTCAGCATAGTTCTAGTAGTTCTGACGGAACTCATGGGACCCGTACCTTATTATTAGGGGCAAACTTTGCCCCTAGGTGCTCCACTGACCCAGAGTGAGGAAGGTCCTGGGTTCCCTGTTCTCATCAAGGCGGAGGAACATATTCCTTCGCACATGGCTACGTCTCAGGCGCCCGACGCTGATTACAACGAGAACGACGTGCCCGAAGTCACTGAAGGTGAGTTAGGGGCGACTGTACTGCGGCTTAGATTCCGCAGGGACCGTGCCCCTGGACCCTACAGCATTCCAGGCCGAACGTGGGACTTGGCTCTTGAGGATCTCGGGCCTCGACTGATGGGGCTCTTTAGTGCATGCCTCGAAAAAGGCCAGATTCCTAAGGTCTGGAAGATAGGGAAAATGGTTCTGATCCGAAAGGCAAGGTGGTCGTCAGTCTACCCATCCGGGGATCGGCCGATCGTGTTGCTTCGTTAAGCAACTCCGGCCGATCCCCGATCGGTCGATCCCCAACAATGATACGCTCAAGGAGCTTGCATACCTCGTTAGGTATGCAAGCTCCTTGAGCGTATCATTGCACAGCGCACAGTCGGGCACCTCACACGCGTGGGGCCAGATCTGGCAGATAACCAGTTTGGTTTCCGTCAAGGGCGCTCCACCGTGGATGCAATCATGCGCATTAGAAGACTGACGGAGGAAGTAACATCGCAGGGTGAGGTGGTGTTGAAAGCGATGGCGATGTCAAGAGACACCGGCATCGCCTTCAACACCTTGCCCTGGAGCTGCGTTAGGGAGGCGCTTATTTATCATGGAGTGCCTCCATACTTCCGTCGAATTGTCGGGGCCTATCTTTCCGAGAGGGCCATAACTTACCCAAGCTGGCTAGGGCCCAGCCGGGTCAGCGAGATACGTCGTGCGGTGTTCCGCAGAGATCAGTCTTAAGACCACTTCTGTGGAACATCGGTTACGATTGGGTGCTGCGTGGTCCGTTGCTCAGAGGCGGCATGTCTCGAGAATCTGGCAGCGAGGCAACTTGCGTCCTTGTTTAAATAAATTAATTACATTTCTAATTTATTCTTTTCTGGTGCAAGGAGGCGCTGGAGCGGGGTCATAGGCCTACGTCTCCAGAAATCTAGGTTCGACAGTTCCCGTGGAGACCAGAACTTGAGCAACAAACCGAATCGCCACATCACATCACACAAGGGGGAAATCGCCGAATTGCCACAATCAAGGCGGTCAGACCGGTCATGGGCGAGTGACAAGAGAGGAGTCACGGTGCGGGTGCTCTGTCCTACCGGTTGTCACAGACGCTTACCGGGCTCGGGAGCTTCAGTAAGTATCTGTGACGAATACACCGGGAAAACACACCTGAGTGCCAGCAATGCGAGGAACGCAGTGAGGACACAGTACTTCACACATTAGTGGAGTGCACAGCGTGGGCTTAACAACGCCCGGTCCTCGTGGTAGGTCTGGACGTGGACATTCTCTCGCTGGAGACCATTGCGCGAGCTATGATCTCCAGTAGGAGTAAGTGGGACGCCACTGCGTCTTTCTGTGATCAGTTAATGCGGCGAAAAGTGATCGAGAGAGAACGCTCCCACCCGAATTCCGCATGTCTTTGCCCAAGACTATCTGCCTCCATAATCGGGGGCCTGAGGACGGTGGGAGGGCTAATCGCCGTCCTTACAAAAGCACGCCCAAGACGAAAGCGTGACGTGAAAGTTTCACGCACGCCACACGCCCTAAGATGCGGGATAACACCTGAACAAGCCCCAAATACGCGGGATAGCACCCGAACCTCCTAGGTGAGGCCGCAGTGATAGTCAAGATCTGTGGGGGATCCTGGGGTCATCCTTCTGAGGGCTTACCCGGGCCAACCGTACGCAATAGTTAGGAAACGGGTGGTTTTTAGTTGGTTACGTTAAAATAAGTAATTTTACTGGAAATCAAAGTAGTTTATCACTAATAACGTAGGACTGCCAGCTCCCGTTTCTTTTTTTACATATCAGTATTTTGTACAAAACGAAACTTGATTGAGTTCCGGAATTCCGGAATTCCGGAATTCAAATGCTGAATATCGAAACCCAGTTCCGGAATTGAAAAAGCGTCCGATATTCAAGCCCTAGTGGTGAGCCGTATTGCCGTGTTTAAATGGACAGGCGCAGGTTGTGACTACCTGCTGTTGAAATAAAGCCCTCAACTTAGCTTAACGACTGCCATTTTACTGGCAACCGGGACCAACGGCTTAACGTGCCTTCCGAAGCACGGAAACGCTCAAATAAATGTCACAAAGTGATCACATGGATGGTCAAGGCCATAGTGAAAGTTGCTTACTGCAGTGATCGTTTACAGAACACTGAGTCCGCGGGGCCACGAGCGCTTCTTCAGTAGTAAGTACATAAAAATAAACTATTTTAAAGAAAAAATTAAGAATTATAAAAGGGTTGAACTTACAAGTAGTTATAATTGATAATGGTAAAGTTTGTATCAAAATATTCCTAAACCTGGGGCTCATGCGGCTTGGTCAGAGATTTACGTAAATGGACTAGCCTATGTAATATTAAAGCGATGGAAAGTTTTAATTAGTCCAAACTATTAGTCTCAACTCTTAAGTAAGTACTTACCTATCTAAGTAGTTCTAAATAAACTCAAATTGGTATTAACAGCAGAGGTGCAGCATCGTATATTTATACAAGTTTTTAGTAAGGTGCTGCGGGGTCTAATGGGCGACAGTCGGGGCGCCATGTCACCCAGTGTGCGCCTGCTGTTAGTCTGCTATTTCAATTATAATTTAAAAAAAATATATCAGTGCAATAGCAGGCTTCAGGTACGGCTATAGGTTTTACCTGATCATAGGAGGTACCAGGTGAACCAAAAAGCTGTACCCGCTAGTGGTGAATATGGGAAAAAGGCTAAACGAAGCAAACAGAACGATTGTATGTATGCTGTCTGCCATTTGATATGTTTTTCAAGTGGTCCATCATAGTTGTCACGAGCACGGTAGCTGCACCCATAATATTGGTTCTGATATACATAGATAGCAAATATTGTGATACAAATAATAAGAGTGCGTTTTTGATACACAGTTACCTAGTAAATGAAAAACCTCGACGTAAAATCTTAGATCATCTAACCACAGGATGCGCCTTACTTAAGCATTGTTTTCTGCCATTGCACATGACCATTTGGTCTTTTGGCTTTATGAAAAGCCTGTACATCAGTACATCATTTTATATGATTAAACTAGTACATTACATTGTAGTTGACTGTACAATAACAATTAACACACAACAGCCATTACGCGTTTGTCGATTAATACATTTTTAAATGCAATGAAATTTTACATGTCTTTGTGTTTCCCCCTTCACTTGTATGAAAACTGGCAGAATATTTTTGTATGCGGTGGTTCGCAAAGGCTAGTCCCGTGTTATATGGTCTAAGCGTAAAATAAATCAATTTCAACAAAACATGCATGTATAATAGTCATACGTGTTTAAGTGTTCTGTATAGTATTCTTTCCCAAGTCTAGACTTGCGCAATGGTGACTGTAAGACCCACTGCTTTCTAGTAAAACACCTGTATTGTAATCGGTCCCAAGTTAAAAAGCTGCGGCCTCTTTTTACGTGAGACTTAAAATTTATACTTTGATAAATAAAAACTTTTCCGAAAAATGCTGGTGCCTGGTGCATGTTATGAAAAGTTTTATGTCAAAGCGTAAGCGGCCGCGCTCTTCATGGTAAAGGCAACGCCTGACATCGTTTAGCCCCGAAAGTTCTAGAGCAAAATGACATTAACGTTAAAAGTTTTTCAAACTAGAACGGAACATCTGGAGAGGCGTTTTTATCTATACTTCTATACTAATATTATAAAGAAGTAAAGTTTGTGTGTTTGTTAAATTGTAAGGGGTAATCTCGGGATCTACTGAACCGATTTTAAAAATTCATTCACCAATAGAAAGCTACGTTATTGTGGAGTGTCATAGGTTATGTTTCAAAAACGGGGGAAAAGTTATTCCTTTTTGAGAGCTTCGTAGCGTGTGCTGCGTAAATATTTAAAGTTATGTCAAAAATATGTACTACAAAATTGTTTCTGTTAAAAAATTGCGCGATAGCATGTGTCTAACTTTGGGTTGGTGCAAAATAACCATTTTAATGGCAATCAATTTTTTTCTACTATAATTGCACGGGATACCTCTTTCATTAACGATATTGTTCTTAAAGATAATGCGACGGGTATTCTCGTCGCATTATCAGCACGCGACGAGAAACCTTTCTCTCTCTCTCTCTCTCTCTCTCTCTCTCTCTCACGTAGTATTGAGTATTAACGACGAGACGCTACGGCAGTAAACGCAACGCGACGGGAGTAAATGCGACGGGAACAGGTAATATTGTCTCTTATGTGGCGCAAACGAAGTTGCGCGGGTCAGCTAGTGTCATATATTTCAGTTTTAAAGCATTTTGAATGAAAAATTAACAATTGGGTTGAATCGGATTTGCAAGTAAAAGCCATTTTTTTTACTTACGTTTATTATATTTTAATCCTACTATAAGAAAGTTTGTAAGAAGGTTTGGATTTTTGTTATTCAAAAACGTGCTAATGACTGGACGGATCCGTCTAAAATTTGTTACAGAGATAAATTAAGTCTGAAATAATACAGAGGCTTTGTATTCCTGGAACATACGTATTTCCAAGAATACGGGTACTGAAATTACCAGTATTCCACCGGTGCACCATCTAGTCACTAGATGGTGTAATACTGTTAATTTCAGTACCCACATCCTAGTGTTACACTATTTTTATCTATACTAATATTATAAAGAGGAAAGATTTGATTGTTTGTTTACATGGAATAAGCTCCGAAACTACTAAACCGATTTGAATTTTTTTTTACTGTTGGGAAACTACACTATCCCCGGTGAACGTAGGCTATATTTTATCTCCATATTCCCACGGAAGCTGAAACTATGAGGGTGAAATCGCGTGACGTTCGCTAGCGTTTCTATAAATACAAAACTTCGTTTTTCACAAACATACTATATACCTTTCAATGTTACAACATCGCCTTTAAGAACTACCGTTACGAGCTCCATGTGTGAAATCCTTAGGGGCTATAACGGAATCACACTTGTCGTTTTCTATATCTAATTTAGAGTCCATAGCTCTAGTTATACCAGTTTCAAGACAAGTTAGGAAATCCTTTTAGATCCTATAAAAAAAAAAGTATTAAAAGCTTACCAAAAACCCTTTAATTGGAGTAAGTAGGTATTGAATATATCGCTCATAATACGCATTAAAGGCCTCAAACATAAACCACCTTTATAATCTCAGTTTAATGTATAGTTCCTAGTTTGTAAACACTTCAACGGCTTCGTCATTAACCCTGCAACTGAACTAATGTGTTTGTATAAGTTTTGGAAGAGGGTCGACATTGATAATATAGGTACGCCGTGAGTTCAAACACATTCAAACAAGTAAACACTGTATCAATTACGTTGACGCCACTTAATTTCACTGTGAAAATGAGCTTAAAAAGTAGAACTTTATACGCACTTATAGCCTGGTTAGCTCAATGTTCTGCAAACAGTAGCTGTGTTATACCTTTTTTATATCAAGCTCGCCAAATTAACATTGCTAGCATGATGGTAAGTAATGGCGCATCTAGCGATTGGGGGTCACTCTCAATGTCTTTAAGATTTCTGACAGCGCTCCTCAAATTTGCAATTTAAATGGCGCAAGGAGGTGCTGGAGCGGGGCCAAAGGCTGTAACATTTATTTTCTATATGTGGCAAGTCTGGTCTCGGGCTTGTCAATATATTTGAGCGTTTGAGAGCGCCATGATCGATTGATTGTTTTTTTTTGCTGTGGCAACAGCTGTCTCACGAAAACGGTCGATAGTCTATGGGACATGACTAGAGTTTTTTTGGGAAACTGACATCGGAGAGAAAAGGTTAATAAAAAAAAATTAGAAGAGGTTTCTTGAGATTGGATGGCTTCGGTGCTTTGATTTTCTGAGCTACTAAGTTTATTTTAGTCACTCCAATTGATGCTTTTTTTGTCAAAGTTCTTTTCTAATTTCTACCCAGATTCTGGTAAGTTTCAATTAACTATTTGCAAAGCGGGTCGATTGTCGTCTTTCGCGCAGTCAATATCTTAATTTGTCGTTTCTTTCATGACAGGGTTTTTTAGTACGGGGAAAAGTTGTCAGCCACTATTCTCAACCACACCCTAAAACACGTGGACCACACGAGCGAGGTATTGTGAGAGAAGCCTGCCAACTTCACCTGGACTTGACAGCGTACGGGGTCGCTTTCAGCTCGTCTCAAAGGCCAGTACTTGTCACCCACTTATTCGTGTAGTCTAGCCGCCTAAATTACTTCCTCACCTATAGTACCTGCTCACGCGGAAATACTTCAGTGCTGTACTATTAGTACCTAAACCTGTAATATTCTTATGTATGTCTGTGCTTTCTGTATCTATGTAATCTCATTGTCTCTGTAGTGTACTGTGTACATACATACATACATACATATCATCACGCCTGTTTCCCATCGGGGTAGGCAGAGACTATGGCTTTCCACTTGCTACGATCCTGGCATACCACTTTCGCTTCTTCTACTTTCATAAGTGCTTTCATACACGCTCGCCGGTTAAGGGTACTCTTGACCTGGCCTTTTTCCAGCAGGTCATCAATTTGGTTACCATGCGTACGCCGAGGATGACCCCTACCAGCTTGCCCATTCATTATCGCCTTTAGATCTGTTTAGTCAGTCTATTTTCATCCATCCTCTCAACATGTCCAAACCATCTAAGCATCCCTTTTTCTATCTTTGTCACTACATCTTCAGTTATACCACATTGTTTTCTAATCACGCTATTCCTTTCTTTGTCCATCAATTTCACTCCAGCTATACTTCGCAGACTTCTCATTTCCACTGCATTAATTTTACTTTCATGCTTCTTCTGCCACACCCAACTTTCACTACCATACATAAGTGTGGGGATAAGCACACCCCTATGCACAGCCACTCTCGCCTTCTTAGACACGTTTTGACTGCTCATAAAGGTATGCATCGCCCCATTCACTTGATTTCCTGCCAAATCTCTTCTCTCAATATCATGGTCACACTTTCCATCCCTCGTAAATTTTGAACCCAGGTATACAAATTCTTTCACCTATTCCACTCTTTGCCCTTCGATAATAATAGGGCAATTCGTCATACATTCCTCTCTTTCAAAAACCATTACTTTAGTCTTACTTACATTCACTTTCATTCCTCTACCTTTCAGCGCCTCATGCATAATATTAACCATCAACTGCAACTCCTCCGCCGATGCAGCTAAGATCACCTGATCGTCAGCATATAGGAGGCATTTGATGGTCAGCTCGTTCAGTTTTATACCACACGCACTCTCTTGCAATTCTTTCAAACAACTGTCCATGTACAGGTTAAACAGCCACGGTGACGCTACACAACCCTGTCTCACACCCCTTTCTATATTAAAGAAGTCCGTGCAAGCTCCGTTGATCCTGACACAAGCACTTGAGCCCTCATAAAGAGATTTCAGTGCTCGTATCAAGCTGCTGCTCACCCCGTACAAAGACAATGTTGACCATAGTTCATTCCTCACCACTTTGTCATAGGCCTTCTCCAGATCTACGAATACGCAATATACCTTTTGGCTTTTCGCCAAAACTTTTTCTGCTATGCATCGTAAGGAGAAGACCTGATCCGTGCATCCCCTTCCTTTCATAAATCCTGCTTGAACATCCCACATTTTTCCTTCACTTTCATTCATCACTCTTTTTATCAACACTTTCGCATACAGTTTACCGACGATGCTGAGCAGGCTTATGCCGCGGTAATTTTTGCACTCTTGCTGCGACCCTTTTCCTTTGTACAGCGGCACAATGACCGCTTTGGACCATTCTTTTGGTACGCTGCCATTCCTCCAGCACAGATTAAAAAGGCGGTACAGCTGGTCAATCACCACGCCACGTCCTGCTTTCAGCATCTCAACGGAAACCCTATCAATCCCAGCAGCCTTGCCTAGTTTCATACTATTCAATGCTTCCACTATTTCTTCCATGCTAATGTCGTTTTCATTACCAATTTCATTCATTTCACAAAAATGAGTTTGCACTTGCGTATCCTCTTTATCAAATAGACTTTCAAAATACTCCTTCCATATTTTTAGCACACACTCTTCTCCTCCCACAAAACTTCCATCCTGGTTTCTGATTTTATTAAGCGGTGATGTGGTCTGTTGACTCCTCACCGCTTTTATGGACTTCCAAAAGAATTTTATATTCTGTTGGAAGTCACCAGATAACCTTTTATCAAATTCATCTCATTCTCCTTCTTTCTTACTAACACCTCTTTTGCCACACGCTTATACCTTTTATACTCATCGTTGGCCATTCGTACATCCTCATCTGTTGCCTTCTGCATTCTTTGATTGGCCTTTGTAGCCAGCAAGTCCAACCATGATTTCTTCTTATCAGACAACGCTTTCAGAACTTCCGCGGTCATTGTTTTTAACTTAGATCCTTGGCTTCTCTTGCTCACACCACACAGTTCAATCGCAACTTCCACGAGTCCTTCCTTAATCGGCTTCCATAATTCTTCAATCTCACATACTTCATCTAAATTATCAAACTTTTTGCTTAGTTTGCTCACAAATTCCTCTTTTATACCTATCTCTTGCAAATTCTCAACTTTTATGCGTTCTAGTACACTAACAGGTTCACGCACACGGTGCCTCCACCGCTGAAACAGACCTCTTACTCGGCTGACAACCAAGAAGTGGTCTGTGTCAATCCCAGCACCGCGGTAGGCTCGAGTGTCTAGTACTTTCTTTCTCATCCTTGCGTCAACAATCACAAAGTCAATCATGCTCCTCTTAATTCCTTTTTGTCTCGTAACCAAGTGGATATCTTTGTGGTGAAACATGGTGTTAGTCACCACAAGATTCCTCTCCAAACATACTTCAAGCAAACTTTCTCCATTTTCATTCACTCGCTCATCACCAAACTTTCCCAATACTCTTTCATACCCATCACGCTTGACTCCAACCCACCCATTAAAATCGCCTAACATTACTATCCTCTCATTTAGTTTGCACTTACTCAAAACATCACTCATGCTCTCCCAAAATGCCTGCCTCTCGCTTTGGTCTCGTAAAGATCGGCGCCACCGCGCATCTTGCGGAGCATATACTCCTAAAACAAAGATGCGGGTAAGTCCAACCTTCAGCCTCAACCAAACGAGTCTTGGGCTTACACATTCATATTCTGTGACACATTCATTCATTCTCGCAGACAGTACTACACCAACGCCCTGACACGCTTTACTGGTTTTAAATACAACAGTTATAATAATGTTACTTGTGTACGCTGTCTTACTGTGTAATATATAAATATATCTGTGTACACCCTATTGGCTGTTTTCGTCAGAGCCCTGGCCTACCCTTGCACGCACACTGGAATCTCTGTAGTAAGGCGCCCTGGGAAAGAGTTCTCTGCATAGCTACCTCGCGCTAGTTGGTGAGTAACACTAACATCATTGTGTTATAAATTGGCTCTCAACGTAGTGGCAAATCTCTGGGTCTACTCTGCGGTAGCCTCAGTCTAGTGTGTGTGCATAGGTGGTTACCTCTGGCGAAACCATCCTGGTGTCTCGTCCGAGACGCTCCAGGACGTTAATTGGTGGTGCTAACAGCTGAGCACAAAATTATCCCTTTCGTCTTCTTCCAGCTACCTACATCTTTGGCTGGAAAAGACACAAAATTCTAAATTCTAAAAATCTATAAATAACTGTGATTTTGGAAAACTTTTTGATTTTATTTGGCATACCCACTTTTTTAGCGTTTCGTAGCCAAATGGCAAAAACGGAAACCTTATAGATTCGTCATGTCTGTCTGTCTGTCTGTCCATCTGTCTGTCCGTCCGTGTGTCACAGTCACTTTTCTCCGAAACTATAAGACCTATACTATTGAAACTTGAATTGAACCGCATTAAGATTCTTATATAAAATTAGAAAAAAGCAGTAAATTTTGGGGGTCCCCATACTCAGAACTGAAACTCTAAATTGTTTTTTTCATCAAACCCATACGTGTGGGGTATCTATAGATAGGTCTTCAAAAATACTATTGAGGTTCCTAAAATCATTTTTTTCTAAAGTGAATAGTTTGCGCAAGAGACACTTCCAAAGTGGAAAAATGTGTGTCCCCCTCCCTCTAACTTCTAAACTAAGAGAATGATATATCTAAAAAAAATATATGATGTACATTGCCATTAAAACTACCAACGAAAATTAGATTGAATGAGATAGAGCCGGTAGTTTTTTTTTAATACGTCATAAACCGCAATTTTCGGTTTGAAAAATCACTACCACTGCGAACGTGTTAAAACATCAATCAAAGTTACAACGAACGACAAGAACTTTTATATTATGTTACTTGCTGCTACGAAACCCTTCATGGGCGAGTCCAACTCGCACTTGGCCGGTTTATTTCTTATTGTGTTTCTTTTCCTTTTTATGTTCTTTTTTTTCATTTTTTATGGTGCACACATATGTTTATTATAATATTATATTTGTATAGATTAATATATTATATATATTATTCTATAGCTTCACCTTGTAAGTAAACTTAGTGAATTTCTCTGTGTAATTTTAAACTTTTTTATAAGGTGTGTAGATACCTTGTAATTTTGAATATTAACCTGAACCTTGCTCTCAGTAACTATAGAAACTTTAAACTCTTTTAGTCAACTTGTAATTTTGTTAAAATTCTAAATATCATACACTTAGTGAAACTTAATTTATATTCTTTGGTAATTGAACCCCATCTGTGTCACTTACATTATTATAACTGTTGTATTTAAACTTTTAAATCATGGCACAGATGCAAAAATATATTAATTATTTAAGAAAAGATGAACTTGCTAACGAGCTGTCCCACATGGGAATTTCAGTGGAACCAGATGCGACGGTGACTGGTCTTCGTGGTGAGCTGAGAACGGCACACCGACTTGTCCGTGGGGGAAGCATCAAAGCGAATGCTCCGGTACCCGCTGATGCATCGGCTGAGCTCTCGACCTGCCTTCCGAAGGTCTCCGAGTTGGAGGAGGCTCTTCAGTCAGGTGAGTTTTTGGCCAATAATAACTCTCGCTTAAGGGTAGTTATAAGATCAAACTATCTGCTAACTAGGTTGGCGCGTTGTGGTTTGGATTGCCCTGACCTGGTGGAAATTCGTGGTGGGCTAGTGAAGATCATTGCTAGGGCTGAACCCGGTAGTAATTCTGAATCCGAGGGTTCGGATGATGATGGTGATGATCCTTCGTGTCGTGACCCGGTGGAATATACTTCACCAGTAGTGAGAGAGGACCGCTCGGTGCGAGCTAGTTCAAGTAGGAATAGTTCTACATGTAACATGGTGTATAAAGAACGTCCCCTTAACTTATGTTCATTTAATTTAAAATATGATGGTTCTACTTGTGTACGTGTGTTTTTAGAGAGATTAGAGGAACTTAGATGTGCTCGGGAGGTTACTAAGCCTAGACTCCTTATGGCTTTCTCCGACCCTGTTGGATGGACCGGCTTTGTCTTGGTTTCGTACAAACAAAGCTAACTTCATCTCATATGAGGATCTTATTAGTGAGCTTAGAGATACCTTCGATATTCCTGATTATGATTACCGCCTCAGGAACGAGATAAGACAGCGTACACAAGCCCGCTCTGAGTCCTTGGTTAATTATATATGTACAATGCAAGCCATGTTCTCAAGGTTGTCATGTAAGATGCCCAGTGAAGAGCAGTTGGACATTCTCATGCACAATATTCGACCTGATTACATGAAAGAACTGGCCTTGCATGAAGTTAACTCTATAGATGATTTGAGACGTTTGGGTAAGCGCTTGGAGCTTGCGCGTACTAGGGCGGACGCTTTCCGTGAGCCTGCTCTTGACAAGTTTGAGATTTCCTCGGACTTACACCAGCATAAGAACAAAGGTGTACAGAAGCCCACCAAGCAGGTGTCTGCAGTGGAGACGCCGACTACCTCCCACGAACGCAAATGCTTTCGTTGTGGCGGGGGCGGTCACTCTGCATACAGCTGCACACAGTCAAGGGAGCTGGTGTGTTTCCGGTGTGGTCTCAAAGGAGTCAAGACCCCAGACTGCTCACAATGTGCTGGCAAGCCACAAAACGCGTAGGCCAGGGCCTTGTTAGGAACTCTATGCACTACTCTGTATCTGAGTCTATTTCTGATAAGGTCCTGTTTCCTAAACGGGATAGTGACATTAGACCGTATCTAGTTGTTAAGGTTTTAAATTTAAATGTCTTAGGCCTTCTAGATTCCGGTGCCTCTTGCTCTATACTAGGTAAGGGAGCGCACCGCATCTTCTTGGAACTGGGTTTTGATCCTGTGAGTATCAATCCTACTTTTCGTATTACAACTGCAGACAGCACTCACTTGCAATGTCTGGGTTGTATCTCTTTGCCAATTGAGTACAATTCGGTTATCCGAGTTGTCAAGTTCTATGTTGTCCCAGGAATAACCACCTCCATGATATTTGGTGTGGTTTTCTGGCAACAATTTAAGTTAAGTGATAAATTAATTTTACAAAATATAAGCCTTGATAGTTTTAGTGATAATAATCCTATAGAGTCTGTGTCCCTTAACGGTGGCCTCGAGGATTACGACAACCTGACAACTAAACAAAGGTGTGTAATCAACGAGGTCATTGAAAAATTCGACTCGTTGAACACTGATAAGGTGGGTTTAGGTCGGACCTCACTTGTGCACCATGTCATTGACACTGGTGACAGCAAGCCGATCAAGCAGCGTTATTATCCGCTCTCTCCCCTTAAGCAGAAGGCCCTGGAAGCCGAGCTGGACCGAATGCTGGAGATGGGAGTAGTGTCCCCATCTCAGTCCGCCTGGAACTCTCCAGTGGTCATGGTGGAGAAGGCGAACGGCGACCTCAGATTGTGCTTGGACTCTCGCAAGCTGAACTCTGTGTCTAAGAGTGACGCCTACCCCTTACCCTATATCAATCAAATCTTGGACCATCTTAATAATGCTAAGTATTTAACCTCTGTAGATCTGAGTGCGGCCTACTGGCAGATTCCGTTCGACTCACTCCAGTCTGCTGAGAAGACTGCTTTTACGGTTACCCGGAGAGGATTGTTCCATTACAATTCCATGTGCTTCGGTCTTGTCGGGGCCAGTGCCACGATGCAACGCCTCATGGACCGTCTGTTTGGTCCCGAGTTCGACAACAAGGTATTTGCGTTTCAGGATGACATAGTCTGTGTGTCCAGCACCTTTGAGGAGCATGTAGAGCTCTTACATAGAGTCTATCAGCAACTCAAGGATGCTGGCCTAACAATCAATATGAAAAATGCCCACTTTTGCCGGAGTGAACTCAAATACCTGGGGTATTATGTGGACAAACATGGCCTACGGACAGACCCGGGTAAAGTTGAGGTTATCCTCAACTATCCCACCCCTTCTAACCCTAAGGAGGTTAAGAGATTTCTGGGAATGGCCGGCTGGTATCGTCGCTTTGTTAACAACTTCTCTAGGATTAGTAAACCTCTGTGCAAACTGACTTCTACGAACCTTAAGTTCGAATGGACCCCTGAGGCCGAACAGTCCTTTAACCTGCTAAAGTCAGCCTTGGTTTCTGCCCCTATATTAAAAATGACTAACTTTGAGATGCCCTTCCGCATTCTTAGTGACGCGTCAGCTTACTCAGTTGCTGCTGTACTGACACAAACTCACGATGGTGTTGAACACCCTATCGCCTACTGTAGCCGTTCTCTCAACAAGAACGAGGTGAACTACAGCACAACTGAACGAGAACTTCTGGCCGTGATCTTCGCATTGGAACAATTTCGACAGTACGTCGAAGGCCAAAAATGTACGGTCGTCACGGATCATTCATCTCTTCTGTGGTTCCATAAACTAAAAAATCCCACGGGTCGTCTAGCACGTTGGAGCATGAAGCTCAGTCAATTCGACTTTGACATAGAGCATCGAAAAGGTAAAGACCACGTTGTACCTGATGCTCTGTCACGCATCAAGATTGATTCCCTCGATGCAGTACCCACTATAGACCCGTGGTATGACCACACCATGAATAGTGTTCGGAAGAACCCCAGAAAGTCACCAAATTATGACATTCGTGACAACCTTCTATATAGACTTTGACTTCAGACTTTGACTGGAAGCTGGTGGTACCTCAGGAGGATCGCTTGCCCCTGCTCTCGAAGTACCACGATGACACACTTAGTACCCATGGTGGCGTTTGGAAGACGCATAAAAGGTTAGCCCTAAATTATTACTGGCCCAAGATGTACGAGGACGTCAAAGAATATGTTGGGAATTGCGAAACATGCAAGCAGTACAAACCCGTAAATACGTCTCGTCCCGGCCTAATGGGTAGCCCGAAGCGGGTTTCGAAGCCATTCGAAGCTAGCTCTGTAGATCTGCTTGGTCCCTTTCCCACTTCGAGCAATAGAAATGTACACCTGATCGTGGTCTCCGACTACTTTAGCTAATACGTCATGTTGTGCCCTGTTCGGGTTGCCACAGGCGCTGTAGTCGCGAGATTCATAGAGAAGAGTGTGTTTCTCGTGCACGGAGTCTGCAAGACTATTTACATGGATAATGGCCCTCAGTTTGTGAGTAAGCCATTTAAAGATCTGTTAGCTAAATACAATGTACCTAATATATATTATAACCCTAGGTATCATGCCCAAACTAACGGCGGAACGAGCTATTCGTAATGTTGTTCAAGCGATCTCATGCTATGTGATGTCACAACACAAGTATGGGATTCGTTCTTGGTTGAGATACAGTGCGCTTTAAACACTGCAGTTAACGAAGCAACTCGTTTCACCCCTTACTTTTTGGTACATGGTAGGGAGTTTATTGGAGATGGAGTGCTATACAGGCAGACAGATATTGCGTGCCAACCTGCTTCAGTCTCTGTAGACGATCCATCAGCCTTCGGTGTCAAGCTGAGATAAATACAACGCATATACGACCAGGTGAGGAAACATTTGAATGTTGCCCACCAGCGTAATGAAAAGTATTACAACCTCAGAAAAAGGCATGTGGAGCTGAAAGTGGGACAGATAGTTTACAAACGCACGTTCTACCTGTCAAACAAGGCCAAGAACTTCACTTCTAAGCTAGCCCCTAAGTTCCTTAAATGTGTGGTGACTGCTAAACGATCCCCTTTAGTATATAGGCTGTCAGATCTGGACGGTAGGGATCTTGGGGAGTACCATATCAAGGACATCCTGAAGTATCAGGAGGAGCCGTCTCCAATACCTAACGTAACTACATAGCACTGTTTCTCTAGTTTATTAAACCAGTGCTATGTGATCATTATGTAAAACTATTTTAATCTTTTGTTTGTATTTCTATGTGCGTACGTGACTTCAAATTGTCACGTTGTAGTTTCTTCTATGCACCGCACCGAGCGTTTTTCTCTCATTCGCTCCTCAGTACTCTACAATATCTTGAGAGCTTGGGTAGTGTTAGGGTATCGTCAGCGAGTAAAGGGAGCATTCGTTTTCTATGAAGGGCATTAGACTCTAGTTACGTAGCCTATCCGGTACACGAGTCAGTGTCTAGTTAGGTGTATAGGAGGATCTCTCTTTGGTAGTGTAATGGTCGTAGTCAGCTGGTGTTTGAAGGACATAGCTGGTTGTCTTTGTTTATTAGTCAGTACTTTTCTGTTTTCTTTATTGTGTATTTCCAGCGTGTCATATCCGCAGGAAATACTATTAAAGGGGGGGTGGTTGTAACATTTATTTTCTATATGTGGCAAGTCTGGTCTCGGGCTTGTCAATATATTTGAGCGTTTGAGAGCGCCATGATCGATTGATTGTTTTTTTTTTGCTGTGGCAACAGCTGTCTCAAGAAAACGGTCGATAGTCTATGGGACATGACTAGAGTTTTTTTGGGAAACTGACATCGGAGAGAAAAGGTTAATAAAAAAAAATTAGAAGAGGTTTCTTGAGATTGGATGGCTTCGGTGCTTTGATTTTCTGGGCTACTAAGTTTATTTTAGTCACTCCAGTTGATGTTTTTTTGTCAAAGTTTTTTTTCTAATTTCTACCCAGATTCTGGTAAGTTTCAATTAACTATTTGCAAAGCGGGTCGATTGTCGTCTTTCGCGCAGTCAATATCTTAATTTGTCGTTTCTTTCATGACAGGGTTTTTTAGTACGGGGAAAAGTTGGTCAGCCACTATTCTCAACCACACCCTAAAACACGTGGACCACACGAGCGAGGTATTGTGAGAGAAGCCTGCCAACTTCACCTGGACTTGACAGCGTACGGGGTCGCTTTCAGCTCGTCTCAAAGGCCAGTACTTGTCACCCACTTATTCGTGTAGTCTAGCCGCCTAAATTACTTCCTCACCTATAGTACCTGCTCACGCGGAAATACTTCAGTGCTGTACTATTAGTACCTAAACCTGTAATATTCTTATGTATGTCTGTGCTTTCTGTATCTATGTAATCTTATTGTCTCTGTAGTGTACTGTGTAATATATAAATATATGTGTGTACACCCTATTGGCTGTTTTCGTCAGAGCCCTGGCCTACCCTTGCACGCACACTGGAATCTCTGTAGTAAGGCGCCCTGGGAAAGAGTCCTCTGCATAGCTACATCGCGCTAGTTGGTGAGTAACACTAACATCATTGTGTTATAAGGCCTGCGTCTCGAGAAATCGAGGCCCAGCGGTCCCTGCTCCACCGGAAAACCGTGGAGACATGCAGGTTTCCACTTGAGCAACAAAACAAAAGGGGAGATTCACCACAATCGCGGTTGTCAGATCGGTCATAGACGAGTGGCTGGAGAGGAGACACGGTGCTCTCTCCTACCGGTTGTCACAAATACTTACCGGGCACGGGGAAACCACGGCCGAGTGCCAGTACTTCGAGGAGCGCAGTGAGGACACAGCACTCCACACGCTGGTGGAGTGCACGGCGTGGGCGCAACAGTGCCAGGTCCACGTGGACGTGGACCCTCTCTCGCTCGAGACTATGCTACAAGCCATGATCTCCAGTGGAAGTAAGTGGGACAGCGCCGCCTCTTTCTGCGACCAGGCCATGCTCGTGAAAGAGGCGACGTGGTGGGAACGGGAGAGAACCCGAACCCGAGTTCCGAAGTCAGCGGCTTTGGCGCCGCCGACGTTACTTCGCCGAAGACTATCGGCCTCCATGACCGGAGGCCTCAGGACGGTGAGGAGGCTGCTTACCGTCCTTACAGAAGCAGGCCCTATTCACGCACGCCCCCTCAAAGAACTGCCCTGAACAGCCCCCAAAAACCCCTAAAAACGCGGGATAGCACTTGAACCACCCCCTAGGCGAGGCCGCAGTGGTAGCCGTAGGTTTGTTGGGTGTCCCTGGAACATCCTTCCGAGGGCTTACCCGGGGCTCCCAACCGTAGGCTGTTTTGCGTTACGTGAGGATTTTTAGTCGGTAGGAGTCCGGCATAGCATCCATGAAGGATTTTCCTTCACGTTAGAAAAACACTCTTCATTAGGTGGGATGTAAGTTTATAGGTATGCCACCTCAGTAGTGTACAAAAACTCATCAGATTAAGAGACTACCATAATATAAAATACGAGTAGGTTTTCATAGGATGCTTAATAAAAGTATTAGTTACTATGACTACGTATTCTCCACAGCCTTAAAACACAAATAGTTTGTGCCAACTATTTCTTTAATTACCCAGATTTAGCACACTGCAGCTGTTCGCTATATTTTTGGATACTACAAATTAAACGCTAAAACGTGCAGCTTTAAATGTATTCTCACTTAATTATACTCGACATACCGCATGCCTACAAAAAGTGACCCGGTCGATCCAAATCTTCCATTCATAGACCAATTTGATCTCATTTTACTTTCATATTAAAACCTTTTTGCTTGACACAGCAAACGTTTATGTACGTTTATAACCCTGTTCACCGTAAAGGCTTTTAGGGAGGGTAAACATCATTGACGCATCACGAGCGTAGGTTTAAAAATGCCCGGTCGTTTTTGTCCCGGCGCTTTCATAACGTACCCGGTTTATGTTCACCGAATAACCTTTTATACGGAACCGTGCAGTTAAAGTAAGATGAGTGAAGTTGCGCGTCAAAATTAATGTGAGTTCTTTTATGAAACTTATTAAAATTTCAGGTTGTGGTGGATATAAAAAGAAAAGATAGGTCAATATATAATTTATTATACTTTTCCGCGCTAAGGAGTTTGTATATTGCTGCAACAAAGACTAATGACTGGTTCTTTAAAGTTGCACTTTACTAGAAGGTTTACAAAAATGTAATAATGTTAGCTAAGTATGTAGGGTAGGTACGAGTGGAAGTAGTAGCACCAGCGCATTTAAACTATAGTTATAAATAAATCATCGGGTAACTCACTCACCCATTGACACCCAGAAACATGATTATTTTTCTGTAGTATCATGGCTTCTTCTAAGGGGTGGTCATGGTTTCAATTGAAATAGGATAACTTAGTTAAGTCAAGCAGTTGGCGTTCAGCAGTATTAATGTAAATTTAAAAAGAATATTACACTGGACAAAATAATTCTTCAAAGATTGACTCAAAAATCTGAACGGCTCTAATCACAAACGATTGACACAACTAGGTATTCATCTCTGAATGCATTTTTAAAACACAAACAAACGTCCTGCAGAGCAAAATTTTTCATTCATATTTATTTAAAATTTGTAAAAATAAAACTCGGGTAAGACGAGACTTGAACCATTGGCGGTAAAGTCGTGGTGTAGAACAAGTTAGAAATAAAAGTATAAAAATAAACTATTACAAAAAGATGGAGCTATTTTTGTGGAGGTTGACCGTCAGATTTAGAAGCCTCCCGAGTAAACAAAACCTCTGGAGGTTGATCCAAAGGAAAATCTCTGTTAACCCTGTCTATGTCAGTGAGTAACGTCACTAGTACTCCTTTGGGAAGGTGATATATTTTAAAGCAGTAACTGCCTGCCTTGGGATTATGTTTATCGAGAAATCAATAATGTTTGACATCTATTTTGTTGGTACTTTTGAACACACCAGAGGAGCTAAAACGGCAACATAGCACGTTTTATGCAATGCAATTCATTTCATAACCAAATCATACGTAATGATATTGATGTTGCTACTCCAAAAAAAGTACGGGGATGAATCGAAATGAAATGAAACATTAACAAACGTAGTGAAATGAAACATACAATGTTGCCTTATTAGGGCCGCAGTGCCCCGTTAAATTAGGTTATTATAGCTTTGAAAGGGTAAACTTGCAGTGATTTAAAATAAAATAAAAAGTGTTTTCAAGAGTTTAGATCAGTAGGTATATGAATTTTATGCAAAGGGTTTAAGAAAATACTATAAACAAACATAATCTGCAATTCATAGACGTATAAAAATATGCTTGGCACATACATTCTCACATCATTCAGTCACGCACGATTGCACGGGCTGGCTAAAAATCGTTCATATGCTGCCGCCATTTTCCAAGCCTCAATTTTGTTATGCGTCCTCGTCCAGATTTCTAAAAGGTTCAGTTTTTTTTCTGACGTACGCATATCTGCAGATTTTTTTTACCTACATATAAAAAGTTAAGAGTTTTTATTTATTTATTTTTTTCAAACCAAAGTCTGAGAAAAACAGTGGCAAGCGGATTGGAGTGTCTAGGCGAGGCCGCGATAGTAGCCTTTAGTCTACCAGAAACCCTGTGACATGCTTCTGAATTCTTCTGAATTCTGAACCCGGGACTCCCAGCTACAGACTGTTGTAAGGCATTGTGTGGTTTTACTCGGTAGGAGTATGGCATAGCATCCATGTAGGATTTCCACACGAAGTGGACTTGCCACACTTGGAGAAGTGGCTGTGGGCTTGCCACATCTGTAGAAGAACTGATGGCCAGATGGACTGACAACCTGAAGAAGATTGCAGGGAATGACTGGATGCGGAAGACGCAGTACCGTGTGGTATAATTTAGGAGATGTCTTACTCTAGCCGTGGACTGGCATAGGCTGATTTAACTGGTTGATTTTTTCAATATACTTACACACCAATGTTACCGTATTGCATGGGAACGTACTAGTATACATTACTAGCTGACCCGCACAACTTCGTTTGCGTGATAAATGAAGAACCGCTTGACCGATTTTGTGCAAATTTCACATAAACCATCTACTACATAGTCCGAACAAAGCCCAAACATTTGGTTTGGATAGGTGAGCCCGTTCTTGAGTTATAAAATTACAACGAAAAGTGGCATTGATTTTTATATATATAGATATAAATTAAGCCATTGAAGCGTGACTGAATAACCAAACATCCAAATATTTTCACAAACATTTTTCATTCATAATAAATAAAATAAATAAATAAATGCCACGGGGGCCTTATTTAGGTTTAGTTTAGATAGTAATAATGTAAATATAGATATGTAATAATTATGTTTCTCTGTAATTTTTAACAATAAATGTAGAATACTGTCAAAAAAAAAATACTGTTGCACATATATTATATAATCTAAGTAGGATAAAATTTTAAGTTGTTGGAATAATGTTATGTATTACAGTTAAGGAATATTAAGTCATTAACATTGATGTCATTATTAGCAGCAGTTCACTTATAAATTTAATAATCCCAGAAATATGATCAAAACATAGGTCGAGATGAGCTTTTTAGTCAAGACAAAGTTAACGTAGTACATTTACATAATTTGTTCAGTCCTTCTGTTGCCGACCGTTTTGCTCCTCTTTCAGGGACTGACGAAAGCGAAATTTAAAGTAAATAATAATCTTACAATTCTTGAATATCACGGAATTTTTTTTTTTTATACCACTAGAGTGGCAGACAAGCATACGTAAATACATACATACATACAATTGTAAGACATGTTTTTGAATGTTTAATTTTGGTGATTTAAAGCTCGAGGTACACAACCAGTAGCGTTCTTGTTAACTTATTTTTTACTGTAGTTGATGTTATTAGATCTTATTGGTAAACTAAAAACAATTCTTCATTTTATAAACACTGCACCTACAAGGATTGAGAAATTGGGAGATATTTGAGCAATTTTAAGATGAAAATCAATAGCTCCCCTATTCATTTTCATCTTAAAATAATAATAAGAGTTATTGGGAACTTTAAAGTTTCTATCCAGCAAAACTAATTCTTGGGTTTTTATATTAACATACAAACGAAAATCTCTCTCTAATTAACTTAAGCCCAAGTAAGTTCGTAAAGTTTGAAAATGTTTTGTAAGACCTGTCAGAACATCTAAGTTCACATAGACTTATAACTGGAAATGGGAGGTTGTCGGGTAGAAAAAATAATTCTGTGCGGTGTTATGGAGTAGCTTTTATAGGGTTTTCTTTTGGTCTGGTAGACGTACTCGTGGATGGAGGCGTAGAATTGCTAAATATCTATGGTATATTTAGTTTTCAACGCTTTTCACATCACATGAGGTAAAATGAATATTTGATTCTTTTTAAAAACGTTTCTATAGAAGTAATACTTACAACTAAATATTCCAGTTAACCCTCGCGTAGCTTTTAATTTTTACAGGGTAGGCAGCGCGAGTGTGGCGCCTCTGGTGTTGCAAACGTCCATAGGCTACGGTGACCACCGGTATATCTGGTGGGGCCGTATGCTTGTTTGCCACTTTAGTGGATTAAAAAATAGCTTGTGTGACGAAGGTAATGGTGCTGTAATGAAGGGGGGTCAAAATCAGGCTATGACAACTGTGAAACTTTTTTAAAAAGACTGTTAGTTACCGTTGCAAGGTATCTTCTTATTTTCCACTTTTCATCAGGTGGGCTGTAAGCTTGTCCGCCACCTTAGAGGTTTTGATTTGCAGAAATTCTGCGCTTTTAAAATTGTACAATATTATCAACCCCGCAATAAATATGCAAACCTGAAAGAATCGCCTAAAAGGAAATATTTGAAAACAATACTTAATTAAAATGTCTGTAGCAATCCAAATCTTGGTACGTAACTTAATTTCAGTGAATTTCACACTTAGTCGCTCTCACTCGTGTTTGATGTTCGACAAATTGAAGTGAGTTTCACATTGTTCGCAGTTCTAACTGTTACTGTTAGAGAATATTGTCTTAATATGTAAGTTCTGCATACGGTTCTCAAGTTCTAGCTACTTAAGTATCTCCGAGGGAAACAATTTAGCTAATCTTCTTGAGCATGTCTGCAGACTACTTTTTCGAAATGTTTAAAATGATTAAAGTTTCTTGCTCAGTGTTTCGCTAATGATTGTTGAATGAAGTGACTAGCTGCATGTATAAAACTATAAATGCTTGAAGAATAAAAATGCCGACTGTATTTTTATTACTCATTGTTATTATTTTATTCAGTGTCATTTGGTCCCCAAGTCAGCTAGGATTATGGGTATCAGGCAATCGATATTAATACTTATTTTCTACCGACTTCATAAAAGGATGAGGTTACTGAATTAGACCGTATGTTTTTGTAAATATATACATAAAATACATAGAAAAACCCACAATTTTTGTCCCTAAAAGAAACCTCGAGCTCGTGATCCGCAGTCGCACTTAACTTCCTCTAGTGGTCTAGAAGTAGTTAAGTCGAGGCAGCCATTAGTATTTATCCAGGCTATTTTAAATGAATAGCCTAGTGGCTTATGAACATAATCAAATAGAAAGTTAGTAAAACAATATAATGTGACTTAATAGCTCTTAGCTTTACAAGAACACTTGAACTGTGAAGTTTACTCAAGTACATGTAGGGGTGGTAAGTGTTTTTATTGAAGAGGTTGAGTAGACCTTATGCGTCTCTGTTTATTGCATGTTCTATGTTTCAATTAATATGACGCGTCGTATAGAATCATTACTGGTAACCCTAAACAGTAACCTATATAAGTTGGTAACTTAATATGTGATTATGGTAACATAAGTGATTGTAACTTAACCTATATCTGAGTGCTTGAAACTAGAGTTTTCCATTCTTAATTGTCAGATTTGCAATGCATAAAAAATAGGTACATAAATTTATAAGTAGAAGTACATTATATCTAGGGAACTCAGTGGTAGAGCCATTATTTATACATTTGTTGTCAAATCAAGGTACAGAGGTGGGTTTAATGGATATCACCCTAACATACCCATGAACTGGATATGTATTTATAGTATGCTCAGTTCCTACCTACCAATTAGTGCCTACCTAATAGTGGCTACTACATAATACTACATAATACATAATACTACCTAAAATAGAGACAGCAACATAGGGTGGTAAGTGTTTTTATTGAAGAGGTTGAGTAGACCTTATGCGTCTCTGTTTATTGCATGTTCTATGTTTCAATTAATATTACGCGTCGTATAGAAACATTACTGGTAACCGTAAACAGTAACCTATATAAGTTGGTAACTTAATATGTGATTATGGTAACATAAGTGATTGTAACTTAACCTATATCTGAGTGCTTGAAACTAGAGTTTTCCATTCTTAATTGTCAGATTTGCAATGCATAAAAAATAGGTACATAAATTTATAAGTAGAAGTACATTATATCGAGGGAACTCAGTGGTAGAGCCATTATTTATACATTTGTTGTCAAATCAAGGTACAGAGGTGGGTTTAATGGATATCACCCTAACATACCCATTAACTGGATATGTATTTATAGTATGCTCAGTTCCTACCTACCAATTAGTGCCTACCTAATAGTGCCTACTACATAATACTACATAATACATAATACTACCTAAAATAGAGACAGCAACATATTATGTTGCTGTCTCTATTTTAGGTACTGTTTTGCACTCCATACTTTAGGTACACCTATATCACTGGAATAAACACGGTTATGTTCCATAACTTTTTTGTATCTAGAAGTTTCGGCTAGGTTGCACCGGCCGCGGGTACATACTGACTACATAACTTTGTTTATATTTGACGGTTTGTTTGTGAGTTAACTTTATTTTAAACTAGTGTTAAAACAAGTACAGTGCAAAGTTTCAAAGTGATAATATTATAATAATCTAAAACACCGTTGCGTGATGAGGTATTCTTGTTTCTCATAATGACTTGTTCCTTTCTAGTTATTTGCCAAGCTTTATTCCATCTCTATACCAATCAGCACCTGTGTGGCGACGGGAAAGTGTGCAAAATATCGCCACTCCAATTTATCCCAATAGTGTCGTAAGAGGCGACTAAGGGAACACTTTTGCAAATCGATCCTTTGCGTATACAAGCAAAACTTATAATGAACAATGTTGTCAGAAAAATGACAATTGTTAAGCCAAGTTGAAGGCCTTTGAGCTGCTTGAAGAATTTCCATTGTAGGTCATCAGAATCTGCACCAGTCCATTTCAGCACGGCGATAGACTCACCATCTTTTACGTGGGATATAAAACTATAAGTTCAAATGAGGGGTATACTACCCCTTCGGTGATAAAGGCGTGACGATAAATATGTATACCAATTATCAGAATCGATTTAGTGTAAGAGATCGACGGTGTTATTTTAGCATTTATAACATGTACTACTTACATAAAACTATCATATACTAGCTGATGCCCGCAGCTTCGCCCGCGGAAAATTTGTTCCCGCGGGATCTTATTCCCAGGATAAAAAGTAGCCTATGTGTTATTCCACACTATAATGTATTTCTGTACCAAATTCCAGCCCGATCCGTTCAGTGGTTTGAGCGTGAAAGAGTAACAAACATCCACACTCACAAACTTTCGCATTTATAATATTAGTAAGAAGTAAGATTAGCAGACGTCACGCGGTCCGGTTGAACCCGAGTAGTTACCGTGGGAATACGAGATAAAATTTTCTTTCTTTTGTATAATATTTTAATATTAGTATAGACAAACTTTTATTTATATTATATTTTATTTATATAAATAGTATAGAAAAATTTGTAGGGTCTCAAATTCCATGCTAGATTCTCAATAGATTATGAATTTCTTTAGAACCACCAATAAATTTCGGATTTAATAACCATCAAGGGAGCCATTGAACACAGCTCAGTCTATTGTGCGATGTGACCTTTTTTTTTTAAAGTCCTGACTGCTATTATACCCTTATGATTCTGAGCACGATCAGCTCTCTTTATTAACTTTTCTGGGTAACTCAATTTGGCGTTGAAGGGATGAAGAGTAGGGCACCGTACGTGTTAGGGCCACTGTTATTTTACTGAAACACGAGAACAAAATCTATTAACAGTTTATTGTGCTGATTTCGATATTTGACGAAATGGTGGCTTTTTTACGGGTGGCAAAATCTTCATAGATGCTATGCCGGACTCTCACCGACTTAAAACTAACACGTTCCCTACCTACTGACTACGGTTGGGAGCCCCAGGTAAGCCCTCGGAAGTTATCCCCAATATTCCCTACAGACCCTTGCTACCATTGCAAGAAGAAGGTTACTACATGGCTCTTGTGCAAATCTTACGAAGATACGGAAAGTCTTCTCAAACTAAGCATACTTTAATGCATCCAACAGAAACACACACACACACACACACACACACACACACACACACACACACACGCACACACACACACAAATATGTTTTTCGTACAGTTTAGAAAATTGTAACTATAATATAGAAAATTGTAATTATGATATATTATTATATACGTAGGTACGTAGATTTCCCTTAGCTTAAGCCTTAAGCAACTCACACCTCATACGTACATTACTAGGATACACTCCACTTTCACATTATGTACTTAATTCAATTAAGATTGAGAACCCTGGTACCATGGGTTCTCAATCTTAATTGACACTAACTTGTGGTATAGACCACAAGTTAAATCTTACTTTGGGTACCAGTGGTCCACAAATTAGTGTTAACTACATTGTGAACGTCGATTACCTACTTATGTGTCATTATCATGTATTTTTCAGAACTAATACATTATTAACTTATCTTATCTTACCATTACAGCCTCACTTAGGATTCATAAGACGGTTTTCTAGGTTACAGAATATGCTTTTGAATAAACCTTCATTTGTATATTAGCTTGGATATACATTATACTAATAAGTATGAACTGACACTAAGTAATGTGTTTAGTTGTGAAAACAACACGCCGGATGATGTTTAATAATGTTTGCTTAAACTAAAAGCTGGATCGGTCTCACCACCAATATACACTTTAGGTAAGTATAATGTTGACACATTTTCAGTGCAAATTATGTTTTCTTTTTCATATATTTCTATTTGAAGAAAAGCCAATTTACCTTGATCAGGACTTGAACTCACGGCAATGCTTTGACCTACAGCAATCTCTATGAATCACTTTTGAATTCTCTAGAGATATCTTACCTCCTTAATAAAGGTAACACGATAAAAACACGGCAATCACATCTCTATACTTCTAACTTTTCGATTTTAATAAATTCCTCTTATTAATTTAACCGTAGTCGCGTAAAAATGTCTTCGTTTTAATCATATAATTGAAATCGAATAACTTATACTTCGAATCAGAGATATTGAAAAAAATATTCAACAATGAAAATCGAAAATAGCTAAAAATAGCCTGCTTAAAAACGTAGGATGTTCAGCAAATAATAATTTGTTACGAGATAAGAAATAATTTTCCTTCCCTTCAACTGCGTTATCTTGACGTTTATTTATATAGACAAGCAGAAATTCACATTTATCTAATGGAAAGAGAAATGAAAGTATGTTTTGGTTAAATAAATATACATTTTGTAAACAGGGAAACGTTGTAAATCGATTAGGAGGCAGGTCGGCTTTCGCGCGTAGCAATTGCTTATGCAATTGAGTATTAGATGTTGTTGGAATTTGTAAGCGGATGTTTTTCTTTTTATCCGACTACGGCAAAGCTAACAAGAAGGGTAACTGTGTATGAATTGTTGTAGGTATGTTGTACCCATACAAATGCATTTTTGCAAGTTGCTCAACTGATTTTGACAAAAAGTTACTTATCAATAGCAGCATCTTGATCGTTTGTGGATTAGATTAAATAATATACTATAAAATTTAATTATTTGGTTTATTACTTGTTTTACTCGACTGCCACGAAGGGTTATTCAATTCAGAAATAGATATAAAATTAATTGGAAACGGCGAAGTGCTCAATTGGAATATAATTCTGTAAAGCGAAACCTTTTTATATACCTACTGTTTTTTTAAGAAAATTGCACAAACGGATGCACGTAAATATTGACACAGCCAAATAGTGCATAAAGTTTTTTGTTTATGAATTACTACTGTCGAATGTGAACGGCTTCGTCGGCTTCTAGTAGATATGAATACACTAACGAACAAGTTTTCATAAAAAGCAACGATACAAAGTTAGAAAGAAAAATATTTAAAAGGAAATGGTAGTCTTTGATTTCAATGCTTTCAAAAACAGTATCGAGCTCGTTTTATGGTTATTGCTTGGACCAATATTTGATTTCTTAACTTTCTCATGAAGCAAATTGAGCTTAAAGGGTTGTAAGAAATACGCAAATTGAAAAAGGTAACTTCCGAGTAGCCTCGCTTTGAACTTCCGTACAGCGTATCCAATTTCTTGATAGAAGTCGAATTCCTTTTTAATAGAATTTCAAAGGATCTACATTCAATGAGAAAATATTTTTGTGTGTTTAAGATACGGAAATGTACAGGTAAATTCACTCATAAATTAATTCAGATATAAATAAAGTTCAGGAGCGTGTTTGTGTATTTACATATAAATAAGGGTGAATTAACTCAAATACTTTTGCAACATGAAAGAAGAAGACATTTGGCATAGATAAACCCCCCTAAAACGAAAAAACGAAAAAAAAACCGTAAATTCTAATTACCTACGCCGTTCTGTCAGCAAAAAATACGTTTCAAATGTGACGTTTCTGGAACCAGCATTGGTTTCCAACGCATCTGTTATCATTTTACAAGCCAAATAGAAAAAATACGTTTCAAATGAGACGTTTCTGGAACCAGCATTGGTTTCCAACGCATCTGTTATCGTTTTACAAGCCAAATAGAAAAATTCAAAGTATTACGCGTCTGCATAAACAGCGCACTAGTAAAGGGTAACCCTTTTCCCAACCCACGGCTTAACGTAATACCGATATATTCAGCGAAGAAATTAAACTGTACCCGAGGGATTATTATCTTGGTAAGGGAAACTCCGCTTCTTCACTAAGTACATTAAATAGAATTAATTAATTGTGCACAGCTTATACTCAGCATAGAATATAATAACTTCCTTCATTTTTTATTTATACACTGCATGCGACACTTGGTTTCACCGTAAAAAAATGGTAATGCATAGTGTGGTTTCGGTCGTTAAAAGTCAAGTCATAACATCCATGAAGATTTCCATTAAAAAAAGGGATTTTGAAAATGCGCACGAGTTTAAGATGTTTCTAAATCTTTTTCGAAGTTAACATTTATTTTTAGCGTATTTATATATTATAGTAATTTCATCTATATATAAAAAGTAGCTGTTCCCCGCGGCTTCGAACGCGTAGAAGTGGTTATCGCGTAAACTCATAACCTTTCTTTTGCGCAGTCGGTTAAAAAGTAGCCTATGTCCTTCCCAGGGCCTCGAACTACTCCTATACCGAATTTCATCTCAATCGCTTCAGCCGTTTAGGCGTGAAAGCGTAACAGACAGACAGACAAACAGAGTTACTTTCGCATTTATAATATTAGTAGGGATGAATCTATAATATGTATGTACGCGCATAACTGTAGAACAGCTGGACCGCTTTCGCAATTTTTTTTTTCATCTGAGTTATAGCTAGGGCAAGGTTTGTATCCAAAAAAAAATTACGGGTCAGCTTGATACGGCGGAACAAAGTTCGGTAGGTCAACTAGTGGTGAATAAATACACTGTCTTGTCTCTTCTTTCGTATGGTAGTATGTTCACATTTTCTATTTAATTTTGGTCTGCTAGTCACACAAAAGAAAATTTGGCGTTGACTCAATCGTTGACTCGGTCAATAAATGAAGGATTTGGCAAACTTAATACTTTAAAGTTTGCTTCGTCTTAAGTAAAAACGTCATTGTCTTCCTCAAGGGAAAGCTTTTATGGAACTCCAAAACTTTCCAATTGTCACAAATGACGAGAAAGTGGTTAGAACTGAGAAATGAAAGATATTTGGTTTAATCGCTGCGACTGTGTTGAATTTATTTATCATGGTCATCAATTATAGTACTGGGACCAGTAGGGGGGGGGGGGGGGGGGGCAGTTCTTCTTTTTATCCTGCTATAAAATAACTAAGACTTTGCAATTCTTACTCTTTGAAAACTACCAATCTGCAAAGATGGTTGTATAAACGACTGATCACAATCATATAGAATAATTGAAGTGTACACCTTTAGTCTCAAGAATCCTGGAAAATGTAGTCTCCGCCAGATCCTACTAGAAGAGATAGGTGACTCCTCAAAGTTCAGACTTGGGGATGATATACGTGGACTTGGGGATGACAGCAGAAGGATATGCACGAAAGTAAATCCCAGGGGCTCCTTCGTTTTGACACTTGAATGATGATGCTATCTAAAAAGGTAATTTTTAGATCAAAACAAAAGTCAGCATACTAATAATTATGTGAAACCCTAAAGCTTTTATTTGTTATAGCGGTAAACAAATTACATTGGAATGAAACCTATTTACTGGTTCGAAGTGAAATTAGTATCGGAATTTACTGACCCATTAAAATCGAGGAGATGGTTTTGTTGAGTTTAAGTTAATTAATTTTTAATTAAATATTTATAATAGGACTCAGGTCGGGTAAATTCCATCACGTTTTCCACTTTATTTACAGAAACTCATTATAGTATGCAGGTAGGAAAATAAATACTGTATGAGTTTGTTTACGCATTGAACATACCTGGTTCCTATTATAATAATTGTTTGAAACTTAACGGACATACTAAAACTAATTGATGTAAATAGATGCTAGGAAAACTAAGATAAGTAATCAACCCCCCCCCCCCCCAGGTGAGGCTACAGCGGTAGCCGTAGGACTATTGGGAGTCCTGGGTACAACCTTCCGAGGGCATACGCGGGGCTCCCAACTGTAGGCTGTTAGGTAGTAGGTAAAATTGTGTTTTTTTAGTCGGTAGGAGTTCGGCATAGCAACCTTTTAGGATTTACTTACGTTAAAAAAAAATACTCTCTTGTGGAACCCCATCACCTGATTTGAATATTGTTGATATTTCACGTAAATTGTAATAATTGAAGATACTTCACTGAAATCATGTTTTATGTTTGTCATGAGTGCGACGTACCTACGGCGCTAGAGCGTTCTGAGTTAGTATTTTATTTTACAGTATTCTCGGCACCATTAATTTAACACTCGTAAAAGGTGCGGGAGAGGCGGCCGTACTAGATAATCTCAAAACTAAATCCAATTTCCATGAATGTAATAAGAAACAGTTCGGGCTTGCTGTCGCTCCAGCAGAGGTAGACTCAGGTTCATAGAGCAGTCTGTTTCTGCGCGCCTGTATAATTCTTCAATTTCCTAAAATGTTACCTTTAAAAAAAATGTCAACGATTTAAAGTGAACAGGCAGAAAGTTAAAAAGGTTATTTGCAAAAAATGGTTCATAAACGTGTAAAAAATTTCGCTGTGCCTAACTTTCGAGGTCGTAGGAATTACGAGAAAGAATTTATTAGTAATTAAATATTGGAAAATATGATATTCCACTTACTTATTACTAAAATAAGTTAATAGCACCACGATAGCCGTGAATGAAATTACTTTCCGACAGAGCTGTCCCTAGTACTATGTCTGCAAACTCTTTTTATAGTGATCTGCCCACTTATTTAACATTAGTGATTTCAGCTTCATGCTGAGTTTCAATACTGAAATAAATAACTTTTTAATTTCACTGTCTCGTCGTGAAAGTGCAACTGCGGTTGGACATGACGTTGTCGGTTCGAATCCCGACGGGGAAAACATTGTGTGATCATAATTTAGCAAAGAACGGCCTCTTCCTTAAAATAAAGATCATTATAAAAAGTTGCAGAGAATGAACGCAAACAATGAATAGTGCCGAGTAATTCGTAAGTTCTTTATATGAGGGTAGGTAATTGTAACCAGGAATCTATTTGAGCGCTATTCCCAGTAGTTAGGAACTCTAAATTTACTTCCTCATTTCGACACCTTAACATCTCCAGTAGCCAGACCAATAATTAACACACAATGATGACAATCTTCAACAAGTCACGACTCTTGAATCCCAATTGATAATAATAATGTAGATTTACAGGTAAATACGAGTATCTACAAAAATAGAAATGGGAAAGCTATTTTGATAAGTTCCAAAAGAAATTTAATGCTTACAGCGGCGGCATTACAAAACGTTCCAAATAAATAACTGGAAACTTTTTCAATTTCATCCCACGATTCGCAAATTGTGTTTTACGTCTGAGTAAATCGAAAAATGAATAACAAATTTCAGTTTCTATAATAATCAAGGCAACCGAATTAATTGCGTTTAGAGAACACAATTTAAACCTCGAAGTGTTTATACCTATTCCATTTTAATGGCACAATGTTATTTAAAGTTCACAATTGATTGAAAATAACGATAAAGGTTTCATGCAAAGCGGGGTGTAACGAGGAAAATCTCTTGCAGGGTAAGAGATAAGTGAGAGTGTCTATTATTGTCCGTGACGTTTAACAATAGTATGAGAACGAAAACAATGTGGGCTTAATCGAACAAACAGTACAGCGACGAACAATGTCCAGTTTTGCATATTCATCGGCTATTAATTCAATTTTCATTGGTGGTTTTCACTCACCGAGTTGATTTTGGTTCATTTGTTACTTTGCACATGAATAATTTTCGAATCTTTGTTTGTACAGCACCGGCACTTGTGAGTCTCTATTTGTTTCAGATCCGCTTTGATATCAAAAAACAATGTGTTTAATTATTTGCTCAATTTATGCCTAGTGTTTGATTACATGGTGTTATGTTCTCATTGGCCTATTGTTTTATCGTCAGTATTATAGTCTGTAAGCGTCTTTAACTACTAGTATTATAAGCGTTCGCGTTTTACATAATTATATTCTACCACAGCACGCCTTATTGTTTTACTAAATCCACAAAAGCTACTGAATAAGTCCACTAAATTACAAACTACAATATTGGTTGATTAATGCCTGCTGCTATCATTGTTGTGTAATTATTGTGGATTCTATTTAGCTCGTCAAAATGAGACAGTTATATCCAGATGTTCTGAACTGAAAAGACTATTGAAGGTTATCAAGATCGGTCTCAAGACATGCTTTTCACTCTCAGGATACGATTTTGCCCATCTTCCCGTACACGGTGTTCGCGATCAGATAGGAGAGGGTTCGATCAAGGTTAAGAGCTCTGCAAAATACATGCATATTAGTATGATTAGTGTTCAGAGGGCTTTAGCAAGACACCCGGGCTTAGACCTAAGGTTCCTACAGCACTTGTGTATGATAGGGGGTACTTCGCTCAAAAGGGATATTTAGTTAGCTAAACATCAACAGGGATTGTAGGACCTGCCATCGGACAAGATTTTGTATACTTACTCTTTCGGGCTAGTCGCAATGTAAATTAGAATTCCTATTTATGGGAATTTGTAATTGTGCCATATATTAGCTGTACAATGAGAATCTACCGCTGACGTGGAATAAGGCACATTTCACGCATGAAACAATATATTAATGGCACTTAAAATAATTGTAAGGTTGGATTCGTCACATTTTAGATAATACCAGACATATATTTCTACGCACATATACTCAATAATTACAGGCCATTAAAATATAGCACGTGATGCTATCAGTTGTCAAAGTATCAGTAATTAAACATTCATTATTACTTTTTAAATGGATAGACAAAGACTATGATTAAGTACACAGAAAAATTATGATATTTATAAAAGACACAAAACGGTGTCACAAAACTTAGAAATCATTAGTAAAATCATTATTTTTGAATCTACTTTAATGGATAAACTTTTTCCACATTTTAAATTTATAACTGAACTAGTACACTAATTGCTTTTTAAAATTATTTCTTTGTTAATGGGTTTGTTTATAATATTATCAGTTTAACTACAATTACAGAGTAGGTACCTATTGTTCAAAAAACAAGGGAAATGTTCAGTTCGTACTTTTTAATACATGAAACTTAAATTTTTATTCTTCTTTGGTTCAACTTATGGTACTTATAACTTCCATTCGACATCATGATATTTCAGTTCAAAAAAGAAATAGTTTCGAGGTTCTAAAGCAAGATACACCTTTGTTAAAATATAATAAATGGTTGGCGTAAGTCAGAATGATATGATGCGGGTATTTCTTTATTTGTGTTCCTTTACGGTCAATAAATTTTCAGAAATGTCCCGAAATTCATAGTAGATTACGTAGCAAATTAAAAAAAAAGTCCATAAAATCGACGTGCTTCTTGCATGCACAACCGCGTAAATATTGCCTGCATTTTTTTGCATTCAGATTACGTTATTTTCGTCATAGAAAATCTGTCGGATAGCTTGAATCGATGCTACTTTCAGCTTGATTTAACTATAGCGCAGCTTAAAGTATTTTGAGCAACTTAATTCACTTTACGTAAGACATAATAAGTAAATATTTTTATTGAATTATTCAGCTCTCGCATCTTTACTCGCTCAGTGTTTTGTAAACCAACACTACGTTAAGGAACTTACGCTATAATCAGTTTGAGATGGGAACCATTTTGTAGTAATTCTATTTACGAAGGCACGCGAAGTCGTTTCGACTGCCAGTAACGTAGTGGTTGTTAAGCCAAGTTGAGTGCATTATTCTGTAGACTGCCATTCTGGTGAATATTTTGACATCATGATTTTAAAAGGGCGGTGGCGCTTGAAACTACATTGTGCAGACCCTTAAAATAACTTAAATTACATAAATCGAGGCAGGCTCATACCTATATGGTTTCTGAAATATTCCTTACCTTTAACAATCATTACAATTACTTAAATAGGCCAAAAATAAGATTGAGGTGACCCTCCTCAAGAGCAAATTAGAAATCGATGTAAATTATAAGAGCGTGAATTGTGTGGAGGGGAAATAGTAAATAGTATCTAAAATTTTAATACTAACTGACCCGCAAGCCTCTTTTTTCTACTGTGACGTAAAGGACATTCTCCTTTACGTCACAGTAGAAAAAAGAGGCTGGAGGAAAAAGGAAAAGAAAAAAGGGAGAGGGGAGGGGAAAACTGCGAAAGTGATGTTTTTGATTTATCATAAAAGTGCTTAAAGATTAAGTCTCTTGTAATAATTCAGTCCACGCCCTTGAAAATGTACTGAATTATTTTGCAAGTCTATCTTATATAAGTATTTAACCAGGGGGAACCCCAGTTTTCCCTTACCCTGAATATTCGTAGGCTACGATGAAATAGGAAAAAGACAAGACAGGTAGGGAGTTAAAGCTCCTGAATAATAATTTCTGAATTCTATGTAAATTTCGTGAGCGGTTTAAATATTAACAAATTGCTATTTTGCATCCGTAGCGCTCGAATGCAGTGAGGACCCATATGGACTTCCTTCCGCTTAGATTGTAGAATGAGCTCTCTTTGCCAGTTTTTATAAAAACGTGCGGTATGTTTTTCTTTAATTTCGCAAATGAGGGTTCTTACAATTTGACATAGAAATTAGGAGGTTCATCTCCTGTTAAAAGCGTACATAGGCTGCGGTTTTTAATTTCTATCAATTCAGCCGTTTATATCATCAAACTGGCTTTAAGAGTTGGTACATATCCTTTTGCGAGGACAATGCGGGTCAGATCATCTCCTTAAAGAAAGTTACATACGTTTAGAATCTGCTGATATGCGACTATGACCACTTTTCATCAGGGGGCCATAACTTTCTCTGCCTTGGTTGTGTAAAACGGTCTTATTTATTTACCTGATTTCAAATTGAGACTGTTTAATGCCGAAGAATTTCCTTCTGTAGTTGGATTTTCAGTTTTCATAAATACATATAGTCACACCTTTATCTACGAAGGGATAGGCAGAGGCATAGTAAGCCAGGGTTCATCCCAGGTGGTATATGGGAGGGGTCACCACAGTCCAGGCCCGAGGGTGTGCCTCAAAACCACCCACAGTGACGCGGAACACGACAGGTAGGGAGTTAAAGCTCCTGAATAATTATTTCTGAGTTCTATGTAAATTTCGTGAGCGGTTTAAATATTAACAAAATGTTTAATACTCAAAGAACAATAGGTAATCGAGAACTTTTGATGTAGAATATCTTATATTATTTACTTAAACGTTTCGTTAATAAAAATGGAATAAATATGTTACCGAAATATTTTGGTCAGACTGCAGGGATTATGTATCAAAGATAGTAATAATAATAATACACGATAAACTAACTAAATCCACAAACTTTATGGATCTCTTACTTCTTGGCTGGTTACTGTTTTGGCTGTTGGACTTTTGTTTCAGATTATAGAATTATAGTAAAACCAGACTACAGTTAAACTGTGATATAATGGTTATAGATTTTCTCCATGATGTAACCGTGAATGTATGATAGTAATGGCCCTCCCTTACCGGGAGCAATCGCGTTGAATGTAACATTATAGATTGGACTTTGAGCATTACATTACAACACTACCTCCCTGACCGACGAGCGTTCGGATGTAATTTAACATTTCGTATAGAAAACCGCATTGATGCTACAAGTTGTATCAAAACAATACACATTGCGTCATTACAAGGTGCGCATTGTAATTTTTCAAACTCAAACTCAAAAAAACATTTATTTCGCATAATCCTAATACATAGGCACTTGCGACACGTCAATGAATACAATGCAAATAGTACCACCAGTTCGGAACGCGGCCCGCTTGAGAAGAACTGGCAAGAAACTCGGCGGGCTATTCTTTTTGTGCACTACATATTTACAATAAGTAGACTCCATATGCAATATAATAATAATAATAATATTTAAAAAAAAACAAAAAGTAGACTCCAATGCTCATTCTCCTCCTTCACTGATGTAACCTCGTCTTGTATCATTACAGTTTGTGCACTGTAATGCTCGTTCGTCTCCCTCACTGCTGTAATGCTCGACTCTGTAACGTTACATTACACGCGAATGCTCCCGGTGAGGGAGCGCCTTAATACTTTGTAGCTGCACTTAAAGTAATCCTGTTCTTTCAATAGCAGGTACTCACTCGTGTGTAGGGAACTAGATACCATCAAAATGAATAACTAAAATTCGGTAGCCAGTTTGGTCAGACGAATAGGCTCCTCCTTCACTGATGTAACCTCGTCTTGTATCATTACAGTTTGTGCACTGTAATGCTCGTTCGACTCCCTCACTGTTGTAATGCTCGACTCTGTAACGTTACATTCCACGCGAATGCTCCCGGTGAGGGAGGGCCTTAATACTTTGTAGCTGCACTTAAAGTAATCCTGTTCTTTCAATAGCAGGTACTCACTCGTGTGTAGAGAACTAGATACCATCAAAATGAATATATAAAATTCGGTAGCCAGTTTGGTCTGACGAATAAGCTCCACGTATACTGATGTAACCTCGTCTTGTATCATTACAGTTTGTGCACTGTAATGCTTGTTCGCCTCCCTCACTGCTGTAATGCTCGACTCCGTAACGTTACATTACACGCAAATGCTCTCGGTGAAGGAGCGCCTTAATACTTTGTAGCTGCACTTAAAGTAATCCTGTTCTTTCAATAGCAGGTACTCACTCGTGTGTAGAGAGTTTAGATACCATCAAAATGAATATATAAAATTCGGTAGCCAGTTTGGTCAGACGAATAGGCTCGCTTTTGCTTAAATATTTAATGTCGCTGCCGTCGACCGCGTGGACTATGGGCACATGAGACATATTGATAGCCGACATATCTCAGCTTAGACTCGTTTAAATTTGCATGTTAAATCCGTCTGATGGCCTAGTGGGACCGTTTGATATGTCATCTGTCTGTTACTACAATTACTGGCATTTATGTTTACGATTACATACTATATATGTCTCACTAAAACACAGACGTGAATCTGGAACCCGTGTGGCTATCATACGGGGTTACTATTTAAGTACTCGTATATTCATATCCACGAATAGAGTTTTGAGCTCTTCCACTTCAATTCATTTCGGGGATAATAACTCAAAACTGAACAACGAGCACTTTTGATTTATAAATACATACTTAAAATATGTACCTAAATAATTTTAATCACGTGGATAAATTATAATAATGAGACATTAGCTCATCAGATCATACGAAAGCAAGTAATTGGTCTATAGTATACATTGTGTTACATAATTGCTCAAGTTACTACAATAATATTGCCATAAATCGTCCCTGATAAGTTGATATCACTCTAAAGTTATAGCCGCATCACGTAACGGCTAGCGTGACTACTCGTATAACTATAATGTAATGAATTTACATATAATATACAATACATACATACATTCAGCTCTTTTCCCTGAAAAGAGACTTTTAGCTGGTTGTATTTAGTACTACGTAATAGTTGTTTAACCTATTGCTAAAGTAAATATTGCCATCTGGCAACGGACAGGGGCAAGGGAACGAAGGCCCTGGGATTGTATTTAAAAGTCCTCATTGCCCCACCATTATTATGTACTGGGTCCATGAGTATTTGAAAATCCTGTTGGACCCCTTAGTGGAACTTAGCAGTGGAACCAACAGTCCAAAAGAGTTATTATTCCGAGGGTGTACCGGGGATTACCAGCTGCATATGGGACTCCCAGCCGTAGGAGATGGAAAGGCACTGTGTGGTTTTAGTTGATAGGAGTCTACCATAGCCTATGAGAATTTCCTTAAGAAAATAAAGGCAAATTTATGTTTACCTGTTGTTGATAAATTTCAAGCCGTAATACTATATTATCAAGAATTTAAAAGGCTGTTTACTGAGATTTTAGATGAAACTTTTTATTGTTTGTTTGTTTGTATGCTTTGAATAGACTCCGAAAGTACAAAATCGATTTAAAAATACTTCATTGTTGGTAAACTATACTGTCCCCGGGTGGCATAGGCCATATTTACTGGGGGCCTGAGGACGGTGAGAGGGCGGCTCACCGTCCTTACAGAAGCAGGCCGATGACGGCAGCGTGACGCGAGGAACTCACGCACGCCTCCGCCCCCCCCCCCCCCCTTAGAAGCGGGATCACACCCGAAACCCCCCAAAGACGCGGGATTGCACCCGAACCACCCCCTGGGCGAGGCCGCAGTGGCGGCCGTGGGTCTGTTGGGAGTCCTGGGACATCCTTCCGTGGGCTTACCCGGGGCTCCCAACCATAGGCTGTCGGGCGTTACGTGAGGTTTTTTAGTCGGTAGGAGTCCGGCATAACATCCATGAGGATTTTTTTTGCCTCACGTTAAACAAAAAAAAAAGCCCATATTTACTAGCGGGTGAAACCGTGTGATATCGGCTAGTTATGAAAAAAGCATTTTTTGTTTTAAAAAGAAGAAAATTCATTTCTATTTTGCATCCGTAGCGCTCGAATGCAGTGAGGACCCATATGGACTTCGTTCCGCTTAGATTGTAGAATGAGCTCTCCTTGCCAGTTTTTATAAAAACTTGCGGTATGTTTTTCTTTAATTTCGCAAATGAGGGTTCTTACAATTTGACATAGAAATTAGGAGGTTCATCTCCTGTTAAAAGCGTACATAGGCTGCGGTTTTTAATTTCTATCAATTCAGCCGTTTATATCATCAAACTGTCTTTAAGAGTTGGTACATATCCTTTTGCGAGGACAATCCGGGTCAGATCATCTCCTTAAAGAAAGTTACATACGTTTAGAATCTGCTGATATGCGACTATGACCACTTTTCATCAGGGGTCCATAACTTTCTCTGCCTTGGTTGTGTAAAACGGTCTTATTTATTTACCTGATTTCAAATTGAGACTGTTTAATGCCGAAGAATTTCCTTCTGTAGTTGGATTTTCAGTTTTCATAAATACATTTAGTCACACCTTTATCTACGAAGGGATAGGCAGAGGCATAGTACCCCCCCCCCGCCAGGGTTCATCCCAGGTGGTATATGGGAGGGGTCACCACAGTCCAGGCCCGAGGGTGTGCCTCAAAACCACCCACAGTGACGCGGAAGTCGCGTACACCCGTGCTGGCTCGGAGATGGAGGTCAGCGGTTGATATGGGCACCGAGACCGAGGATACCCGCGGTCTCCATGCCGAAGAAGCGGGACGGAAGAGACCTAGGTCAAGCGGACCAGGCAAAGGCCTGTTCCGTCGGCCTGGGTCCGAAATATCATCCAGCGAGGAAGAAGATAGCCTTCCTAGGAAGGTAGCTGCTACCACCGCAGATAGAGGTCTGAAAGCCAACCTCTACAGAGCGAGAGGAAGGGTGGCAGAGCCGCGGGTGATTGTGCCCCCGCTGCCAAGCGGGAGGGTCACGGAGGTGCCGGCGGCGAAGGAAATAATGGCGGCTTTTGCCCGCATTACTGGCGCCGTAAAGGGCGCCAAGAATGTTGCGGGCAAAAGGAAGGTTGTGAAGGAAGCCGTCACAGGGGCGACTAAGGCGCTGGAGGAGCTCCTTGAGAGGAGTGTCTCCAGCGAGGAGGCGAAGCTCCGGGCTCGGGTTGCGAGCCTGGAGAAGGAGCTTGCCGACTCCCGCAAGCAGCAAAAGCTGATGCGGGAGGAAAGGGCCGGGGAGGCTCGGGGTGCAAAAGCTTCCGCTCCTCGTGCACCTAAGGCAACCCCAACGATGGTCCAACTGCTGGAGAACATCGAGCGGCGCCTCGGCGTCCTCGAGGACCGGGCCTACCGCCCGCCGCTGGCGGCATCCGCCGTCACGTCGTACGTGACGACGGCTGCACCCAGTGGGGCTCCCGGTCTCCAGCGGAAGGCCTCCGCCCCCAAGAAGACGGCACCTGGTGGAGGTGGCAACCCCGCCTCCACCAGCACAGCCAGCGCTCCGGTGAGGCGGCATGTCTCCTAGCCGGGACCCCTCCATGGGACCTGGAAGCGAGAGCCCTTGCGTCACTGTTCAGATGGCGCAAGGAGGCGCTGGAGCTGGGCCAAAGGCCCGCTTATCGAGAAATCGAGGCCCAGCGGTCCCTACTCCACCAGGAATCCGTGGAGACATGGAAGGTGCGACTTAAGCAACCAAAGGGGGGATTCGCCACAATCGCGGCGGTCAGACCGGTCATGGACGAGTGGCTGGAGAGGAGACACGGTGCTCTCTCCTACCGGTTGACACAGATGCTTGCCGGGCACGGTAGCTTCGGTAGGTATCTGTGGCGAAAACACCGAGAAACCACGACCGAGTGTCAGCACTGCGAGGACCGCAGCGATGACACGGCGCTCCACACGCTGGTGGAGTGCACGGCCTGGGCGCCATAGATTTAGAATTTTTGCTGATAACACGCTAAAATGTTCACTTCTTCTGCAGAGGAGATTAACTGGACCACTAGGACTTCACTAATACTATTGTTTGTTTACCGTATTTGATTTCTATAAGTTTTCAAAATTTCAGCTCGGATAAATAGTTGAAAAACTCCCTCCAGCCAGGCCTCCGTCACTCGCTCAAAACCGCGCGCTATATACCTACCGTTCGGCATATCCCTGGGGATTGCAACTGGCAGAGGGCTGCCGAACGCCCGACCGAGCGCTCGTCGCATCGCACCGTACCGCACGTTTCCCGCGCTTACGCTTCGAAGTACCGAAACCACGTAATTATTGTGCAGTGGATGGGTGTAATAGTACAAAAACAAAAGAAAATTTGTCGTTTTTTAAATTGCCGAGAGACGAAGAAAGCAGAGTAATATTTTAAATCTTATCAATTTGAATGTTTTCACCATTTATTTGTTTGAACATAAGTAGGTAGGTGATAAGTATGTAAATCGTAAATTAAGTTATTTGAGTCAGGTATTATAAAATTGTTGTTTTTATAGGCAATTCAATGTTTTATAGAATTTGTAGGTAAATAGGTTTTATAGGTAGTCGAAGCGCTCGTGGCCCCGGGGACTCAGTGTTCTGTAATCGATTACTGTAGTAAGCAACTTTCACTATGGCCAGTTCTTGGATGGGTGACCATACATGTGACCACTTTGTGACCTTTATTTGAGCGTTTCCGTGCTTCGGAAGGCACGTTAGGCCGTTGGTCCCGGTTGCCAATAAAATAGCAGTCAGCCAAGTTGAAGGCCTTATTAGGCGGTTTGAAAAATTTAAACAGCAGAGGGTCACAACCTGTACTTGGTACAAATTATAAAAAATGAAATGTGGGCATCTAATATGCCTCTGCTTTCCCCTTCGGAGATCAACGCGTGACCATATGTATGTGTGTGTAACATAGTAAGGTAGGATGGCTGGGTGAGATAGGTGAATAGCCGGTACTTAAGCTAAAGGTAATGTCAGTTAAATTTAGATTTCTTTGATATTTTAGTTATGGGTAGGCATAAGATAAACAATATAAATATATAGGTATACCTACCTACTGTGATTCATAATTTATTTTTGGTTTTTACGTGCATTTATAAAAGCGTGTTTTTCTAGGGTTTTTTTAAACCATTCATAATTTTTTTCCTTACATTCCATTACATTGTTAGTTACATACACGTCGACCTAATAAAAGCGTATTAAGAGGGCTAACATATTTCGCGCCACATATTGCTCAGAAACCATACTTTTCATTGCATTTAAAGTCATTAAATATTTATCGTACAAACATGGTATTCACTAACATACTTAGTAAATTTAGCTCTCTAAACGTTTATTGAACCATATTTTACCGAACAACGGATTACATTATGGTAATTATCTATGAAAGTGAAACAGGTTTTTCAAATCATACGATTTGCATAGTTTTCGATGCTTAAATTCATGTCAAATTACTGATAAATTTAATAAACAAGGGATACGAAGCAATTGCAAAGGGGGTTGGCTATCTGTTTGTAGAATAACCTGATATCAGGTAGGTTCCTTTTTTTAGAGAAAAATGACTGTAAAGTTTGCTCAAATAGTGAGAAATTTCACCAAAATAAAGTAGTCTTTTCACCAGCTTCTGTAGTTTAAATCATTATGATAATTATGTAATATTATGTCAGAACTTCTCCTTTGACAATAAAAATATTTCTTTTTATGTAACTAGATACAGATTTTTTTTTACAAAGTATTTTGTGAACCCCTATAAATGCAGATACGCGAACAAATACGATTTAGTACCGCCGAAAGGCTCTCAGAGAGAGGTCATGTCGCTCGATGTTCCATTTTTGAATACGAAAAAATGAACAAAAATAGTCTAATTCTAGCGTGACCAAACAATCTTAGTACTTTGTGACGTATAATATAATATATATAAATATTTATGGTCGATATGCAACGTGAACTTTTGTATAGTGCAAAGCTCAGACACCCCGACTAGAGTTTCGCTTCGAAATACTGTATAAAAAAAAAAATGAAACTAACGAAAACTGACCAAGTTATAAGCTATTACAGTTGCACTATTTTCTTCACGAACAGCGTAGGTGTAGGTATAATACGCAAGGCAGGTAGTCACTATTCGTGTGGTATTGATAATAACACATTATCACACCATTTTCATAAGTGGTAATTATGGAACACCTGTGAGAAACCAGACCAGTAGTGCTATTCTCTAAAAAATCTCTAAAAGGCCAAGTATGTACTCTTTTGAATATTAGTATTTCGATTTCGGGTATTTTGGGCTAATGCATTTTAAGTAAAGGCATTCTGACTTCTGGTATTGTTATATATAACCGAATAACTCGCCGCTGTGGGCAGCGCTGTACGCAAGGCTGTTTTTTTAGAGAATAGCACTGCAGGATTGGGACGGCTATAAAGACGCTAAAGCAAAATACAAGTAGCGACTGAGATACAAAAGTACCAAGTCTTGGAGAAACCTCTGATAGAGTCAGACTAATACTAGCCAAACAAGGGACAGAACTGTCCGTATCTATAATGAAACCTGACGGCGCGGCGGCCTGACCCACACATGAAAAGAATTATTTATACTGTTGATTGATGGCACTTGGTGGAACCTTTCGGCATTTTCAAAGGCAAATTAACATTATATAATGACCACTAAATCACTTAATTACTCGAAAACAATAAATTAATAACATATAAATTACCACTACATCATTCTACTAACGTTAACTATCATGAAAAGAAGCCGAGAGTATTTTGATACAAACGCACTTCCCAGAATGCCAATTGCTGCAGACACTCATGTGGCTGGTGGAAAACGTATCCACAGAAGAAGTCCAGTGGGAGCTGGCAAGACCTGTTCTAATCTATTCTGTCAACTTACAAAAAACTGAATGAGTAATTAACAGCTTCAAGTCCTTCAAATCTCCAGGACAGAATGAAGTCTTCCCTGCAGTGATAAAATGGAGGAGGACACAAGTTGATATTGTCAGTTACATAGTATCTATACGCCAGACAATGAATGGGACTGTGACCCAGACTGTGGAGAGAGGTCTAAGTGATCTTTATACCAAAACCCGGTAAAGGGATTATGTTTGTGATTCAGACCTCTGGTTATACAGACCGATAAGCCCTTCGTCTTTCCTGCTAAAAACTCTGGAAAGATTGTGTGACAGAGACAAACGAGGGACGGCCCTTCAAAATAAGCCACTGCATTCCAACCAACGCGTATAATGCCCCCGGCAAGTCTACAGACTCAGCACTACATGCAGTAGTACACAAAATAGAAGAGGTCATCCAGAATCAATCAATCAATGTGCCTCGGCACTTTCATAAACATAGAGGGAGCTTTCGACAGAAGAAGCATAACCACGGCACTGGCAAAACACCGAGTATACACGGTAGTCAGTGAATGGATAGATAACATGCTAAACAAACTCATTTTAAAGCTACAGACAAGCAGAAACCAGTGCGCAGCCATGGCCAAAGGTTGTCCACAAGGGGCGTGGTCTCACCACTGCTAAAGAACCTTATTGTAGACGACCTAATAACCAATCAATCAATCAATTTAACCTAGAACAGTCCCTATATGAGCCTATATGAGGATGTGGAGCAAGCCATAGCAGATGGTAAAATTAAATTATGGAGAAAAACGGATCTGTTTACAAAGCATGACTGGTATTTTAAAATCAAAGGCCAACTTCAAATTACGTGAGAAGCTGCGTTTATTTTATCTTCTAGTGATCTTGTGTATATAATAAATATATAGTGTTGGTGTATATAATAAGTATACAGTAAATATTTCGCAAGACGACGAGTTCTGGACTACGAGGATGGAACCTAAATTGTTAAATTTTTACGACTAATGTCTGTTGCCCAAAATGATTGAGCCCAGAAAGAGCCGATAAAATAAAATAAAATAAAATTTATTACCTTTGAAATTTAAAAAAAAATAGGTTTGTCAACATTTTTTCGGAAATGCTACAAACTGAGAAGAACACCCCAAGAAACTCAGTTCGGTCCCTCCCAAAATTCATCTTAGTAGGTATCTAATAATCTATCAATGCCGATAGGGAATGGCTTTTTCTTGGCGGTGTGCATTGTTATGCACATACCTCTTAATAAATATCACAGGCCTGCAAAATGAGGGTCATAACTTCCTCTCTGGAATTTGATAGCTGATCCTAGGGTATTTTGGTGCGCTGATTACGAATATGTACTTAGATTTTCTCCATCACCTCCAGATTTTTCGAAAAAGGCACCGATAGAAAATCGAAAAAAAGACCCACGTTTTCTCAAAAAAAATATATATTTAAAAAAGTACATAACCTTTAACTTATAAAACGACTAAAATATAATAATAACTTGTTACTAGTCTAAATTACACGTAAATTTTATTTGTGGAACCTAGTTCTTTTTTCCTGGAACCTTCGGTTGTGCGATTTTCGCTTAAATTTCCGGTTTGGATCGTCGCGATTCAATAAACAACAATAGTCCGCCATCATGCTAGTATTCCATCTTCCACGATTTCAGACTTCAAGCTCTTTCAAATCTTGCTAAAATCTTTCGCCTTGTTCTTTGCTAACGGCTCCTATATTTTCTGGGAAGTAATCAATGTGCGAATTTAGGAAATGAAGTTTAGTGCTTGTTTAAGTCCCTTTTATTTTAGAATTGTATCTAGTTATGTCACAACAACAAAAGTAGCCATCTTTATCGTGGTCTTTAGCCTCTCTTCATAGCATAGGTGTAACGATTTTGAAGCTATTTTTCTGGCCTTTTAAATACTTGCGAAATTGTAATAAACAAGTCGAACAAAGTTTATGAGGTGTCGAAGTTTTGTCTTGGTTACTTAATTCGTGTCCAAAATAACTTTTGTAAATATTTTTCACTAACTCTGTAATGCTGTTTCATTGTTTTATCACCATAAAATTCCGGGAGATATTACAAAAACAATTCGTAGAATTTAAACAAGTTCGCAATGACATTTTAAAGTTCATGTTTCAAGATACAACTGTTAATTTTCTAAATCAGTGTGGGTACTTATACAAATACCCTTTGGTTTATCTTTATTACACCCTTTTCTGATAATATTTACAAAAATATGTATCTAATATTACTACTAGGTAATTTTTTTGATTTTATTACAAAATTAAGTCAAAATTACCCGATTTTAACATGGTTAAGGCGAATTACTTATACTTTTTATGTAGTAATTACCAAATTACTGATTTGCATGAATTTCTATGTCCCCTTACACTAATTAAATGCAATAAAAATAAAATTAAGTAATTTAATGACGTTTTATAAATTTCAAAAGGTAGGCGCTCAGACATTATGAAGCAAAATCTTAAATATTCAATATCAAAAAATCCTGACGTGTAGGATTTTTTTATTATTTTTCTCGTAATCAGCACATCAGAAACTATAGAAAATGTTACTCAGATTTCAAAGAGGAAAACCATTGCAGACCTGTGTATTTGGTTGTTGTAAATGAAAAACACCTACTATCAATTAAGATTAGATTTAGATCCCATAGCTCAAGCTTATAGCTTAGTTTGGGCTAGATGATGTTGTGTGAGAATATCCAACAATATTTATTGATTATTTATTAAAAATATTTTAACGTTCCTGCCAGCACTGAATCTGCAGTAGGCAGCAAAACATCGTACCATGCCAAGCGCCTGCGCATTGCTACGTTAATATTATTGTTTTTAACTATGATTATTGTCAAATTTAAATATTTATAGTGTAAAATAGAATATTGTCCATTACTTTCTACAATTTTCGTATATTTAGATACTTTAAAAATAAACTTGTGGACCGTTTTCATGCATGTGTGTATTTTATACTATACTATCTTCACGCCAAATCCCTTACGGGGTAGGCAGAAAGAACCGAGCGCGACACGGCACGCTCCATACACACCTCACTTGCTTCTTCAACTTTCATTTTTCTTTTCATCCATGCACGTCGGTTCCTTCGGTTCGGTATTTCTAATTGCAATATTGATATTAGTTAGGTAAATAAATGTCAACTTTATTAATTTTATGATGTCAGTGTCTATCACTACTTAATATCAATCAATTTTCAATAAAATAATCAATAATTATTAACTAATATTACTAACATAAAAAATAAATTAAAAGATTGAACGCTTAGACTTAGACTAAGAATATGACACCGGTAATACATCAAGGAAAACAAAAGTATCAAATTTGTTAGTAGCAACAATTAGCACTATACGGCTATGTGCGCCGCGCCGGCTGATTTCTTACGATCGTAAAGAAATTTGAAAACCGAATTTACGCTCTTAAAACATGGTTGATTCGTAACATTTGTTTTATTACAACAATCAGTATAGGTTCAACCCTAACGCATTCTTACGATGACGTCACTCGCACAGCGGGCCACACAGTCTCGACGCTATGAGCGCGTGTTTAAGGTACAATTCTTCTCGTTCTGAGCAGCAGGTATTATTATTAAAATTTTGTAGGCTAATATAGCGTAGGTATTGTCGCTTTTGTATGGGAGTGATGTATCTGTTACGTAGTAACTATTTAGTAATCTGTGGTAACTATTTAGTAATCTGTGCTCCTGCGGAGATAAATTAAATCGGTTCACCACTAAACACATTGTTATTCTCATTACCAAATTATTGAATACATGTACAGCGGTTTGCTACATTTCACCGAACACCAGCAACTAGTCAAAAAAGTTTAAAGTTTCAAATAACGAAAATAATTGGTACCTTACATAATATTAAAAGAATTTATTATCAAAGCAATTTCTAGACGTCTCTGGAAAGAAGTCTCTTTTATATCACTATTTATTTAGAGAGGGTATCTGTCTACAGTTAAGTGGTTCCCCCTCTACTACTCTATTACGGTATTCAATCTGGAGCAGATTACTCGCCAGACCATGGGATATAGAAAAGAATGTCGCTGAAATAATAGCACTTTATATTATGCAACGTTGTCAAGATGAGAATCGAGATTGTCGTGAACTAATTTTAAAATTGCTCTGAGTATTAACTACGACAAAGCTGGGATGATAGTATTAACTGAACATAGCAGTCTAGGTACCTATATATAGTATTTTCTAATTTCATGTTCAATCTGTTTAACAGATTTTATCAAATTAGAGTTTTTTTTATACCATTAAAGCAGGCAAGCATACGGCCCGCCTGATCGAAAGTAGCAATAACCATAAGACGTTAACAACACCGAAAATACACTCACGCTGCCAAAATATTCCATTTAATTCCATAAGTAACAAAAAATATGTTGAAAATCAATACCAACCAAATACCATTATGTAAATACTCATAAATTCCACTGAATGTGTTATTAGATGATTACTATCAGGGAATAAAGTCCTTGTCCTACATAATGTGGTCTGCTGTCACTAGTTTCAACATTTCGTGATAAAGTTTCGTGATCCGAGTATGTCCAGGCTTGCAATTTGTTCCACGCAAACATTCGTAATATGTATACCCTCGTTTGTACAAACTGTTATCGAACCATAAACATTCTGTAGGTATATCAGAACGTAATAATGAAGTATAAAGTAATGAAAGGGGTGATACGCTGTATCGCCTCGCCACTTATAATTCGTATTAATGTTCTAGATGAGTTGGCAAAATGATTTCTTTTTAGGGCTGTTTCATTTCAGTACAAACTCGTTTCTGTAAAAAAAAAATTCAAATGTGTTAGGTACCTTAAATATTTGTTTCATTATTTATATATAAGTTCAACAGATAGAATAAAAACACACATCGTTTTCATTTTAGCATCTTCCCAAGCGCTGAAAACCCTGCCTGGATTTAGATAACATGCAACTAAGTGATAAAAAAAAAGGTTTTCGGTTGTGTGAAGAGCATCTAACCCCCCAACCCTGAAAGACACTTGCGCCAGAACTGTCGAGTTCTTGCAATAGTGGTTGGCGTAATCCGCGAGGATTCTATCCAACATTGTTATATTTTAGTACAAGTACCAATACTTACAATATTTGTGGATGTCTGAACAAACATCCACAAATACTTTCACTGCAGCCCAAGCCTAAGATATTAAGTACACATCCGAAATAGAAAACAGTAGGTAGGTACCTTATGTGTAAATTATGTGAAGTGTAAATTTGCAGTAATTTCCTGACACCTGCATGCCTGACTGACTTCCTAACGCTTAAAAACAAACAACTTTTAGCAAAATTTTCCACTACAGTAAAATTACTCCTTGATATTTCAAACAGCTAGCGGTGCTTATAAATTATGCTTTAAGCCACATAATTTCTATTTATTTTTATGTTGTTCAAACTGATGGCGTACAAAAACACACATACAATGTTGAGTTAGTAAAGGGTTGTTGAATAAATAAAATTGACCGCCGGGATGACGGTTCAGCACACTTCTACGTCCATGAAAGCGAAGGAAATTGCAAAATATAATTTAATATGGAAAATACGTATGGAATATAAGTTAAAATAGTTGGAGAATAGTTTGAATTATTATGGCTATTTCGACGAGTTTGTTTGTAAAACACTTATGTTAACTGAACTGTATGAATATAGTTACAGTACTTACCTATTTATTGACAGGGTTCTTTTCTAAAATAATAACTATGGATGTGTGCATGTTTGTACTACTTTGTAGGTCATATATATTTCAGCCGATTGGTATAATTATTTTGTTTTTGAATGTAAGGGTTACTCACACAGAACTAGAGATAGTTATTATGTTTTGTTTGAGGTAGTAAATGTCCTTATGTGAATAAAAACAGCTATTTTATTAAATTAGTTTGACTTGTGAATGAATGTGTGGCTATCTGTAGCATCATAGCCGTTCAACGTGTGGATTTATTTTGATGGGATTTTAGCATGAGTGATGAAGGGATTTCACTAAAAGAGACAGGTTTAATTCATAGGAAATTTTACTACTGAAACGATTTGAAAAATTCTTTCACTGTTGGAAGGCTACATTATCCCTAGGTGACATCTATATATATATATATAAAATGGAGCCCTATTTCCTTGGTCACAGCGTCACGAGTGAACAGCTGGACTGATTTTGCTTATTCTTTTATTGTTGTGTTTGTTATTGTAAGGAGAAGGTTCTAATAAAAGAAAAATATAAAAAATGCGCTGAAAATTAGAAAATTTAAGAATGCTTAACCACCATACAATATTATTTCCAATCTGACCTTACCGCTTTGGACAATTATTAACTATTTTATTGTAACATTATGACATTTGACATAGAATTGACAGAATGCTGCAAATATCATCAAAAAGGATGGAATTCTTTGGCGAGAACTGGAAGGAATCGTATCGCGTCGTTTTGTAAATTTGCAAAATTAGTGTATTTTCGAGTGTTTTGTGTGTATCAATGGTGGATTCTTTAACATAAACGTTCGACAACATGTACTAGTTTTGGGAAGTGATAAAACGCAGTGAATCGCAACTTTGCAGTTTCTGACAACTTTCAGAAATTTATCCACTGCTTTTCTGAAGGAAGACTGACTTCGACTTAGGGCTGTACTTGACTTTGACTGGACTTAGAGGACAAGTACTGTGACTTATTAAAGCAAAATGAAGAGTTAATAAATATACAAGACTTGGCTGTATGGCTCAAATTGCCTTTGCCTATCCGAAAATCCTACTAATATTATAAATGTGAAAGTTTTTTTAATCATAATCATAATTATTTATTTGCATAAATATGGGTAGGTTACAGTAGATGAATACAAAAAAAATTAAAGTATCGCCATATTTCGCCCTTAAGCATGCAAAGTACATTATATAATAAAAATATTATCCATAGATTTAGAATTTCTCGCTACTCTCAAATCTATCATTAGCATTATAATTATCATGTATATTCTAAATCTATGATATTATCACAGTCATGACAGAACAATTTATAATGTTGTATTAATTCAAAAAGAAAATGTCATTCATAAAGTATAAAAAGTTATTGAGTACTTATGTCGTTACCAATTTTACAATGTCAAATGAAGAAAATTAATTATAATGTCACACAATAAATATTCCCTTTTCACAATTTATCCGTCAAGTACTCCTGTACACTATAATAACACTTCTCAATAAGCATGTTTTTTTAACATTTTTTTAAAAAGGTCAACAGGTTTAGTATCTAGTAAGTATTTTGGAAGGTGGTTATATGTATATTCGCAGTGCCATACACAGTACACTATTATTATACAGCATCGTTTTATGTGGCGGAAGGCATATTTTTAAACAGTTTCGCTTACTATAATAGTTAACAAATTTCTTTTCATTGTTTTTAACAAACATAACCATTACAAATACATAACCATTTCAAATACTTAAGTACATAAGTAGTTTGTGAAGATGTTTGGATGTTTGTTACTCAATCACGCTCTAACCGCTGAATGGATCTGACTGAAATTTGGTACAGGGATTGAGTATAGTCTGGAATAACACATAAGCTACTTTTTATCCCGGGAAAATGTACCCACGGGAAGCGGGAACGGGTACCAAATTTCACGCGGGCGAAGCCGCGCGCATCAGCTAGTGGATAAATAAAACTACTACTCAAAAAGGATATAAAAATACATTATCGTTTCAAAATGAACAAATTATAATTTATATAAATGAATCTGCGAAATGTAAATATTTACGCGCATAACTTCAGAACGCCTGGGCCGATTTCGCTAATTCTTTTTTTGTGTTTGTTATTGTCAGGAGAAGGTTTAAAAAAATGGGTGGAAAATTTTAAATAACTGTAACCCGCTTGAACTGTTCGAAGAAATGGTTTCTATTGCGATTTTGGATCGGGTCTTAGAACTGGAAACTCCGAAATGGGAACCGGGAACAGAAAGACTGACCGGGAACTGGAACCCGGTAACCGAAAACCAAGAACTGGGAACTCTGAACCCAAAACCGGGAACACAGAGTCTGAAACCGGGAATAGGAACAGGGGACCGGGGACTCAATTCGAAACTGGGCACAGGAAATCGGGAACGGGAACAGGGGACTTATAGTTAAGGCAGGACAACGTCTGTCGGGTCAGCTAGTAGGCTATATTTTATCACCGTATTCCCACGGGAACGGGAACCACGCGGGTGAAACCGCGTGAAACTAGTTTCGAATGAAATTAACAGCAGCATGGCATTAATATTCCGCGGGTGTTGGACTTAGTTTGTATCTAACTAACTAACAACAGTAAGTAGCGTAATTATCGTAGCTAACTCATTTTGTAAACTTTACTGTTTTGCAATAAATAAATTTGGACTCAGAAGCCCTACATTAGTCGATAAACATACATATTTTTGCCGTTATTTGGTACAGTTGCAACCTCCTTCCGAGAATCCGGCTCGCACTTGGACAGTTTTCATTTTTTGTTTGGAAACTTGAATAAGTTAAAATTGAACAGACTGGTCCATCATCCTATAAGTATTGTACCAAAGATTTCTATATAAAATGAGGTAGATACGCTCTACTATAAGAAACGATAGCATAAAAGCAATCCTCATACACACATTGCTAAAACTACACTCACTCGTAAACTATATTTACGTAATTGTAACTGCAATAGCAATATACAAATAGAACAAGAGTAAAAGAGAAGGCGTATGGACTCCAATTACAAGCCGAGTACCACCGAATACCCTCGAAGTTTTACGATTCTGTATCACACGTACTGACTGCAGAAAAATGTTAAGTAGGTATAAAGGTATAAAATGCAAAATTTACCAATGATGTTCATATTTAAATATAAACTTAAAAAACTGATTATATACATACCTATTTAATTAAGGCATGTATTTTAATCGATATCTGAATATTCCCCTTTTCCGAACAAAATATTTCAAAGTCAAACTAAAAATACTGACTTGAACACTAATTATGTACACCAAATAAATCAAATTAAATGTACTGTTTAAGGGTGTTTGCAGAACTATTTTACTGAACGAATAACTATTTTCAAAATAGTTTGTCTAACAATTCCATAGTTCAACAAACATAATATCTATACGTTTTTAAGGAAAACCATCGCCTAATTTACTTTTAGGAACATCGTTTATGCTAAATAAAATCCCAATTTAATAAGTAATCAGTCATCTTCATATAATTAAATTTAAGGCCACAAGGAAGAGAGGCTCTGCCTACCACAAATAAGACTGGAACTAATGAAAAGAAATGTACACTAAATGTGTGTAATATTCTATAACCACTTTCAAGGCGGCTCTCACTAGTCATTTGAACAACAGAACTTATTATATTATTCAGGAATAAATTAATGACAAATCCTAGTTCATTTAAAAATCAATGCAATTATTACTACTATTATATAGGGTGTCCCACGGCAATGCCACATGGAGGGGAAGTACCTTAAATATTGTAGATGGAACATTTTAATGAAAGAAGACATTATTTTAATTTAAATAATAACTTAAACTGCATTCATAGATTGTTAAATAATAACATGGTTGAGCCGGGAATCGAATCCCCTACACGAGAAAAAATAATTACTCCGTAGCTTTATCATACCGATCGAAAGGCTTCATCATAAGGATTATTTTTTGCTAACTAACATAGTGTCAGAAATAAAAGGAAGACCATGAATTTTAGCATTTTTAATACAAATGTCCCATACTGTTGAATATAAAGTCACACACTTTTGATTATTTTACTCCTTGTCAATCTTTTGATCTTGCTGTGGTGGATATTTATAATAATATGTCCAAGTTCTGTTTGTAACTCGTGGACATTTTCATTTCTTGTAAACTACATTTAATATAGGCTGCGGTGACCACCGGTCCTTCTGGTGGACCGTATGCTTGTCTGCCACCTTATTGGTATAAAAAAAAATCATGTCATAACCCCATAAAACATCTAACATTATTAGATCTGTGGATCTCGGCGGCCATCGTATTTGTCCCGATCCAGGGATGGAAGTCTTTATTGAGAACACCGGCGATGCCAGCTTTTCATTTTTCTGAACAAAATTTCACATCAAATGTTTAAATTCATGGTCTTCCTTTTATTTTTGACACTATGTTACTTAGCAAAAATAATCCTTATGATGAAGCCTTTCGATCGATTTGTTAAACCTACGGGTTGATTATTTTTTCTTGTGTAGCGGGTTCGATTCCCGGCTCAACCATGTAAGTATTTAAAAATCTATGAATGCAGTTTAAATTGTTTTTTAAATTAAAATAATATCTTCTTTCAGTAAAATGTTCCATCTACAATATGTAAGTTACTTTCCCTCCATGTGACATAGCCGTAGGACACCCTGTATAGCATATTCTGGAATAGGTATTGGGCATCCAATCGCTTTCCGACCGCTCTAGTCTGACAAATTCATCCCATTTTTGCTGACGTAGTTGATCTTGAGGAAAGCTAATGGAAACAAAAAAAATGTAATAATATTCGTCAATGAATGATGTAATAATCTCATAAAAAGTTAATATACCTAATAATCTTAAAATAACCTGTGAAAGGTAACTGCATTTTGATGTGTAATTTTTACAAAACCTTAGTACACAAGATGGCATTATAATAATGACTGATTTGATCACAATCGTTGTAAGTACCTACCCAAAAAGTAAAACATAAATTAAATTTTCTTGCAAACCGTACTTGCGTAGAACTATAACTATTCGGGGAATCCCCGTGCTTTGACGCTCGCTTGGCATATTCAGCAAGTATTATGCTGTCAAAAAACGAAGTACCACAAAAGCATTGGGGTCGTCAGATTAGTTAGGTCTGTACATTTTGGTGGGTTAATACGATTAAGAATAATCATAAAATTGATGAAAAATAATTAATTACGCATAAATTGTGCGTAATTACCAAATAAATTTGTGCTCCTTCGTAAACTACCAAGTCTTAAGCACTTTTATGACGATAATTATGTACTTTTCCACGTTAAAAATACAATTTTGTTGTTAAATCGTGGGAGATACGACAGTGACATAGTGTCAGCGCGAACTGGGCGCAACCGCGCTAACTAGCTCAGTTTATACGCTTCAAAAATTGGTGCGTAGGGCATGTCTACCTCTTTATATAGAAGTCTTTGTATTGTACAAAGAGAATACAATACTACGTAAGAATTGTATTTTTATTCAAAAATGTTCAATATCCGACAATTTTGACAAGATGAGATGAAGGCAAGCAATGATGTAGCAAAATAATAGAATGTCTTATTTTTTTTTTGCCTTTGTAAACTACGAATGGCTCACACTACATAATCAGAGCTAATAATGTCAGTAAATGTGTACAGATTTATTAATGTACAAATGAACCCATTAAACCTCTTCGCTGAACATTATTCTACCCTGTAATTTCGTTGAATGTATGTACACACGAAATATAATTCCAGTAAAAGCTGTTCCTAAAACACTGCCTAATAATTGCACCAAAACGACAAGATCGTTATCGTTCATATCCACTAGCAAATTATGAAATTGTGACTTGAAATATCAGAATCAGAAATGAAATTCAGTATCTAGCAGTTTAAATTACTTTTTACTTGCATAAAATATTCTTTGTACATCGTTTTAAATAAAACAGCAAGCAATTACGACAGCGTCGTAGTTAAAAATTTAAAATTCCAGTACAATGACTGCACAAAAGTGCAAAGAAAACTCTCACAAAGAGATTTGAAAGCATCTGGAGCTTGCATACAGCTTTGGACTATAAATTAAAACTGAGATAAACAGTAGCTGTTTGCGCGGCGTCGCGGCTCCGTACCGTCTACGGCAGTTCGTAGCGGCTCTACGTAGAGGACGGACGGTCGTAGCGCGCCTTTTGAGACCTACGCCTACGCGGTATGTACGAACCACAAACACAGTGCGTCTGCAAACAAAAACAAATAGTGATATGAGTTGTGCGTCCCCGAGCGTAGTATTCCGGATAACTCTCCTCATATTAACTTTTATAGTGTCGTGTACATTCGTTGCAAGTTTAGTGTGGTTATTGCGAACAAGAGGCTCGGCCAACAATTATGAGAATTATTACTTGTCGAGAATTAATATAAGCGCCGTTAAAATCGACAACAGTAATATAACAACAACACCCCCTATGTCGGACCATTATAAAGACTTGATTAAGATAGAAATAGCGATGCGAAGGGTTGAAGAAAACAGTAGAAGATTGAAAGAGTATACGAAATCGTTGTTGTGGGATAACAAGGATAAGTCTTTGTGGTGTGTTTTGTTCAAAGACAATGAAAGAACGGATAAGCAGCGAATGAGGAATAAAGATGTGATTGACGAGGACTATTTGAGAATGTTGAGAGAACAAAAACGGAGAGAAGCACTGATACATTTGAGGCATCATGGGTCACATCATCGGCGAAGAACTGATGTTTTACCAAATTAATCCAATATAAAGTAAATGGAATAGAAAGTAAAAAGATTTAGTTCAATTTGGATTGATTTTTCCAGTTATATAATATTGAATTCTGTGAAACATAAATGAAAATGTTTGGTAAAGAGTTTGATGGTCGATCTATGTCCATCTAAAGGAAAAACACTGTTTTTTACATCGGTGAATTACAAGTGAAAATATTTAATGTGTATATAATATAACAATTTATGGTGTAAAAGTGTAAATATTGTGTAAATTGTTAAGTGTTGAAATCAGACAATACTTGACTAAATATCGAATTATAATTCTTATAAGCGTGGTTTATTTTTTGGAGAAAATAATATTAGGAATTATCAACATTTCCGTGAAGATTTTTGCGAAGCCATATTGATTATGGCAGAAGTGGGTTTATCTGAGTATTGTTATGACTAGGAGTCAAACATGTGCCCGTCAAGTGCAACCCTGATACTTAAAATTCACTTGGTTAATTTATTATTTCATATCGATGACTTTTGAGATTATATTATTCTGTTTAACGTATACTATGGTTCAAGATAGTCTAAAATAATTTATTGTTTTTATTTTTATATTTTGTGTTAGGATATATTACGGTTAAGCTTTAGACAGGCTAAGCAACTGGTAAAATACTAACCAGTAACATATTATACTCTGTGTATAATATACAAGCCAGAGGTACTACTATTTGTTTGAATAGCGCGTACTTAGTATATTGTTATGTTTATAATAAATAACTTAACAAATATGTTTGTACAAGATTACATTTTAAATTATTGTTATTGTAATGTTGCTATTACGTAAAGTACAATAATAATCAGTACATATACTTATTATTATTTTACTTTACGATACCCGAAAACTCATATTAATTGAATTCATTATTTTTAATGAGTAATGATTAAAACTGCCAACTGTACTTTATTGCATTTAAATCTATACCTTAAAACTCATACTTAATAATAAAAACGGAAAATGTGCTGGATTATCATTTTTTCCTGACTTATAAGAAAACAATTTATTATTTAGAAAGAATTTAAGAAATCTTCCAAAATATGTTTTTACGATAGCTAAACTTTTCTTTAGTCACAATAAAAAGAAGACAACGAAAAGGCGGTACTTCATTTCCATAGCTATAATTTACACTTAACAAAATAAACAAATTCGAATAGTTTTGATGGAACATCTAACACAAAATGTGTTACTGTGTAGGTACTACTAAAACGATAAAAATAAACAAAACATATTTTTATATCGTAAAAAACGTAAAATGAATTTGACAAAGTAATAGAATAACGTAATTAATTAAATTAGGAATATATTATGACATAAATATTGCAAAAAAATACCATGTTTTTTTTTCACTAAGCATAAAAACTTGGAAATAATTAAATGCTTTTGTTTTATTTTTATACCTATTTTGATGTTATATGAAAGAAAATGGAAAAAAGTGTTCGATAACTAGGTAGATAGTACTTAACATTAATTTAAGTTGATTCTTTTCATTATATTGTTCTGGGCATTTCAAATTGTAATATATTGAAAAACTTTACTTGTACTATTCCACAATATTTGCTATGGTAATATCTAACCGGTTTCATCTTACGGCGTTCTGAAAAGCTATCTCGATAAATCTTTAATCAGTGAGTTTTTCAATAAGTGTAGCAAGTTCCATCAAGTGCCATCAATCAACAGTATAAATAATGAGAAATAATGGTTTAAATAAAAATTACATTTTTTTATGTTGGTCACTCGTAAATATGTCAAGCTTAAAATTTAAAGTATAGTGCTAGGCAGTATAGGTCAAGTCTGTGAGAAATGAACCGGGAAATAAAAACTTTTGGCTGCTCCTTTCTAAAGTCGTAAAAGGTCCTGATTGGAAACCCAGATACAACCACTTGGGAGCAAATCTAAAAGATGTTTGGTATCTATAGTTCGATACACAAATTTTGAAATTATTATTGTCACAAACTGTCTTACCGAGTACAGTCAGCGTCGTTAATAGAGATAGAGAAAGTTTTGCTTAAAAGAATAAACAATGCACATGACAAAGCGAAAGTTCTGATATGAATTGTGTCCACATAAAATATGATTTTTATATTCTTATTAGTTCGAGTTATTTTCAATTGATTGTTTGCTTCTATATTATTGATTCAAAAGATATTCGGAAAACAACTCTAACAACGAATACTGATTATATATATATCACATCAAAATTAAATTACTTTTTCTTCTTCAAGTAGATACAGATTCCATAACTGAATCAAATCTGACATAAATATTTTACCGACTACTGTGGTTCACAATAAGTAATTCATAGACCCCAAAATACTTCACTAAGTGCAGATATAAAGTTTTGTATCCGTGGAGTCGTAAAATTTCTGACAAACAGAAAGAACTACGAATACGAATGGTTGTTAGCGAACTTTGAACAAGATATTATACTTTATGTTTTTCTAACTTGGTTATGCTCTTGTTTACCGCAACTACGCAATCGTTTCGTTTTTATGTTTAAACATATTTTTATAGTATATTCCATGATAAGTCTGTACTATGTATGTAATCAATTTCTACTGTAATAATTGAATTTTTTTGTGGGTTAATGTTATATATTTCATATAATTTTCCAAACAGGGGTGTTAGTTTAATCTGGGGATTTGAGTACCTATCTGGCTCTGTGGCAACAGATCACAAATGCATGAACCAGAGTGACGATGAGACGAACCTAAATTTGATTATTTCTTTGTTTGCTTGCATCGAGCAGGCTCCGAAACGATTGAACTGATTTGAACTGAACTGAACTTTCCAACAGTGAATGTTTAAAATTTAACGCGGTTTTCGTCAATTATTAGCTAAGATGATCGAGATGGATTTTAACAAAAGTTTATTACAATCTGTGTTTATGAGACATTTGAGGTCCGCTCATGAATTGGTTGATATTATTTTTTTTACCAGTGCGTATCATAATCGATATCGTATAAAACTTCGACTATATTGGTTACAAAACTAAATTATACACATAATTGAACCAAATGAAATAGAATTTAGATTGATTCTGTGTACACGATTATTCTGTTGTTGTTTAATTAAAATTTACCTTTAATTAAGTTCTACAAATCCTTTGTATTAATATTAGTACAGATTATGTAGGTACGCTGATTCTACTAAATTAATTTCAGAAACTGTACCATCAATACCGCCCACAATACATTGTACCCATACTTTGATTAATATCTGTTGAAAGTTTGAAGTACCTACGAATAAAATTGATGAGTTTTGTGTATATAGTGAATTTAATTATGTCTATACTAGTCTTAATATTTATGTTTTGAATACCTACCTATAAAATCAACACTAAAACCAAAGATAATATAATAGTATTACATACAGATCGGCAATTCCCTGCCTCCCACTGAGTACGCTTCCCCATCCCGCCCCTCCAAAGTTGATGTGTCTATTGCCGTGACAGTACTTGAGAGAGTGTCACTGCGTTGCATTACGTATTACTACCTACGTACTTTGTGCTAGGTATTGCTTTAGTTCATTTCGTGCTTAGCCGAGGGTAGATTTGAAAAAAAAAACCTACATACATGAGATAGCTTTCTGTTCCTTATTATTTTGTTTCCATAGCTAGTGTCCCTAGTATACTCACACCCACATTCCAGCTTGATTCAAGCATTCACAATACGTGTTTATTAGTGTGGGTGACAACAAACATTTTTGTATTGAGTTTCCGCCCTGTGCTAACACAGACGAATCTAAAATCTCATAATTTATCTTGAATAGCGTTTTGATAGTACAGAGGTTATGGGTCATAAATTGTCTTATAATATTGAACAAGAAGCTCACAACAGCCTGAGTTCATCATGTTGACTTGCAATACTTACAGCGATAAGTCAATACCTATAAAGCCAGTAAAGAAAGCGAGCACCGTCGACTGCCGAGAGCCCTGGGACATCCTTCCGAGGGCTTACCCATGACTCCCGGCCGTAGACAGTTGTAAGGCATCGTGTGGTTTTAGTCGGTAGGAGTCTGGCATGGTTTACTAATGTTTGCCATAATTTAAAATGCCATAATTTCATTAGAAATAACGCTTCAGTTGCCATAATCGTGAAATGACATATAATGACTTTCACTAATTCCATTGGTCATAATCGATCAAGTGTCATAATAATTTAAATCCATAAATGTATTTGCCATAATTTTCGTTTTCAAGAATGCCATTTTCTTTACTTCTGGGTGGTTAAAAAAAAACCACGTAGCCGAGTCGGATTGCACTGAGCCGGGGTTTTAACAATAATTAATTTCTACCTAACAATATTATGTCAAATATATAATTATATCAAAATTTGATTATGTCAAGAGTCGATTATGAGATGTGTTACTTATGGAAACTAATTATTATGATATATGTATGTTATTATAGAAAGTCATTTTATGGCAAACAAAAGTTATCACTGTTGAGTTGTTAAGGCAAACGTTGTTAGCATAAATGATAATAGTGCAAGTAAATATTATGATCGGGGATGATTTTGGCAAACAATATTAGTGCAAATAAATTTATGTAAAACGAGAGAAGACCGTCTGGCATAGCATCCATGAGGGATTTTTACAAGTGAAAAAATAAAAATAAAGCTATCCATCGACGTCCGGACGACATGAGACTAATTTTCTCTTTTATTAAAACTGCAGTAGTCCCGTCCCACCAATCTACTCGGACTTTTTGTCCCAGTAGTTTCATCATGGAATAAGATAATCATAAAAGTGTCCTATCCAAAAAGTGCTCGAGCAGCCTGACTCCAAAGCCTCTGCAAAGAAGACCGTTTTTGGGTAGGTAGCATACAACCATGGTTATCTCAATATTTTCTTCTTGCTGTTTAGTAGTCAGGGTTTTAGGTCTTGAACTTATGTTTGTATTTATAGAACAGTAGTCATAGCAAACCGCTCGTAGTCTACGGGTGATTTGCTATGAATACTGCTCTGTCTCAATAGATGGATAACCATCTATTGAGACCGAGCTATCTATTGAGATCTAAATGGATAACCATTTGTGACACCTTTACGACACTTTGGTGCTTTGGAATACATTTCCTGGATTACATGTATGTGAATTACATGTGCCTGTAACAAGGTAGACGTTAAGTTAAGATAAAGCTATGTGTGGTCTGAAATTTTTAACAGCAGGTAGCCAAAACGTGGACAATTACACAAAATATAATCAGTGATATACGTGACGTTTGCCTACCCCCTCAGGGTATAATTACACCCAGACACAAAACATAATCATCGTGTTCATCGAACAAAGGCTTATCTTTATGTACAAGAAATCAATGCTCCGATCTCCGGTTTGGTAGTCAGGAATACTAACCGACAGACCACCACATATTACAACTTATATTAAAAATAACAGGCGACGTTTATACGATGTTGATTAAATTCTTACTACAAAGGCATAGAAACGTGTAACGTTCAGCTGTTAGTTCGCACCATGGTTCTCACAATAATAATAATACGGCATGTGGAAGCAAACGTCGTTCGCTATCCGCTACAAAATTACTAGGCTTGCGGAAATTACAAAAAGAATAGACTGCCACTTCATAATTTCACAGCGCTTTCATAGGGCAATGATCTGCAACACTATTCAATTGCTTTGTGGCGATAGAAATAGATTAAAGGTTTGGACTTTGTTGTAGCATGAACTAGTACCTACTAGTTTTAGAAGTGTGTTGAAAATTAATAATAATAATGACCAATTGACTATGGATACGAGTATAACTACTATAAAAAAGTAGAGTTACAATATAGTTGGAATCACTCATGCAATTGGCATATTTGAAGATGAAGACCCTACGCCTAGTTAATATTTCGATGGTCCCTACGTAAAGTATCGAAATTACAAAAAGGCAATTTTTTTTTATTACTGTTTTGGACAATTCATGCTATTCATTTTTTGACCCGTGAACAAAAAAATAAAAAAAAACATTACTTTTCCGTTTTTTAGAGACGTATTTTATCGAAACGTATCAGTCCATCCGTCCTATAACAACGAAATTTAAATTTCGCGGGTTTACGCTGCATGACCTAGTGTGTGACAAGGACGGAACTACCACTACCGCGAGTGTACGCCGTAACGTCGCCGTCGCGTCGCCCCGCCGCCAGAGCATGCGTGTCGTGTCGTTGCGATTATAAATAAATAAATAATTTAATACATAAATAATTTTACTGTTTCCCACGTAATATATCGATTCGGGCAGTTTTGATTGTTTATGACGGGTTGTCATATTCCTGGTACAACGAAAGTGGCACTTACCATTATGTACGTGGTATTTTTTTAAAGCATTTTTATCGAAACTGCCGATTTCGATACTGTACGTGGTATGACGAATTTAAATATTTATTGAAAGTGCCAGTTTCGATTCACAGAGCAAGTTCATTTACGTGTTATACTATCGTAACTCAATTTTCTCGAAAATGGTTTATAATTATTGATTTTTGGTACAATAGAATAGTTTGTGAACTCAACGAAACTGTAAATCCAAATTTTTATGAAAAAATAATCATTAATGACAAAGTTATGCAAAAAATTAACTTCAAACAGCTCTCCTGTAAAGTACCAATTTTCAATTTCGATACTTTACCTAGGGACCATCGATTTGTGCAAAATTTGAATCAAATCTATTGAGTACTTTTCAAGATCCTTCCGGACAAAGCAAAGCAAACAGACAAACCGATAAACAGACAAAAAATTTTCTAACTATATTTTTGACTTTGGTATCTTATGTTGAACACCCAGCGAGTATACTTTTTTAAATATTTCCAATGTAAAGTTTTGAATTTTCTATCATTTTATTATACCTATGTATAGATGCTCTGCTGTAAACTACTTTTATAGCGAGTCGCACAGGCTATTTTTGCCTATTTCAACCTTCGGAAATTCTTCGGTGTTCGGAAATGTTTCTAAATTCCCAAATATACCATTATCTACTATGCATTGTTATTGTGATGGCACACCAAACTAGGTAGTATGTTTTTATAGTGTTCCCAGGGTCAGTGGCGGCTGTACCTTAAGTGCGCTCGTGCGGTGAACCACCAGTTCAAAAGATTTATACATTACAAAATTTTACGACATCTTTATTACCTATTTAATTAATTACCTATCATTAGGTATGTAAGTAAAGTAACACCTATTCTTACAAAAACTGAAAACAAATAACATTATCTAATTGTGACAAAACAATTCAAGCTCTTTGCTACACTTCTAAAGCCTAAATTCCCTGTAATAAAAATCGGCGTGCGGTTTCCCGAGCGCACGAGGACGGCCCATACAACTTGTACTGGGAACGAGCTAAAACGCCTGGCGCGTGAGACAAAACATCGTTCATAGAAAATGTACCGAGAGATGAGTCTGATTTCGTGCGCCGCACGCGCTCCGGAAAACCGAACATTACCGAGAGCACTCGATGTTTTGTTTGACGAAATTCAAATTCTCCCGGTATTGTTTCGCTGTTTCTGTGACGCGTATTAATTGATTGCTTGATTTTTGAATTGTTACTTTTTTATTTATTTTGATCTTAGTTCTATTCTATATTCTATTATCTTTTCTTTAATAAGCAAATATTTAAGTATTTATTTATTAGGGAAAAGAAAATATTGCTTGTAAAGTGTGTGGTTAGTATGTGTAAAAATGAGCATAAACAATATTAGATATTGTTTATGTACCTATACAAAACTTTTCAAAATAAACATACTGCATCATACACATGTATAGGCATGCATTTATCCCCGAAGGGGTAGGCAGAGGAATAGTATACGCCCATGTTTCTCCTTATAGTTTTATGTCTCACGTAATAGGTGGTGAGCCTAATGCCGGGTTTCAAAATAATAAAATTGGCGGGACCACTAAGGCTCTTATTAAATTTTAAACAAATTTTAAATAAGAGAACAAGTAAAGTGCACCACCGGTTTGAGGACCCACCAGCCGCCACTGCCCAGGGTATTCTTAACCAGAATTAAACCGAGGCTTCCATTAACTCCTAAAATAGATGATACTAAAGGAAATAGTGATACTCGCGCGGCCTGACTGAATTTTCCGGAAGATTGTTATGGCTATAAGCTTTCTGAAGGAAATATAAGATTCATATCACACTGTTCGTACCTATATGCAGACTTAATATGGATGTATACATACTGTACATACATATTTAGTGTTGTGAGGGGTAGAATATTCTATGTAGAGGGTTTCGTTTCAGAGAAAATGATAAGCCGATATTTACGATGGGTATCAAAGGGGATTATTCGGTTTAAGTCTGAAGAGTATTGTGACAATGTTTTCAACACCGGAGAGGATATGTTCTTACTGCCACAGACCCTGCTAGAGTCTTCAATGATATACTATATAAAGAACTTTAAGTCCCAGTATAGGGTTCTTTTTGGGTTAGGGAAAACGCGTATGTCTATTATTGGTTAGCCGAAGGTAACATTAAATATTTAACTCTGTAACTATTAACGCGTTAACGCTTTTAACAGTAGATATTACGGCGGCGAAAAGTAATTTACTTCATGGCCAATACAGGGTTCGGGTTAAAAGTAATTATTTTGATGATAGTCCGGTCTCGTTACGGTGGAATAATAAGTTTGAATAAAATTTTAGTAATTTTTCCACTATCTATGTAATTTTATTTTTTCACAATATGTACGGTTTTACTAGTAAATTTCAAACAGAGTCCACTCAGGTTCTATTCTTGTAGCCGATCTTTGATCACTGCGTTTTCTGACAATTCGTAGGGTGACGATGGTTCGTAGCAAATTTAGGAACCTTATACGTACTTCAGAAGGCACTTTAAGTAGTTGATCTCGACTACCAGTTACATGGGGCGATGTGGTCGCAAAGCGACAAAGCCCTTCAATAAAAAAAAAACCAGTTACATAGTCGTTAAGTCAAATTGAAGTTCAGGGCTTTAAAATTTCAGAACCCACCGGCAGCCACAAACTGTTAATATTTATTCCTTTCAACACGATATTATCTGTTTACCACTTATTAAGAGGGATATATTTCTAACTTATGAAATGTGGATATAACTGACTATAGACTTATAGACATAATATGTGGCATATTGTGACACTCACAGGTACACTATGTGTTCCACAATATGTCATATAGGATTATGTATACTTATTCAGGGAAAAAGTGTGTTCAAAAAGATAAACAATATTTGCAATATATACTGGAAAGGTAGTCATTGTACCCTATCGAGACAACTAGCAACGCCCGAATTTAGCGAAGAGATACGTAAGTGAGCCGTAAAGAGACATATTTTCAATGTATAAAATTTTATCATCTGTGAGCTCTGGAATATTATTCGGAGGACAGCTACGAGAGATATTCTTTTTCAATGAATATCTCTATGAGCTGTTCTTAGAATGAGCGAAACAAAAATTTTCTTTTTGCTATCGAAAAATACAGTATTTTTTAGTTGGATACTAGTTTTCTGACCCTGTCTATTTGTACACGAGAATTATGCTCATCATCTATTACCTACATTTGACTAGATATAACTTGTAAAATGTGGACATTATATGCTTCTGCCTACCCCTTCAGGGAGATTTTGTAGCTGGAGACCATGGTGCGGTGTCTTCGCCCAAGGCTATCAACCTCTATGACGAGGGTCCAAGGCCCAAGGGTGCTGCTCACCTTACAGATGCAGGCCCTAGACGACAGCGTGATGTGAGGGATTCACGCACGTCACACCCCCCTAGGTGAGGTTGTAGTGGTAGCAGTAGGTCTGTTGAGATTCTTGGGTTCATCCTTCCGATGGCTTACCTGGTGCTTCAAACCGTAGACATAAGTTAGGAAACGTGTGGTTTTTTGTCGGTAGGAGTACAGCATAGCAAAACAATGGGATTTTCCTCACGATAAAAAAAAAGAAATTCCTTTCAGGGAAAATGGCGTGGCACTATACATTGTTTGCTATCTAATTACATTCGTAAGGTTATGTCGACAGTGTTCGACATACGAGAATATGAATAATTGAATTAAATTCTCTGATTAATGGCTACAATGACATTAAGTTATTTATTGCTTTTCATGCGTCATGTTTACAAACTCTTGTTAAGTAATTGATGTTAACTTTTGACATATACGTTGGAAGAAATAAGGTAGTCTTTATATCTTCCGAGGTAGAGTCTAATATTACTGATTTGGCCGTTACGTCCTAGTGAATGGCTCTTTGAAGGTGCAGGTTCTACTCCTGCAACCTTACACATGAAGTTGTTCAGCATGGCACGTGAGAATCAAGAGAACGGTAGGAGAACGGTAAAATCGACTGGGGTCATTTCGCTCCATAGTCCTAGGACTGCACTGCCACTGTCTTTGTATAAAGTGCGCTGGAGCTTGAAGAAAGTTTATTTCCTGGACATCATCAGAGCACCACTCCTGCACCTGAAGGGAAGATAAGGGGCGTTGTAATACAACGGCCTAGGTTGCTTCGGAAAGTGAAGGTTTACATATGTGGTGATTCCATAGCCAAATGTAAATTCAGCAGCTTAAAGGGAAGAAGAGGGCATGTAATTCAATGGTTTGGATTGCTGCGAAAAGTGAAGAGTTTACATCTGTGGTGATTCTATAGCCGATTATAAATCCAGCATCAAAGCTGATTAAAATTAGGTTACTAAGACCGAGAGCCCAAATCTGCTATTTCAATTGTGTCAGAAGAGAATTGTAACAGCCGAAGCGGTATTTGTATATTGAGCTACGAAAAATGACAATTGTTATCAAAATTTTGTCCACTTTTATCGAATTGTATGATCAAAAAGCCGGCCAAGTGCAAGTTGGACTCGCCAGTGAAGGGTTCCGTAGCAGCAAGTAACATAATATAAAAGTTCCTGTAGTTCGTTGTAACTTTCATTGATATTTTAAAACGTTTGCAGTGGTAGTGATTTTTCTAGGCGAAAATTGCGGTTTATGACGTATAAAAAAAACTACCAGTTCGATCTCGTTCAAACCAATTTTCGTTGGTAGATTATAAGGCAATGTACATTATATTTTTTTTTAGATTTATCATTCTCTTAGTTTAGAAGTCAGAGGGGGGGGGGGGGGAGGCACACATTTTCCCACTTTGGAAGTGTTTCTTGCGCAAACTATATACTTTTGAAAAAAAATGATGTTAGAAACCTCAATAGCATTTTTAAAGACCTATCTACAGATACCCCACACGTATGGATTTGATGTAAAAAAATTGAATTTCAGTTCTTAGTATGGGGACCTCCAAAATTAACTGCTTTTATTCTAGTTTTACATAAAAATCTTGATGTGCTTTACAGAATACATCTACTTACCAAGCTTCAACAGCATAGGCCTTATAGTTTCGGAGAAAAGTGGCTGTGACATACGGACGGACAGACAGACAGACATGACGAATCTATAAGCCAATTACCATTTGGCTACGGAACCCTAACAAGGTCTTTAGTATCAGAAAATTAAATAAAGCCTTAATGAGATGAAAATAATGAAGAACCCTAAAATTTGCGCTAGCTCTGCCATCTACATTTTTATATTAATAGTAACCAGAATAATCATAAATCAGAATCTCCATCCAAAGGATGCTTGTAAGCAATTGCATTCAGCGATACCTAACACAGTCTACCTAACAAAGTATATATTTTCTATTCTGTTATTTTCCAATTATTATAAAAGCAATTATTTATTAATGATTCCAACATTGGATTAAAGGCACAGAGATCCCTACGTGATAAATCTTTCAAGAATTCATAAATTATTGCTTTATTTATTCAGTTCAGTTATAAATTCATTAAAACGCATTCATTCCATTTCACCTTAACATCGCGAGCAATTTTACTGAAGAATATTCTACAGTTCATTCATTGCTGACAGGTCGTAAATGAAAATGTGCATATGTAAACGTTACGAGGGAATTTAATCTAAACTCACAAAGTTCTTTGAAACAGCTCATAGGCAACAGGGACGATAACCTGGTATATAACGGTATGAATATACATTATAGTTGATTTATAAACTTATCTTGAATTATGCATTTGTTTTATTGCTGTTGGAGGCAGGTTATTAAGCAATATATATATATTTATTATATTCATTAATGTACAATTTTCTTTTTATTTTATTTCCAAATCCAAAAAAATTGAGTGTGATAAGTATCTCAGACTGAACTCGTCCATAGTCATACAGTGCTCTAAGCGAACCATCTGCATCAATACTTTCTTGTAATTAATAATTAAAAAACATTAGCATCCTTTCTTCGGCAGTTCGGGTAATAACAAAGAAAATGTCTTGTTGTTTAAGTGTGGAAATTCTTATGGATGCTATGCTGGACTCTTACCGACTAAAACTACACTGTACCACTACCTACCACTGGGAGCCCCAGGTAACAACACATACCAGGTAACAAGTAACAAATAAAATGTCTTACTGAAAAAAGCAATACTCGGTCATCTATTTTTGTCACATGTTTTGATATCTTTACCTCAAGCAACGAACGAAACTACGACAAGTTAATGCTACTGTCATGTTGTGTGACATGACGTCATGACGCCAAAAAGATCTGATTGTGCCGATAAGATGATACTAATTTTATGGTTCGAAAGGTCAGGCATGTAGGTAATAATGCTAATGGCATATGAAAAACATGGTTTTGTAACATGCGTGTTAGAAATGAACGTCCTTTGGCTACTGGTACTTTGCTCATTACTCGGGACGTTTTGGCATTTTGGGCGTCCAAAAGAAGGAAAAACTGGCTTGTGTTATAGATACCAGACAGCGCATCTATTTTTTGAAGTACATACTTTAATAATAGAAACACGCAGACTCTCCCAAGAATTATTAAATTTATAGTAAGAAATGGCATTGCAATATCATCGCAAATAAATCATCGCAGCGGGAGTCGAACCCACAACCTCATGATCCGTAGTCTCACTATATACGAGCTCTAGAAAACTTCAGACTAGACCAATGAGGCAGTCGTTATTTTTATTTTATTGAAGTAAAACTTCTTTAGGCGCGACTAGGCAGTGACTCAGATTTTTTTTCTGACGGAAGTAACGCTTACTATTGGAATTTTGAATAGCGGAAACGTAGTCCACTATTCAAAATTCCGATGAATGATATTAATATAACTTTTGATGCCGTCAATGGCAAAGAAGTTTTACTTCAATCGCGCGTAAAGTTTACACGCGCACACTTTTTTTCAGTATAAATCTAGCAGTTTTGATATTAAATAAATTAAAATGATAAATCATAATATCCCCATACTATCCAAAACTCGATCATTAATAAAAGTAGATACTTAAATAAAATTAAACTGTATTACTCGTTTAAGTACACATTAGAGCAACATTTTTATCACAAGAACGATCAAAAAGCACCTTTCAGTAATACGTCATCAATTTCTATTTTCTTTATCTTGAAATAATCTAAAAGCCGTAAAAACAAACAGCAGGTTGGTAGAATATCGACATTCCATTCAGTTGGGCACCACCTGTCACGAGTATGATTGATTGTTCGTTATATTAAAAAGTAAATGAAGTACCTTTTAAAGGCACCTTCTATCGGACAAGGATAAAGTGGAGTTATGCAGTGACTTGAAAATATAGAAGAACTAGCTGACCCGTGTAGCTCCGTTTACGTCACATGAAAGAGAGATAGATGTATACCTCTCTTTCTTACTTACTTATTTGGAAAAGGATTAATATAATTTTCTAATTAAGAACGTCATAAAAACTAAGTTTCATTGTAACAAACTTCTACTCTTGAAATATGTATCTGTAAAGTAAGACGTTAGCCTTCTAACAGGTCGATTAAAAGGATCGCATATTAGATACCGCAATACCTATCAGAGTGAAGTGAAAAAACCCTTTATGTTAATCCAAATTAAGAACTAAGTTATTCTTCAACCTAAATCAAACACCACTTTTCCTCACATCACATCTGTATTCACGAACTTCAGAATTTTGTGAGATAAGAAGGAACATTACCATATAAAAAAGAATGTATATTTCTAACATAATTGGTATAATACGTTATTGCAGTATACGTACTACTAAGGTAATGTACTCACAAATTATGCAGTGCAATAATAGATGAATAGTAATGACCACTAGCGGTGACCTATTTCTGTTGATTCTTTGGCGGAAGAAATAACCAGGTTATCGCTAAGCAATTTAGTTATTGCTCTTTCTATTGTGGAAAATAAACTTTGATTGGTTATGTACGTTTCATTCTATACTCATACTTATAGTAAAACTGTTCATACATACATAATAATTACGCCTTTAACCCCAAAGGAGTAGGTAGAGGCATACTATACTTACACCCACATTTCACCATTGAGTATTTTATCCCACGTAATAGGTGGTGTGAATATGAATTACTAATTAATGTTTTTATGATGATAAATTAAGTTCTTTAGACAACTTGAATACACTGTCAATTATAGAAATTTTATATGACATACATATTTCTTACATTGGAAACTAAATAACGATCCGTGTTGTCATGTCAAATGGCTGAATTTAATTTAAACTTTAAAGTCAAAGTATCGTGACGAAACAGCTCTTAACTTAACCGGTTTAATTTCGACATACCCACCATGCCACTCCTTCAACAAGGGTAAAACACGTAAAGGCAATTAAATTAAATTGCAATTCAATTTATCAAACTAAAATGGATTTGAACGACTACTATTACTCGTTTATTAGTCTTACTTCTACTTTGTGCATGGAGCAAAACAATCTATTACTTTAATTGGGAGGGAAGGCGTCATACTGAGACTTTCTCCTCTGTCAAAACATACCACAAGGAGTACGCTAATACACACACATTTATAAGAAAATATATTATGTCTGTGTCTGAAATTAAGAGTGCACTGTTTTGATTGTTTTGTGTAAGCTCTATAGTGACACCTGATTGATTTTGTAGTCTATACTTATTAGGATAACAGTCAATCAAACAATCAAATCTTTCCTCTCGTAATATTTTACGAGAGGAAAGATTTGATAAATTTATGATCAGTTAGCATACTAATTGCTTTTCAAAAATAATTGTTTTTGAAAAGCAATTAGTATGCTAACTGATATAATGTTTGTTTGTTTGCAGCGAATAGGCTCCAAAACTACTAGACCGATTTGAAAGATTATTTCACTGTTGGGAAGCTACACTTTTTGCGGTGAAATTAATCTATATTTTATTCTCGAACTCCCACGGGAACAGGAATTACGTGGGTGAAACCGCGTGTTGTCCGCTAGTGGTGTATATGAATACGATTTCCCCCCGCAACATGACGGGCAGATATGTATAGAGCAAACATGCTTTTTGGATGTAATGGGTAGCGAAACAGGCGGTCGGATCAAGAGTAAAGTTTCAAATGCGTTGTTTCATAAATTAACAAATAATTTATGACCCTTGGAAAAATCAGAGAATAGTGGATATTAGTGACGAAAATTATTTGGATTATCTTGTAAATAAAGTAAATACATAAATAATCAGTGTATTTTAAATGTATTACACTGATTTTATGTAATAATCTGCTTGAAAATTGTTACTCTCGAATTATATTTGGTACGATTGGTGGATTTTGATTTACTGTAAAGAGAATACATTACATGGCGAATTATGAATTTTACCTGATTGCTAATAACGTAGGTACATAGCTATTTGTGTATTAATGTAGGTATCTAGACATACAAACATACTATATGCATGGTTAAAGCTCCCGTCTAAAAAAAATCATGAAATCGATGCAAATAAAATCATTTTGTGGTTGGCATAAGTAGATCAAAATGATTGCCAAAAATACATTTTGCTCTACAAAATGTGTATTAATAATTATCGTTTGTTATAATTTTTATATTGATACTAGTAATGTGTAAAATTATTATTAAATCAGTCCCAGATAGTTTAGTTGTATGCAATATATGACTTCAATTTGGCTGCACATATAATTTGGGTGCCTTCCCAATTTTAAATAAGTATGAGTTTTTTTTAACTACAGCTAACAATGAACTTTAAAAAAGTACATTTCTTTGTTTGAATGACGCGTGTCGCATTATAGTATGGTCAAGGTCGTTAGCAATATCAAAAACCTTAGAATCGTCTAGATTGCTTGCGTGTCTTAGACGTCATTCCCTTTTACATGACATTATACCTAGTAGACCAAAACTAATAAATATTTATTTATTTATTAGTCCAAAACATAATGAATACTTCTCTCCTTCGACGCTTTTAACAAATCACGGCGAGAGTTTAGCAGGGCTCTTCAACTTAATCCTACCCTCTTGTGTTTGATCTCGAACATTATAACGAAATTCGAAGCTGTTGTAAATATTGGCTAAATGTGAAAATTCGGTTCAAGGATAAAAATCGTACATCGGAAGTATGACATCACACATAAATTGTCACTAAAGAAATCCACCGTTACATCGAAAGTCCAAATGAAACCGATGGTAATGTATAATTAGAGGTTGATAAGGGTCTGACAGTCGTATTTGGGACAGGAAGGCGCGCTCACTAGCTATTTAGGAAGGTGCACCTGACGTACAAATAACAAATAAATGTTACGTTTTCCTTAAAATAATGGACACACCGACACCGTTCACGAAATATATTTAGGTACTTCTTGTCAGGTATTAGCGAACTAGTAATGAAATTACATTCAAATAATGTCATTGCGAAAATAAATTAGGAAAATAACAATAGGATTATTAATAGCTGTTAACATCATTATTTACTTATGTTCACGAAATAAATGAAATTGAAATTGATGTATTTTTGTTTGTCTGGTATTTCTATCTCACTCAGAATGCACCCGGTCGTTTTTCCGAGGTTTTACTAAGGGCTTGCGGCCATTGGCAGTAGTACGGGACGGTGTGGTTTTCGTCAGTAAGAATCTAACTGTATGTGATATTGAATTTGGTGTGGATGGACGCAGATTAGGCAATCCCTCATATTCATAAATGGAATCATATAATCATATATGAGGGATTTCCATACGTAAGAAAATACCAGTCGTGTGGTGTGACGTGACACAAAATTTTTCGTGAGTATAATATTGTAATGTTGACTAATTCCGAAGCTTTCTGCGTCCATACACACAAATTCAATATCAGATAAAACTAACAACAACTACAAGTAATGAAGACTGAATAGACTTTGCCTCTGAAATTCATCACAGCATTAACCAGCTTAGTTCGTGCTTGGATTCGAGTCTTTTGGCGCTACGAGCCCGCCGAGGCCACTAATCTTCTTATACGTTCTTAGGGTTGCATCCCCAACATTCATTACATTCATTTTACTTAACACCCGTGTGTTGCGTCAATTTATTTGTAAACTAGATGATGCTCGCGGCTTCGCCCGCGTGAAATAAATACCCGTTCCCGCTTGCCGTGGGAATATATTCCCAGGATGAAAAGTAGTATAGTAGTATTCCAGACTATATGCTATTTCTGTACCAAATTTCAAATCCGTTCAGCCGTTAGAGCGTGATTGAGCAACAAACATCTAAACATCCAAGAATCTTCACAAACTTTGACATCTATATATACAACATGAAATTTTGTATAGCGCAAACCTGAAAACACTTTGATCAGAATCAGTAACATTATCCAATGGACCCGGTTTCAACCTATGTTAATTTTTTTCAAAACTTCACGAAAATATTTAACGCATTGAACACTCTAATATCGTAAAGTGTATATGTGTCATAAAATAACATCACTACGCGTGATCAAAAGCGATCCGACACCAGCCGATCCCGTGCCCTCGACCAGCCACCCCCGGCCGCGCCCCTGCGCCCGCGCCACCCGGGCTGGCCACCAGTTGACCAGTCAGTGACCGATATTGACCGATAACACGAGCGCGACGTCATACGTGTCGCCGTTCCGCATCCCGTGTCGCTGTGCAAAATACGCGATCGTGTAACAACATGTCTTTTATTATGCTAACCTTAGCCTATGGACGTGTGGAATACCAGAGGCACGACACACGGGCTGCGATACCAATATCGAAAGGTAGAAGGAATTACCGAAGGTGACAAAGTGCAACGGGTGAACTTTAGTGAGTGGTGGCAAAAAAAATAACAGTGTAAGTGTTTTGTGTACTTTTAGCGTAGAGGATTACATGATACTGATAATGCAGCCTATTGGCGCCATACTAATCATCATTTACCAAGACTCCACTGTCCCTCTGTCACCTAACTGTATCTCACTAACCATTATTGAAAATTTCACAGACAGTGTATTTCGGCAAATGCGAAACGGACTCATGCACCGACGGTTCCGTACTAAAAATCGCGTGTGTCGTATGGGAATCCCGTTTAATCGCCCCCATTTATCTGATTTTACTATCTGTAACTAGCTCTAACTATCGCGGTTCCGATAGAGTCTTGTTACGGACAGACATACGAACAACGAAGTCTTATGAACAGGGTCCTATTTTTACCCTTTGGGTACAGAACCCTAAAAACAGATCAAATAACATTTAAGTGGGCTCCCATACAATAAACTTGATTTTTGCCATATTTTGGTACAGAACCTTACATGCGCGAGTCCGACTCGCACTTGGCCGGTTTCTGTCTTAAACACAGTTCCATAATTACCACTTATGAAAATGGTTTTTTAATGTTATTATCAATACCACACGAATAGTGACTAACTGCCTTGCGTATAATACCTACACCTACGCTGTTCGCAGAAAAAATAATGCAATTATAAACAAAGGCTTATAACTTGGTCAGTTTTCGTTAGTTTAATTTAATTTTTTTTATACGGTATTTTGAAGCGAAACTCTAGTTGGGGTGTCTGAGCTTTGCGCTATACAAAAGTTCACGTTGTATAAAAGAAAGTCGTGTTAGTTACACTATTTATAATTCAAGAACGGCTGTACCGATTTGGCTGAAAGTTGGTGCGGAGGTAGCTTGGAACCAGGAGACGGACTTTTTATCCCGTTTCAGCGCGCTTTTTTTATGCGCTTCATTTGGTCACTCAGAGTAAATGCGACGGGAACGGGTGATTTACTCTGTCTTATGTGACACAAACGAAGTTGCGCGGGTCAGCTACTTTATAATATACTAGCTGACCCGCGCAACTTCGTTTGCGTAAGAGAGAGAGAAATAGAAAGGTCCCCCCTCGTCGCTTCTATTCTTATCGCGTGGTGTTCTGTCGCCTGTATTCACGTTGTATTATTTTGGCACAACTTGGATACACTATGAGCCTATGATGCCTGACAATAAAAAAAAATCATTAAAATGGTTATTGAAAACGAACCTCATTCGAAGCACTATCAGTAGGGTTACGGGATATTTTACTTTTCCGTGACTCTACTGGATGCCAAGGGAAATATGGGTCGACCAACATGCAGCAGCGCCACTGGTGTTGCAAACGTTCGCTATGCGGATTAGTCCACTACAGTAACCAACCATCAGGTGGACCGTAATCTTGTCTGCCATCTTAGTAGTATAAATAGTATAAAAAACTGGCCAAGTGCGAAGCGGACTCGCGCACAGAGGAAATAAATAAAGAATAAAGTATAGATAGGAAAAAAGTCCCTTAATGAGTTCCATTCCGAACAACGTTGGACGGTTTAGTTGGTCGGAGTGGAAAGACAGAGGGTGCCATACCAAAAAAACAGCAAAGAATCACGTTTGTTGGATGGGAGCCCCCTTAATCCCCTCCCTTTTCTGACGTTAGTATTTGATGTCATAGTGGCTACAGAAATATATCATCTGAAAATTTCAGCTCTCTAGCTTTTACGATTCCTGAGATACAGCCTCATGACGGACAGACAGACAGACGGACAGCGAAGTCTCATAAAAAGTGTCCCGTTTAAGGGCACGAACCCTAAAAATCGTTTCTTTGTGCGCAACTATGCCATTAATCTAACTTCAAGGTTCTAGATCTCGATCAGGTATCTAAGTCAGTTTTCATTTTTATATCAATCGAATCAGCATGTACGCGCCTGGACGTAGGCCTCTCCTAATTTACGTCCTTAGCATCCAGTCTGCGAACTCTTTTAGGTCCTCGGTACATCTAGCAGGCGGACAGAGTCGCGATGCCCGCTTTGGAACTCGTTTGGTCCATCTGCCGTCGTCTGTCGTCTTCTGTGGCCAGCCCGCGGCACTTTACAGTACTGTTTATAAATGTACTAGCTGACCCGCGCAACTTCGTTTGCGTGATAAATCAAGAACCGCTCGACCGATTTTGTGCAAACTTCACATAAACCATCTACTAAATAGTCCGAACAAAGCCTAAACATTTGGTTTGGATAGGTGAGCCCGATCTAGAGTTATAAAATTACAACGAAAAGTGGCATTGATTTTTATATATATAGATAGATATAATTCTGACTAAATACATTAAAATAGGTACGTATGTACGTATTGAGCGAAGTAAATATTTATTTTTGTAAAAATTGATACATATCTAATGTCTTTGTTAATTTGTTTAGAGAGCATTCTCTGCTTTTGCTAAGGAATTGATATCTGAACTTCTTTCTTTCTCGTATTTATGGATTGTGTAGGTCTTCTCTTCAGACTTTCGACCCGTACTAATACAGTTTCTCCTATTGTGACCAGACATTTACTGTAGATTTCATCTGCTAAATGTTCATCTATAACGCCTCTAATCGTTTGTATTATCTCTGTATAAAATAAGAAAGTAAGCGAAGATGGTAATAAATACTCTGTGATAATCGGAACCGTGTACACCTTACCTAGAATTCTTTCATAATTCCTAGCCAGACATGTAAAGGTTTTCCTTCTCACAAATGTATTTTTACTTACAAAATATGAAGGCAATTCCGCATATTGAAGGGCAAAAATCAATAAAATATGCAGTTTTAATATTATTAATATTCGATTTTTTTGACATTTATCAAAAATTGCGACAATCTTTTTTTTTATTGAATTGAGCTGTCAAACATGACAATGTGTCAAAAAAAATTAAAAAAGTACCGACTACGGAGTATTAATATGAATTATGAGGCAAATCCCCTTAAAATATTTTTCAACCCCATTTTAACCATGTTAAAAGAAAAATTTCAATAAAATACAAAACACGTCCCCTATCAATTCAGTTAAAGATGTTTTATGCCAAATTTGAAGAAGATCGGACCAAGGAATCACGTTGTCCCATACAAACTTGCAACCCTTGTTTACCCCCTTAGGAGTTGAATTATCAAAAATCCCTTCATATTGCTCGCCTACGTGACATAAGGAGCATTTGTGCGAAATTTCACGGTTCTAGACCCAGCGGTTTAGGCTGTGCGTTGATCGTCAGTCAGTCAGTTCTTGTTTTTATATATATAGATTAGTAGGATACTAGGTACGTTTCGTGTACGAACTATTGTGGCATTGAAATTAATTTCATTTAAAAAATCATCATACCACTATTTACTACTTGTTTTTTCATTGTTAGCAATGCAGCTGCCTACACTTCTCATAGCATGACATGTGCAGCTTGTATACCGTTTGCCACAGCAGTGTGAACCATTTTACGTATTTTGTACTAGTGAAATGGAAAATGGAAGGACACGGGACCTAGCATTTTGCAAGATGCTGCCAGATAAATACTGAGTTTTTTTTTAACCAACAAGGTGGCAGACAAGCATGCGGCCCACCAGAAGTACTGTTGGTCACCGCAGCCTATGGATGTTTGTAACACCGGAGGCGCTATTCAGCGCTGCCGATTGAGTTAGCGTAGCTACGAGTTCAATAATGCAGAGAAAAAAATTGACTTTCTTGCTAATGGCAAGCCTATCAAACAGTCTGAAATTTGGATATTTACCAAACCTATCATATTTTTACTCTCTAACGCTCTCTGATTCCAAAGTAAGGACTCTAGAGACAAAATATTTATGGATCACTCAAATTTTGCCTCCGGTGGGAATCGAACTCACGACTTCGTGAGCCGCAGTCCGCACATTTCGACCTCTAGACCAACGAGGCTGTCATATTGCGGAACTACCAGTAAGTACGAGTTATACTTATTGTGGATTACAGCTACAACTACCTCCATTCAGTCCATTGTTCCTTAGGTCGACAAAAATGGACAAACAAAACATATTTTAAGTGTCATGGGATTAATTTAAAATCAGAAGTACGAGTACATTGTTTAATCAATTTTAAGTGAGAATTATTAACAAATTCAAGAATAGAGCTTCAATATCTAAATTAAAAGTTGTTCTTCGCATTTCATCTTGAATTAATTTATTATTTCCCGAAGGGTAGAACGTAGCCCTTTCTTCTAAAAGCAAGTACCTACCACTTGTAATGATAAAGCCTTTTAATTATTCATTTCGAATAACGAAATGGTGAATTCTATAGCGTATTATAATAATATTATTATTATAATGATAAGTTATTTATAACGGTAAGTCTTATCTCCTGTATAAATTACTGACAAAGAGGTAGCACTCACAACTCACAAATTTATTTCAAGATAAAATAAAAGGACAATTTAAAGAAATTGAGCACCTAGTTGCACACAAAGTTAGTTAAGTTATGCCAATAATGATTTACATACAGCAAACAAGTTACACCCAGTACAAATCATTGTCACCCATGAGCTGTTACCGGTTCCGGCTGCATCCATAGTCGTTAAAGCCTATTTTCATCGCGTTGAGAACAGTGTCGGAATCCGCAATATATGACCTGGCCACTATTACGTCATAATTATTATTATATTGCCACCTCGCCTCCAGTGTCGACTGTGACCGATATTTCATAAAAATCCGGACGTGACAAATGAAAACAAACACCAATTTTTTACCTACTGCGACCCCGCGTTCTCACTCTTCGCACAGGCTTCGGTATCCCTTGTAGTGGGTCCACTACAAATATTTGTACAAAGGTTCATTTCCCGTACAAACAAAATGTTTATAGGCGTCGCTCGAACAAAATCACACAAGAGTTCAGTGGCATACGAATATGCAGAACAGTAATAGTAACCGTACGACTTTCTTGTTGTATTATAATAATATAAAAAAATCCTCTTGGCATTCGAAAATAATCGGCTTTTGCTGTCTGTTCGCTTACATCTTTTAAATAACCTACTTGTTACATTTAACAGCATTAAATCCATAACGTAATTTAAAAGATATAAGCGAACAGACCGCGAAAGCTGATTAATTTCTTACTATGTAAAGATAAAATGTAGCCTTTGTGTTACACCAGGCTATTTTAATCTATACTGATCCTTTCAAAGAATTATAAAAAATCATAAAAGTACCTCTCTATTTATAACTAGTTGACCCGCGCAACTTCATTTCCGTCACATAAGAGGGAGAGAGAGAATGAGAAAAGTGTGGTAATAATATAATGTATGCCGTCGCATTTACTCCCCTCACGTTTACACCCGTCGCGTCGCGTCGCTAATATTTTAAAATACATTAAGGTTATGTAACTAATCGAACTTTAAAAGATAGACATGTGCTGTTGTTAAAGTTTTTTGGAACTCCTTAAGAGGAATAATTTTTACGTTACTTCAACCATTTTTATGCAACACACGCAACGGAAGGTCTCAAAAGTATTGCCGCATTAAAGGAGTTGCTAAATAATGAAAAAGGCTATGGCTAAGAGAATAATAGCTCAAAACTCTGTGTCAACCCCTCTGGATAGTGTGGTTAAGTAAGGCCAAATGCCCTCCCGAAATGAAATTTGAAGACACAAGCATTCAGCAATGCACTGCGAAAGACTGATTTGTTTGATTACATACATTGTACATTAAAGGGAAAACACAATATTATTTTCGTCACGAATTCGTTGTCTATTACGAATGAAATCATGAGCTATTGATATCGAGAACCCATAGTAACCAACCGAGTTCCCTTGGGAAATTCGTGAGACGGCGAAACGTCGGTGCGTCGCCCTCAGATTGCAGCTATTACTTCTAACACCCCTATGTTTGCCGCCAAATAGTTATTCCAACCCTAAATTATTACCCTCAGGTACACATTGAACGTATGTGAGATACGCTTAGGGATGTGAAAAAATGTTGGGGAGAGAATGGAATATACTAGACGATAATTGTCTTTTAGAGGCTGTTCCTTTTTTTTTCAGTAGGCTGAAAAAAAAACGATTCATCCATCCATGTCTAAAAGACAGGATTATAGGATAAGATATTATTATAGACCTTTAAGTATATACCTAAGAGTCCATAATGTTATTTTCAGCTTCCAAGCGACCTCAACAGTACTAGAGGTGCTCCTGATGACCTAAGGACGCAGGCGCCGCTTAGAGGTTATACGACTGTCGCGTTGCTCCCAATTATGCTGAAAATTAAAGGGCAAGCCAAAGTTGTTCCTGGCAGTCATTAAAAGCAGTCTCAAACTTTAAATCCGTAGAAATTTTAGAATCAACTGGGAAGACGCTAAGATTGAAAAAGATGCTATGTAAAATACGCGTATTGAAATTTGTATTACAGGCGTTATCATTTTAAAAATATGACTATTAACGAAGACTGGGTGAAAATCGCAACATTACGCAAAAGTTGCCACTGACGTAAATAAAAATTTTTGCCAATGAAAAACGTTTAAAAGTGATTCACGCGTTCCACATAGCTGCATAAATGTGCTGTATGTTCAAAATATACAGAATTTACGGAATATTGCGTTTTATCCTCGCACATCTATGAAACAGCTTTTATTTGTTGTTCACTAAAGATTCAATGGATTGTAAAGAATGCAATAGCGAATAAAACGCTGGTGCGATGGTTTCAGTGAATGTAGTACAATATTTACGGTAGCCATTCCGAAATTAAATTCGATAGTAGTGGACGTGAAATCCTCTTTATAATGGCATTGGATTTTTCAACGTAGGTACGATTCAGTAAGTTGATTTTTCAGCTCAGGGTAGTGCTTTCAGTGTTTGAAGATAGTGCTTCCTGATTGATTAATATCACACCAGTACGTGAAAAAGAAAATGAAGGTGAAATAAATTTTCCGGTGGAAATAGGCAAAGTAAATTCTTTATACTAGAGACCATTCTATGTATTAGGTAATGGTTTAATTTGAAGTGAGTATCTCAATCATTGCAAAACAAAATTGTACTGAGATCACAAAGCGATTTTCGCATTTATAAATAGTCAAATGGTTAGATCCATTTTGAGAGTTGTTAGACCGCTTTCTTGACTGAATAGGGTCATAGGATATTTAATAAGCACATTGAAAGACACCGTATGTATTATTACAGTCGTTAGATACTGTTTAGATGAGAACTTTATCTGCCCCTTCTACGGGAATATACCTAAAATTCTATAGTAAGTACCTTAATTTAATCATTGTAGGTTCATGTTCTTATGAGCATAACGTTTATTTACTAGGACAGTATGATTATTGGAGTATAATCTTATAAATTAGGGTAGGTTGATAATTAAGTTCGTATCTTTTAAGCAATAATATCTATGTAGGACACGCACATATCATCGAACTACAGCATATTTATGTAGCTTAAAAATTTATAAAGCATTATTCTCTCCCAACCCTAGGCTATTAGGCAGTTTTAATCAGTTAGAGTCCGGCACAGCATCCATGCAGGATTTTCCCTCACGTTAAAAAAAACATAACTCTTCTATATTAAATGTATGTCCGCCATCTATTCTTATTTGCATACATACCTTCATGGATTCAAACTCAATGGTTCATCCCCCTTTAACAAAGCCGCTTCAACCCAGACAGAATGACGTTTAAATCGACTGCTATCGACTAGGAATAAAAGACCCTTCCGACATTATTATTTATGACGTTAGCAAGTAGGTATGGAGTACATTTTGTCAAGTTTTTTTCAATTCATGTGGCTGCGCCTTGAATGGCTGCGATGGACAATAATAAACACTGCTAAAATTTAGGCATGTGATGTGCGTCAGCATAAGCCCGTAGAAGTACTGTCGTGGTTATTTTGTATCTTGTCACATTAAAATTTTATAAACAGTTAGATTGTAATCTACTTAGTGATATTTTAAGCCATCTAAAATTTTTGAGAGGATGTCTTAAGCCGATTTTATGCCAACGCGTATATCTGTCTATTAACTTCCGTAGGCTAAAGCCTATAGGAAGGCGAACACGTTGAAGAAAATATTATAAGTACTCATAAGTAATGTATTTGTTTTATTATCAGCCCATGATAAACTAATTACAAAATATTATACCTGTTTATATCTGTGTTTTGTACCGTAGTCAGGAATGCATTGAGAAAAAAAAAGCGATTAGTCTTTTTCATGTGTAGGGGCCTTAATTCGTTGGAATTTATCCCCTATTTGCAGTTGATCACCCTCAAATCGGATTTATGCCATTGACGCATTAAGCCGCGCGCTGATTTCGAGGATTGTTGGGACGTTTCGACTGTTTGTAATTTTACATGCTACCTACATTATATTTTATGTCATAATAATAAATTCATGATTGTACTCTTTTTAGGGATCTGTAGTAAAAGATCTGTTCGTAAAATAATAAATATTTCAGTATTTATTGTACTAATCTTTTCTTTATTCACGATATAAGTTCCCGCGGGAACAAATTTTAGGTGGGCGAAGCTGCGGGCATCAGTTAGTTTAGAAATTATTTTAATTTTCATATCAATTGACCACTCCACCTCATAGTTAATCATAGAAAACTATTTAGCATAACTTTACTAAAATTGGGTTTTTTTTTTTAATTTTCAAATTTACCCTTCAAAGTACTTAGTGCTTGATTTGTTCTCATTATATATTACTTAGGACATAAAACTATAAGGTGAAATTGGGCGTATACTATGCCTCTGCCTACCCCTTCAAGGATTAAGGCGAGACTATATGTATGTATGTATATAATAGGTATGTAGCCAGGGCCTATTCATTGATAACTTAATATAATATGTTCGGGGTTTATTTTCAGATTGAGACCAGATATTGTTTAGGTATCAATTCGACTGAAGAGTGAAAACAGTTTTCCCAGACAACCAAAAAATTATGCCACCTAACGGTGGCGTTTAAAACTGATGGTACTTGTTCGCGAAGAATATTTACTTACTTTTGCCATTGTTACAAAAGTAAACAATATTTAAAGACGATTTCCATAGCCATTTGAACTATCTATCATAATAATTTTATTTCACGCTATTCAAAATCGGACGTGGCTTTTCATATTCTATATTGAAAAATGAAGTCTCTCTCTTAGAGTATAAATTATTCGCTTGGTATTCTCAAGATTAATGACATTGAAATTTCTCAGGGGATGTAAAGTCGATGAAGCTATTTTTCCAAAGTCCAATGTCAGAAAATGACATAAAGATTGATGTTTATGGGCACTCTAAAAGACTGTTCAACGTTAACGTGATAAAGAAAAAGGTAATTAGGAAGTTTGGAACTCACTTTTTCACGATTGTGAACTAAGTTTTGTAACAAAATTTATTCTGTACACAACCCTAGTTCATTTAAATAGTAAAAATCTGCTAGAAGCTCTATTGCATTGTAAGAATTACTTTTTGAGCATAAGCCCAGTATCTACCGAAGCAGAGAGGAGAGGAGGCACTTTTTCTCGACCAATCAGATTTCGTTACTGCCACATCTTTCTAATATGTGGAAATAATGAAATCTGATCGATTATCGTTTTCAAAACACATCTCCTGCCCTCCCCGGTTTGTGGAATATAACCCCAAGGTCACAAGATAAAGTTAAAAGGAGATTTCACATAAATGTTTGACAAGGTCCGCGGTTCTATCCAAGTGAAATTAGGTGTTTTTCCTGGGCAAAATGTAGCCAAAGTGCCTAAAACTATCCCCGTACTAATCATGAAAATTCACTGATTTCGCCATAAAATAAGCTCAAAAAATACGCTTGAGCTGCGTTATTCATCTAATGATAAAATAAATTTTGAGATGAGGTAACCGATTAAGATAGCCCGTTAACAAACGTACCCGTACTATGGAAAGCTCGTCCAGACATTACTATTTTAGATTTATTAAGCTAAGTTGTCATAATTTTTTTTGCCACAATCTATACTTCGTCATTTGACAAATGTGGCATTATACAACTGGTGAAGTGTGTCTCTGCCAACATCTTCAGGAGAAAATGCGTAACTATGGCGTATGTATGTGTTTGAACTTAGAATTGCTTATTCGACCTTTGGTCTACTAATAGTACTTATGTTTGCTGGATATTAGGTATATTATTTATATTTTAAGCAATACCGAATTCAGTAATGGGTTCTAAAAATTAAAGTCCCACTGATTGGGTACCAAATGATTTTATTTCAAATAATAGAAATAGGACTTCAAATTCAATAAAAGCTTTTTCGAATGCGCAAATCTTACTTCGATGGTCTGAATAAATAGACATTTCAAATGACTTTTCTTTTTATAGTCCACAGGGACTTATTTCTTTCATTAAATAAAAATATTGAAGGCAATCTGCTCCTAAAAAGAATTAGTGATTGAATCGACGTCAATGGCTTCGTCAAATATTTTGATGAGATATCAGTTATTAGGTTAGACAATATTGTTCGTAGGTTTTCTTTATAAAATTTTGGTAATTCACTGTTTTTGTTGTGTGACTAAGTTAGGCTAATATTATGGTTGAGAAGTGATATTTATCACTTTGACATATTAGGATTAAGAGATAGGATAGAGGCGTGACTATTTCTCGCTGGAGACCATGGTGCGAGCCATGATCTCCAGTGGGAGTAAGTGGGACTCCGCTGCCTCTTTCTGTGAGCAGGTCATGCTCGTGAAAGAGACGGTGGGGAAAGAGCGGGAGGGAACTCTCCCACCCGAGCTCCGCAGTCTGCGGCGGGGGGCCGCAGATGTGTCTTCGCCCAAGACTTTCGGCCTCCATGATCGGGGGCCTGAGGACGGTGAGTGGGCTGCTCACCGTTCTTACAGAAGCAGGCCCTAGACGACAGCGTCACGCGAGAGATTCACGCACGAGAAGAAGCGAGACAACACCCGTAAAACCCCCTCCCCCGCAGCGCAGCCTGACTGACAAGCAGGACCAATGACTTAAACTTATTGCAGAAATCGTGTCCAGAACACTGAGTCAGCAGGGCTACTAGCGCTTCTTGTAGCTTCGCTGTTTTATGTGACATTTAAAAAGTCTAGGTATTTGTATTACAACTGCAGAGCAATCAAAGTATAGTGTTATTAACATGATTATCGGAAATTTTGTTTCGGTAGTAGTCTGGCATAGCATTCATAAATATATTCCCGTCGTAAAAGAGGAGTGCTATTTATTCTGTTTATTACATTAATTAAATATTCATAAAATCTCGTTCAAATAGTTGAACAGGTTTTTATTATTCTCGCAAAATATAATTTTCTCTCTCACTTGGAATATAATAATGTAATCGACCAAAAATTAATAGCCTTATTCGTGATTTGAAGCCAATCAAAATAATATCAAGAAATCAGACCATCTTTTTCGTCCAAAAGCAAGATACTGCTAAAAAGCTTCTACATTCCGATTTCGAATACCAGAAATATCTCACACCAAATAATAAAGCGATTTGAAGAAAACGTTCAAGGCGTTTACTCAAGCGATAGACCATGACGAGGGATCACTGCATATTCAATCAACCCTTTCGATGGTGATAAATGGAAGTTGTCACTCTTAGCTGATGGATGTGCCCTTTCATACGCCGATGTCAACTTAATCCGTCCTTAATATGGGCATATGATACATTGAGAGGGTTTAGGACTAAATTGCGTCATTATTTATTAAGAAATATTATAGCAATTTTGGTCGCTTTATACATAAGTGCATATTATAGTCACGCCTTATCTTCGATGGCTAGTGAGGTGGAGGAACAAAAAAATTTCAATGTTAAATCTGGACATGTGCCATACCCACATTTCATCTTATCATTTTTATGTCCTACGTACCAAGTGGTAAGCTTATTGCCGTGTTGAAATAGAAAGGCGAAGATTGTGACGACCTGGTGTTAACATTGTTCAAGCAACCCATACCATACGGCCTTTAACTTGGCTTAACGACTGATGCTACTGGCAATTGTGACCAAAGACTTAAGGTCCTATCCGAACCAAGGAAACACGTGCAAAGATCAAGTGTGGTCGTCAACCATCAAAGGACTGGCCAAATGGAGAGTTGCTTACTGCAATGATCGTTAACATTATACTGTATCCTAGAGGGCCACGAGCACTTTTTGTGAGTTTTATACAAAAATTAAGGCGTATGTATATGATACGATATTACGATATTATATTGTTAAATCTTATACTTGGTTTTATTTGATCAACGCGTATAAAGTTTTCTCCGTGTGGCGACGGGAGAGAGTACAAAATTTCGCCACCCCAATTCCTATCGAGGATATCAGAGGCGACTAAAAGGATCACTTTCGCGAAACGATCGATTGCGTGGAGAAGGAAATTTCGAAATGAAATCCGGCCGGGCAATCGATGAGCCAAGTCGAAGGCCTTATGGGCGGCTTGAAAGTTTTCAACACGAAAATTTTCACAATTTTCAGCACGGCAATAGGCTCACCACCAATTACGACATAAAACTATGGGGTGAAATGTGGTCGTTTAAAGGTGTGACTAAATGGTTTGTATGTATGTTTGTATACATAATACTGCAAAGGAAAAATAATATTAAAGTTGTAAAAATAATATCAATGTTCATATTTCATGACAACTCATAGCGTGAACAGCAATAGTTCTGATGAATTTTAATGTATTAAGTAATTTGGTATTACAAACTTTGGTCGGTTGTTTAAAATGTACTCACATATTTCGCTCCAAGCATTTTAACGCAAAATCTAAAATTAGCTATGAATGTGTTGAAGTATTTGATGCTCATTTATTTGACTATTCATTTAATGGACAAAACATGGTAGGTACGATTACGAAAACCTAACTTAACGTACCTAATAGTAAAACCGAAATCCCTAAAGGCGGAGGTGAAGGCACTCATTCTTTTTCAGTAATCTGGTTAGTCCCACGGCTCTGATAGTAGAATGTCTAAGTGTCTAAAACTATTATATAGCCAGACCAGATGTTACACAAAAGCACAATCTTCGCTATAATTACTACAAAACATAATAATACTATAGTAAAACATAATAAAACACAGTAAAAATTAACGTACCCACCTTTTTTTCCTGTGTGGAAATCCTTCATGGGATGCCATGCCGGTTTCTTACCAACCAAAACCACAGGGTTTCCTACCACTGCCTACGGCCTGGGGCCTCGGGTAAACCCTCGGAAGGATGTCTCAACCTTGGCTAGCACCGCGGCCTCTTCTAGGGGTTTTGGTATCTATCGGCCACCCATAACCGGGGACCTGAAGTTGGGGCTGCGCACCGTCCATACAGAAGCAGGTCCAAGACGGCAACGTGACGTGATAGTTTCATGGACGCCATACACCCAAAGAAGCATTTTTAGTCGAGTGTCCGACATAGCATCCAAAAGGATTTTCCTGAGGTGAAAAAAAATCGTTTAGGTATTATAACGCGTAGTTTGGGTACGGTTCAATACAATACAAAAACTCTTTATTGCACACCAGGAAATACATCAAACATATTAAAAGTGAACTTGTTGGTATAACAATTGGCGGCCTTATCGCACAAGGCAATCTTTTAGAGGCAACCTTTGGATGGAATCGGAGGGTGGGAAATCTATAGGGCAGTTTGAAGTGCAATATAAATCAATAAACTTATCTAAATTAAAATAATTGTGTACATACATACATACACATGTACATACATACATACACGCACACATAAATACACAAATACATAATGTACTACTATAAATACATACATACATACCTAATTATTATACAAATGATAATAAAGGAAATGAATTAATAACTTATATGCAATCATTGACACGTAGATAGTAGTTCCTAACTAATGTTTTAAACGAGTGCAGCGACTTTGCTTGTCGAACTGTCAGTGGCAGTGCATTCCACAAGCGAACCGCCTGTACAGTAAAGGAATTGCCTATAAAATTAGTGGAGTGGCCTGGCATCTTCAATCTCAAATTCCTCGATGAACGCAAATTAGCAGAGTGTGAGGCGTTTAAAAAATTAAAGCGTCTCTTAAGGTATGGCGGAGTAACAGGGTTGAACAGGATACTATATAATATCCTGGACCTGGACCGTGCAGTCCGAAGATCCACTTCTACTTCACTTTTGGAGCCACAGTGCGCTTGGACTTCGTGGCGGGTGCCTTAGACGTGGTGGCCGTGACTTTTGATGGCACGTCAGAGAGGGTTTTATGGAGCTCAGCAAGTGTCTCCACACGTCGCCGCACATTATCCGCCGCCAGCACGTAGACAGACCCATTCTTGGTCCAGCTTTTTGTAACTCCCAGCTTCTCACGGGCTGCCATAAATAGATCATGCCTGGCCTTTGTAAGGAATTCGGACAATGTGATACCAGAGTCCTTCAGCTTCGTTTTGGAGAACCATATTTTATCCCTCAGAGTTGTATCATGAAGCTTGAAAAGTAGGGGCCTAGGCTTCTTATTTGAAGTGGGACGTCCCAGCCGTTGACACCGCCTTATGTTACTAGCACAAACATCTGGAATGTTGAAGCGCTGTTTGACAATGCTGACTAATGTATTTGAGGGGTCCTCATCTTCAGCCTCACACACACCATGCAGCAGCAGGATTTTGCGACTTCTCTGCATCTCCATGCCATCCATAACCTTAGTTAAAGCGGTTCTTAGTTAAAGTGGTTCGGGTGTTATCCTGCCTATAGAGGCGAGAGGCCTGCGTGATACTCACGTCGCGCTGTCTTTTTGGACCTGCTTCTGTAAGGTCGGTTCCTCCCCCCTCCACCGTCTTCAGGCCAATGTACCCAGCTTAAAGTAAAGAAACTATAGTTTCAATATGATAACTAAAATGTAAAATGCAGGAATATAAATTATAATTATAAACTTGCCTCGGAAACGTCACATCTGTATCTGTATAATGAAGACTCTAAGCAGTTGTAATTAACTTAAGCATTAACATTAATAAAACAACGCCTATAATTTCCTCTCTCAAGTGTATTACGCAACTGTGTCGACACAAAATGGTACAATAAATATCTCTTAAAGTATCCTTAAGTCAGTAACTGTACTTTTTGACAACAACAAGAGAATGCTATTTTCACGGCAGAGTTGAGCATAATATATCTTTTTTCTTTTTGGGAAAAAAATTCGCACCACGAGTTTCGCAAGTCTCGCACAGACAAGAATATTTCAAAGTTAGTTTTCACGTCCACGAGTGGGGCTTAATGTTTATTGTTTAAAAAATGAGCCCATTTACTTTTTAATGTGAGATATGGGTTTAATTTGTGAAGAAGCGCGGAGGTGTAAACTTTTTTAGGGTTCCATGCCTAAATGGAACCCTTTTGCTGACAGATTTTCTATCAGTTTGTCCGTCTCCAGGCTGTATCTCGTAAACCGTGAACTTTCACTAATATAGTAAAAAATTCTCTAAGTGTCTTTGCTAACGACAACTACGTTACTGGCAACCAGGATTTATGCAGATTATCGTGCCTTCGCTCCAGAAGCACAGAAACGCTCTTAGTGTTCCGAAGCGTTAGAAACGTGTTCTAAAGACAAATGTTCTTGATTTGATTTGATTGATTTGAATGTCAACTTATTATTTCACTATTGAAATATTAAGCTAATAATAAATTATTTTCTACTCAAATACTACAAAAATATTAGGTTTTTATTATTAATGTCGTGTAATTATTTCCATTCGGTATAGCCATTGCTTGGAATCCGTGGCAGATTTAGTATCATAATTTGCAATCAATCGCATGTGGTACCTATAAATACTTTATATTTAGGTAGGCAGGCATTTGCCATCATATTAAGGCGGATGTGTATCTACCTCCATAACAGCCTTGAGAACTAGGTACTAGGATAATGGATTAGAGAAACGATGGCTGTAATACTTTATTATTCAACAATCGTAGCACTTAGTCGTGATTACAGACTGACGTCAGCTGAATGGCAGTCATGGCTGACAACCAGTTTCCGATTTTACACAATTACCAATAACTACCCAATATGTGAAATGAAATATACAACTCATAAAAGTTCAGTTCGTGAATGCCTGTACATTTTAATTCATGTATTTTGTCTGTTTTGAATCATAACATGAATCATTCTAATAGCTCATGGAATACAATTATATTTTTTAGGAGTAACAAAATTCAAAGCAGGTCCATGTTTCAACCATGTCTGAGTAATGGGTGTTGGAATCACATAATGCGGGATAAAATCAGCTAACAAAGCCAAAAATCTTCTATGTTCAAGTTTATTAATGTGAACAGCCAACTTTATAATAATCAGTTTTGAACTAACATTATTAAATGAATGACATGTCTTTCATCTCAATTTTTTGTTGAGTAACTTTATGACATAGACACAGTCAATTTAATGTGCCTTACCCTTTAGCCTTTAAGTGGATTTAGAAAGTTTTGGCGGGCATGCCATTAAAACACTCTAGCGGCATTGTACAGAAGTGTTGTTTGATATTTATTATCGAGTTAATATAAATCACCATAAAAACTAATGAACTAAATGAAGTTTGCACAAATTATTTGCAGGCTGCCAGCATGTTTAGTAATGTGTCGCCGACTGCTCTCCATGACGGAGTCGTATCACCTCGATGTTATTTTACCTCATAATTCAGTTATGACGTTGTTCAATATTCTTATAATTGTTTTCCACAGGTATTTGTTCTTGAGATACCTATTATAGAATGAGTTCATCATAAAGGGCAGACGTGAAAAGACAATATTATTTTTCATTTAAATATTAGCAGGGATGAGTATACTATACACAGCAGACTATTTAGTTTTATTTTATTTTATTAAATTGTAATTGTTAATAGGTAGCTATAATTATGTTTATAAAGTATCAAGATTCGTTATACTGGGAGCTACGTCTGCCAAAAAACAGCTTTGTAGTGCGGCAGAAGTGAATGTTGTTATGCGCCGCCTCTTTCTGCGAGCAAATCATGTTCGTGAAGGAGGCGGAGGAGCGGGAACGGGAGAGAACTCTCCCACCCGCGGTATAGCACCCGAACCACCTCCTAGGCGAGGCCGCAGGGCGCGGACGAGGGTCTGTTGGGAGTCCTGGGACATCCTTCCGAGGGCTTACCCGGGGCTCCCAACCAGAGGCTGTTGGGCGTTACGTGACGCTTTTTAGTCGGTAGGAGTCAAACAAACAAACTTAGCATAGCATCCATGACGGTTTTCCCTCACGTTAAAAAAAAGTTATTGTTGTTAAAAATTGTTTTATACTTTTCTGTTAATAAACGCATTTTATTTTATTTTATTATTATGTTTCTGTCTTTCTCGGGTACTTATCTTCTTTTTTTTTCTTATGAAGATACCCGGTCTTTTGGTAGGCTTACATGGGGACATATTGGTCCAACACGCAGAGGCCCTTTAAGATTTTTAATGTAAGGGGATATGGGACCCACACTGCAGACGATTCACGCCCGCCTTATGTAGAAGAACGGTAATGAACCGCCCACAATGGGAGCTAAACTATTGTAAAATTATTATTATTTAGGGCTTAAGTAAATATATTTGCAACGACCTGATAACAAAGTACTTATGTAAATATTGCTGCATAAACAAACTTAATTGTAACTGTTTGCAATTAAAATTTTTATGTTCCTCGTTCTACAAAAAAAGCTATTCCCACGAATTCACTTTACGGTATTATCACCATTCATTTATAGACACAGATTCCCCCCTGCATTGAATATTGCTCACAGTTTTGGAATGACTGCGCGAGATACTTACTAGACGCTTTCAACTCTTCGTAGTGGTGGACCATTCGCATTTGAGGTGGGTAGGTAACAAACTTTGAGTGGCTTGCATAGAGCAGGAGCAGAACAATTGCTTTCTTAGCTGCGTTTTACCGTATTCACAAGAGCGAGTGTTCTGAGCTAACAAACTTAATTCAATCTTCTTTTTCACAACCCCAGAGAAAAGTTGAGAACGCAGAGGTGCATTCAATATTCGGTGGACAGAATGTTCACCGTAATAACTCGAAAATCGTTCTTAATTTAGAAGTTTAGTACGCTCTGTCAGCACACGTGTGTCTATCCTACTAAAACCATCTTTACAACGTGAAATGGAGTCAGATCATAAGACCTACTATTTAAGAGAGCTTCAATTTCAAAACAAAAAATACAGGTCAGTTGAAAAAAATGTGGTCAACTATTTACTTGATGGGTGCGGAGCTTTCATAGTACGCAGTACTTTAGCTATTATTTCACCAGGAGTTTTTCCATTTGTCTAATTAACGATGCTGAAGTGACCTCAATAGAGCTCTGAAATCAAGACCTATCATACTAAAAGGAATGAAATGGTGAATTTATGGCCTTCTTCAGCGAGAAACGTGTTTATGGGGGTACAATACGTAGTTACTTGTTTGATTAGTTTTACGTGATTCATTTGTTCTTACGCAAAACTCGTAGTCTTGTAAGTAGGGTAACTAAAGGCTGCCGAGAGCCCTGGGACATCCTTCCGAGGGCTTACCCGGGACTCCCGGCCGTAGACAGCTGTAGGGCATCGTGTGGTTTTAGTCAGTAGGAGTCCGGCATAGCATCCATGTAGGATTTCCACACGTAAAAAAAAAAAAAAGGGTAACTAAAGGGTGTGGTCTAAGCTAATGCTTTCAGGGTTGCGCTTTTCCCCCGCTTTCACGCTTTGCGCTTATGCACTAGCTGTAAGTGTAGCATGTAGCCTAGGCCATCCATGTAGGTCCCTCTGACCTACATGGAAGCAGAACGGTTTTGGGAGTGAGTGCAAGTCATGTAGATCCCCAAGGCAAGTCAGAGAGATTATCCTTCATGCGGTGCCACCCGTTATCGGTCTAATTCCTTCAGAAATAGACGTAACAGAAATCCCTGGCGAAGTGTCCACGGGACATCAGTGGCTGTGCTCTGTGGCGCGACTCACACTAAAACATGTGAGGGTCGTTTTAGGTGGGCAAGGGGCTGTGGGGGGGGGGGGGGTTTGGGGGGATTTAGGGAAAACGGGGGGGGGGGGGGGGAGGGGAGGCCACCCGCATACAAATCTGGTCTGCCCGCAGGGTATCTGTGGCTGTGCTCTGCGGCGAGACTCACACTAAAATATGTGAGGGTCGGATCAGATGGGGGGGTGGGGTTGCGGAGGGAGGGGAGGCCACCCGCGTGTTTGTGCCGTGCGTGGAGACCCGTAAGGGGGGATGAAGGGATCCTGGATTGCTGAGACTGCAGTGTTGCGTCAACACGCGTCTTTGGCCCTAATTTCTTCCGAAACGGGAGGTTCTCACCTAGCCAGTGATTACCAATCGGCTGCGTCATCCGTAAGAGGATGGCATTGGCTAGGGTTTCGGTTGGGGTGGCGGGCAGGGGGTGGTGCGCGTAGGTCGTGATTTTGCTGGTTGCGGCGTCTCTCGCATCATTCTCCTCGCTTTGTCGTCCTTTCCGGACCCTATATCTACCGTGGCAGCCTTGGCGACTGTAGATGGTGTACATCCAGCGTCCCCAGTTTGCGGGCTCCATGGAGGGTGAGCGCACCACGGTGGATGAATTCAAGCTGTTGTCAAGCATGGACTCCAAACGCAGCAACAAACCCCCTGGGCATGACGAAAGTCATGTCAACTCAGCCTGTGGAACATCCGAGGCATTTAATGTCGATGTACTGAAGAATGCCATCGACAACGCTGAGTGTTCGGCCCGCCGCGACTCTGGCTCCTGGAGCCACGTCGTCAGGAAGGGTAGAACACCCCGTCAAAAAGCCCGCGACAAGTTGCGCCTCATAGAGCACGACAAGTCGACAGGGCGTTCCCGCAAGCGGAAACGCGGACGTGGTAACGGAAGGAGGCCCGACACCAATGGAGGGACTAGCTCCCAGGTGGACTGCAGCCGCCGTGCGATGACAGAAGGCGAAAGCCAGAAGTCAAACACGGCTGGAGGGTCTAGCACCCAAAGCAGCCACAGCCGTGGTGAAGGTGCCACCGCCGACCAGAAACCCGCATCCGCTACTTCTCACGGCAGGAAGTTCGCTGGGAGACCGTCTGAAAAGACTGGACCACTCTCGCACTCCTCGTCGAAAGATAGGCCCTCGGAAGGCGACGCTCAGGGCAGGAAGTTCGCAGGGAGACCGTCTGTAAAGACTGGACCGCTCTCGCACTCCTCGCCGAAAAATGGGCCATCGGATGGCGATGCTCGGAAGGGAAGGCCCGACAAGAGGGGTCGCCCGAACGAAACCGCATCCCCGAAGGAACCAGTCAAGAGGGCGAAGGTTAACACCAGCCTTCCACCTGGAACATCATACGCCGACGCTGCGGCCAACGACGAACTCCGCGTCGCAATCACCACCGAACCCTCCCGCGACCTCACCGAGGACGAGGCTGAGGGCATCAGGAAGGCGATTAGGGCTGGACTGCGAGCGGCGATCACAGGGAAGGAAAAATTTATCCCGGCTTTCAAGGGCAAGCCGACCTTCAGCGACGGGACGCTGAAGCTATGGTGCGAAAGCCGAGAAGAAGTGGACTGGCTCCGTTCCACCATCGAACCCATCAGCTCGCCGGTACCCGGGACCCGACTCGTCGTCAAGAGACAGTCGGACATCCCGAAGCGAGTGAAAGCGGGGATTTTCATCCCAGAGAAGGAGGATATCAACGTCATCAGATCCTTCCTGGTGAGCCAAAACAGATGGTACAACGTCAACGAGTGGCACATCTACTCGGATCAGGAGCAGGAAGAGGGCGTCTTCCTCATGCTCGGGATTCCTATGTACGACGTTGAGAAGATCAAGGCCAGAGGACAAAGGATTGCCTACGAGCTGGGCAGCCTTTACCTCAAGTTTATAGGATCCTCCGTCGCGCAGGAAGAGACGAAGAAGACGACCGAAGCCGCCCAACCACCAGTGGATACCAGCGTGGACAAGGCCGGACCATCGGGCATTAAGTCGCTCGCCACTCAGGGGAGAAGCGAAAGCGCCCCCGCCGGACGAGGTGCCGCCGCAAGGCCGAAAACCCCTGGCGCATCGTCGAGCGACGAGAAGAAGAAGGAAGAGGGGATGGAGACCATCAACAGTGATGACCTCCCAGCCGCCACCACCTCATCCCAATAATTCCCAGGCTTGCACTATACCGATAGTGCAAGCAAACCTCCAGCACAAGCGGCTCGCAGCGGCTGCCCTGCGCAGACACCTGGAAAATAAGTCGACCATAGCCGCTATCCAGGAGCCGTGGATAGCGAAAAACAAGATCTGTGGTCTCTCCAACATTGGGGGTAAGTTACTCCTAGATACTACAGTGAGCGGGCCTCGTACTTGTGTTTATATGCCTAACAATATCCCTGCCACTTTACTAAATGAGTTTTGTTCTAGAGACCTAACTACTGTTAGACTCAGGAACACCTCCGCTGTTGACATCACAACATCCATGACCGGTGACATCATACTAGCGTCCTCCTACCAGCCCGGAGAAGACGCAGTGCCCAACGACGAACTGGTCAAGTTGACGAGATATTGCGAAGATGAGGGCCTGGAGCTCATACGCAGTGCCCAACGACGAACTGGTCAAGTTGACGAGATATTGCGAAGATGAGGGCCTGGAGCTCATCGTGTGCGCAGACTCCAATGCGCATCACCACATCTGGGGAAGCGCAGACACAAATAGTAGAGGTGAGTCATTTTTCAACTTCCTATTATCTACACAGCTAAACGTATTAAATGTGGGCTCCGAACCGACCTTCAATACTCGTAGGGCCCACACACTCATAGATATTACTTTAGCATCTAATCTAGCATCAAATCTGATAAAAAACTGGAGACTATCAGAAGAACCATCATGCTCAGACCACAGAAGAATCATGTTCGACTTGGACTGGAGCAAAATTCCCACGGCCCCAAGACGTAACCCACGTAAAACGGACCGGCAAAAATACAAAATTCTAGTAGGTCTAAACATAGGAGATGCACACTCAGAGGTAAGTTACTCAGGCACCGCCGACATAGAACAACATGTCCGGAAGGTGACAGACACACTCACCACTTGCTATGAGGAAACGTGCCCCCTAACCGTCCCTGACAATCGAACAAAATCGGGAGAAAAATGGTGGAGTAAGGACCTCGAACGGTTGAGAACCAAGGTAAGAAAACGCTTCAACCGAGCCAAAAACACCAGAACAGAGTCTGACTGGGACGCCTATAAGCTAGCACAAACAAAGTTCAAAAAGCGTATAAGTCAGAGAAAAAAAGAGGCGTGGAAACGCTTCTGCTCCAATATTGAATCCAATAGTCACGCACTAAGAGTCAAAAAACTTCTATCTCAGGACACGGATAAGTCTATTGGATCTCTAAAAAAGGTAGACAACACCTACACAAAATCTGACTCCGAAACGTGTGAGGTCTTACTACAGACACACTTCCCAGGTTGTCAAATCCAATCAGATATCAACTGGGAAGACACAGAAGGCGCCATCGAATCCGAGCCGGACTGGTCCACAGCTAGGGCCATAGTATCCGATAACAAGGTAAGATGGGCAATCGAAAGCTTCCAACCATATGAATCACCGGGACTAGACGGTATATTCCCCGGACTTATGTTATGGTGTATAGAGGCTATCACTACGCACCTGACAAAGATCTTCACGGGATGCATCGCGTTCAGGTACGTGCCAAAGTCATGGAGAGAAGTCAAAGTACTCTTCATACCTAAACCAGGTAAAAGTGACTACACTCATCCTAAGTCCTTTAGACCAATAAGCCTCACTTCATTCCTATTAAAGACTCTAGAGAGGCTATGCGAGAGAGAAATAAGGAAGAAAGTACTCCGACAAATACCAATGCACACAAAGCAGCACGCTTACTGCTCCGGAAAATCCACCGAATCAGCACTGCATGAGGTAGTATCGTACATAGAAGACTCCCTAGAGAGTAAATCATCAACACTGGGCGTCTTTATAGACATCGAAGGTGCCTTCGACAAGACGACCTTTGTAAGTATCGAAAGAGCCCTGCAAAAGCATAAAGTACACCCCACTGTGGTAAGTTGGATAGTGAATATGCTACGACACAGGGCTATACAAATTACAGTGAACTCCACATCTAGAGGGATCGCAGACAAAGGATGTCCGCAGGGGGGGGGTTCTATCTCCGCTCCTGTGGAATCTCGTGGTGAACGTGCTCATAGATGTACTCAACAGAGAGAGATACTTCACTGTAGGTTACGCTGACGACCTCACCATACTGGTAAGTGGCAAGTTCCTAGGTACAATAACAAACCTGATGGACAACGCCTTGAGCATCGTCGAAAAATGGTGCATCAGACATGATCTCACGGTAAATCCGACGAAAACAGAAATGGTTCTGTTCACCAACAAACGCCAAATAGATGATCTGAAACTCCCACAGCTCTTTGGCACAAAACTTTCCTTAGCAAATGAAGTCAAGTACCTGGGGGTCACACTGGACGGCAAACTGCTATGGAATAAGCACCTCACACAAAAAATCAGTAAGGCCACCATTGCATTCTGGCAATGCAAACGAATGATCGGTAAGAAGTGGGGACTCTCACCGAAAATCATACATTGGCTCTACACCACAGTCATAAGACCACAGGTAACGTATGGCGCAATAGTTTGGTGGCCCAGGGCCGAACTAGCTTCAGCCATAGATAAAATGCAGCAGTTCCAGAGAGCGGCGTGTTGCGCCATCACGGGATGCTTTCGCAACACACCCACAGCAGCGATGGAGGCAATGCTCTGCTTACCGCCTCAGGACCTGTTCGTTCACCAGGAAGCGGCCGCCGCCCGCGGCGGCACGACTTCAGGCGTCAAAGCAATGGACGCGCTCAAGGGTAGGTCATAGGCGCATACTAGAGGACGCAATAGAGTATGAACCTCTCGTGGAAGCCCCTAACGACAGGATACCGAAAACATACGTGTTTGACCGTAAGTACAATATATCGCTGGCAGAGTCCGCCAAGGACCACTCCGGTATAAGAGAACTCAGAGTGTACACGGATGGATCCAAAACAGACCACGGATCAGGAGCAGGCACCTACTCCCCGGAGCTCAACATACACTCATCAATACCTTTAGGGTCTCATTCGTCAATCTTCCAATGTGAGTGCATAGGTTTAATTAACGCCGCCAATGCAATCGACTCCAGGAAAATTGAGCACAACCACATCAGGCTCCTCTCCGATAGCGCAGCAGTGCTAAAAGCTCTGAAGAGCACCACAATCGACTCTGGGCTGGTGCTTCAATGCCACCAGGGGCTACAAAAGCTGGCCCTACGTACATACATACATATACTCACGCCTTTATCCCCGAAGGGGTAGGCAGAGGCCTATACCGGCCCACATTTCACCGTGTACAATTCGGTCCCACGTAACAGGTGGTGAGCCCATCGCCGTGTTGAAATGGACCGCCGACGTCAGAGTCTCGTCCGTTGTTCAGCAGGTGCACGAGCTTGCACGTGAGGTTGACTTGGGCCCGGAGGTGTTGGTAGGGCCCCACTACACCCGGTGGGACCAAGCCCGATTATACCAATACCATTCTACCAGGTAAGGGCATGGCTGAGACAACGCACGAAAGAGCGGCATGAAAAGAGATGGGCACAAACAGTAAGTTGCAGGCAATCAAGGGAAGCTCTACCGAGACCCAGGCCAAAACTAGCTAGAACGTTGCTACATCTGAATAAAGGTGATCTACGAACCATGGTAGGCACAATAACGGGTCATTGCACAGTAAATAAGCACTTGAATGTCTTAGGTATCACGGACAGCACGCTGTGCAGAGCGTGCCTGTTAAAAGAAGAAACCATAGCTCACGCAATCTTGGAGTGCGAGAGCCTGGTTACATACAGAGTCAACATACTTGGCAGCCCCACAACACTCCGGGAGGCGTGTGAGGACCCGAAGAGGATCCTGCGCTTCTGGTCGGAGCTGGGTTGGCTGGTGTGACAGCCAACACTCACGTACAATGGGTCCACTGGCGGACCTAAGTGCGGAAAATGGGAGCCCAAGAAGACTGAAGACTGACGACTGAACTAAAGGGCAGTAATTATATTACGTTCACGGAAAACTATGTAATCCGTTAATGTGTACAAACCATATTAGCTTCATTAGACCCTATGCGCCACTGCGTCTTTCTGCAAGCAGGTCATGCTCGTGAAGAGGCCTCGTGGTATGACCGGGGGCCTGAAGACGGCAAGGGGCTGCTCGCTGTCCTTACAGAAGCAGGCCCTAGACGTGGTGTGACGCACGAGCTTCACACACGCCTCACGCTCGAAGAAGCGGGATAATACCCGAACCAATTCCCATAGAAGCGGGATAATAACCGAACTCATAAATCTACCGGAAACTTTGGAACATCCTTTCGTTGGAAACATGTAGTTTTAACTGGTAGGAACCCGACACGTAAAAAAATCTATATTAGCTTTTTCTGGATATATGGACTTTCCTCTGGCAATTTGATCCATTTTTTTGCGATGTGATACCATGTAACAAGAAATTGTTTTAAGGTATATTGTATTCTCCCTGAAGGAATTTACGTAAATTGAGGCTCAGGGGGCTTTGATAGCTTACAAACACGCGAGGTAAAAAGACAGACCTAAAATATTCAACAAGCAGCGTTCTACTCGGCACATTTGGTTGTTGACATGGTCTACACCGACGTTTCAAAGAAAGCTACGGAACAAATACTATGTCAAGGCTTTTGTAAGGTGTTCAACAGAATAAAGTATTTGTTATTTCTCGTTCGTTTTGTAAGTACTCCTTTGTAATGTTTACCGTGCTCCAGTTGACATCTACAGTCTACTTTCGAAGAAAAGCGTTCCTTTAATCGGTGTTATTTTATATAGGTCAAAGGGATAGAACAGTTTGATTTAAATCGTACGTATCATAGGCAAAAAAATATTATATTTCTGAACTATCGGACGTCACGTGGTTTCACCCACGTAACTCCCGTTCCCTGGAAATAAATGGGAATAAAATATAGCCTATGTTCACCGGGGATAGTGTAGCTTCCCAAGTGTGAAAGTATTTTTTAACAAGCTTTTATTAGCTTCACTTGTAACTATGTATGTAAGAAAATCTTGGAATGTTAATTTGACCCACTTCCCGTCCTTCGATCGGGCTGAAATTTTGCACACGCTCTGAGTTCTGATGACAATACATGACAAGCTAAAAAATGTCATTACAAATCCAATATGGCGGCCTCCCCAAAATGGCGGACCATGATATGGGTATCGAATGAAAGGGTTTGCTGTCAGGAATACGAAAAAATAGTCACGTGACCTAAATCCAACATGGCGGACATCCAAGATAAACTATAAAAAAACAAGCATGTTTTTTTAGGTTTTTAAACTATTAAAATTATTTCAAATCAGTTCAATTGTTTCGGAGCGTACTTCATGTAAGCAAACAAACAAGCAAACATCTTTCCTCTGTGCGTGCATAATCTTAAAATAATAACGACATCACTAAATTCTCAGATAATTTGTTGCGCTCTCTGGATACAACAACCTGAACCATTTGCAATTCAAATCGGCTACCAAATTAGTTAATACACTATAGAATCCTTGCCACAGTCAGATTCATTAAATTGATACAGAGGTATTACTGTGCAAAGAACACAGTGACACCTCGAAAGTAGAAACGCCTATTGAATGACTAATACGAATATTCAATTTATAGGTTTCGGATGCAAATTTGTGATTTACGCTGTACTCTGTTATTCACACCGATATGAGGGAGACTTTAGTATTTGCTAATTGAATTATAAATGATATAAGCAATAGAGTGCGAAGGGGTAGAGAATTCCTAATGGGGTGCCGTCTCTGCAATTTTGTAATCTCTTCATTGATTTGAATTTGTTGTTATTGAGCTAAATTGTTTGCTTTGTTAGGAATAAACAATGATCTTTCTCCTGAATTAGAAAAGCGTTTTCAATTAACAGGTTGTTTCTAGCTATTTAGTACTGAAAAGTGTTGAATGGATGCACAGTGTTCTGCTATAGTTATGTACTTACTCTTAAATTCTTAAGTTATCTTGAAGTTTATTAATATTACGGAGATAAACACAGTCATGTTTTATACTTTTTTGCTGCGCGAAGTTTTGACCATTATGTGACCATTGTTAGCGCAACAGAGGTGAATAGCAATTTAACAAGAAAGGCACCTATATATAAACGTGACATCGTTTATTCCAGTAACAATAGTTTTTACTGTCAAAATCACAATTTTTTAAGTATTTCTCTTTGATTTGATAGCACTATGGACTTGAATTATATATAGTGGCCATTTAACATAGCAAGGTGCAGAACTAACTAGTAATTCGGAGCAATGAAAATGATCATTCACTTTAATGACTATGTGGACTGTGATACAGCATGAATAGACTCTTTTATTGGACTTCTGGGGCCCCTCGGCTACTCTAAACAATGTAACCTATTGTTGCGCCTCTGATTTACCACTTTGTTTCGTGATGAATATGGGACAAGAGTAACGTACTGTATTGAATGAACAGTTTTGTGATATATGAGCACTCAAGAGATTGTATTTGAATTGGAAATCGGAGACTATAGTTTACGAGTGAGTGCACTAATTCATTTTCTGGCAGCTGCAGTTTGGTTGTTGTGACCAAACTTCGGGATAAAGAAATAAGTAGGTATGTTAGAAGGGCAATAATGTTTGGTTGAGTTTTCTTCAAAGAGTACCTTTTAGTAATTATGAACCTTCGATGAACGTTGTGTTTAAGCTTTGAATGATTGAAGTTTTAAATCTATAAATAGCGCCGTGTCTATGACATTCAGAAAATACCTAGACAGTTTAGTAGGTACTTTTTGTACTAGTTATAAAATAAAAAAAACCTTGTCCGTTGATTCAGTTACAAGTAGAATACTTTCTGATAAGAATTGGTACCGATAAATGAAATCATATATGCATATACACCACTCCAAAAACAATCGGCTGACGCCATAAAACTCACACAAAAAAATTAAAACAAAACACTCATAATTCTTATAATGTGTGTATAAGCGTAATCCTTTTGGAGCACAGTTGGACAGAGGGGAAGGATAAGCCCAATAAGCGTCATAGGTCTTGTTGCTCTGTGGTTGAAGGTTGCGCTGTGAGCTTTCTTTAGTGTGTGATATCTGCCGACATATCGAGACAATGTAGCTTTGTCGTGTTTATCTCACTAACAACACGAAAATGGAATAGTTAACGAGTTAACCTTGTATTTACTTGTGGATAAATGAACAACGGGGCTCGGAACGCAAACATGTTCGAGTCTAATTGTACCAGGGCATTATGATGAACGTAATTCAAAACAATCAACATGAAAAAGAAAATCCCATGTTCTTCTTCATGCTTACACGCCTTACCTGAATTGTGAGCGTATGGTCCACATTCATGTATTTGATAGGAGCTGCTATAGCTTGGCTTTTGAGTTTAGCATTGTTGGAGACTACTGCCGTTAGACCTACTGCACCCATAAAGACGCCTGTGTCATTGCCTCGTCCTGGTTTTAGCAGGTGCACCTCTAGCAATTGAGGTAGCTTGGGTCCCAAGGAACTTGAACCACCTTACAAACAAAATGTGAAAATGTATCAATCATAAAAAATTTGGCTTTTCGCAGATGTCGAATGGGGTGAGACACACGCTGCCGCGCTAGAGAATTTCACCGTGATCGATAGAACATAGTCTTACTAATTTTATAAATGCGAAAGTTTGTGTTAAGTGTGTGAAAGGATGTTTTATCTGACTGGAATTTGGAACAGGGATTGATCAAAGTATGGACTAATTTTTATTCTAGGAATAAGTTGCTACGAAGTGCGGGAGCGGGAACATAATTCTTGTCGAGTGGAGCCGCTGTCATCAGCTAGTATGGGATAAGTGGCAGGCAAATAGACTTCTTGGAACGTGGCATTACGACATTACTGTGACTGTCCATCGAGAATGGCGAGAAAAAAGGGTCACTAAAACAACTGAACCGCTGCATTGCTATCAAAAAGGTTATCTTGAAATATGCATGAAGCCCAAAAACAATGTTTTTCTTGCCGAGTTGACATTTAGAATCTGCTTTCATCTAACCACATTGATGCAACTGCGAGGACACTAGTCCTCGTAGGTTCTGGACGTGGGCAATCTCTCGCTCGAGACCATGGTGCGAACCATGATCTCCAGCGGGAGTAAGTGTCACTACGTCACCTCTTTCTGCGATCAGATCATGCTCGTGAAAGGGGCGGCGGGGTGGGATCGGGAGAGAACACTCCCGCCGGAGTTCCGCCGCGCGGGCGGGCGCCGCCGACGTGTGTTCGCAGAAGACTACCGCCCTCCATGTCCAAGGGCCTGAGGATGGTGAGAGGGCTGCTCACCGTCCTTACAGAACGGACTCTCTGTTGGGAGTCCTGGGACATCCTTCCGAGAGCTTACTCGGGGCTCCCAACCATAGGCTGTTGGGCGATACGTAAAGTTTTTTAGTCGGTAGGAGTCCGGCATAGCATCCATGACGGATTTTCCTTCACGTTAAAAAAAATCCACAAAATATTTTAATACATTTAAAATTAGCGATATTGTACAGGATTGAGGACTGACTTACTCCTAACATAAGGTTGTTCATATATTCGTGCAGGCAATGCAAATATTCGTTAACTATTCTTTTGTGACGACAAGCAAGACGTTGTTTGTGAGATGAATTCGTCAAAGCCACGTTGTCTCGACATGTCGGCTGAAATTCAATACATACACACAGACATATTGCCGCAAATAGCAAACTATATTTGAAAGCCTCTAACCTGGGTTATATTGGAGAAGATGCAAAGGATCGGAAGGAGATATTGATGCTACTTTGAGGCTTAAGAAAGCACCCATGCACAATATACATATACCTAACTAGCTGACCCGCGCAACTTCGTTTGCGTCACATGAGAGTGAGAAAGAGAGAGGTATGGTATTAATATTTCGAGTATTATAATGATTCTCGTTGCATTTACCCCCGTCGCGCTTACCTATTCCCGTCGCGTCGTCGCGTCGCTTGTATTCATTAGAGCTGAACCGCTAATCTTCGTTTGCGTCACATGAGAGTGAGAAGGAATGAGGTGTTAAAGTTATATAATGTTTCCCGTCGCTTTTACTTCCACCCATCCGTTTTTCGGTATGGAACTCATCGTGTGGGAGTCCGGCTCGCACTTGGCCACTGCAAACCAGGTTTACTCCCGTCGCGTCGCTCATACTTTAAAACTTAATAAGAGGGTTATTGTAAGGGAACCTTAAAAGATACGCATATATGCTGTGACGCACTTTTTTAAATAACTTTTTAAGAGCAACAGTTTTGCAATACACAATTTTTACGTAACTTTAACTATTTATGCAGCGTCCGCAATGGAAGCTCTCGAAAAAAATAAATAATCCCTGTTCTCGAAACATGATTCCTGGCTGCTCCGCTCCTATTCGTCTAAGCGTGATGTTATATCGCCATTAGCCAGCCTCAATAAACGGACTATTAAATTGTAAAATATTTTTTGATATGAAACCAGTAGTTTCTGAGATCCTAGCACAAGCAAACTCTTCAGTTTCATTATATTGTGAGCGAACCTTAAGAGATTGACAAATTAAGTTATTGTGAGCGAACCTTAAAAGATAGACATATGCTGTCGCGGACTTTTTTTTAGAACTATTTAGGAGAAACAATTTAGTGATACACAATTTTTACGTAACTGTAACCATTTACGCAGCGTACGCCTCGTAAGCTCTCAGACGGTAAAAAATATTTCCCGTTTTCTATACTTATTGATTGCTGCTCCGCTCCTATTCGTCTTAGCGTGATGTTATATAGCCTATAGCCATCCTCGATAAATGTACTATCAAACGGTAAAAGAATTTTTGAAATCCAACCAGTAGTTCCTGAGATCCTAGCGTTCAAACAAACAAACAAACAAACAAACTCTTCAGCTTTATAATATTAGTATGGATATGGATAATTTCAAAGATAACGGTCATCATTTTCGTTGAAAACAAACAATTTAAAAACAAATCTGACACGGTTAAGTGCAAAATGTTTAAACTCTTTTGGACACAATATAAAATCAACTTTGATTTTTACTTATATCAAATACTTTTTTTTTTCTTATCTTGTTTTTGATGAAACTACCTAAAATCTAAATGTTATATTGTAGAAGTACTTCCCTCAAAACCCACATACGTCTATTATTGTGATACAACTCATATAGTATATTTGTTGCGTCGTTATGTCGTATTTCTTGGATCGTTGTGTATAAGGCTTGTACCGGATTACCTTGTTTGTGCTGGATCTTTGAAAGGGGTAGGTACAAGTACCTTATATAATACGACAAGGTATACGTACCTACCCCTAAGCTTTATGACATTGCATACTATTGTTAGTAATCCCTTCAGTAGAAATGTGCTTTTGAGTGTCATGAACCCACGTTTGGTTTCTTTGTGTAAAATTCAATAGACCTCTTTGTTGTATTAGTCTGTGATTTTCTTTTCTTGTACATGGAATAAAAGCTTTGATACGATGATCCAACGGAAACAGAATTGAGATCAAATCAACAATGCTTTTTAATGACTATAAGACTGAAATAATAATGTAGTTTTTTTTACGACGATCCTAATCGGAGACGGTATCGTATCCCTTAGCACCCGGAAAAACGCCTCATTATGCGTACTCCGCTTGTACAACGGGTGGTGCTTTGAAGAATTGTATCAAAGTTAATTGTGTGAATTATACTAGTTAAATCAAATCTTGCCTACTGTTACTTTCAATCGCGTCTGGTGATCTGTCTGACAGAAATTACTTCGAGCAGATATCAATTTCTCGATAAGGTAGGACGTGTTGTAAAAAATAATAGCTTTAACAAAATAATGGTTCATTGTAACAAAAATCATTTTGCATTGACTCTATCTTCTTAGTATGTAGTACTATTATTATTATTATTTTAGCTATTAGCTTGAAGATTTTTTTGTGAAAGCACTTAAGTAAGACTTGAATTAGAAATTTATTACCTAAGGGATTAAGTGCGATTTAAATTGCAATTCTCTTGCTAATACACCACTGATGTAGAGTCTATTAAATTAGACAGCGTGTTAATTGGCGGATAATTGCCAATTTCGCGATCGATCGTCGAATGTGGCTAGAATGCACGTACCGTACTGCATATTCTGCCTAGCGAGTACAGAATACCAGTACTTTCTATGTATTACATTGATATGCAGTAGATTAAAATTGTTTGGACCAAATTGTTTTCAGTGTTAAAGCTGTTTTGACTACCAAAATGTCCCCGCACTCTACATCAAAATTCGTTCTGCAGTTTTTGTATCCTTCTCAAAAAAGCAGACATAAGGACAAATAGACAAAAAAAACTTGTGTTCAGTATCGTTAATTAAAAATAACCCAATTTTAATTTTTAAATAGCTCCATTATACAGACACAAATACCTTACAATTTAAAATGTAATTGTTTAAGCTTCTAGATATCTTTCAGTACGAAATAAACTTGTTAAGATATATACTTTACATTTTGGTAGTAACCTATGAAAGCATGCATTATAAACCATAACTTTAGAGGTTCATTACGAAGCATAAAATGTATCCACGCTTTGTGTACCTACTGACTAATTGCAATACCTTGGTTAATCCAACTGAGCATTGCATAATGCGCTCCCTTTGGCAATTTGTCGCTTAGAACAAATTACAATATTACAGTGGAAATTCATATCAACAACCATTCTAGTTTTGGAACAAAATTATTAACAACATTGACAAAGACTTTTGAAAAATATTGAAAACTAGGTGGCGTACCTCCTGTTCCCGTCACCACTCATGTGTTCCTGACTACATTCTATCCCTGTACCGAATTTTGATCAGATCTGTTCAGCTCTTAGAGCCTGACAGACTCACATACATTCATATATTCATATTAAATCGACACTGACAAACTTTGGAATTTATAATAATAAGTAAGTTTAGTTTTCTTGCTGACCCGACAGCTAAAGAAAAACGTAGAGTAGGTCAGGCTGTTAGTCTCTGCAAAACAACCGTAAGAGACGGTAAGAAGAGTTCTTGATTCTACCTATTGTTCATTTTGGTTTTTTTATCGTGTACTAGCGAGCGTCACGCGGTTTCACCCTCGTGGCTCCCGTTCCCGTGGAAATATGAAAATAAATTATAGCTAATGTCACCCGGGGATAGTGTAGCTTCCCAACAGCGAAAGAATTTAACAAATCGGTTCAGTAGTTTCGGAGCCTATTCAATGCAAACAGTCAAATCTTTCCTCTTTGTAATACTAATATAGACAATCAAAAACCAAAATGAACGATTTCGGTACATGATGGGCCAGTTGTCGAGATTCATACATACATACATAACATCACGCCTGTCTCCCAACGGGGTAGGCAGAGACTATGACTTTCCACTTGCTACGATTCTGGCAAACAACTTTCGCTTCTTCAACTTTCATAAGTGTCTTCATACATGCTCTTCGGTTAAGGGTACTCTTGACCTGGCCTTTTCTCAGAAGATTATTGATTTGATCGACATGAGTATGCCGAGGTCGACCCCTACCAGTTTGCTCATTCACTCTCGCTTCATAAATCTGTTTCGTCAGCCTATTTTCATCCATTCTCTCCACATGTCCAAACCATCTGAGCATCCCTTTCTCTATTTTAGTCACTACATCTTCTGTCATACCGCAATGTTCCCTTATCACACTATTCTAAATAAGCACTTGAATGTCTTAGGTATCACGGACAGCACGCTGTGCAGAGCGTGCCTGTTAAAAGAAGAAACCATAGCTCACGCAATCTTGGAGTGCGAGAGCCTGGTTACATACAGAGTCAACATACTTGGCAGCCCCACAACACTCCGGGAGGCGTGTGAGGACCCGAAGAGGATCCTGCGCTTCTGGTCGGAGCTGGGTTGGCTGGTGTGACAGCCAACACTCACGTACAATGGGTCCACTGGCGGACCTAAGTGCGGAAAATGGGAGCCCAAGAAGACTGAAGACTGACGACTGAACTAAAGGGCAGTAATTATATTACGTTCACGGAAAACTATGTAATCCGTTAATGTGTACAAACCATATTAGCTTCATTAGACCCTATGCGCCACTGCGTCTTTCTGCAAGCAGGTCATGCTCGTGAAGAGGCCTCGTGGTATGACCGGGGGCCTGAAGACGGCAAGGGGCTGCTCGCTGTCCTTACAGAAGCAGGCCCTAGACGTGGTGTGACGCACGAGCTTCACACACGCCTCACGCTCGAAGAAGCGGGATAATACCCGAACCAATTCCCATAGAAGCGGGATAATAACCGAACTCATAAATCTACCGGAAACTTTGGAACATCCTTTCGTTGGAAACATGTAGTTTTAACTGGTAGGAACCCGACACGTAAAAAAATCTATATTAGCTTTTTCTGGATATATGGACTTTCCTCTGGCAATTTGATCCATTTTTTTGCGATGTGATACCATGTAACAAGAAATTGTTTTAAGGTATATTGTATTCTCCCTGAAGGAATTTACGTAAATTGAGGCTCAGGGGGCTTTGATAGCTTACAAACACGCGAGGTAAAAAGACAGACCTAAAATATTCAACAAGCAGCGTTCTACTCGGCACATTTGGTTGTTGACATGGTCTACACCGACGTTTCAAAGAAAGCTACGGAACAAATACTATGTCAAGGCTTTTGTAAGGTGTTCAACAGAATAAAGTATTTGTTATTTCTCGTTCGTTTTGTAAGTACTCCTTTGTAATGTTTACCGTGCTCCAGTTGACATCTACAGTCTACTTTCGAAGAAAAGCGTTCCTTTAATCGGTGTTATTTTATATAGGTCAAAGGGATAGAACAGTTTGATTTAAATCGTACGTATCATAGGCAAAAAAATATTATATTTCTGAACTATCGGACGTCACGTGGTTTCACCCACGTAACTCCCGTTCCCTGGAAATAAATGGGAATAAAATATAGCCTATGTTCACCGGGGATAGTGTAGCTTCCCAAGTGTGAAAGTATTTTTTAACAAGCTTTTATTAGCTTCACTTGTAACTATGTATGTAAGAAAATCTTGGAATGTTAATTTGACCCACTTCCCGTCCTTCGATCGGGCTGAAATTTTGCACACGCTCTGAGTTCTGATGACAATACATGACAAGCTAAAAAATGTCATTACAAATCCAATATGGCGGCCTCCCCAAAATGGCGGACCATGATATGGGTATCGAATGAAAGGGTTTGCTGTCAGGAATACGAAAAAATAGTCACGTGACCTAAATCCAACATGGCGGACATCCAAGATAAACTATAAAAAAACAAGCATGTTTTTTTAGGTTTTTAAACTATTAAAATTATTTCAAATCAGTTCAATTGTTTTGGAGCGTACTTCATGTAAGCAAACAAACAAGCAAACATCTTTCCTCTGTGCGTGCATAATCTTAAAATAATAACGACATCACTAAATTCTCAGATAATTTGTTGCGCTCTCTGGATACAACAACCTGAACCATTTGCAATTCAAATCGGCTACCAAATTAGTTAATACACTATAGAATCCTTGCCACAGTCAGATTCATTAAATTGATACAGAGGTATTACTGTGCAAAGAACACAGTGACACCTCGAAAGTAGAAACGCCTATTTAATGACTAATACGAATATTCAATTTATAGGTTTCGGATGCAAATTTGTGATTTACGCTGTACTCTGTTATTCACACCGATATGAGGGAGACTTTAGTATTTGCTAATTGAATTATAAATGATATAAGCAATAGAGTGCGAAGGGGTAGAGAATTCCTAATGGGGTGCCGTCTCTGCAATTTTGTAATCTCTTCATTGATTTGAATTTGTTGTTATTGAGCTAAATTGTTTGCTTTGTTAGGAATAAACAATGATCTTTCTCCTGAATTAGAAAAGCGTTTTCAATTAACAGGTTGTTTCTAGCTATTTAGTACTGAAAAGTGTTGAATGGATGCACAGTGTTCTGCTATAGTTATGTACTTACTCTTAAATTCTTAAGTTATCTTGAAGTTTATTAATATTACGGAGATAAACACAGTCATGTTTTATACTTTTTTGCTGCGCGAAGTTTTGACCATTATGTGACCATTGTTAGCGCAACAGAGGTGAATAGCAATTTAACAAGAAAGGCACCTATATATAAACGTGACATCGTTTATTCCAGTAACAATAGTTTTTACTGTCAAAATCACAATTTTTTAAGTATTTCTCTTTGATTTGATAGCACTATGGACTTGAATTATATATAGTGGCCATTTAACATAGCAAGGTGCAGAACTAACTAGTAATTCGGAGCAATGAAAATGATCATTCACTTTAATGACTATGTGGACTGTGATACAGCATGAATAGACTCTTTTATTGGACTTCTGGGGCCCCTCGGCTACTCTAAACAATGTAACCTATTGTTGCGCCTCTGATTTACCACTTTGTTTCGTGATGAATATGGGACAAGAGTAACGTACTGTATTGAATGAACAGTTTTGTGATATATGAGCACTCAAGAGATTGTATTTGAATTGGAAATCGGAGACTATAGTTTACGAGTGAGTGCACTAATTCATTTTCTGGCAGCTGCAGTTTGGTTGTTGTGACCAAACTTCGGGATAAAGAAATAAGTAGGTATGTTAGAAGGGCAATAATGTTTGGTTGAGTTTTCTTCAAAGAGTACCTTTTAGTAATTATGAACCTTCGATGAACGTTGTGTTTAAGCTTTGAATGATTGAAGTTTTAAATCTATAAATAGCGCCGTGTCTATGACATTCAGAAAATACCTAGACAGTTTAGTAGGTACTTTTTGTACTAGTTATAAAATAAAAAAAACCTTGTCCGTTGATTCAGTTACAAGTAGAATACTTTCTGATGAGAATTGGTACCGATAAATGAAATCATATATGCATATACACCACTCCAAAAACAATCGGCTGACGCCATAAAACTCACACAAAAAAATTAAAACAAAACACTCATAATTCTTATAATGTGTGTATAAGCGTAATCCTTTTGGAGCACAGTTGGACAGAGGGGAAGGATAAGCCCAATAAGCGTCATAGGTCTTGTTGCTCTGTGGTTGAAGGTTGCGCTGTGAGCTTTCTTTAGTGTGTGATATCTGCCGACATATCGAGACAATGTAGCTTTGTCGTGTTTATCTCACTAACAACACGAAAATGGAATAGTTAACGAGTTAACCTTGTATTTACTTGTGGATAAATGAACAACGGGGCTCGGAACGCAAACATGTTCGAGTCTAATTGTACCAGGGCATTATGATGAACGTAATTCAAAACAATCAACATGAAAAAGAAAATCCCATGTTCTTCTTCATGCTTACACGCCTTACCTGAATTGTGAGCGTATGGTCCACATTCATGTATTTGATAGGAGCTGCTATAGCTTGGCTTTTGAGTTTAGCATTGTTGGAGACTACTGCCGTTAGACCTACTGCACCCATAAAGACGCCTGTGTCATTGCCTCGTCCTGGTTTTAGCAGGTGCACCTCTAGCAATTGAGGTAGCTTGGGTCCCAAGGAACTTGAACCACCTTACAAACAAAATGTGAAAATGTATCAATCATAAAAAATTTGGCTTTTCGCAGATGTCGAATGGGGTGAGACACACGCTGCCGCGCTAGAGAATTTCACCGTGATCGATAGAACATAGTCTTACTAATTTTATAAATGCGAAAGTTTGTGTTAAGTGTGTGAAAGGATGTTTTATCTGACTGGAATTTGGAACAGGGATTGATCAAAGTATGGACTAATTTTTATTCTAGGAATAAGTTGCTACGAAGTGCGGGAGCGGGAACATAATTCTTGTCGAGTGGAGCCGCTGTCATCAGCTAGTATGGGATAAGTGGCAGGCAAATAGACTTCTTGGAATGTGGCATTACGACATTACTGTGACTGTCCATCGAGAATGGCGAGAAAAAAGGGTCACTAAAACAACTGAACCGCTGCATTGCTATCAAAAAGGTTATCTTGAAATATGCATGAAGCCCAAAAACAATGTTTTTCTTGCCGAGTTGACATTTAGAATCTGCTTTCATCTAACCACATTGATGCAACTGCGAGGACACTAGTCCTCGTAGGTTCTGGACGTGGGCAATCTCTCGCTCGAGACCATGGTGCGAACCATGATCTCCAGCGGGAGTAAGTGTCACTACGTCACCTCTTTCTGCGATCAGATCATGCTCGTGAAAGGGGCGGCGGGGTGGGATCGGGAGAGAACACTCCCGCCGGAGTTCCGCCGCGCGGGCGGGCGCCGCCGACGTGTGTTCGCAGAAGACTACCGCCCTCCATGTCCAAGGGCCTGAGGATGGTGAGAGGGCTGCTCACCGTCCTTACAGAACGGACTCTCTGTTGGGAGTCCTGGGACATCCTTCCGAGAGCTTACTCGGGGCTCCCAACCATAGGCTGTTGGGCGATACGTAAAGTTTTTTAGTCGGTAGGAGTCCGGCATAGCATCCATGACGGATTTTCCTTCACGTTAAAAAAAATCCACAAAATATTTTAATACATTTAAAATTAGCGATATTGTACAAGATTGAGGACTGACTTACTCCTAACATAAGGTTGTTCATATATTCGTGCAGGCAATGCAAATATTCGTTAACTATTCTTTTGTGACGACAAGCAAGACGTTGTTTGTGAGATGAATTCGTCAAAGCCACGTTGTCTCGACATGTCGGCTGAAATTCAATACATACACACAGACATATTGCCGCAAATAGCAAACTATATTTGAAAGCCTCTAACCTGGGTTATATTGGAGAAGATGCAAAGGATCGGAAGGAGATATTGATGCTACTTTGAGGCTTAAGAAAGCACCCATGCACAATATACATATACCTAACTAGCTGACCCGCGCAACTTCGTTTGCGTCACATGAGAGTGAGAAAGAGAGAGGTATGGTATTAATATTTCGAGTATTATAATGATTCTCGTTGCATTTACCCCCGTCGCGCTTACCTATTCCCGTCGCGTCGTCGCGTCGCACGGTGGATTCTGTTGTATGGGATGGTTGGTCAATATTATTTAACTACGTTCTGAGACTTAAACTAAGTCTTAAAGGTGTATAATACATTCATACGTACCTAAATACATAAAATCACGATTATTTCTCGCTGGGGTAGGCAGAGATTACTGATTTCCACTTGCAACGCTTCCAGCGAACATCTTTCGCTTCCTTAACTTTCATAATTGTCTTTATTAAAGGTGTTTTAAGGCAAAATAACTTACTACTTCCAAATTAATTACTAAATTATATAAATGTCTTTTTCACTTTAAACAATTTAAATAATTATATATCACAATAAATTGATTAATGAAGGCTGGATTCTTTTAATCTGGTAAAAGCATTTCTAGCACCTCACTAGGAAGAGTAGTTTTATATTTTCTAACAACCCTTGAGCACGATACTACTGGATCCGAAGAAATTAAAAACAAATTAAATACATCAGTTAGAGTGTCCTTTCTCGAAGTTTTACGAGCGTTAAATTCTCTAAATTTCTTAAAATCCTTATTTCTGGCTTCCAAAGCCTCTTCGCTCAAAAGCCCTATGGGCATTATGGCATTTGCGATTATGGCATGGCCATGAATTAAAACTTTGTGAACGGTTGTAGGCATATTATACCATGGATAAAGTCGGGTGTACAAATGAGCCGTCTCAATGCAGTAACTATGAAAAACTTCGGTGTTAATTTTGTAACCACTGGCTATTGTCTTCAAAATTATACTAAACCTTTTGATTAGTTGTTCATCCACACCTGTTATATGAGACGACTGCTCGGGGTTAGAAAAAAAACGTCTCGCTGAGTTTCCAACGTTTGTGTTTCCATAACCAGCTTTGGGTAAATCTACGAGTAACCCGGTAACATTGCGGAATTGACGTTGGATGGCTCTTTTCCTTTCATCGATGATTACCCTCGTGTCCCGAGACTGTCTCCATTCTTGTGTTGTTAATTTATACGCTATATGTAAGCAACATTCGAAAAACTTTATCCAGCAATGAAGAACACTCAGACCAAATGACAGCGCTGATACGTTTACTATAGGCTGTGCCAGCATGGCATCAATGTTATTAAAATTTTTCGAGGTCTCGTTACACAACAAACATCTCATTGCAGATTTGTTGTCAGTCAAGCTATTACAAACCTTACCGTCGATCATGGTGAATAGCAACGTATGTGTAACTTTAAATTCACGGCCGTTAATGATTAACACACTAGGAACGAGTTGTCTTATCTCAGTATCTATCTCTTCCTTCTTGGTTTTAACAAGCTCTACAGATTCCTGCTTAAAATCAATGCTTAGAGGTCGACAAAACCTTGGCGATGAGGCTTGGGAATGAAACCACACAATTTTGCTTTCAAATTCATTGGTGATCAGTTTTAAAGGGACCATGCATGTTAAAAAAGCGAATTTGTCATCGCTCGATACTGAATGGAATTTTTGCATGTACTGGCTATGACCTGAGCTACCGTCGAAGCCCCACTTAGATAGAAGCGTTAATTCTGTCTCAGATATTGACTGTAACACTTCTTCTTGTGTTTTAAGCAAGCGACTTGCGGTATGGTCGAGCAAATTTTGAAGCGGTACTCGAGCAGTAGTTTCAGTTACATTGACATTAGCAGGGTAACAAGCACCTTTAGCCTCCTGCAAACGTTTGTAAGAAGGAAAGATATGAGGCGCGTAGCTTCGTACCACGTTATACTGCTTCTTACTTAATTTCGCTTCAGTGAACATAGACAAAGCGCTTTGAGGAGATACTGCCTCTTGTTCATTTACTGTGATTTTCGGTGATAAAATATCTTTTAATTTATTTAATTGGGAATAGTGGCCTTCAGTTCGAAAATTCATTTTAGCAGAATAAAGAAGTTCACTGCCAGAACCGGACGCACGTAAAATTTCGGTCTTCCTACGCTTACTGCGGTCACTACACTGCTCAAAATCCTTCGGGGGCCTACCTGGGCTCACCCTTTGCTTAATAATATATTTTTTAAAAATGCAAGTCTCATCTAGCCACGTTGAGTTATTTTTTATAAACCTTTCTTTTATTCTGTTCGACAATTGCCATTTTATTTTAAAAGATTTAAAAAAATTATGCAGTGTTTCTTTAAGGGAAGTTACATCTGAAGCAGGGCAGTTGGTTTCTGCAATAATTATCTCCTCTAATTTTAAAAACTTGCTATCTAATTTCTTGAATTGAATTGAAAACAATTTGTCACACAAATCTCTCCTTTTTACTGGATAATCCACTATTCCTAAGAAAAAAAAAACGAAAAAAAACCTGTATAATTGGCTACAATACAATTCAAAACTATTCATTCATGTTAAATACGAAAATTTTCACAGTTAAGTGTAATAACTAACCGAAACACAACCGGCTCATATTTTTAATCTACTACCGTGAAACTATAAACCACTGCCATTTGAAAAGGAGCATTTTGTCTGAACTTTTGATATCAACTATATAAAATACACTAACTAACGAGTTATGGAGAACTAATTAGTACCCTGACAAAATGCACTTTTTCGAAAAAAACAGTATCAAAACTGCACTTCTTAAGAAAAAGTAGTTTTTAAATAAAAAATTATTATGAAGCAGTAATTATATCGTGAAGAACTAAATTTATATATTTTAAATACTACATACCTTCAGCATCACTCATGATTTTTTTTATTAATTATACCCTGTTACTTTTAAAGTAATACAGTATTGCAACACTGCACCAAACTTAGAAAACGTAATTGACTATGAGGAAAATACAAATATGGTCAACTTTGTCTTATCATAAAAAGTATACTAGACAACCAATACTACTTTAATTACATAAAATAAATGTGGTATACCCTCTATTTGCTAAATCTATAAAAAAATATTATCTACCGCCATTTTTTTAATTTTGATTAATGACCAACCAGCTCATACTACAGGATCCAACGTGCGTCGCTTGTATTCATTAGAGCTGAACCGCTAATCTTCGTTTGCGTCACATGAGAGTGAGAAGGAATGAGGTGTTAAAGTTATATAATGTTTCCCGTCGCTTTTACTTCCACCCATCCGTTTTTCGGTATGGAACTCATCGTGTGGGAGTCCGGCTCGCACTTGGCCACTGCAAACCAGGTTTACTCCCGTCGCGTCGCTCATACTTTAAAACTTAATAAGAGGGTTATTGTAAGGGAACCTTAAAAGATACGCATATATGCTGTGACGCACTTTTTTAAATAACTTTTTAAGAGCAACAGTTTTGCAATACACAATTTTTACGTAACTTTAACTATTTATGCAGCGTCCGCAATGGAAGCTCTCGAAAAAAATAAATAATCCCTGTTCTCGAAACATGATTCCTGGCTGCTCCGCTCCTATTCGTCTAAGCGTGATGTTATATCGCCATTAGCCAGCCTCAATAAACGGACTATTAAATTGTAAAATATTTTTTGATATGAAACCAGTAGTTTCTGAGATCCTAGCACAAGCAAACTCTTCAGTTTCATTATATTGTGAGCGAACCTTAAGAGATTGACAAATTAAGTTATTGTGAGCGAACCTTAAAAGATAGACATATGCTGTCGCGGACTTTTTTTTAGAACTATTTAGGAGAAACAATTTAGTGATACACAATTTTTACGTAACTGTAACCATTTACGCAGCGTACGCCTCGTAAGCTCTCAGACGGTAAAAAATATTTCCCGTTTTCTATACTTATTGATTGCTGCTCCGCTCCTATTCGTCTTAGCGTGATGTTATATAGCCTATAGCCATCCTCGATAAATGTACTATCAAACGGTAAAAGAATTTTTGAAATCCAACCAGTAGTTCCTGAGATCCTAGCGTTCAAACAAACAAACAAACAAACAAACTCTTCAGCTTTATAATATTAGTATGGATATGGATAATTTCAAAGATAACGGTCATCATTTTCGTTGAAAACAAACAATTTAAAAACAAATCTGACACGGTTAAGTGCAAAATGTTTAAACTCTTTTGGACACAATATAAAATCAACTTTGATTTTTACTTATATCAAATACTTTTTTTTTTCTTATCTTGTTTTTGATGAAACTACCTAAAATCTAAATGTTATATTGTAGAAGTACTTCCCTCAAAACCCACATACGTCTATTATTGTGATACAACTCATATAGTATATTTGTTGCGTCGTTATGTCGTATTTCTTGGATCGTTGTGTATAAGGCTTGTACCGGATTACCTTGTTTGTGCTGGATCTTTGAAAGGGGTAGGTACAAGTACCTTATATAATACGACAAGGTATACGTACCTACCCCTAAGCTTTATGACATTGCATACTATTGTTAGTAATCCCTTCAGTAGAAATGTGCTTTTGAGTGTCATGAACCCACGTTTGGTTTCTTTGTGTAAAATTCAATAGACCTCTTTGTTGTATTAGTCTGTGATTTTCTTTTCTTGTACATGGAATAAAAGCTTTGATACGATGATCCAACGGAAACAGAATTGAGATCAAATCAACAATGCTTTTTAATGACTAAGACTGAAATAATAATGTAGTTTTTTTTACGACGATCCTAATCGGAGACGGTATCGTATCCCTTAGCACCCGGAAAAACGCCTCATTATGCGTACTCCGCTTGTACAACGGGTGGTGCTTTGAAGAATTGTATCAAAGTTAATTGTGTGAATTATACTAGTTAAATCAAATCTTGCCTACTGTTACTTTCAATCGCGTCTGGTGATCTGTCTGACAGAAATTACTTCGAGCAGATATCAATTTCTCGATAAGGTAGGACGTGTTGTAAAAAATAATAGCTTTAACAAAATAATGGTTCATTGTAACAAAAATCATTTTGCATTGACTCTATCTTCTTAGTATGTAGTACTATTATTATTATTATTTTAGCTATTAGCTTGAAGATTTTTTTGTGAAAGCACTTAAGTAAGACTTGAATTAGAAATTTATTACCTAAGGGATTAAGTGCGATTTAAATTGCAATTCTCTTGCTAATACACCACTGATGTAGAGTCTATTAAATTAGACAGCGTGTTAATTGGCGGATAATTGCCAATTTCGCGATCGATCGTCGAATGTGGCTAGAATGCACGTACCGTACTGCATATTCTGCCTAGCGAGTACAGAATACCAGTACTTTCTATGTATTACATTGATATGCAGTAGATTAAAATTGTTTGGACCAAATTGTTTTCAGTGTTAAAGCTGTTTTGACTACCAAAATGTCCCCGCACTCTACATCAAAATTCGTTCTGCAGTTTTTGTATCCTTCTCAAAAAAGCAGACATAAGGACAAATAGACAAAAAAAACTTGTGTTCAGTATCGTTAATTAAAAATAACCCAATTTTAATTTTTAAATAGCTCCATTATACAGACACAAATACCTTACAATTTAAAATGTAATTGTTTAAGCTTCTAGATATCTTTCAGTACGAAATAAACTTGTTAAGATATATACTTTACATTTTGGTAGTAACCTATGAAAGCATGCATTATAAACCATAACTTTAGAGGTTCATTACGAAGCATAAAATGTATCCACGCTTTGTGTACCTACTGACTAATTGCAATACCTTGGTTAATCCAACTGAGCATTGCATAATGCGCTCCCTTTGGCAATTTGTCGCTTAGAACAAATTACAATATTACAGTGGAAATTCATATCAACAACCATTCTAGTTTTGGAACAAAATTATTAACAACATTGACAAAGACTTTTGAAAAATATTGAAAACTAGGTGGCGTACCTCCTGTTCCCGTCACCACTCATGTGTTCCTGACTACATTCTATCCCTGTACCGAATTTTGATCAGATCTGTTCAGCTCTTAGAGCGTGACAGACTCACATACATTCATATATTCATATTAAATCGACACTGACAAACTTTGGAATTTATAATAATAAGTAAGTTTAGTTTTCTTGCTGACGCGACAGCTAAAGAAAAACGTAGAGTAGGTCAGGCTGTTAGTCTCTGCAAAACAACCGTAAGAGACGGTAAGAAGAGTTCTTGATTCTACCTATTGTTCATTTTGGTTTTTTTATCGTGTACTAGCGAGCGTCACGCGGTTTCACCCTCGTGGCTCCCGTTCCCGTGGAAATATGAAAATAAATTATAGCTAATGTCACCCGGGGATAGTGTAGCTTCCCAACAGCGAAAGAATTTAACAAATCGGTTCAGTAGTTTCGGAGCCTATTCAATGCAAACAGTCAAATCTTTCCTCTTTGTAATACTAATATAGACAATCAAAAACCAAAATGAACGATTTCGGTACATGATGGGCCAGTTGTCGAGATTCATACATACATACATAACATCACGCCTGTCTCCCAACGGGGTAGGCAGAGACTATGACTTTCCACTTGCTACGATTCTGGCAAACAACTTTAGCTTCTTCAACTTTCATAAGTGTCTTCATACATGCTCTTCGGTTAAGGGTACTCTTGACCTGGCCTTTTCTCAGAAGATTATTGATTTGATCGACATGAGTATGCCGAGGTCGACCCCTACCAGTTTGCTCATTCACTCTCGCTTCATAAATCTGTTTCGTCAGCCTATTTTCATCCATTCTCTCCACATGTCCAAACCATCTGAGCATCCCTTTCTCTATTTTAGTCACTACATCTTCTGTCATACCGCAATGTTCCCTTATCACACTATTCTTTACTTTATCCCTCAATGTCACTCCAGCTATACTTCGCAAACTTTTCATTTCCACTGCATTAATTTTACTTTCATGCTTCTCCTGCCACACTCAACTTTCACTACCATGCATAAGTGTAGGGACAAGCACTCCTCTATGTACAGCCATCCTTGCCTTTTTAGACACGTTCTGACTGCTCATAAAGGTGGGAATGGCTCCATTCACTTGGTTTCCTGCCAAAACTCTTCTTTCAATATCATTGTCACACTTTCCATCTCGTGCAAATTTTGAACCCAAATATACAAAGTCTTTCACCTGTTCCACGCTCTTTCCTTCGATCGATATCGAGCATTCAGTCATACATTTCTCTCTTTCAAAAACCATTACTTTTGTCTTGCTTACATTAACATTCATTCCTCTACTTTTAAGCGCATCGTTCATTATATTAACCATCAACTGCAACTCCTCCGCCGATGATGCCAGTATTACCTGATCGTCAGCATAAAGGAGGCCTCATTCATTTTTAATCCATACGCGCACTCTTGTAGTTCTTTCAAGCAACTGTCCATGTATAGGTTGAACAGCCATGGTGACGCTACACAGCCTTGTCTCACACCTTTTTCGATGGGAAAAAAGTCTGTGCAAGCTCCATTGATCCTGACACAAGCACTGGAGCCCTCGTATGGAGATTTCAAGGCTCGTATCAAGTTGCTGTTCACTCCATACATGGACAATGTTGACCACAGTTCATTCCTCACCACTCTGTCATAGGCCTTTTCCAAGTCCACGAAGATGCAATAGACTTTTTGACGTTTTGCCAAAAACTTTTCAGCTAGGCATCTTAATGAAAAGACCTGATCCGTGCATCCCCTTCCTTTCATAAATCCTGCTTGTACATCCCACATTTTCCCTTCAGTTTCATTCATCACTCTTTTAATCAAAACTTTCGCGTACAATTTGCCTACGACACTGAGCAAGCTTATGCCGCGGTAGTTTTTGCACTCTTGCTGTGACTCTTTACCTTTGTACAGTGGCACTATGACAGATTTGCACCATTCTTCTGGTACTCTGCCATTTCGCCAGCAAAGATTAAAAAGGCGGTACAGCTGGCAAGCTACCACGCCACGACCCGCTTTCAGCATCTCGACAGAAATTCTATCAATCCTAGCAGCCTTTCCTAATTTCATACTATTCAACGCTTCCACAATTTCTTCCATACTTAAGTGGCTTTCATTCTCAAGTTCATTCATTTCCGAAACATGGGTCTGCCTTTGCATATCCTCTTTTTCAAATAAACTTTCAAAATATTCCTTCCACCTTTTTAACACACATTCCTCTCCTATCACCAGACTGCTATTACGGTTTCTGATTTGCTTAAATTGTGAGGTTGTCTTTTCAGTCCTCATTGTTCTTATAGACTTCCAAAATAATTTTATGTTTTGTTGGAAGTCATCAGATAACCTGTTATGAAAGTCATCCTCATCATTCTCTTTCTTACTTTTTATGACTTCTTTCACAACACGCTTATACCTTTTATACTCATCCTTTGCCATTTTACATCCTCATCCGTTGCCTTCTGCATTCTTTGGTTGGCCATTGTAGCCAACCAGTTCAACCATGCTTGCTTCTTATCAGACAAAACTTTTAAAACTTCAGCACACATACTCTTTACCTGACGTCCTTGTCTCCTTTTGCTTATCCCACATAATTCAACTGCAACTTTTACGAGACCTTCCTTAATCGGCTTCCATAATTCTTCAATCTCACATATTTCCTCTAAATTTACAAATTACTCGCTCAATTTACTTACAAATTCCTCTTTTACGCGCATATCTTTCAAATTTTCGACTTTAATGCGCTCCAATACACCAATGGGTTTATGCACACGATGCCGCCACAGCTGAAACAGACCTCTTACTCGGCTACTTACCAAGAAGTGATCTGTGTCAACTCCGGCACATGCCCGGGTGTCCAGAACATTCTTTCTCATTCTTGCGTCTACTATCACAAAATCAATCATGCTTCTCTGGCTTTCTTGTTTCCTTGTATACAAGTGGATATCTTTGTGGTTAAATATGGTGTTGGTTACCACAAGATTCCTCTCCAAACATACTTCTAGCAAACTTTCGCCATTTTCATTCACTCGCTCATCCCCAAACTTACCCAATACACTCCAACCCATCCATTAAAATCACCTAACATTACAATCCTTTCGTTTCGTTTGCATTTACCCAGAATATCATTCACACTCTCCCAGAATACCTGCCTCTCACTTTGGTCTTTTGACGACCGACGCCACCGCGCATCCTGTGGAGCATACACTCCTAACACAAAGATGCGGGTGACTCCAACCTTTAACCTCAACCAAACGAGTCTTGGGCTCACACATTCATAATCTGTCACACATTCATTCATTCTCGCGGAAAGTATTTCACCGACACCCTGACAGCGGCACGGGTTGTGGCTACGCCTGACCAGTATGCCGTATAGGTTCCATTCCATTCTCATTCACACACAAAATATCCAGTCGCCTCTCTCGCATTATCTTGCATACCTCCTCAATTTTATCATCCATACCTTCTCTTACATTCAACGTAGCAAAGCGGCTATCATTAGCCCACTGTCTGCCTCTGTGGCGCAGTCGGTAGTGATACCGCCTGCGGCGCTGGAGGTCGTGGGTTCGATTCCCACCGGAGACAAATATTTGTGTGACCCATAAATGTTTGTCTCAAGAGACTGGGTGTTTCTATGTATAATATGTATGTATTTAAAAGTATATAAGTATTAATATCCGTGGTCTGATACCCATAACACAAGCAGGTTATTCCTAGCTTACTTTGGGATCAGATAGCGTTGTGTGAAATGTCCGTGAATATTTATTTATTTTCGCCCCGATGGGAGACGAGACGTGACGGGTTGCGAACCACATCGCCGTCATTCTGGATGTTGAAATTCAACTCCATTGCGTTCCCACGAGTAGCAAGGGAAAAACATGTCCACCTGAACAGAGCCCCGCTTGTCCAAGTAAGGCTAACCTTATTCTGGGCTCGCCCGGTCCCAGGGTAATAGGCACGCTTAAAACTACGCTCGCCCGTAGCCACGCAGCTCATCGGCACGGCGACCTTCGCTTGGCGGATAGTGGAGGGGATGAGGATTGGGTAGGAAGGGATTTGCGGATAAGGAAATGAATAAGGTAGGAAAGGACGGGGTAGAAAAGGATCCCAAAATCATTCTGTAATTCGAGCCAAAAAATTCCAACAGCCAGGACAGATGTTAACATTTAAAATACAATCTCTACAGTCCGAGCATTCCGAGATTGAGTGAACTAAAAATGTCAATAATGCTTTTCGTTTAAGTATTACCAACTACGAATAAAAAATTAAATAATACTATTGTAACGGGCAGAAATGTTTGTACGAGTACTTCTAAAGGCACTGGTTCGCTTGAGCGGCGAATAGAAAATATTACTGAGAGACTTTGTTACGAAATGTAAGCACTTATTTTAAAATCTTGCTTCACGCCTAGTCAGAGTCTATATTACATTTATGTTTTTAAACAACATAGTCGTGTAAGTTACACCATTTTTATAACTCAGAACGGAGAGAGGGAAGAATAAGGGTTGGGGCGAATTTTATGATCCGAATAGCAGAATAAGTAAATAAAACAGTATATTTACAATGACCAAGAAGCAAACTTCTTCACTCTCTCATTTTTTTTACGTGTTGGCGTCACTTTTATAAAATCATTTAAGAAGACTTTGGACTCGTCTTCATATATTTTATCATTACCTAAATAAATAACTTTATAAAGTTTTAAAGGACTTAAAACTTCATTAATAATACCTATCAATATCAATACATATAATAAAATCGTAACAGGTCGCTGTCTGTACATGGAAGATAAATAAGAAAAAATATTATAGGGGGGCTTTATGAACGCAATAGAACCCAAAACAATGATTTTTAGAATTTTTGTCTGTATGTCTGTATATCTGATTGTCTGTACGATTGTGCACGCTAATCTCAGTAACCGCTCAACCGATTGCAATGCGGTTTTTTTTATTGTGTTGAGGTTTGCTCCAGTTAACATTTAGCGTTTGTTTTATGTAAATCGGTTTAGAAATAAAAGAGTTATAACACTTTTAAGAATCAGATATTTTGAAAATTTTAATTGTTGGGGTTTCTTTGAATGTGAGTGAACCTAAACTGGCGTGTTGGCTTAATTCACACAACACGCCTTCGGCGCGGACTGAATTGTTTAAAAATAGTCTTAATCATTAAGCTCTTTTATGATTAAGCAAACAGGGCAGTTTCAGACGCTGCTTGATGACTCTGATGCAGTAATACCTTTCCTTTCATACACCTTATGTGACGTAAACGAAGTTGCGGGCTCAGCTAGTAACAAATAAATTTGAAGTTAATTTTGAGTATCTGAGCACAGAACTGTCGAACATTCACAAAAAAGTACGTAATATCTAATTTCGGTTGCTATTGACTACGAAGGATCTGCATAGTTGAGAATATTGTCTGCGTGGGATGTCAGTGGTCTTCATCATTTACTATACTTACATACATAGAGCAATATTGGATACTATTAAATACGAGGAGGACAGACCATTGAAACATCTATTTGCTAGTTTCCATAGTAACACACTGACTTTATTACGAGGTCCATAAAGGTGGTTTGACATTTGCATACATACTTAACATTCCTCCCCTTAGTTTAGAATACACTTTAACAAACTAAACTAAAAGCTGCTAAGCTCGTAATAGCTTCACCCAGACGACTATCACAGTCAAAAGAACAGTTTATAATTAACTTTTGGCAAATTGCGCTTAGCACGTGGTGTTGGCTCAGACTCAGTTGCCTGCTGTTGCTGGGGCGTTTCATCATTGGGCGAACCCGGCAAAGCCTCCTGAAACTCCTCTTCCTCCCCTGAATTTTCCGATGATGAAGGCTGGATACTTGTGACAGGTGAAGTAGTACCTGCAACCTCTGGGGCATACTGAATGGTCTCACAAGTGTTGGGTTGTGAAATCTGGTCCGAGGTTTGACAGCCTCCTGCTACTTCCGGATCTAAGTCTATGCTTATGTTATCATCGCAATCATTATTACCTTTATACAATATTATCTGGTTTTGGTGCTTTTTCACTACGGCCGAAGTCACCATGTCTCTAATTAGGTACAACACTCTTCCCATTTTCTTAATCACTCTTCCTTTGCACCAGGTGAATTTTGCATTTACTGAATAATTTTTATAAAGAATAATGTCGCCGTAGCTAAACGGCTGTTTATTTTGTCCTCCTGTCTTATTTTGCAAACACTGTTTACGGTGAACAAATTTAGAAAGAGCCGTGGATGAAGATGATGGTAATTCTGGTCTGAGTAAATCTAACCGCGTTCTAAGCTTACGACCGTAAACCAGCTCTGACGGTGACACACCGGTCATTGTGTGAATGGAATTTCTGTAGTCAAATAAGTATTTTAAAAGATTTCTATTAAAATTTCGCCCCCCATTACTTAGCAAGCTGGTTTTAATACCCTTTTTGACTATCTTTACATAGCTTTCAGCCTGACCGTTGCTAGCGGGACAGTACGTCGGCGACGTCACGTGCAAAATTCCGTTCACCTTACAAAAAACTTCAAAATCATGCGATGTAAACGCTGTACCATTGTCGCTGACTAACGTATGTGGAATACCGAATCTCGACATAAACTCGTATAGCTTTTCAGTCGTCGCTGCCGTTGAGGTACCAGACTTCATGTCATAAACCTCCACCCACTTACTATATGCATCAACCATAACTAAAAATGAGTGGCCGTTAATCGGCCCCAAAAAATCTATATGCACTCGGTAAAATGGCTTAGGAGGGTATTTCCAGTGCGCAATCGGCGCCCGCGCCGGTGACGCCCGCATTTGTACACACACATCACATGACCCAATCATACGCTCTAAAGCCGTATCTATACCTGGATACCAAAACCGCGAACGTGCCTCTGCCTTTGTCTTGACTATACCTAAATGGGACTGATGTAATTCTCTTAAAATTTTGTCACGTAGTACATCCGGAATTACAACTTTATGTCCTCTCATCAGACAACCACTCTCATACGCCAACTGCGTCCTGCAGGAATGGTACGGTTTCATACAAATATCAGATATTTTTTTCGGCCATCCATTCAACACATAGTGCACCACCTTACGTAAGGTAACATCTGCGTCCGTTGCCTCGCGTAACTTCTTCAATGTTACTGGCAGACTTCCTTCTACCACGAAATTAATGTACGAAGCCTGATCGAAGTCCGGTAAAGTCGAATCTTGGTCACGCGCGTCCCCTTCCGGCAAACAAGCACGAGATAAATAGTCTGCACTATTGTCAGCGCTACGCACATATTCAATTTTATAATTGTATCCGCTCAAAAATAATGCATATCTTTGTAATCTGTTTGCCGAAACTTCAGGAATACCACGGTTTGGTCCAAAAATCGACATTAAAGGCTTATGATCAGTACGAAGGATAAATGGATTTGACCTGCCGTATAAATATTGATGAAATCGTCTCACACCAAAAATGATCGCGGTTGCCTCCTTCTGTATTTGAGAGTAGCGTTTCTCCGCAGCATTTAGTGTGCGTGATGCAAAAGACACCGGTCTTTCGGCCCCATCAGCTTCCCTTTGCGATAATATTGCGGACAGGCCTGTCGGTGATGCATCAACTGTCAAAAATATAGTCGCGTCGGTGTTGAAATGTGTCAGCACTTGCTCTGACGCTAAACTTCTCTTAATAGCAGTGAACGCTTCCTCATGTGCACGTGTCCACAACCACCTGTTACCCTTCTTTAATAACTCATACAACGGACTCAAAATTGAAGACGCGTTAGGAACAAACTGTCTATAATAATTAACCAAACCCAAAAATGACTGTAATTGATTAACATTAGTCGGCACCGGTGCCTCCACCATTGCTTTAATTTTTTGTGGAGATTTATGCAGCCCATCTCTATTTATTACGTAGCCGAGGTAATTAACCTCGTCTTTGAAAAACTCACACTTCTCCTTTTGTAATGTAAGTCCCGCGTCCTGTAATTTTTTCAATACTTGATTTAGTCTACCTAGATGCTCAGATCTACTTTTCCCTGTGACCAAAATATCATCAAGCATACATAACGTGCCGGGAACGCCGGCAAGCACGCTCTCCATCGCCCGCTGAAATACTGCTGGTGCCGAGGCAATTCCAAAACAAAGGCGAGTTTGCTTAAAAATTCCCCTATGCGTGTTTATGCAAGTTACTTCTTGCGACTCATCATCCAACATGAATTGATTATAGGCGTTTGATAAGTCTAATTTAGTAAACTCCTGTCCCCCATACAATTTAGCAAAAAGTTCCGTTACTGTTGGCAAAGGATACTGATCGATTATCAATTGTTTGTTTACCCCGGTAGAATAGTCAGCACAAATACGCACAGACCCATTTTGCTTCAACACAGGCACGATCGGTGACGCATACCGCGCGTGATCAACCGGCTTTAGTATTCCTAACTGAAGTAAACGATCTATCTCTTTATCAACTTTACTCTTCAATGCGAAAGCTATGGGACGCGCCCTACAAAAAACTGGTTTCGCATCTTCCTTTAATTGCAATTTAACTTTGAACTTATTAAACAACCCTAATTCATCCGAAAACACCGAAGGATAACGAGATCGCAAAGCAGTAACCGTTTCACTTTCGTCTAATCTTTTACAGTATTGCATAGGTAATAATTCTAGCTTGAATTTTGAAATGAAGTCTCGTCCGAGAATCGGCGGCCCTCCGTCTCGCACAACATACACACACAGTGAACGCGATTCGTTCGCATACTGCACATTTACTTGTGCTACACCCATACAACCTATTTTTTCACCCGTATATGAAAATAATTTTTTGTTAGTCATCGACAAAGGTATATTGCTAAAAAAACTTTTTGTAAGTGCTTTCGGAAATGGCAGTAACTGCCGAGCCACTATCTATCTCGAATTTCAACTCGATCCCCGCAACCACTACCGTTTCTGTCATCGGTTCCCCTTTACGTGAACGAATGTTAAAACACTCACCATCATCATCGCTCTCATCCACCGCTCCCGAATCAATGTATTTAACTTTTTTACACATCCTTCCTAAGTGTCCCGTAGCCTTACATTTTCTACATTTATACTTCGTGAACCGACACTGGGATGTCTCGTGATTCTGATAGCCGCACACCTGACAACGTATTTTGTCCACCGCCATAGCTGAACTCGACGTCGGAGTCGCTTCTCGATCTGATGGCGGTGTAACTGTCACCTCTGATGCGCTATGCGTCGCAGTCTTTATAATCTTAAACAACTGATCATGTGCTTGCCCCACACGGCTCGTGCCAGTCGCCGCCGCTCGTGCGCTCTGCATGTTTTCTGCCAACTGCACTGCCTTAGTTAAAGTTAAGTCCGCTATATCTTTACTAAAAAGTTTTTCTCTATCGCGTCCCGACAGCATTCCCATAACAAATCTGTCCCGAAGCGCTTCTTCTACGTTCGAAAACCCGCAGTGTGCCGTCAGTCCGCGCAATCTCGCAGCCCATTGCGCATACGTTTCGCCTTCTTGTTGCATAGCGGCGTAAAACTTGTAACGCTCGCCGAACCCACATCGCTTTGGCGTAAAATGATCATCCAACAACTGGAGAATGTCCTCGTACGGCACGTCATGTAATTGCTTCGGCAACGCGAGCTCCGCTGCCAACTTGTACGTGCCATCAGTGAGTGCGCTTAGTAAAATCGCCCGACGTTTCGTTCCCGTAGGGTCGCTCTTACCGTCAATATCATTTGCTATAAACCACTGTTTAGTCCGATACTTGTACGTCTCCCAAGACTGGATGTTGTGGTCGAATGCCGATAATATTCCTACAGCTGCTATGGCCATTTTACTAAACCTTTTCCTCGTCGCCAATATTAAATACGAGGAGGACAGACCATTGAAACATCTATTTGCTAGTTTCCATAGTAACACACTGACTTTATTACGAGGTCCATAAAGGTGGTTTGACATTTGCATACATACTTAACAGATACGAAAGGATTTGTAACATAATCAAAGCGACCCTTAGATTAGGGGAAACTGAGTTTAGCGACTCAAAGATATTAGGGACGGACGGAAGCCATTATTTATATAAATATAACCAAAACTCTTTTCAAACCGAGATGAAATCGACCTATTATAATGATTTTCCTATCTTAGTTTGTATATTAAACCTTCATATTACTGCTCCTTAAAAGATAATAGGTATTCCTGTCCATCTAATATTATGGTACTTTCGGTAGCTTTTTTTCGGTATTATACTTTCGGTCGTAGACAGATGATAGGACACAGGGGTTTCAACAGAGCATTATGTATTAATCTGTAATGCGATCATGATTCATATTGGCCATTTTGCACTTATCGGATTGTCTGGCAATCTATTGAGGTAAAAAGTGGCTTAGTAATCGGGTAGTCGTTAAATCAAGTTGGAGGAGTTATGTGTTGCTTGAAACTTTCATTAGTAGGTAGCCACAACCTGTGTGTATGTATGTGGTACAGCACTACATAAATCTTACTAACTTTAGCGTGGGCCCAAATCTATTTTGCTGAAGTGTGAGTTTAGTATCAAATACCCTTGCTTACCTTTGAGAAAAGGTGTGTGAAATATCTGGGGAAGGTTCAGAAGGCACAGTCGTTGTCGGGCCTCAAATTGTAGATATTGGTTGTAAACGCGATAAAGTTATACAAGACTGTCTCTTTCGGGAGCCATGGAGTCATTGTAACGTTGTGCAACAACGTATGAATAAATCAATTAAAATTAGTTAATTGACAATGAAATTTAAGTCATAATAAATGAAAGCGCCATCTGCCGACAAATAGTCACATCAACTCTAGCGCGGGTTAACTCGCCAAGTATCTAAATGACGTAGTACGTAGGGACGCTACTAGCCGCCAGAGGCGCTGTTCAATGCTATAAATAGGAGTGCACGCGCAGTTTCGGGAACCACATCACAAATTTAAAATATACTATCGCGAAAGCATCAGTGCATCAGGAAATATATTAAAAATAAAATATAATTGTATAGGGAGCGAAATTCTCCCTAGGTGAAGAATTGTCTAGCTGCAAACGACGATTACCCTATCCTTGGGTGAGTTAAATTGTGTATAACATAATCTAATTTTTAAACAGTGAAAATTAACGGCTGTTGGTCCACCCTGTTATAAGGGGGTAGTTAAGTGGGTGTGAAAAAACATCTGTGTAAAATTAGTGCTGTAAGCAGATATTGTAAGACTTCCGACTCCTGCAATGGTTAGCAGGGGTCGGCTGTCTTTGGTAATAGGCGGGGAAAAGGGTTCAAGCTAACCCCTAATCTGGAACATTCCAGGGTCCACCCTTCGGGTTCCACGAAGGAACATCCACCCTACGGATTGTGAAGATCCACCCTTCGGGTTCCACGAAGGAACATCCACCCTACGGGTTGTGAAGATCTACCCTACGGGTTCTACAGAAGCTCATCCTCTGGAATTTCAAGTCAAATTGAGAACACCGTGCCATTCGAAATTGTGGACGGCACGGCTACGTCGCGGACTGCATCATCCTTCAGGAGACCCAAGATAAGTCGAACCCTGCGAAGTCCATCGGGAATCGCAAAACCCCTTGCTGCCTGACCACAAACCACGACCCCGAGTTTAAATTATAATATACCATCATTTTAAATTTGAATTCCATCTTTTTATTTCTCTCTTCAATTTTCTGAAAGCTACAGCTTTTCAGTGGCGCCCATATCGTGGTTTCAGGTAGCGAGAAAGCGATTTCCGACGGGAGTCGGGAGGTCATAGTCATAAGATATTTTAAGTTGTGCAAAATAGTCTTAAGAGTGCCCGTTAGCGGGGTAGTTTCCCTCAAAATTATTACAACTACCCAGGAATTTGGCTCTCCTGACCTCTGCTGCCAACTTGTTCTTTCCGGCTTATTTTGTGAATTTTATTAATTTTAGTCAGATTTCGGCAAACTCAAGAACAAGGCCAAATTTGAATTTTTTTCTCAACATAATTGTAAATTTTCCAAATTTTAACGGTCCCCAATTTAATTTTCACACCCTCAAGATTTAGTTTATGGTGGAAAATTTTTAAATAAATTTACAGTAAAAGTTTTTTTATTTCAATTTTAAATATTACTTTGTTAAAGTTCTGAAGTAAAACGTAATTTGAAACGCTTACATTAATTTTCGTAAGTGAGTTGTATAGTATATATTCATCATAAAAAGTAGTCAAAGTATATCACCACCACAATTTTTATTTTTTTACGGCGTCAAACCGCCTCAATTTGTGTATTATATTGTTGTATTTCCTATAGGTGAATTTACAGCGAGACCAACAGCCGATAATAACACTTCTGGGTAACAATCCTTATTAAATTTTCACGTTAGTTAAACGGTGGAACGAATATTTCACGAATTTGCACTTCACGTAAATAATAGAAGATTTATAATTGTTTTCACATTTCGAATTACGTTGAATTCTGATACACTGAATTAAAACTGTAAAAAAAACATTCCAAACGTAGATTACGCATTGAATACATTCTTGCCAAAAACCACTTTAAATTAGTAACTTTGATTCGTGTTTTGAAAAAACAACGGCAGATTTTGCTTTCATAACGTTTACGAGTAAGTTTATTTCCTAGCTCGATAGTAGAGGAAATTTTTTTTCCACATAAACTGTGGGTGGAAGTGAATAAAATATACTCCTGACACCAACAGTTTGATACAAGATATTTCCAGAATCGTCCAAGTACGAATCGGTTTTTACACAAGTCGAAACATTCAAGGGTTCCGTAGTAGTAAGGAACAATTTACATAAAAAAGTTAGTTACTACGATATAGATTATTTCCAGAACCGTCCAAGTGCGAGTCGCTTTTGACACAATTCGAAATATTGAAGGGTTCCGTAGTAGTAAGGAACTATTTTAAAAAAAAATTAGTTGGTACGAGTTAATATACAATTAACTTTTAGCACGTTCGTGGGAATAGTTACATTTCAATAAAAATAATATTAGCGTCGAAAATTGTATTAATCGATTAAAACTGTCAAACATTTAGTTAATTTCATCAACCCATCATCAAACACTTCATTTTCACTACTTACTGCTTCTGGTTAGATTATCTTCAAACACAGACAGACAGACAGACAATTAATATCTAGAAGGGTCCAATTTAGTATTTGAGCGAAGGAACCCTAAAAGAAAGAATTTCCTAACTCAAGTATTTCCAAACACAAACAATCAGTTTTCAAAAAGGTTCAATTTGTAATTCGGTTCACCGAACCCTAAAAAGAGGAAATTTTTTTTTCGGTATTCCGCGGGTGTGTCGAAAAATAGACACATTCTGCCAACATTCAAGTACGTAAACAGACAACGGTAAAGGCCGTCGTCCACTACAACAGAATTCGTTAGCGAATATATTGAACGTTCGTTGATTACATAAAATTAACTTTTCAAGTTGAATAAATAAACGTATTAGCAAACTAAAGTGTGTCGTACACCAATAGTAGCTTTCACTACGCAGGTGGCATATAAGGCACCACAGTTCATGACACATTACATTTATACACATATTGCTACCAAAGTTTTCACATTTTCATTTGCATACAACTAAAGTAGCAGATAAGCACACAATACATTGGAAAATAATCATCATCACTAAAGATTCCCGTCAATAGTAATTGAAATAGTCATTATAATGGCATTCAAATCAAACTTCACATCACTCCCAAAGGCGGAACTTGCATATGAGGTAAAGATCCGGGGAGAGGAACCTGGTTCAACGGTGGCAGCCCTCCGGCAACAAATCAAAAAATTAAAAATAACCACGGACGAGGAGGACTTACAGGTCTCCCCTTTAGAATTAGAGGAAGACTTAGTAGGGTTGTATTCCTCGCTGGCCGTGTTGGAGAAAAACGTGACGTCCCTTCAGGACAAATACATACTATCATTATTGACTAGCTCCAAAGCTTTATGTGCTCACATGGAGGCTAGATTTGCTAGAATCATTCCCCCAGAGGAATCAGATCTAAAGGAAAGATACGACGACTTTCAGCTCACTTTCAAAACCACATACAAGACGTTGAAAGCCATATCAGAAAGTTACTCGCATGCATCAAACACCAGCGAATTTGATGATGCGGACGAGAGCATTGCTGCCCCTACCAATGAAGCGCAGGAGGCAGAAACCCTCACGGAGATGAAAGAGAAGACAAATAACAACAACCTGAAGGAGAGTCACTTTCTAAGTCTTCCCGTAAAATATGAGCGATGCTCTCTTACGGAGCTTTCGAAATTTAAATACGACGGTAATTCGGAGGTACACTCTTTCATTGAACGGGTGGAAGATTTAAAACAAGCTCGAGAAATCGACGACAAGAGATTATTAACAGCAGCCTCTGAACTATTCACAGGCAACGCTAGGCATTGGTACCGCAGTAATCGCGATAAATTTGCGTGCTGGCAAGACCTAACGAATACACTAATACAGGATTTCAGAGTCAGCAACTACGAATACCGTCTATGGCAGGAAATTCGACAACGCACTCAAGGAAACGGAGAAGGAATAGTGGTGTACCTGGCCATTATGGATGGTATGTTTGCTCGACTAAGCAACAAGGTGTCCGAAACGGAAAAGCTACACATAATTTTGAACAACATCAGGCCCGTATACGACAACATCCTAGCAACAAATGGAGACATAGTCTCATTGGAACAACTGAAAAGTGTATGCAAGAAACATGAGGACATGGTGGCACGCAGAGCGTTCTTTACTGAACCTCCAACAGCATCTGAAGGAATGGTAGCAGCGGAATTCGCATTTGCAAACAGGAAAACTGCGAGCAAGACCTCAACATCTACGAGGCAAAGTTTCAACAACTTCAACAGAAACGGCAGCAACTTCCCAAGCAACAAATTTTCGACCAATACCTACAGGAACAGTAACGCCTACAGCGCAGGTTACAACCGCGACAGTCGTAACTTCAGATCGCAAAACACTGTGGCGGCGACAACATCGGACGACGCACGGCCATGTTCGAAGTGTGGTTCCAGGTATCATTTGACTATGGCATGCCGAAATACGAATGAGTCATATGGTTACAAAGGTGGGAAAAAAGAAGTGAGGTCTACAGAATGCAAAAACGGACTTACAGTTCAGAAGGAATCTTCTATACTCTCCCCATTACCTACAAATGACCCCAGACCTTACGCCAAAATAACAATAATGACAAACCCACAGTTAGAAGCATATGGATTGTTGGACACAGGAGCCGCAATTACAATATTAGGTAACAACTCACACAGAGTGTTACAAAATATAGGATATAAAATAGAGGAAGACATAAGTACAACGGTTACAACGGCCGGCGGACACACAACCGTAGTACAAGGAAAGGTACATTTACCCATCAAATTCGAAGACAAAACTCACATAATTACGGCGTATATAGTGCCTAACATAACCACAAACCTAATTTTAGGTATAGATTTCTGGCTCAGATTTAATCTATGTCCCAAGTACTTCGGACATATACCCATAATAGTGGACGATGACCCTAAACTGTCATTAGTATCCGAAGAGCAAAACAAACTGTATGACTGGCGTAGTCTCACGCAACAACAACGCTAAATAGCAGAAAAGATGATATCCAAATGTGCAGAAATATCATATGAGAAAGTAGGGCTAGGCAGAACACATCTATTAGAACACACAATAGATACGGGAGACAGCAAGCCAATCAAACAACGAACCTATAGAATGTCCCCTGAAAAAACACGAATAGTATCAGAACAAATAGACGAGATGCTAAAGGCTGACGTCATCGAGCCTAGTCAGAGCCCATGGTCAAGCCCCGTACTAATCGTTAATAAAAAAGACGGCAAGCCCCGTTTCTGCCTAGACAGTCGCAAGCTCAATGCAGTCACAAAAAAGGACGCATACAGCCTGCCATACATATCAGAGATTTTAGACAACTTGAGAGAAGTGAAGTATCTAACAACACTAGATCTTTCCAAAGCCTTCTGGCAAATTCCTCTAGCACCAAAAGACCGGGAAAAAACAGCCTTCTTCATCCCAGGACGAGGAGCATACCATTACAAGGTTTTGCCATTTGGACTAAGCAACTCAAGCAGCTCGCAACAAAGACTAATGGACAATCTATTTGGGCCACAGTTTCAAAACAAGGTGTTCTGTTACATAGATGACATAGTGATAGCGTCATCTACATTCGAAGAACATGTGTCACTCATTTCAAGGGTGCAACAAATATTAAAAAGGGCAAATCTAACTATCAATCTAGAAAAATCTAACTTCTTCAAGGACAGGCTAAAGTTCCTAGGATGCATCGTGGATGGTCTGGGTCTCAGAACAGATCCGGAGAAAGTGAACTCAATACTGAAATTCCCGGTACCAACAACAAAGAAGGACGTTAAGAGATTCTTAGGCACTGCGTCATGGTACAGACGGTTTATACCCAACTTCAGTACGATTGCTGCACCTCTTAACAAACTGACTACAACAAAGAAAGGAGCCCCGGCATTTCATTGGAACACAGAGGCGGAAAGGGCATTCATGGAACTAAAAGCACACTTAATAAAAAGCCCGGTACTAAAATGTCCAAAAACGTTGAACCATTTCAGGTACATACAGACGCAAGCAACTTTGGCATTGGCGCCATGTTAACACAATTACACGAGGGAGTAGAACACCCAATAGCATATATGAGTCGGTCACTGAGCGGTCCGGAAAAGAATTATAGTGTCACAGAACGAGAATGCTTGGCGGTGATAGCCGCATTAGAACATTGGAGGTGCTACCTAGACAATGGTCACAAGTTCACGCTATATACTGACCATTCGGCACTAAAATGGTTTATATCACTAAACAATCCAACCGGCCGATAAGCTTGTTGGGGCATACGGCTTAGCTGCTTCAACTTCGAGTTAAAGCACAGGAAGGGCAAAGACAACATAATACCAGACGCATTGTCACGAGCTGTACCAGTGTCTACCATATCCACGAAACAATGCAAAGTCACCGACAGCAAGGACGAATGGTTCATAAAAATATGCAACGGCGTGACTAGCTTACCGCAGGCATACCCCAATTTCAAAATAGAGAACGACGTACTATACAGACGAACTGACCTATTACCTAGAAACATATACGCGGAGAACCTAGGATATCTCGCAGAGGTGTTCAACACAGTCCAAGAGAACCTCTGGCGTAGCCATCTAAAGTACGCACACCATTACAACACGAGACACCGACACGCACAATTCGAAGTAGGCGACATAGTGTGGAAAAAATGCTATTTCCAAAGTGATAAGGACGCATATTTTTCTAAAAAACTGGCCCCCAAATTTATCAAATGTAGGGTCAAAGAAAAACTATCAAATTTGGTCTATGTCCTGGAAGATATGACAGGAACAAACCTAGGAAGTTGGCACGTTAAAGACATAAAACAACATACGGTATCGTCCATTGCACCTGTGAGTCGAAAAACATACACATTCCTCAATATTACATAACCGCTCAATCCCGCCGGTGGCGTGGTCACACCGGCGTATCCATAGGCGGTGCCCACGCCACCGGCGGGAACGGCGGCTGCACGCCGGACGTCACACAATATATCCTTATTTCTTTTACAGGAGTCGTACTACATAAATACTTACTGTTTCATCATGCTGGATAACTGACGAAAATAACTACACTAAATCCGAGAACACCCCATGTGTAATGGATTTATGATATTTGGCCGAAAATTAGGATGGGGAAAATGAAGGAGTACTCTCAGATTTTACCATGTAATTCAAAATAAAGAGCAGTTTTCTGACATAAATTATTTTATTTACAAAATATACACATCAACAATTCACTTTCACCAAAAAAATAATAATCTGTAGATATAAAATCTCCGAAAATAAAATAAAATATTACTGCCTATTTATTTGTTTATTTTTTTGTTTATTTTGGGGATATCGAGGCTATGTAATCTTAAATAATTAAAAAAAAAACCCCCCATTTTAATTATTGATTTTCACATAAATTATTCATATGTTAAATGTTAAATGGTATTTTGACAAAAGATTATAGTTTCTATTGAGAAAATCTCAACAAATATCGGTTAAATACGAGCACTGCACTACAAAAACAACAACAAAAAATAATGGTGACCTTCGCGTGTTATTTTATCAAATTTTACAAATTTAACTTCGAATTACACTGATAATATTTATCACAGCTGTTAAACAACATGACAGGATACTTTTAAATGCAAAACAACAATATTTGAAACAGAATAAACGAAAATATTCAAAAATTAATCGTATTAATACTTTCTAGGAACGGCGCCAAACAAACAATAAATAATGACAGCGATCAAATCGTGATTTCGACTTTTTTTTTCATTACATTCACTCGGCAAGCTCTCTCATTCAGTACCATAACCAATTCTACACATTAATTTATACAGAAAGACTTAGACCCGCGACCATACAGCCATAGATATCGAAAAATGTGCGAGGAGAACCAAACGAAAAAAGTTGGCCGCCCTGGTTGCCAAAGCAATCGACTGTTCGGGAGATTGGCAACTCGGGTTTCATGCGGCATTCAACGGATAGACGAATGCAGATAGCGGTGAGGGCCGTGGCACACTGCATTAAGATGCGTTTGCGAAAAGCGTGTATGGCATATCATTACAGATACACAATTTTGTTTTTGATTATTAAGTTGATAGAAGGGTTAAGGGTGTTAGCACACCGTAATATAATTTTAATACTGAGGTGGCACATAAGGTACCACATTTCGTGTCATGTTGCACGCATACATATTTCCCTACGGAAGTTTCACAATTACACGTACATAATACTTAGATAGCATCTAGTCGTCACACATTCATCATAATTGTCTTCACACACAATTCCCAACACTTAACAAGCAGTTTTTTGTTTATTTACATAGTGACACTGGCATTTTATGTTGTGTGACTCCCAAAGGCGGAAGGAGGGGGCAGACTAGCTACAGGCGAGTCACATTCGTAGATTAGAGAAGGTGACTCAAATGTCCTAAGTTTTGTGTCCCGACGAAAGCTGACGGGTTATTATAGCATGGAATGTGGTGTAACACTGGCCTTAGATACAACGATAAATAACACGTTTACATCAACATTATTGCGTCAACATTATACTCGCAAACAAAACACAACTTACACACGTGTGATTATATACGTACATACAAACATTATATACATTTAAGCACGCACATACATTTTATACCACTATGGTGGCACACAAGGGTCCCATTTTTTTTATGTAATTGGCGTTAGGGCCAAATATTAATTACTGTCGTCATTTATTAGGGTTGACATGATAGTCACACACGCACATACATTTTTTTACTACTATGGTGGCACACAAGGGTCCCAATTTTTTTTTATATAATTGGCATTATGTCCAAATATTATTTACTTCGTCATTTATTAGGGTGAACATAATAGTCACTGTCAACAGTCTACTACTAAGGTTGCGAATAAGCACTTAGTTTTTGTTATTACTACTAAGGTTTCGAATAAGCAATTCGTTTTTATTATTTTGTTTTGTTAAACGGCTAAATAGCCTAGTTATTAGTTAGGGACACTACACACTACTTTCAAAGGACTATATATAACACAAACACATGCAATGTTCGTTATGGGGACATAGGGGTTAACTAGCATCACGAAGGATTCTGCAAGTAATTTACTTTCCATCACATTTCTGTTTCATGGTTTAGTTGGGAGTTACTGTTAGTTAGAAGCATGGGTCTATCCCTAACAGAGTTCGTCGGTTACTGTTAGTTGGCAGCATGGTCTTGCCCTAACAGATTTATGTTGTAGGTTGTTTACTGTTACGAGGAAGCATGAGTCTTACCCGAACAGATTTATGGTGTACTGTTATTTGGCAGCATTTGTCTTGCCCTAACAGTCTTAGGTGTAGATCACCTTTATGTTGTTTTATTTATATGGCTACTCCTACCACTCGGAAGCTAGAGGCTTGCCCTGGGGGATAGCTCATCCTATGATTCGGAAGTGTTACACTAGCCCTAGTAGGATGTTCTTCTCTGGGACGGTTGTATAAATCCCAGCCTTCAGCAAAAAGCCTTATTATACACACCCCACTTTCAGGCGGTGCGTATTACCTGAACCTTCAACCCAAAGCCTCAAATACGTCTTTTCTCTTTCTGTCCCATAAAGTTCTTCAGAATCACCTACATACAACCTGAGAGTTGGTTTCATTAAGGTTAAGGCCGACTCTTCGCTATACCCAGCATCACCTCATTCACACAGCACACTAACATACACACGCACATAGACGAGTAGTAGGTCTAATGTTAGGGGCGTTCGAGGACGAACGCAGCATTTGACGTGTTGGGGTACGTCAAACGCTCACCGGAGCGGGGGAGTATGTAACGTTGTGCAACAACGTATGAATAAATCAATTAAAATTAGTTAATTGACAATGAAATTTAAGTCATAATAAATGAAAGCGCCATCTGCCGACAAATAGTCACATCAACTCTAGCGCGGGTTAACTCGCCAAGTAGCTAAATGACGTAGTACGTAGGGACGCTACTAGCCGCCAGAGGCGCTGTTCAATGCTATAAATAGGAGTGCACGCGCAGTTTCGGGAACCACATCACAAATTTAAAATGTACTATCGCGAAAGCATCAGTGCATCAGGAAATATATTTAAAATAAAATATAATTGTATAGGGAGCGAAATTCTCCCTAGGTGAAGAATTGTCTAGCTGCAAACGACGATTACCCTATCCTTGGGTGAGTTAAATTGTGTATAACATAATCTAATTTTTAAACAGTGAAAATTAACGGCTGTTGGTCCACCCTGTTATAAGGGGGTAGTTAAGTGGGTGTGAAAAAACATCTGTGTAAAATTAGTGCTGTAAGCAGATATTGTAAGACTTCCGACTCCTGCAATGGTTAGCAGGGGTCGGCTGTCTTTGGGAATAGGCGGGGAAAAGGGTTCAAGCTAACCCCTAATCTGGAACATTCCAGGGTCCACCCTTCGGGTTCCACGAAGGAACATCCACCCTACGGATTGTGAAGATCCACCCTTCGGGTTCCACGAAGGAACATCCACCCTACGGGTTGTGAAGATCTACCCTACGGGTTCTACAGAAGCTCATCCTCTGGAATTTCAAGTCAAATTGAGAACACCGTGCCATTCGAAATTGTGGACGGCACGGCTACGTCGCGGACTGCATCATCCTTCAGGAGACCCAAGATAAGTCGAACCCTGCGAAGTCCATCGGGAATCGCAAAACCCCTTGCTGCCTGACCACAAACCACGACCCCGAGTTTAAATTATAATATACCATCATTTTAAATTTGAATTCCATCTTTTTATTTCTCTCTTCAATTTTCTGAAAGCTACAGCTTTTCATCATCTTTCCGAGCACGTACCTGAAACATTCGATCGTAGACAGAGGGTAAGAAACAGAGTGCTTTTAGTCGGTAGGAGTCCAGCATTGCATTCATGAGGAATTTCACACGAATTAATATCGCCCAACAGGACGTACCTATTATTACATTAATTGTATTATGTACTAACAAACGGGTTGTATGTACGAGCGTGAGAAAGGGACAGGGTTTTGTGCGACACATAATCGGGCCCAAGAGGAAAACTTATGGCTAGTAGACATGACAACGATTTATCGCAGCGATTAGAGTGCACAGTCCGTTTGTGCCGTTTATCTACTGTCCACAGTGTGTCCACGCGTCTGCAATATCTTTTTCTATCGTTAGTTTCATAGATACATACTGCCACGCCTTTTCCCCGAATAGTAGGCAGAGATATACTAAACGGCCACCTTCCCTTTTTTACTTGAGGGAATCTTCATGTATGTCATGCCGGACTTCTAATATTTAATACTATTATATTATCTTTGCTTCTACGGTACCTTTCCATACATGACATTTCATCGACCGGGAGTCCCGGGTGAGCACTCCATGATAACCAGCAGAAACATAGTAGGTAGGTATACATTGTCCGCAATCGAAGCCTCGCTTCGTTGGTTCGAGTTTTATCCCGCTTTCTGGCGGGAGTGTTTAGGGCCGCGACCAAAAGCTATTAATTAAAGAAAAACGCAGAGGTTGGTTAGTTTACATGAATAATATATCTTTTCTCTGTTTCAATAATTTACAATATTGAAAAGCATATAATAATTGCGTAATTGAATATTCAAACCAAATATCTACGCGAATCATTTTTAATAAATGGAGGAATTGAAATTAAATTATGTTAATTTTAATTCCCTTGAGGGAACTCATGTAAATTAACCAACCTAACAAATTATGAATTTGGTTCACCTTAATATTACTTAAGGTATCTTACGTTAAGAAGTAGGCACTTAATTAAAGACATTGTTATCAAAGAGATTAATTTGTGGATGTACCATTATAACATGTTGTCCTGTAATATAGTGCATGATGACTGCAATATGTATTTTTACGTCTGAAAATTCCGTCATGGGTGCTATGCAGGAAACTATTACGTCACGCTGTCGCATGTGGTCTTGGGCCTGCTTCTGTAAGGACGGTGAGCAGTCCCCTCCACCGTCCTCAGGCTCTTGATCCTTGAGGCCAACAGACTTGGGCGAAAACTAGTCTGCGGCGCCCCCGCCTCAGACTGCGAATCTCGGGTGGGAGAGTTCTCTCCCGCTCCCTCCCCACCGCTACTTTCACGAGCATAACCTGCTCGCAGAAAAATGCAGTGGTGTCCCACTTACTCCCACTAGAGATCATGGCTATGGTCTGTGTATATATGGTCTATGGTTGGCAAAGTAACTATAGGCACACACGCATCAAACATGATGCAAGTCATATTATTATTGTCATTAATATGAGTCATTAATGAAGGTGAATAAATACAGTTTCCTCTACCTTTCAAACTAGTAAAACACCTTTGCTAACAAGTCATGGTAACGTAATACCTAGTAAATTGAGATGTTGTGAGTGTGTAAGGCATATTAAACCTTTTCTCACCTGAATTTGAACAAAAACACCGGCAAAAGTCAAGTCGGACTCGCGAATGAAGGGTTCCGCATCAAAAACGGCAAAAATCATTTTTATTTCATTTTTCCTGTTTTTAGTATACTGTCATAGTGGCAACAGAAATACATCATTCTTTGTAAATTTGTACTGTTTATCTACCACGGTATTGAGATAAAACAACGTATCTGACAGACAGACATACAGCGGAGTCTTAGTCATAGCGTTCAATTTTTATTCTTTGGATACGGAACCATAAAAAGTTTGATATATACATCTTCCTTAACGTGTACTGCTAGGAAATGAAAAAGAACCGACTGAGTTAAGTCCTTTGTATTTTTGTTACGTGATGAGAAAGAGTAAATGATTCTTTGTGTAACATGTAACCTGAATAAAGTTTCGAACAATGCCTCCCCCTGAACTTAACTTTTGAGCCCACATACTTCCATTAAATGGATTAGGGGGTATTCCAATGTAATTCAATATTTAGGCTCGTATTAATTGAAATAGTTACTTATTTTAATCAAAAACTTTGGCGCTTATCAGTGTTTTAATCAAAGATAATAAACTAAATTCAATAAACGACCAAGACAAAATCCGAACATAATTATGGTTTTTGTGATTTACGACGGCGCGGCGCGGCGCGGTACAAGCAATCTAGGGATATACTTACCAGTCTAGCCAAGACTGGTAACTATAGGTTCTTAATACTATTTTATTTACCAGGGGACGTCACGCGGTTTCACCCGCATAGCTCCCGTATTCCAAAGGAAATATAGCCTATATAAAATATAGTCTATGTTCACTGGGGATAGTGTAACTTCTCGACAGTGAAAGAATTTTTCATATCGGTTCAGTAGTTTCGGAGCCTATTCGATGCGAACAAATAAACAAACAATCAAAAATTTCCTCTTTCTGATATTAGTATAGAAAACCTACAAAAACGCTTGTAGCCTGCTAACTCGATAAACTATCGTTCATCTTACACTATAGTTGGTCCTCAGATGGGTGAATGTTTTGTGTCAGTTTCATTTAAGAGCGTTGTTCACAATCTTTAAGCCAAGTTGAATGTCTTCTAGGCAGCTTGAAAACTCAACAGTGAGTAACCCACAATCTGAGCCGGTCGATTTCGACACGACAATCGCTCCGTCATTTGTTATGTGGGATAAAGTATGAATAGTGAAATGTGGGCGTACCTACAGTATACTTGCATACTCTTTCTATATGTGTACCTATGTAATTTACTAGCTGTTCCCCGCGGCTTCGGCCGCGTAGAGGTTGGTATCGCGTAGAAGTCGTTATCGGGTAAAATCGTAACACTCCTTAGGCGCAGTCGGTTTAAAAGCCCTTCCAAGGGCTTTGAACAATCTTTATACCAAATTTCATCTCAATCGCTTCAGCCGTTAATGCGTGAAAGAGTAACAGACAGACAGACAGAGATAATTTCGCATTTATAATGTTAGTAGGGAGTAGGGAAGTAGGGATGTGTACCTAGTGGCGAAATTATCACCATTAAACTCATGACAGTAACTATAACAAGTCTATGGAAATCGCTTCTCAATTCTGTTTTCCTATTTGCTTATACATACTGACAAAATGAGCTTTCGTTGTATGTATGACACGTAATCTGTCGTTGTTGCAGCAGATAACGCAATGTGTGCCAATATGTCGATACCGGATACTATATAAAACTGTTTACTTAGCTGTCGATCAATATTTGGCGCGAACTAAATTAGGAGCATTGACTCGTGTTGAGCGGTGGTGTCAGCTATTCATTATGATGACGTGTGCTAAAGAATACAAATTATTACTGTGCAAAATACTTATTTAAGCCTGAAACAATTTCAAACAAGTTCCTGAAACTATTTTAATAAAGCCAAACAATATATCCTGTCATTTTCTGAAATGGAGGATATCCCGTAGATTACTTTATACAACAACCAGTTTCAGGTTAATTTGTTGGTATTTCCACGACATGATAAATTCATGTCGTGGAAATACCAAAGAATACTGTGAATTTTAATGTAATCCCTTCATCACTCAGGAAGTGTACTGATCTTTCTCAAAAATTATATCTACGAAAAATTTTAATCACATCGGCTTTCGAATGGAAAGCCGCATCAAAATTTTGTCTATCCGTTGCGCCGCTACGGTGCCACAGATACACATGTTAATCTTATAACACTCCTTGTTTTCATTAGGGTCTATTATCATTATTATCATCAGTATTATCTGAATACAAAAGTAGAAGAGCAATCAAGCGACATGTTCTTAAAAATTCTAGTGCGTATTTCTTGTTGAATTTGAATATCCTTGCTGAATTGCATTTGAATAGATTATGCATGTAACTGGTTAGCTTAAGTCATATTACATTGAAATATAAACTCAATCAGTCAGTCAAATCTGCCTATGCTAGTTCACTGCTAGACGCAAGTCTCTTCCAATTTTAGCCACAGCACACGGTCCAGCGCCCTCTGCATTCAGGTTCTGCCGGCGACCATTTTTAAGTCATCAATCCATCCAGACGGGTGGACCTCCCACCCTACGTTTAACCAATCTCATAGAAACGGATAGTCTCAATTGTATTATGAAAGTCTATGCTGAGGCATAAGTAAATATTCGTTAGGGAATCGCATGTGTCATCTTTGATATACGTGACTGGAGTTACAGATGAAATTGGTGTTGCTAGTTTTCACGTGAGCGTAGTTTAGTAGGGAAGCAAGAGCAAGATTGGTTATATAGATAGTTGTGGTTAATAGCTAAATAGTTCCGACGTGGTTAGATTATCTGAACCATCTGACGAATTACCTTTAAATATTGCGCACGGTATGTCAATAACACACACGACAGAAAATACCGTAGACTGAGAATACAATACGAATTACATTGGTGCCGTTATAGATTTGTGTGAGGTTTATTTTAAAAACGGGACCCATGAGACTTGGCTGTCCGTTTGTCTGCCTTTCCGTCCCGAGCCGTATCTCAGGAACCGTGATAGCTAGAAAGCTGAAATTTCCAAAGATGATAACATTTCTGTGGTCGCTATAAAAACAAATCCTAAAATTAGATAAAACAATTGAGGGGGTTCGCATACAACAAACATGTTTTTTTTTACGTGTTTTGGTACGGAACCCTTCATGCGCGAGTCCGACTCGCACTTGGCCAGTTTTCATGAAACCTATGTAAAAGTTTGACAGTTTTAGCATCAAGTCTTAATTATTGTGCGGAACTGCGACATTTTTTTAGTCACATATTAAATCGCTCAAATTCCAAATATCAAAATCCAAACTCATGAATGAAGACAAAAAAGAAACGAATTAACATGCTCTAAACAGACCGGTACATAATAAATAATATTCACCTGTAAAGAAACTTGTTGCTGTATTCATTCACAATGCAAAATGTAAGTCCATGGCAGTCCACTGCACAAATAACTTTGCATTTGAAACGATTCAAATATAAATTTTACTGAACTTTATTTCCTTGTTGCTAGTATTTGGTATTCACAAATCGCATCATGGACAGTATACATTTTGAATAAATAGAGTATTTTCGAATCAATTTTATTTGTAGAGTGACACGTATTTATTACGTATAAAAAGTGTTACATCTCATTTTTACGCCTCCTTTTGAAGTTGATATTTACGTTGTTATGACTAGTTATGACTGTCACAACTAGATACTACAATCCTTTTTTCAATCAATCAATCAAATCGGCTAATGGCAGTCGACTGTTAAACGTAAGCCTTATTTTACGATAGAGCAAAACAAGTATTAAGAAATCCCTATCATTCTACTAATATGATAATACGTTCGACACTGAACGGCATTTCCTTTAAGCATCAATAATCTGGTTTTGACATGACAAATTTTCAGAACTCAAAGTGTTGGTGTTACGTGATAAGCGGCTGTCTGATCTGGTAATGACATCAGCACTTAATGAAACTACGACTTATGAGTATGACAGCGGGATCGTTATTTAGGGTAGATTTTACTTTGACATAATACATAACACTGACACTTATGCTATTGATATAAATAGGCTATTGAAGCGTGACAAGATTGATTTTACTAATGTCGTAGTCAATCTAACAGGATACCAGGATGTAAAAAGGATAAATCTTAAGGATCCAAGTCAACCTCACCGCAAGTAGCCCCTACATTGTAGGTGTAATACTTGCATGTGAGGTCTATGGCATCTTCTGATCAGTCTGTTTTCCCGACCATGTTTCAGAATTAAGAATTCAAATCACAGGGGCTCATAGCATCTGAGAAAGATAGATCCCAGGCCCTAAATGCAGGTAGAGTATGAAAGCGATTGGTAGGATTTAAAAAAATATAAACTGGTCTTCAAATATTTTTATTGGGCGATTTATTTTTGTTAGTTTCATCATGAAAATCGGTTAAAAATTTCTCAAACCATTTTTCAATCGATTTTCATCGAAATTTGTTTTCTTGATCTTTATTTTTATAATTTAATTTCAAAACACCCTGAATTGCTTACTAAAATTATTAGCTATTAATCTGTGAGCTGTAAATAAATTCAAAAGGAAGATGTTTGGGTAAACAATCTAATTTTTCATATTAGCGGTTTTTATTTGATGTCAAACCCTTCCTGGATATATATTATTATCGGCTTTGTTGAGAGCGACTCCACGCTGTCTGGACTTCCATATTCTTGAGGCCATCCATGCCATTGTTTAATTCGTTGGTCAGTAGGTGCTCATGAGTTGACTCAGATTCCGAAGATTTTGGTTTGATCAGTATACCGACTATAGTAAAACAGTTTCATATAGTCTTTACTTTAATTTACATTCTAAAGCAATAAACCTATTTGTATCCCGTGGGTAGCTGTCGAACAAGACTAAGTTTCATGTTGAACTCAGGTGCTGCCAAGTACGGGCTCTGATATTACCCCTCTAGGGAAATACTATGTTAAATGTTAGATCGACAGAGCCTCTTAAGTAAATGCAATTACTTATTAATTCCCCACTGAGCTTAAAAATTGGCATTTTAGTGTTATGGATCGAGATATGAAGGCAGGTACACATTATAATTCAATATTGGAAATAACTAGTTTATAATGACGAAGCGAAAACGCTCTGAACTACATACACTCTCCATTTCTCATATTCAAAAGGAATTTCTTTTGTGTGTGTTTATTTCCCCCTTACAAATTGCAGTTTTAAACTGATGTTCATGAATATGGTTTCTGGTGTTCTTTTATTAACTTAACTTGTACACAAGATAATGTTTATTTTTTAATTCCACTAATTGTTCCCAAATGTATAGTATCAAACCTCGCTTGGTCTACTTCGCTCTCCGAGCCACTTGCACGAAATATTATGTCTCACATACAAGTGAAGGAACGATGGCAATAAATTTATTTAGTCAGTAACTTGCTGAACTTTATTTTGTAGGACTTCCACAATAAATCATTTTGGTATCTCTATTAGTCTCAAACAATATTTTGTGTATAATCCACTATAATGCCTGCTAAGTTACTGCGAGGACCGCAGCGATGACACGGCGCTCCACACGCTGGTGGAGTGCACGGCGTAGGCACAACAGCGCCAGGTCCTCGTAGTGGGTCTGGGCGTGGACACTCTCTCGCTTGAGGCCATGGTGTGAGCCATGCTCTCCAGCGGGAGTAAGTGGGACTGCGCCGCCTCTTTCTGCGAGCAGGTCATACTCGCGAAGGAGGCGGCGGGCCGGGTGCGGGAGAGAACTCTCCCACCCGAGTTCCGCAGTCGGCGCCCTGGGCGCCCCCGACATGTCTTCGCCGAGGACTATCGACCTCCATGACCGGGGGTCTGAGGACGGTGAGAGGGCCGCTCACCATCCTTACAGAAGCAGGCCCATGACGGCAGCGTGACGTGAGGAACTCACGCACGCCCCCCCCTTAGAAGCGGGGTCACACCCGAAACCCCCCATAGACGCGGGATTGCACCCGAACCACCCCCTGGGCGAGGCCGCAGCGGCGGCCGTAGGTCTGTTGGGAGTCACGGGACATCCTTCCAGAGGGCTTACCCGGGGCTCTCAACCATAGGCTGTTGGGCGTTACGTGAGGTTTTTTAGTCGGTAAGAGTCCGGCATAGCATCCTACGAGGATTTTCCCTCACGTTAAAAAAAAAAGAAAAAATGCCTGCTCAGTTTGGTCTGCCGTGGAACCTAATTCAAACTACGACTACAAAGTTTCGAGACTTTTTCATTTAATTTTACTACCAGTACTGTGTAAGTTATATCATAATGTACAGTCAGCTGCAGAGAAAAGGAAACAGGGCCGCCCTGTAAGCATTGACTTATTTCAAAAACTCTTTTATATATGTATTTTTATGATATTTATTTGGGTTTTTAAAATTGTGTAATTCTATAACTATACAAAATCTAATAAAAATATATTTAAGATTTTCCGAAAAATGCAATCCTTAAAGGGCGGCCCTATTTACTTTTCTTTGCAGCTGACTGTACAACAATGCGATATGCAATAAACTGGATACTGCTCGCGGCTTTGACTGCATGGAATTCGGTTACCGTTCCCGCTTTCCGTAAGAAAATATTCCCGGAATGTAAAATAGAAATAAGGTGTTATTCCCGACTCTATCTATCCCTGCAACAAATTTCGATCCAAACAAGTTAGAGCATGATTGAGTATCAAACATCCAAACATCTTCACATTTATAATTATAGTAAGAATTAGGACTATATTAAGGCCATACCCAGGGCTAACGACTTTGAGCAAATGGACGATATGACTCGCTAACATAGAGTAGCGCAACTACAGAGACATCAGAGTGAAAGAACGGAAGAAGAAGAAAAATAGTAGCGGAAATGCGGTCCTCGCTTCACCAAATAAACAAGAAACTGTGAGACGGTCTCACCCGTCTGCCCCTCTCTAAAACGTTTATTGTGAGAGTTCAATCCGATTGACGTTGTCATTTTTGTTTTACTTCAAACTTTGAACAAATGATCCACGTGACCTAGTGACGTAGTTTAATGCAACAGAGTCACAGACTACAGACAAAGTCTCGCAATAAGCCCCTCTGCACTCTATTTTATAGAGAGAGGCGAAAAGTAATTTAAAAATAAAGGACCGTTTGTATTTCAATTTTCCTTTGTTCTTAAGTGTAGTAAAAATACACTGTAAAAAATGTGATTGATCATTACGTAAAACTTAAATGTGACGAATTCACAAATTTGACGAATGTTTATTTACAATTACAAATCCAGAAAGGGGGGTCTTCCACTCGCTTAAAATTTTAGTTACTTTTGGAACAAAATTTCATTTCATTTTATTATTACAAACAAACAAAAATAGACGTAAACGCAGTTGCGAGGGTCAGCTAGTTATGTATAAATAAGAAGCGCTCGTGGCACCGCGGACTCAGTGTTCTGTAAGCGATCACTGTAGTGCTTACTACAGTGATCGCTTACAGAACACTGAGTTCGAGAAAACGAGCTTTCAATGATGCGGCAAATGAAAAAAATGAGCTTTCATTCACTATGGCCAGTCCTTGGATGGGTGACCATCCCTGTGACCACTTTGTGACAGTTATTTGGGCGTCGTTTCCGTGTTTCGGAAGGCACGTTAAGCCGTTGGTCCTGGTTGCCCGTAAAATGGCAGTCGTTAAGCGAAGTTGAAGGCCGTTTTGGTGGCTTGATTAATTTTAACAGCAGGCAGTCACAACCTGCGCCTGTCTATCTCAACACGGCAATACAGCTCACCGCCTATTACGTGGGACAAATTCTAAAAAGGTGAAATGTGGGGACATAATAATATGCCTCTGCCTACCCCTTCGGGGATAAAGGCGTGACCATATTTATGTATGTATGCAACTAGCTGACCCTTGAAAAGCTGTGTGCTTTCAGGAAGAGGAGAAGAGAGAAATAATACTATAGAATTTAGAACATGAAAATCAATAATTTATTTAAATTAAGCACTTGGGAGTCGTGGGTGTGGTAACTTCAGGCAGCAAGGATTTTAGCGATTCCCGATTGATTTCGCAGGGTTCCGACTTATCTTAGTATTGGGCTTCCTGTAGACCGCTGCCGTTCGCCAGGTAGCCGTGCCGTCCACAAACTCGGCTGGCACGGTGTTTTCAAACCGCAGGGTGGACGAAAGCTTGTCGCCCGTAGGGAGAATGATGGTTGGTAGCCCGTAGGGTAAACGTTCCTTCTTGGAACCCGAAGGGTGGATCTTGATAACCCGTAGGGTGGACGAACACTTGTCGCCCGTAGGGTGGACCCTGGAATGTTCCAGAAGACGGGTTAGCTGGAACCCTTTTTTCCCGCCCATTGCTAAGACAGCCGGTCCCTGTTAAACCATTCAGGAGTCGGCTGCCTTACAATGTTTGGTTATATACTAAGTTTACAGAGACCTTTTTTTCACACCCCTGTAATCTACCCTCCCATAACAGGGTTGACCAACAGCCGTTAATTTTCACTGTTTTAAAAATCTAGATTCATTATAATTAATTTGACTCACCCAATGATGGGGTTATTGACGCTCGCAGCTAAATCGCTGATCACTTTGGGAGTACTTGGCTCCCTATAATATTTTTTTACTTTGAAATTATACTCTGATGCACCTACGCACAGTGTCTTATATTTAGATTATTTGAGTAATGGGGCTTTGAAATTTGCGCGCGGTTGTTTTTATATTTTTGTACAGCGCCTCTAGCGGCACCACTCGAAACTACTCAATCGTCAAGACCGCTTTTTAAATACGAATAAGGCTTCCGCCGTTGTGACACTTACTCGGTAGATGGCGCTTTCATATGTTGATCTAATTTTCGATTCTAAACCCCTAATGTTAATCAATATTTGCCCCCGTTGTTTCACAACGTTACATACTCCCCCTCCCCGGTGAGCGTTTGACGTACCCTGACGCGTCAAACGCTGCGTTCGTCCTCGAACGCCCCTAACATAATACCTACTACTCGTCTATGTGTGTGTGTATGTTAGTGTGCTGTGTGAATGAGGTGATGCTGGGTATAGCGAAGAGTCGGCCTTAACCTTAATGAAACCAACTCGCAGGATGTATTTGGGTGATTCTGAAGGATCTTATAGGACAGAAAGAGAAAAGACGTATTTGAGGCTTTGGGTTGAAGGTTCAGGTAATACGCACCGCCTGAAAGTGGGGTGTGTATAATAAGGCTTTTTGCTGAAGGCTGGGATTTATACAACCGTCCCAGAGAAGAACATCCTACTAGGGCTCGTGTAACACTTCCGACTCATAGGATGGACTATCCCCCAGGGCAAGCCTCTAGCTTCCGAGTGGTAGGAGTAGCCATATGACGAACATAAAGATAACGGTGATCTCACCTACGACTGTTAGGGCAAGACAAATGCTGCCAAATAACAGTCCACCATAATTCTGTTCGGGTAAGCCTCATGCTTCCTCGTAACAGTACTAAACCTACACCATAAATCTGTTCGGGTAAGACTCATGCTTCCTCGAAACAGTAATAAACCTACACCATTAATCTGTTAGGGCACGACCATGCTGCCAACTAACAGTAACCGACGAACTCTGTTAGGGATAGACCCATGCTTCCAACTAACAGAAAACTCCCAACTAAACCAAGAAACAGAAAAGTGATAGAAATAATTTACTCGCAGAATCCTCCGTGATGCTAATTAACCCCTATGTTCCCATGACGAACACGGCATGTGTTTGTCACGTTGTTATGTGTACTTATTTGAAAGTCGTGTGTAGTGTGTAGTGTGTAGTGTCCCTAACTAATTACTAGGCTATTTTAGCCCTTTAACAAAATAAAATAAAAAAACGAGTGCTTATTCGCAATCTTAGTAGCAATAACAAAGCTAAGTGCTTGTTCGCAACTTTAGTAGAAGAATGTTGACTATGACTATAATAGTCAACCCTAATAAATAACGAAGATAAACGCTCTCTGGCCATTATGCCAAATCTCCAAAAAAATATGGTACCCTTGTATGCCACCATGGCAGTGTAAAATGTATGTGCGTGCTTAAATAAATAATATGTATGTATGTACGTATGAAATCTCCCCTGTGCAAGTTTTGTTTTGTTTGCGCGTAAGCTGCTGACGTAATCGTGTTGATGTAAACGTGTTATTTATCGTTGCATCTAAGGCCAGTGTCACACTACCTTCCATGCTATATAATAACCCGTCAGCTTTACTCGGGAACCAAAACTTAGGACCTTTGAGTCACTTTCTCTAATCTACGACAGTGACTCGCCTGTAACCAGTTTGACTCCTACTTCCGCCTTTGGGAGTCACACAACATGAAGTTCAAGTGTCATTATGTAAACAAACAAACAAAAAAAAACTGCTTGTTAAGTGTTAGGAATGGTGTGTTAAGATGATTATGATGAATGTTTGATGAGTATATACTACCTAATTAGTATGTAAGTGAAATTGTGAACCTTCCGTATCAAAATGTACCTCGTTGTCCGATGTGAAGAAAGGTGGTACATTATGTGCTACCTAAGTACTAAAATTATATGACGGTGTGCTAACACCCTTATATTTTCCCAAAAAATAATTATCAAAAACACTATTGTGTAACTGTACTGATGTACTATATAAACTATTAGCAAACACGTCTTAGCGCAGTGTGTTACGGCCTTTACCGTTATCTGCATTCGTACACGCATAGTTGAGGAATGTTTATGTTATTCGTCTCACCGATGCAATGGACGATACCGAATGTTGTTTTATGTCTTTGACGTGCCAACTTCCTAGGTTTGTTCCTGTCATATCTTCCAGGATATAGACCAAATTTGATAACTTTTCCTTGACCCTACATTTGATAAATTTGGGGGCCAGTTTTTTAGAAAAGTATGCGTCTTTATCACTTTGGAAATAGCATTTTTTCCACACTATGTCGCCTACTTCGAATTGTGCGTGTCGGTGTCTCGTGTTGTAATGGTGTGCGTACTTTAGATGGCTACGCCAGAGGTTCTCTTGTACTGTGTTGAACACCTCTGCGAGATATCCTAGGTTCTCCGCGTATATGTTTCTAGGCAATAGGTTAAGTTCGCTTGGGTCATCATTTTGTAAGTAATGTGACCCGCATGTTACCAATTCCCTACCATGAACCAAATATGCTGGTGTGTAACCGGTGGACGCGTTGATCGAGTTGTTGATCGCAAATTGGATTTTTGGGATATGTATGTCCCATGATCGATGGTCATTATTGGTAAATATTGATATGGCTGTCATTATAGTTTTATTGTACCGTTCTACGGTATTTACTTGTGGTGTGTATTTAGGTGTGAAGTTGATGTTGGGAATTTTGTATTTCGTAAATAATGTGTTCAACTCTTTGCTTATGAATTGGACACCGTTATCCATTAATACCGTTTGTGGTATGCCGTGCACCATGAAAACATTGTCCTCTAGTATTTTGGCTATTGGTTCTGCGGTAGCTCTGCGTAGTGGGAAGATTAAACAATATTTAGAGAAACAACACGTGACGACGAGAATGTATACGTGTTGTTTTTTAGAGACCGGTAAGGGTCCTACTAGATCAGTCGAAATTGTCTGAAACGGGCGAGAGCACTGTTTGGGACGGCCCATCTTGCCTATGGATGCTTGAGTGTCATGTTTGTGTGCTTTGCACTTTTCACAAGATGACACATAGCTTACCGTGTCCTTATATAGCCCCGGCCAGTAATACCGTAACTTTATTTTATGGTATGTTTTAAAAATACCGAAGTGTCCGGCTGTAGGTGAGTCATGGTTTTCTCGAAATACTGCGTTTCTCGCTTCGGGTGGTACTACCGTTTTCCACTCGAACTCATTGTTTACAAAGTCCTTTATGTCAGTTCGTCTGTATAGTACGTCGTTCTCTATTTTGAAGTTGGGGTATGCCTGCGGTAAGCTAGTCACGCCGTTGCATATTTTCATGAACCATTCGTCCTTGCTGTCGGTGACTTTGCATTGTTTCGTGGATATGGTAGATACTGGTACAGCTCGTGACAATGCGTCTGGTATTATGTTGTCTTTGCCCTTCCTGTGCTTTAACTCGAAGTTGAAGCAGCTAAGCCGTATGCCCCAACGAGCTAACCGGCCGGTTGGATTGTTTAATGAAATGAACCATTTTAGTGCCGAATGGTCAGTATACACCATGAACTTGTGAGCATTGTCTAGGTAGCATCTCCAATGTTCCAATGCGGCTATCACCGCCAAGCATTCTCGTTCTGTTACACTATAATTCTTTTCCGGCCCGCTCAGTGACCGACTCATATATGCTATAGGGTGTTCTACTCCCTCGTGTAGTTGTGTTAACATGGCACCAATGCCAAAGTTGCTTGCGTCTGTGTGTACCTGAAATGGTTCATCGTATTTTGGACATTTTAGTACCGGGCTTTTTATTAAATGTGCTTTTAGTTCCTTGAACGCTCTTTCCGCCTCTGTGTTCCAATGAAATGCCGGGGCTCCTTTCTTTGTTGTAGTCAGTTTGTTGAGAGGTGCAGCAATCGTACTGAAGTTGGGTATAAACCGTCTGTACCATGACGCAGTGCCTAAAAACCTCTTAACGTCCTTCTTTGTTGTTGGTACCGGGAATTTCAGGATTGAGTTGACTTTCTCCGGATCTGTTCTGAGACCCAGACCATCCACGATGTACCCCAGGAACTTTAGCCTGTCCTTGAAGAAGTTAGATTTCTCCAGATTGATGGTTAGATTTGCCCTTTTTAATATTTGTTGAACTCTTGAAATGAGTGACACATGTTCTTCGAATGTAGATGACGCTATCACTATGTCATCTATGTAACAGAACACCTTGTTTTGAAATTGTGGCCCAAATAGATTGTCCATTAGTCTTTGTTGTGAGCTGCTTGAGTTGCTTAGTCCAAATGGTAAGACCTTGTAATGGTATGCTCCTCGTCCTGGGATGAAGAAGGCTGTTTTTTCCCGGTCTTTTGGTGCTAAAGGAATCTGCCAGAAGGCTTTGGAGAGATCCAGTGTTGTTAGATACTTCACTTCTCTCAAGTTGTCTAATATCTCTGATATGTATGGCAGGCTGTATGCGTCCTTTTTTGTGACCGCATTGAGCTTGCGACTGTCCAGGCAGAAACGGGGCTTGCCGTCTTTTTTATTCACGATTAGTACGGGGCTTGACCATGGGCTCTGACTAGGCTCGATGACGTCAGCATCTCGTCTATTTGTTCTGATACTATGCGTGTTTTCTCAGGGGACATTCTATAGGTACGTTGTTTGATTGGCTTGCTGTCTCCCGTATCTATTGTGTGTTCTATCAGATGTGTTCTGCCTAGCCCTACTTTCTCATATGATATTTCGGCACATTTCGATATCATTTTTTCTGCTATTAAGCGTTGTTGTTGCGTGAGGCTACGCCAGTCATACAGTTTGTTTTGCTCTTCGGATATTAATGACAGTTTAGGGTCATCGTCCACTACTATGGGTATATGTCCGAAGTACTTGGGACATAGGTTAAATCTGAGCCAGAAATCTATACCTAAAATTAGGTTAGTGGTTATGTTAGGCACTATATACGCCGTAATTATGTGAGTTTTATCTTCGAATTTGATGGGTAAATGTACCTTTCCTTGTACTACGGTTGTGTGTCCGCCGGCCGTTGTAACCGTTGTACTTATGTCTTCCTCTATCTTATATCCTAAATTTTGTAACACTCTGTGCGAGTTGTTACCTAAAATTGTGATTGCGGCTCCTGTGTCCAACAATCCATATGCTTCTAACTGTGGGTTTGACATAATTGTTATTTTGGCGTAAGGCCTGGGGTCATTTGTAGGTAATGGGGAGAGTATACAAGATTCCTTCTGACTTGTAACTTCGTTTTTGCATCTTGTAGACCTAACTTCTTTTGTCCCACCTTTGTAACCATACGACTCATTCGTATTTCGGCATGCCATAGTCAAATGATACCTGGAACCACACTTCGAACATGGCCGTGTGTCGTCCGATGTTGTCGCCGCCACAGTGTTTTGCGATCTGAAGTTACGACTGTCGCGGCTGTAACCTGTGCTGTAAGCGTTACTGTTCCCGTAGGCATTGTTCGCAGTTCTGCTGCTTGGGAAGTTACTGCCGTTTCTGTTGAAGTTGTTGTAACTTTGCCTTGTAGATGTTGAGGTTTTGCTCGCGGTCCTTCTATTTGTAAATGTGAATTCCGCTGCTACCATCCCTTCAGATGCTGTTGGAGGCTCTGTAAAGAACGCTCTGCGTGCCACCATGTCCTCATGTTTTTTGCATAAGTTTTTTACTTGTTCCAACGAGACTATGTCTCCATTGGTTGCTAGGATGTTGTCGTAGACGGGTCTGATGTTGTGTAAGATAATGTGTAGTTTTTCCGTTTCCGACACCTTGTTGCTTAGACGAGCAAACATTCCATCCATGATGGCCAGGTACACCACTATTCCTTCTCCGTTTCCCTGAGTGCGTTGTCGAATTTCTTGCCATAGGCGGTATTCGTAGTTGCTGACTCCGAAATCCTGTATTAGCGCATTCGTTAGATCTTGCCAGCACGCAAATTTATCGCGATTACTGCGGTACCAATGCCTAGCGTTGCCTGTGAATAGTTCAGAGGCTGCTGTTAACAATCTCTTGTCGTCGATTTCTCGAGCCTGCCTAAAATCCTCCACCCGCTCAATGAAAGAATGTACCTCCGAATTCCCGTCGTATTTAAATTTGGAAAGCTCCGTAAGAAAGCATCGCTCATATATTACGGGAAGATTTAGAAAGTGACTCTCTTTCAGGTTGTTGCTATTTGCTTTCTCTTTAATGTCCGCGAGGGTGTCTGCCTCCTGCGCTTCATTGGTAGGGGCAGCAATGCTCTCGTCCGCATCATCAAATTCGCTGGTGTTTGATGCATGCGAATAACTTTCGGATATGGCTTTCAATCTCTTGTATGTAGTTTTGAAAGTGAGATGAAAGTCGTCGTATCTTTCTTTTAGATCTGACTCCTCTGGGGGAATGATTCTAGCAAACCTAGACTCCATGTGAGCACATAAGGCTTTGGAGCTAGCCAATAATGACAGTTTGTACTTGTCCTGAAGGGACGCCACGTTCTTCTCCAACACGGCCAGCGAGGAGTACAACCCTACTAAGTCTTCCTCCAAATCCAAAGGGGAGACCTGTAAGTCCTCTTCGTCCGTGGTTATCTTTAGTTTTGGTCTTCCTGTAGACCGCTGCCGTTCGCCAGGTAGCCGTGCCGTCCACAAACTCGGCTGGCACGGTGTTTTCAAACCGCAGGGTGGACGAAAGCTTGTCGCCCGTAGGGAGAATGATGGTTGGTAGCCCTTAGGGTAAACGTTCCTTCTTGGAACCCGAAGGGTGGATCTTGATAACCCGTAGGGTGGACGAACACTTGTCGCCCGTAGGGTGGACCCTGGAATGTTCCAGAAGACGGGTTAGCTGGAACCCTTTTTTCCCGCCCATTGCTAAGACAGCCGGTCCCTGTTAAACCATTCAGGAGTTGGCTGCCTTACAATGTTTGGTTATATACTAAGTTTACAGAGACCTTTTTTTCACACCCCTGTAATCTACCCTCCCATAACAGGGTTGACCAACAGCCGTTAATTTTCACTGTTTTAAAAATCTAGATTCATTATAATTAATTTGACTCACCCAATGATGGGGTTATTGACGCTCGCAGCTAAATCGCTGATCACTTTGGGAGTACTTGGCTCCCTATAATATTTTTTCACTTTGAAATTATACTCTGATGCACCTACGCACAGTGTCTTATATTTAGATTATTTGAGTAATGGGGCTTTGAAATTTGCGCGCGGTTGTTTTTATATTTTTGTACAGCGCCTCTAGCGGCACCACTCGAAACTACTCAATCGTCAAGACCGCTTTTTAAATACGAATAAGGCTTCCGCCGTTGTGACACTTACTCGGTAGATGGCGCTTTCATATGTTGATCTAATTTTCGATTCTAAACCCCTAATGTTAATCAATATTTGCCCCCGTTGTTTCACAACGTTACACCCTCAGAACTTCGTTTACGATGAAAGGGGAGGTATTTCTTCATCAGACTCAGCGAACGGTGAGTGAAACTGCCCTGTTTGCTTTATCATAAAAGAACTTACACGTCGAGGGCGTGGACTGATTTGATTTAGAATCTATTCTAAAATAATTTATTTCAGTCCACGCCTTCGGCACGGATGAAATATTAAGCTCTTATAATGATAAAGCTAACACGCCGGTTAAGGGTAACTCACATTCAAAGGAACTCTTGAATTCTAGGTTTTGAGAAGTTGAGATGTCTCTAACTCCTGAACTTCCTCGGATCAATTTTCATTCAAATCAGTAGTTTCGGCGTGATACGTATTCGGAATACAGACGGACATGAAAGTTTTAAATTTAATTTTGGCTTAAGTAGGTATCGATTAGAGAACGCGTTCTTTTTTTAAATAGCTTCCATGTTCAGACTCTCGACCCTCAACAGTTTTAATATTATGAATAGATATAGACTAGCAAGAAACTCGGCGGGCTATTCTTTTTAGTGCTCTGCTTACTATAATGTAGACTTAAAAAATCATAACAAATTGTTTGAGAATCCAACAGAGCCAGCAGATCATTTCCAGACTTACTTGTCTAGCAAATAATTGTATACAATTTTTGGTCCCGAGCAGGATTCGAACCTGCGTCTTCGGGTTTGCCGGACCAGACGGCCTCACCATTGGACCAACGGGACACTGCTCTCGACCGTCAACTCTTTAACTTTATTACCTTAACCAAGTTGCAGGTAGATGGTGCCTACGTCGCCCCAAGACGTAATAAGCTGAAAAAATTGACGGTTGAGAGCAGTGTCTCAAAAAAAGCAATGTGTTAATAATAACTGTAATATAAGTATTTTCATCAGTTGTCTATAATATATCCCTTAGCACAAAGTTATAATAGCTTAAGTTGTGTGGGAATGTCCACAAATATTTCTTCATTTATATATTTTTAAGTACCGCTTACAATATTAGCATGACTATCTTTCGAAGTAATTTAATAAAACAATACATAAAATAAGTTCAAATGCATTATATTCTCATGTAATGCAGTATGCATTGTGTAACTCGGACTCTGTTACACACATTACTCTGTACATGAATGAAAATATAACATTTTACGAGAATATTTTGAAGACCAGAGCGACACACGTCCGTCTAGCAACACGACTCCCCCCGCACTAGATTTTCGGGCGAGCGCGGGGAAGCAAGCAATGTGATGTATTCTTTGAATACATTATTAGTTATAATTAGTTAAAACTTATACTAATTCAAAATTAAAGAAAACCATTTTATAGGTCTATGTTTTCTTTAGTCTCTGATATAAATTTTATTATCATTCATTATTATATAGATGTCATACAACAGCTTCTTCTAAAAAATTATGGGCTATTTCAATGATGTTTTACTAATTATTAATAATAAATACACAATTTCTGATAAAACCAACTTTTTACACACATCTTTTAGATTTCAAATCTACTTTTGGCTATCATTTTTCGTATACTAATACCGAGAAGGATGTCTTCATTTGCACCTCTTTTTCGCAAATTTTGTCAACCAGTCCCCTTAAGTAGGTACCATTTACTTACGCCTGTAGCACACCTCCGCCGCGAATCCATGATAGCAGAACCGCTGTAATTTCGCCGAGTTCTTTCCCATGTAGAAGGAGCGGAAGACTAGCAAAACCACCCGTTATAATGCACAGATTTAACTATCTTCTATCTCTTTCCCCGCGTGGTTTCGCCAATCTTCGGCCGCCTTTTTAGGACACCAAATTTTTTGGTACAATTTTTTCTTATTTAGCTTAGATGTTTCCAGTGTTATGTATAAGTTTCTCGCCTATTCGAAATGAATTTATAAATACAATAGTTTAATGTAAGTAAGGGTGTAAAGTTTCAATTTAGTCTCACATGTAGCGAACTTCGAAAACGCATAGATCGACAAGTCATTACTTCGACAGACATTTGTTAGACAACACACACCTTCGAATTACCACTACTTCGACAGACGATTATTCGACAGACAATACTTAGACAAGACACATCTTCGAATGACCACTACTTCGACAGATTTTTTTTAACATTCTCTCAAAATAATAATGCTCTGAAATGTAATAAGCCCCACTTAATTAAATACGAGTATGTACCTAATCAATGATTGTAACTGTTTTTTTTATTATTTCGAGCCTGACCCGAAAATCTGACCAGGCTAGGTAAGAAACTTGAAATAAAAAACTTATATTTGTTCCAAACGTTACCCTCTTCCTAACCTGACCCGACATCTCGTTCCTATCATAGCCCGAATTGCGCGCCCGGGGAGCGAGGCAACGGCAGGGGTTGTTCAAGTCGTGGGTCGAATTCGGCGGCTGGGTCTCGAGGTCGCCCTTCACAAATCCGAGGCTCTGTGCTTCCACGGACCTCGGAAGGGGCCACGTACGGGATCCAGTCTGAGGGTAGAGGGCGTCAGCATCGGCATCGAACCCTGGGGCTCGTACTCTCGATGGCCGGTGGAACTTCGGGCATCACTTCCAAAGTTTGGTCCCAAAACTGAGCGGGCATCAGCCGCGCTGGTGCGGGGGACCCAACGCTCCTTACAGGCGACTGTACCTAGGGATCATGCGAAGTAAGGCCCTGTAGCGGCCCCCGTTTTGAACAACCCTTGCCATGGCCTTTAGTGCTGCGTCACGTTGCGTTGTTCCCCGCGCGCGCAATTCTGGCTATGACAGGAACGAGACGTCGGCGTCGGGTCAGTTAAGGAAGACGGTAACATTCGGAAAAATATTATTTTTTTATTTCAAGTTTCTTACCTAGCCTGGTCAGGTTTTGGGGTCAAGTTCGGAATAATAAAAAATAAACAGTTACAATCATTGATTAGGTACATACTCGTATTTAATTAGGTGGGGCTTATTACATTTCAGAGCATTATTATTTTGAGAGAATGTTAAAAAAAATCTGTCGAAGGTAGTGGTCATTCGAAGATGTGTCTTGTCTAAGTATTGTCTGTCGAATAATCGTCTGTCGAAGTAGTGGTAATTCGAAGGTGTGTGTTGTCTAACAAATGTCAGTCGAAGTAATGACTTGTCGATCTATGCGTTTTCGAAGTTCGCTACATGTCGAAGTATTGTACTGTCGAAATTCAGTCCGTAAGTCGTCTCAAACACCACAAATTATTTTATCATGTTTATTTATCTAAAATTTGACATCGCGAAATATATTTTTAGTAATTTCTAAAAACAGATTATGAACTGTATCTTTCCATAAACTATAATTTGATGTTGACAAATAAATCCACTTAGTTGATGGGGTAGGCAATCCCTTTGAGTATTTGAATTAACAATACGTTTCGTTTGATTAAGCATTCAAGTTGATTATAGAATTGAGCAGGCTGCAAATTTGTTTCTAGCAAATTACTTGTTCAATAAATTATTCTGTCTTAAAAGAATTTATGGAATGAATTACTTAGTACTCAATTAAGAATATAAAAGCTTGTTACGATATAAAGAATTTCAGTATTCTACACTCTCAAACTTTCGCATTTATAATATTGGTATTAAGTAAGACTTTTAAATATAGGTTTTGAGAATAAATTAAAAGATGGGAAATCTTTGATTACTGTCTTGAATTTCACACTAAAGCACAATGTTCACAGAAAAGGAATAAGATGAGAATTTACTGCTCAAACTGTCTCTTCTGTTACTCGCTTTGCTTATTCCTTGTTTTAACTTTGTTAATATATTTTGTAACGTACTTAAGTATCGCGATATATTTTTTACGATTTTGTTAGAGTAATTCATTACGTTTTTATTAAGAGAGCTCTAAGAAATGGATCTGATATTATCAAAAAAGCGATATGGTTCATCGAACGTACTCTGTGTAATTCAACGATACAACATATTACGAACGCGAGATGAGATTTTATACAACGCTGAGAGTGAAGTGGGTTGAATTTAACGTCTCAATAAGCATCAATATTTCCGATTAAGTATGGAAGATTTTCCAGAATAACATCAACTTTTATGATTTGTCAAAAATAAATTTAATTTAGTTCCAATTCGAATTGATAGGAAATGGGACAGCAATTTGTTATATTTCAACAAATCATTTAAGTTAATAGTAGTGTTCAGTGGTAAATGGGAAAACTTACTTAGGTATCCTTTTCGATTCGAACAAGATGGTGCAGAAGCCTAGGTTAGTTATAGTAAAGATAATATATAATAGTATTACATACAGATATGCAACTCCCTGCCCCTCGCTGACCAAGCTTCCCCACCCCCGGCAGTCCTGCGCCACAGCTCTCATTATAGTTGGCGGGTGTCGTGAGGGAACATTTGGTCACACGCTCAAATTCAAGCTCTGTACGATAACAGAATTGAAAACGAATCATTTGTATGAAGTTTCCGCCCTGTAGTTATAGTTAGGAGATGGGCTATCAAAACCTCATGGCATATTGGAAAATTAAAATATCATTCAAAATTATCTAAACCAAATATAAATACTCGTTACTTACTGATCAATGCATATGGCTACTGACATGGATGACTGACTCTAACTTGCCTTGGGAATTTGGCAGTAAATGTTAAACTGCATTCAATAATCTTAACGTTCATAAGTGTTTTTTTTTACGTGAGGGAAAATCCTTAAGGATGCTATGGCCGGACTTCTACCGAGTAAAATACCTCGCGTATCCTGCCTAACAGCCTACGATTGGAAGCCCCGGGCAATTCCTCGGACGGATACCCCAAAAAAGTGTTACTTTGTGACCGATATGCATAAAGAAATTTTCAATTTCATTTTTAATTTTTCCCTGAATTATTGCTCTAAGAGAAGTATTTACTTACTATAATGTTACTAAACTTAATCATGATTGAGATTGTAGGAACTATGTACCCAATTATAGTAGGTACAACTAAAAACCATTATAATTATAAGGTTATAATAACTGAGAAGATTTGGATTATAATATAATTCTGATTCCAACGTCCTCCGCTGGGCATTTTCCGCCTACAGGGCTGTCCCAACGTTCAGTCTTGTGCCTCCCGCACCCTGACTTACGCGACCTTCATTACGTCTTGCGGGAATCCAGCCAACGCTGCGCTCCTCACTTGCTTATACGTTCGCAAAAGTGCCCACTGTGAAGGAAATGAAAACATAAAGTCAAAGTTTATAAAACAACAAGCCGATTCCCGCGGCTCCGACCGTGGTGATGTCGGTTATCACGACCAGAAAAATAATGATCGCACGGAAATTCAATGCTGATTTTCAATAGATGGAAAATACAAAATTCATACAGGGTGAATTTTTCAAAAGGGATTGGATGGCCAAATCCGAAACTATAAGGAATAGCGAAAAATGCTCAAAGGAGTCACGAGCCCGATTTTGATGAAACTTAAAACCTCATCATTAGATTTTTGAAAAACCAATAATCCTAGCTGGAAATCGAACCCATTGATTTTGAAAAAAAATACACACCCTATATTATTACACCATTCGATAGTGTTGCTATTAAGGATCATATTCTGGGAAGTAATTACATACGGCAAACTAAGGGAAAGTGCTCATCTTTAGTATTTTTCTTACGTTAACTGATGAATTGTTCAAAATGTAGACCATTGTTTTTAATACATAGCTGGATTCGAGACCTCAACGATCGTACTGCATTCAATATTATTGATTCCGTTTAGAACATTCTCCAAAGAATAATTCTCAGCATGATTTAAAACACGGAATAGTTACGAACTATTCTGGAAATTCGAACGAAATAAATTATGATACAAAATTTAGGTACAAGATTATGAAATTTCATCAAAATTCTAAACTTTCCTTAAATTTGCCGTATATCATTACTTCGCAGAATTTGATCCTTATCAGCGACACTATCATATGGTGTAATATAAAGGGTGTGTTTTTTTTTCAAAATCAATAGGTTCGATTCCCAGCTAGGATTATTGGTCTTTCAAAAATCTAATGATGACGTTTTAAGTTTTACCAAAATCGGGCTCGTGACTCCTTTCAGCATTTTTAGCTATTCCTTATAGTTTCGGATTTGGCCATCCAAGCCCTTTTCAAAAATTCACCCTGTATATTTAAAATCAGTACACTGTTTTTACTAACTGACATAAGGACAAATAGACAAGAATAAAAAAATAAGTGTTCAGTATCGTTGATATAATTATTACCTATGTAACATAACACAAGATTTTTTTAAATATCTTCATTGTACAGACACGACTACTTTACAATTTTATAATAAGTAGTTCAGATTCAACCGCTCCCCTGGTCTCTGGCATTTCCATAATTATTATTACTGAATAACTAACTACGTAACTAAATATTTAAATATTTAGCTACGTCTAATATGTCTAGGTAGACCTATTAGGTTATTTGACTCACTGGATTAATTATCAATTAGTTAATGTGCCGTAACGTCATGTACAAGGCAAGCATTCCATTAAATTATACGCAAGTTAGTTGATTATGTAAATTTTACCAGTAATTTATAATTCGGAATTGGCTAGTAGGCAAACAAAAATGTATTTGGCACCAAAAAATTGTAAAACTGTTAGATTGCTATCTACTTAGCGACATTGAAAAGAGTCGAGATATTGTAAATCGTAAAAGATGGTACAAAACCTAAAAATTGGCCAAGTGCGTGTCGGACTCACGCACTGAGGGTTCCGTACCAAAAAAATGGTAAAAAAATCTCGTTTTGTATGGGATGCCCCCCTTAATCCAACCTTAACTTTCTGATTTTTGTATTTTTTGTCATGGTGGCAACAGAAATACATATTTTATATGAAAATTTCAGCTCTCTAGCTATCACGATTCCTGAGATACAGCCTCATGAGGACAGACAGACAAATGGACACTGAAGTTCATGAATAGGGTCCTGTTTAACCTTTGGGTACGAAAGCCTAAAAATGGCAGGTTAGGTTATAACAGTGACCATTGAATTGCAAAATGCCAAAGGCCGGGAATTATTTTTTGTAATAATATGTCTTATCATTAGTTTACAATCTAACTGAAAATAATCCGTAACATTTGAAAATCTTCTCAGTTTACATCAATGGAGCTTAATCTATCGATTTTTACAATTTTACAGTACAAGGGTGAACAGAAAGAAAAATACTCATGTTACATAAGGGCAACGAATGCAAAAAAGTAAGAGAGTTATTAGAAGGCTAGAGCAATAAAAACCGACCAAGTGCGAGTTGGACTCGCCCATGAAGGGTTCCGTAGCAGCAAGTAACATAATATATAAAACTTCTTGTAGTGCGTTGTAACTTTCATTGATGTTTTACCACGTTCGCAGTGGTAGTGATTTTTCTAGGCGAAAATTGCGGTTTATGACGTATTAAGAAAGAACTACTGACACGATCTCGTTCAAACTAATTTTCGTTGGTAGATTTTATGGCCATGTACATCATATATTTTTTTGATATTTATCATTCTCTTAGTTTAGAAGTTAGAGGGGGGGGACACACATTTTTCCACTTTGGAAGTGTCTGTTGCGCAAACTATTCACTTTAGAAAAAAATTATGTTAGAAACCTCAATAGAATTTTTAAAGACCTATCTATAGATACCCCACATGTATGGGTTTGATGAAAAAAAAAAATTTTGAGTTTCAGTTCTGAGTATGGGGACCCCTAAATTTAACTGCTTTTTTTCTAGTTTTATATAAAAATCTTGATGCGGTTTAGAGAATACATCTACTTACCAAGTTTCAACAGCATAGGCCTTATAGTTTCGGAGTAAAATGGCTGTGACACACGGACGGACAGACAGACGGACAGACAGACAGACATGACGAATCTATAAGGGTTCCATTTTTGCCATTTGGCTACGGAACCCTAAAAAGTAAAGAAGAAGTGCCACGAGTTTCTCCAACACAGCCTGTGTTGGAGAAACCCGTGGCACGTCATATGCGTAAAAAAATACATCTATAGCCTAGACTAGACATTTTCAAGTCTAAAATTAACTGTGTCATAGTTATGTAACCTCGAAACTTTCATTCAACAATCACTATAATACAATCTACAACCATTTCCGAATTTTCTACAATAATAATACCTTCAACATTAAATCAAGAATAAAAAAAAATAAGAAGGCATTATAAATTTCTTATTCGTATTATGATCACGCAAGCATCTTCTCTTAGAATTCAAATGAGGTTACCATCAAAGCAGCTTTTTATAACGGCCATGGCAATTAACTACATCTTCATGGCTTCATTTTTTAGAAAATTATGGGAAATTGTGAACAGAATAAAAAAAATAACACAGAAGAACAGAGTAAAATCTTTCATATTAGTTATGTTACGGCTGCATCAATTTAAATAGACTTTTTAGTGGTCGATGTCCTAAAGAGACTGTGAGAGTTAGTATTCATACAAAAACGTTCACATGTCACCATTTGCGCTTCTCCCATTTAATAGGCGATTAGTCTGTGTTTAAATAGAAAGTAAAACGATTGCCGTATTAAAATAGAAAATAAGGGCTTAAATTTGGCTAAACTACAACTACGTTCATAGTAACCGTAACCAGCGTCTTACCGTGCCTTCCAAAGGACGGAAATTCTCAAACTTTCACCCATTTACAGAACACTTAGCCGACGGGGCTAAAATCACTTCTAACTAAAAAATAATCGTCTAAAAGCCACCTGAATAATTACACGAGACTCATTATAATATCCAAGTACGAGTATAATCCTTTAATAACATTGTCGAGCAATTTTAGTTCCCCAATGGGACAACATTGTAACACAGATGGCATGCCAACTCCAGTTGACATTTCCTACTCATTCGGCTAGAATTAATTTTGCCAGGATTAAATTTGGACCACACCTTCATAGCTTTATACGTAACAGTTTGTTCTTATTAGGTACCTACAATGGGTATAATAACGTCTTAGTTGGAATTAATCCTGCCTTTGTTGTTGTGAACTTCAGTGTTTTCTTGCTTATTGTCTTGTTATGAATTTCTTCATGATCATAATCATAATCATTTATTTATTGCTGAACATAACATTGGTATTTTACATCTAAGGTGTTATAGGATGCAGAGGAAATTATATTCGGCCAATTATGGCATGCAAATTAATACTAAAGTGGTACAATGAATGGAATGTCACATAAATAATACATAATAGAATTTTTACATGTCAATAAAATTAATAAAACTACAAATCAATCAAATTAATAAAAAATAGATTATAAATTTATGTCCTTCAAATATTCATCAATTGTATAGTACACCTTACCTATTAATAATGTCAACAATTTCTTTTTGAACAAATTCGTATTGTTAATTGTTAGTAGATCTTTAGGTAGTTTGTTATATATTTTAGGTGCCATTCCTAATAAGTTCTTGCTAAATATTGCTTTTTTATGTCGTTGACAACGAATTTTATGACTATTTCGCACACTGTTTAGAGAATCATATAAGTGAAAATTGTTCTTTACAAACATAACTATCTCATATATATAAAGACAAGGCAATGATAGGATGCGAAGATTTTGGAAATATGGTTTACAACTATCAGTGGGTTTTATATACCACATATCGCCCGAACACATCTCTTTTGAGCTATAAATAAGGTTTCTGTGTTTGTTGAGTTACCCCAATATATCACACCATATCGTAATATGGATGTGACGGAGGCATGGTACGCCGTAAGTGCGGTTTCCCGATTTTCAATTTTTGCTAAATTGATCAACGCATAGGAACATTGATTTAGGCGTTTGCATAACCGGGTGATTTGTGTTTGCCAAGTCATATCCCTGTCTACTCCTATGCCTAAGAAAACTGTAGAGTCCGTTTCTTCAATTCTTTTCCCACCATATCTTATCACAGGTCTTTTGTGATTAGTTTTCACTAAAGTATAACCATATTATTCGGTTTTTTCTATATCGAATATTAATCAATATAATAAAAAGAAAACAGTGAACTATGTTGTGTTTTATACGTCTATCTAGTATCAGCCAGGTATTACGCGCATTTTATGTAAATTACATAAGACGTAAGTACAATTGAATTTAGTTTTTATAATGTACCTGATGCTCGCCGCTTCCCCCGCGTTAATTTTCCGATCCGACGAACCCGTTGCTGCTTCCAATCTTAACACATATTCCAGGGATCAAAAGTGGCCTATGTGTTAATCTAGACTCCAATCTATTCCTGTACCAAATTTCAGACAGATCTAACCATCCAAACATATTCTTAAACTTTCACATTTATCATACTAATAAATTCCATCCATTGTACATAATGGGAATTCATAGATTCTCATATGTATTCTACAATAGACTCACGTATGCTATGTAAGACCTATTGAAGCCTATTTCTATTTAATGAACAACTCGCGATAGTCAATAAAGAAGTACGGACAGAGCTGAACCGCACTTTTTCTTTCAGTATAAAAAGAAATCCTTTATGTTATTTCAGTTTTTCAAAAAGATTACTTTGTTTACATTTTTGTAAACATTCAAGGCTGAAATCAAATCAGAAATTCGACGACGCGAATTCAATATAATTAAATTAAAAGCGAGCCTGGAGGACGATCAATCGTGTCTCAAGAGATTATGAAACCGAGAAGAAGCCAATTAATTAAGTGCAGACGCCTTGTTCGTGGAACGAGAGGATTCGAAAATACGGAAGATAAATAAAATGGTGAAAGTTTGATATTATACTTCAAGTTGTAGTTTAGTTTTACACTTCTATTTCATATTACACTTCTAGGAATTTCGATACTCATCGTGTTTATATTGATTGCTTAAATCATTAAATAGTGTTAAGTTCGCGATACCTATCAGTAACAGTAAGTAATATTCTACATCAAATTTTCCCTAAAGAAATTAAAATATAATACCTTTTATTTTTTGTTTAACGTGAGGGAAAATCCTCATGGATATTATGGCGGACTCCTACCGACTAAAAAACCTCACGTCACGCCCAACAGCCTGTGGTTGGGAGCCCCGGGGAAGCCCTCGGAAGGATGTCCCAGAACTCCCAACAGACCCACGGCCGCCACAGCGGCCAAGCCCAGGGGGTGGTTCGGGTGCTATCCCGCGTCTTTGGGGGGTTTCGGGTGTGATCCCACTTTTAAGGGGGGGGGGGGGGCGTGCGTGAATCGCTCACGTCACGCTGCCGTCATGGGCCTGCTTCTGTAAGGACGGTGAGCATGAGAACGTATTCCAGGGATGCCATGGCTTGTTCCAGACTATAATCTATTGCCCTTTAAGCTAATTTGTTTCAACCGTTAGAGCGTGATTGAGTAAAAAAATTCCAAACATCTTTACAATCTTCCACATGTGTAATATTAGTAGGATGTATTTTTGCCCAGGCCAGCTGATTATATTCCGTACATGGCTCTTAAAATAAGAACTTCAATTTCCTTTTTTCACAGATTCCATATAACAAACAGCGTTGCAATAAAAAAGTAATAACTGCTCGTATGTTACGTAGTAAACAATGTTTACAATTCGCTATTCCGTTATTCGCAGACGTACGATAGGACACGTTGTACGGTTGGCAACTAAGTAAGAGTTATAGACTATTTTTGTTATTCTTTCATGTCCTAAGAAAAATACGTATTAAAATGATTGATTTTTGTATGGAATTTTCCGTGCTAGGGATATTATTCCTGGAAAACCCTTTTATATCGCCAAATTTAGTATCCAGTATCAATACCATAGGTCTATGGTAGTATCAGCCCCCGGTCATGGAGGCCGATAGTCTATGGCATAATACACTATCGGCCTCCATGACCGGGGGTTGAGGACGCCCCAAGACGACAGCGTGACGTGTAAGATTCACGCACGTTACACGCCCCAAGAAGCGGAATAACACCCAAGCAACCCCATTATATACATTAAAAACACACAAACTTCGGAACAAACATTTGTGGATCACACAAATATTTGGACCGACCCGGAAATCGAACCTGGGACCTCAGCGCGGCAGGCGATAGAATAAGCCACCAAGGCAGTCAATATGACTATTGTAACGTCTCGTGGTAAGTAGGTATGTCGCGGGCACGTAAGTAAAACACGGAGGCTGGCGGCAAACTGGTCTATTGCAATAAAATGGCGCGTGCACGCAGGCACGCGTACCTACCTAAATAGGGATGACCATCGACAATTAGTGTTGTCATCATTCGTTACATTCTCTCCCTCCTAAGTTACAGAGTAGGTTTTAACTACCTAGATAAAATGACACAAAAATGACACAAGAAAGACACATAAGATTACAGATATGGTATAACAATTAATTTTCACAAATGCATCGTTTAGCTCGGGTAATTGCACGCAGTGCACGAGCTGACACGCTCGGTGGTGATGGGGTCGGCTGGGGGTTCGACTCCGGGCCCGTTTCCGGGGGTTGAACAGGTGGTCCTTGCGGAGGGTCTGTCAAATCTGTCGGCGCGATTTCATCAGCACCAAGCGCGTCTTTTTGTTGACCAGTGACCCCGGATACGTCCGGACCCTCTTTCCCGTTTCCCGGTTCGACACCACTAGTTCGCGTAAGTGAATATCTATTTTTATAACCCGCAGCTATAATTTGATCGGCGTGCCTTCGCCACTGATATCCATCTCCTACGTCTACATTGTACGATACAGGACCTGTTTTTTTACAAATGGTGCCCGACGTCCACTTCTCCCCTTGTTTTGAGTAATTGCGTGCATAGACCTTGTCACCTATTTCAAAATCCCTAACTCCGTCAGGCCCGTGACGTACCTGACGCTCTTGAGCGGCGCGTACTACCTCTCCTACCTCCGGGCGTAAGGCGTCGAGACGACTACGCAGCCGCCTACCCTGCAACGCGACGGCCGGTGATATGTTTGTTGTAGCGTGCGGGCAGTTCCGATATTTAAATAAGAATTTACTTAGAGCCGTATTAATATCGTCGCCTTCGTGTTGCGCTCTCTTAATAGCTTTTTTAACAGTTTTCACGGCATTTTCTGCGGCGCCGTTTGTCTGGGGCCTGTAAGGGGCCGAAGTAATATGTTTAATACAATTTTTTTCACAGAACTCTTTGAAGTCCGCAGAAAAGAATGGTGGACCATTGTCCGTTATTAGTTGTGACGGCAACCCGAAACGCGCAAATATACCTCTAAAAGCATTAATGGTGGAACGGGCATCCGTGTTTTTCATTGGCAATGCTTCAATCCATTTAGAGTGTGCGTCTACTATTATGAGATACCTAGTGCCTCCACAATCCCCAAAGTCTGCGTGAACGCGCTGCCACGGGTGCAGCGGGAACTCCCAAGGGTGCAGCTGCACCCGCGGTGGCGCGTCCCGCACAACTCGACACGCAGCGCATGCTCGGCATGTCTCTTCAATATCTTTATCTAAACTAGGCCAGTACACATAGTTACGCGACAAATTTTTCATTTTATTGATACCTAGGTGACCCTCGTGAATTTCCTCTAAAATGCGTTTTTGTAATGATTGAGGAATAACTACCCTATACCTATACATTAAACATCCCTGATCCAAGGACAACTCGAGTTTACGTGCAAAGTAGGGACTCTCTGCTTCGCAGCTTGGCATCCCCGGCCAACCAAATAAGACATAGCCCTTTATTTTGTTTAACACTACACAACGTTCTACCTCGCGTGCAATGTCTTTAAATGATATAGGGAACGTATCTTTTATTAAATGTAAATATTCTACCGTAGTTTCCCTCTGCCCCAGTTGTGGTAACGGTAATCGTGATAGTGCATCAGCCGGTCCGTTGTCCGCCGATCTTACAAATTCCACCCTAAAATCGTATGCAGCCAAGCGTGCTGCCCACCGTTGAAGTCTACTGGCCGCAGTTTGAGGTATCCCCCCCTTTTCCCCGAAAATGTGCGTCAGGGGTTGATGATCTGTCCGCAGTAAAAAATTCCTTCCAAAAAGGTATTGATGATGTTTAGTAACACCGAATACTATCGCCAGTGCTTCCTTGTCTAGTTGACTATAGTTACGCTCGGCCCCGCTAAGCGTGCGCGAGACGCAGCTGACGGGCCGCTCGCTACCGTCTTCATAGCGATGCGCAAGTACTGCGCCCAACCCATACGCGCTGCTATCTACTGACAGTACGAGTGGTCTCCCTTCCTCATAATGCGCTAGTACCTGCGAACTTAAAAGAGTCTGCTTCGCCTGACTGAAAGCCTGTTCACATGTGCTATCCCATTTCCAACTCACCTCCTTCCTGAGTAGGTTATGCAGAGGGTGTAACAATGTACTTAAATTTTGAATAAATCGACCATAATAATTTAACATACCTAAAAAACTTTTAAGTTGAGAAACATTTTCAGGTTTGGGGGCATTGGAAATGGCCTCTATCTTTTCTGGGTCTGGTTTCAACCCGTCTTTGTTAATAATGAACCCTACATATTTGACACAATCTTGTAAGAAGCTACATTTACTTTGTTTAACTGTAAGCCCTGTATCGCGTAATCTTTCCAGAACTGCCCGTAAGTTACTTAAATGTGTTTTATCGTCAATTCCCGTTACGCAAATATCATCCAAAAATACTACACACCCTGGTATCCCTCGCAACGTTTCTTCCATAAGCTTTTGAAATTTCTCCGGGATACACGATAGCCCATAAGGTGTACGTCTATATACAAAAGTACCTATATGCGTAGTAATCGCAGTACACAATTGAGAATCCTCCGTTAATAGGCATTGTTCGTAGGCGTGGCTTAAATCAATTTTGGAAAACTTTTTCCCCCCGCTTAAGGTAGAAAACAGTTCGAATGTCCTTATTTCTTTTACAGATATATTGTCAAAAAAAATATAATATTTTTCACGATTTAATATTTTAAAGCACTATTGTTGCTTGAAAATACAAAAAGCTTGAAAAGTGATTAACATTCACGTGTCGTATGGAACTCCCGTTGAATGCCGCATGAAACCCGAGTTGCCAATCTCCCGAACAGTCGATTGCTTTGGCAACCAAGGCGGCCAACTTTTTTCGTTTGGTTCTCCTCGCACATTTTTCGATATCTATGGCTGTATGGTCGCGGGTCTAAGTCTTTCTGTATAAATTAATGTGTAGAATTGGTTATGGTACTGAATGAGATAGCTTGCCGAGTGAATGTAATGAAAAAAAAAGTCGAAATCACGATTTGATCGCTGTCATTATTTATTGTTTGTTTGGCGCCGTTCCTAGAAAGTATTAATACGATTAATTTTTGAATATTTTCGTTTATTCTGTTTCAAATATTGTTGTTTTGCATTTAAAAGTATCCTGTCATGTTGTTTAACAGCTGTGATAAATATTTTCAGTGTAATTCGAAGTTAAATTTGTAAAATTTGATAAAATAACACGTGAAGGTCACCATTATTTTTTGTTGTTGTTTTTGTTGTGCAGTGCTCGTATTTAACCGATATTTGTTGAGATTTTCTCAATAGAAACTATAATCTTTTATCAAAATACCATTTAACATTTAACATATGAATAATTTATGTGAAAATCAATAATAAAAATGGGGGGGTTTTTTTTTAAACAATTTAAGATTACATAGCCTCGATATCCCCAAAATAAACAAAAAAATAAACAAATAAATAGGCAGTAATATTTTATTTTATTTTCGAAGATTTTATATCTACAGATTATTATTTTTTTGGTGAAAGTGAATTGTTGATGTGTATATTTTGTAAATAAAATAATTTGTGTCAGAAAACTGCTTTTTATTTTGAATTACATGGTAAAATCTGAGAGTACTCCTTCATTTTCCCCATCCTAATTTTCGGCCAAATATCATAAATCCATTACACATGGGGTGTTCTCGGATTTAGTGTAGTTATTTTCGTCAGTTATCCAGCATGATGAAACAGTAAGTATTTATGTAGTACGACTCCTGTAAAAGAAATAAGGATATATTGTGTGACGTCCGGCGTGCAGCCGCCGTTCCCGCCACCGGCGTGGGCACCGCCTATGGATACGCCGGCGTGAGCACGCCACCGGCGGGATTGAGCGGGTACTTTACAATTCAGTTAAACGGATTTCCCCAGATTTGTTTTGTAAGCTGTACCTTCAACACCTCTAAAGTAATGTAGGCTGTTCAAACTTTAGCCTCCATTACAATAACATACGTGTAGCGAGATACCGTAACCCAACATTGTATGTAAGTTATCATAACATGTACAAACTCAAACAGTAAAAGCAATTTGTCTGTTATATGAATGCTTCTCGTGTTGACAAGGACCGCAGCTCCCATTTCGTATTCAAACTGAATGGGCGCCTTGTTTGTGGTGTCATCATTTGAAATTATTTAATTTGTATTGAATGTGGCTCTTTAATTACTTTTTCTTTTAATACGTAATTACTAGCTGCGCCTCACGATGCCTGTGACATACTAAGTAGTGCTCGTTCGCTCTAACTTTGCCGCTCGGCTCCATACTAAAGTCGAATTTTTAATTAGACGAAGTAAATTGACAGCAACTAATGTCACTTCTTCATACAATGTTGCTTATTTTCTATGACGAAGTGACATTAGCTACTATCAATTTACTTCGTGTAATTAAAAATTCGGGTATACGCCTCTACGCCAGCGGCAAAGTTAGAGCGAACGGGTAGTAGAACATTATATTATCAAACCAAAACAATTATGCCCATTTATTTACAAGTAGCTGCCCGTTTGCGTAACTTGAGACAGATAGAAAGACAGAAGCATAATTATTAATATCTGTTTAGGTTGTTGGAATTTCTGTTCGGCTATGCAATGATTATTAGAATAGAATAGAATAAAACTTTATTTGTACACCTCGTTAAAAACTATTTACAAAATTAAACACACAATTTCCTGTATTGGAGTATTCTTGGGCAGATTTTCTCGCAAGAGGTTATCTAGATAATTTAGGGGGACTAACAAACTGACGAAGTGTGAAGGTATAAAATGACGTCTGTCTACGCCCTGCGGCGTTATTGTTTGTATTGCATGCATGATTTTGATTTTTTGGTAATTGGTACAAATTACAATAAGCATTATTTAGCTCTGCACTCTTTTATGAAAGAGCCAAGCAGTATTGTGAAATGTTTTATAACATTTTTTGCTTATAGTGAAGATGGTATGAGCGATAATTACCAGGGTTCGATAGATCCACTTTCTTGAGGGTCCACATCAAAGAAGCAAGCAGAACTGATGTTATTACAGAAAATAGCGAGAGTCTCAAATTTTAATGTAAAAAAAACTTTGTTAGTATTTTAAAGGATCTCTATACATAAGTTAGTTTTTGCTAACCTAATAAAATCCTTATGTGTACTGTAAGGTTGTTGGAAAAGGGACATAAAATTAGATTTTCTATTTCCCCCTAAATGAAGTTTGTTGATTTAGGGCGTTCTGGACTAGGAGTTTGATAGATTTAGTTTATAGAACTCTGACAGTCTGTATTTATAGGCGAAGGTTTTAGTTTGTGTTTCATATTAAGTATTTTATTTAAAAGAGAAATGTGATAGCTTGGAACTGTAATACCTAATCCCATCAAAAACAATACTTGCAAAAAAAAAACCAAGTCTCGCAACTCAGTTCTTCTGCCTTAAAAAGTAGTGAGATTCATGTAATTACAAGTCAGTTATTGTAAAGCTGATGGCTTTCAGGAAGAAGAGAGAAATGAGAAGAGGTGACGTTTAAAATTTAAAAATAACAATTTATTCAAAAAAAGGAAAGAACTCGGGGTCGTGGGTGTTTTCAGATAGCAAGAGGTTTTGCGATTTCCGATGGTCTTCGCAGGGTTCCCGACTTATCTTGGGGTTTGGCCTTCTTGATGAGTGATGCAGTCAGCGACGTCTCCGTGCCGTCCACTCGTCGAACTGCACGGTATTGCTGAACCCGGAGGGTGAACGTGTGCTAACCCGGAGGGTGAAATATTGCAACCCGGAGGGTGATCTTCTCTCAACCCGGAGGGTGAACTATTTCCTTGTAAAACCCGGAGGGTGAACTATTGCTGTAGAACCCTGGAATGTTCCATACTAGGCGTTAGTTTGAAACCCTTTTTCCTCAATATTCCCAAAGACCAGCCGGCTCCCGCTAACCATTGCAGGAGTCGGAGGTCTTACAATATCTGCTTACAGAACTAATTTTACAAAGTGTTTTTTTCACACCCCTTTTACTACCCCCTTATAACAGGGTGGACCAACAGCCGTTAATTTTCACAGTTTAAAACTAGATCACGTTATATTCAATTAACTTACCCAAATATGGGGTCTTCTGTCTAGAGCTATTTGCTCCTTATACTTGACAAATATACTTTAATAACGACGACTTTTATACTTTTACTTTTCTCACTATTTCAATCGACACTTATACGTCCGTGAGCTAATTTAAATATTGATCTGGCGGTCCTCTTGCATTGATGCACCGCTTTATATAGTAATGAATAGCGCCTCTGGTGGCATAACTCGATACTACTCAACGTCAAGACCGCAACTATGACTATGAACCAAACCTTCCGTCGTTGCGACACCTACTCGGTAGATGGCGCTTTCATTTATATGACCTCAATTTCAATTCTAATTATCTAATTTTAATTAATTTATTCACACGTTGTTGCACAACGTTACATTATTTTATTCAGTCCCTGTTTACTGTATTAAATTTTACATAATTAGCTCACTCAACAATATCTTATAGTGTCCACAATCAATATTAACAATTTTTAATGTTTTAAATAAATAGATTGACTTGGCAATCGCATGAAAACATAATGTGTACCTATTTTGCAAGTAATACATTAAATTAGAGTGTTTATTGCGATTGCCCAGGTAAAGTAATTACAACAAATTAAACAACTGCCAAAGATATTTAACATGATGATAGTGTGTTTGGATCTGAGTATCTATACACTCTCAATATTAAACAGAGAAAATAAATTTGATTGCTTGTTTGTTTGCATTGAGTAGGCTCCGAAACTGCTGAACTGATTTGAAAATATCTTTCTTTGAGGAAACTATGCTATTTCTAGAAGATATAGGCTTGTTTGTTCCCGCATTCTTGCAGGAACGGGAACAACGTCTCCCCTCCAGAACTCCTTGGTTCCACCAGCTTACGTCTCTTCTACAGATTTTGCTGGCCTACTGCCCGCTTAATGCGTTTCTTCTGAAAGCTATGTCGACAACTTTGACAATATCCCTCAAAGACACTCCAAAAATAGTAGTTTTGAGGGTATATAACAAACTCACCGTATTTATTCACAGCTCTTCACTCTCCCAGAGAACTAGGGTAAATATTTAAATATAAAAGCTCATCAGTCACCAGAAACTCTGGATCTACAAATCCCAGTGTGAAAATTATCCTCTATTAAAAAGAAAAATGTTTTTCTCTTTAAAATATTAGTGCAAACTAAAGTGAAGAAATATTATAGCACATTTCAGCGCTACCGAGCTTAATTAGTTGTAAAATGTGTATTTCAAAGGCGAGAGCACACAGTAATATTGTCATTTGTGTTCCGTGTAAAAGGGAAGTAAGAAATTGCAACATTTTAATTTTTATACTTTCAGTAACTCGTCTTCAGTTTAAGTAATATGTCTTATTCCTTCACTAAACAAACATAGGTAAGTTCGGTGACTATACAATAATTTTGTACTTTACTTAGGTACCTATTGAAATTTTCGTGATTCAGCCAGGATTGCCTCACCAGGGAGGAACTGTTAATAGATTAGTTGAGTGAGCTGATATTTTGTTAGGTACACTAAAGTGACAGCTCAAAAATTTAATTCCAAAATCTGGCCAATGTTTCCGCAGATAGAACTCTCAGTGTACAAGCTATTTTTTAAATGAAAAGAAATATATCCTCCAGCCAAGGTTACAATGGTCATAAATATTATCGTATGAATCACTTAGACGACATTGTAACCTATTATTTCTACGCAGCACTGAGAAAAAATAAATAAAGAGATTTGAATAAATTTTTGTAGGGAATTACAGCCTGATGAAAATTTGCAAGCGGACGCAGCGTAATAAATTTCATGCTCTCATTTGCGGTATAATTTACAATGTGGATTTCAGCGACACAGAACGTTTTTGTACAATATGCCAATTAAAACCGCCTGTAGATACATTATTTAACAGAAAATCGTTAATGAAGACAATCTCGATGCCAACAGAAATGAAGTTATATTTTGATATGAAAATTTCAAGCTCAAATTGATGTTTCTGTTATAAATAACTTTGTTTGCTGAATTAATTTTCACTGGGACTGATTAAAGCTTGGCTTAGTTCCTTTCAAAAAGGCTTGCAGTTAAGTCTGTATGTTTAACTTGAGTAATTTTGACTTCAAAGAGACTCAGTGCTGCTTGAAGTTATAATAATAAAGTTTACATTTTACATTTATAATTTAATTTACATTACTATAATGAAATCATTTATCCCGAAATAGTAAGTAGCTGCGAGTTATGCACCCACACTTTGCCCGTAAATTTGTTGGTCTAACATAATATGGAGCAAGCCTATTCTCGTCAACAGGCACTATACTGGAGAAAGATTATAAACATTCTGTAATCTTAAACAAAATTCCCACAGCCAGGATAGAATGGTGTTACACATACTTTAGCAATCTCCTGATGTTGAGATTGGTTATTGTCATCAAGCTTGGAATTGCGGACTTGAACTAGTGTTGGGCTTGTGAGTGTCGAACTATTCCGCTTTAAAAAAATATATTGTTATACTGATAATTAGTTTAGATCCTTGTTTACGTCACCAGTAAGTCTTGCACTTGTATGTGACTGAAGAATAAGTTCATGGCCGAGTAACAAAAAAAAACTCGATATAAAATTCTGTATCAACCGATCTGACCAGCGGCAGCGTGGTACGGTATGGCAATCATCCTCCCAAAGTTAAATAAGGAGGGGTTCAGCAGAGAACACTTTTCACACACAAACTGACATCAAATTACTTTTTGATGAATGATAATGAATAAAAACAGTTGCACTTCATAGCTTATTTGCAAGAGAAAGTTAGTCAACTATTTGAATTTTAACGTCAATCGATAACAAACAAATTCAGAAGAAAACACAATTTCTGTATAAATATTGCAAGGTATAAAAAAGATGTGATACCTACGCGTGTATTTTATTCTTCTTTTGAATGCAACATTTCTTCGTCGAGCCCTAGTTTAAATATTTATGCAAACATTGCACAAGCCATCAACTGGAACGAGCCCAAACTTCACAAAGCTTTGCAAATGAAGTCTGAGCGAAGAATAGTAGTTTCAAAGGAATATTTTGCTTTGTCCCGCTTACTATTTCCAATATTTTCTATCGTTCGCTTAAAGTTTAATGGCTTGTGTGAGAGATCGATTGCAGCGTCAATGTATTTTTATTTCTGAGCTGAATTTTCAGTTCGTTTGCTTCGCAACTGCGGTTTAAACCATAAAAAGAAAATACCCAACTTGTACGGTGAAGTTTCATTTTCATCACCGATATAATGTTCGTATTGTTTCTTTATACAGGGTGCGTGCCTGATCGACTGTGAAGTAAATGTTACGTTTCACGGCTTACAAACATTTTCTTGAAAAGTGGGTTGGTAAGTTTGTAAGTTGTTCTCTAAAAGGATTTTATGCGTTTTGGTTTATACACGGTAATGTTATGTATACATTACAGTGGTCTATATCAAAGGGATGACATTTTTACGGTTCCGCACTTAAAGGGTATAAACGGGAATATATTACCAAGGCTCAGCTGACCGTCTGTCTCCAGGCTGCAGAAACCGTGATAACTAGACTAGACTGCTGAAATTTTCACAGATGATGCAATTTTGTTTACGCTACAACAATAAGTACAAAAATTTCCATCCAGACTTGTTTGTTCTACGGTGATGTGAACCAATCGCTGTTAACGATGTGTCATTCATATTTACATCTTCATCACTATTTAAGCCGCGACGTAAGACTAGCTCCCTGTGGCAGAAGTAGTAATTGATGCTTGTGATTCGTCTGATATGTAGTAAAGATTCTAGCCCGTTAGAGTTAAATCTGGGTGGTCATAGGCCGAGTTCCAAATACGAATTGAACAAGCTGACTTCCACAATAAAATCGAATTAGACGCCCTTCGTCCTCCCGATCCTCGAAGGTAGATGGCATGGCACCGTGTAGTTTTAGCTTGCAGGGATCCGGTATGGCATCCATTAGGATTTCCACGTGTAAAAAATATCTGGGTGCTTTGAGTTGAATCGGTAAATGATTGTCTTAGTACAATGTCAAAAAAAGGTTGAATATCAAAATAAATTTATTTAATTAAACTTTATAATAAATTACGTGGCATCAAAATAATAAAGTCGATGAGAACCTGGCACATGCTAGTTTAAAACTAAACATCAGTTTATTTGCTACTGAAAAACCTTCATACTGTCTCGAGATGAATCGACTTTTCATTCAATATTGGAACGAGTTGTTCCCCTACATTATTGCTATTTTCATTTAGCATTTTGAACAACCGCTAGTTATTTTACTTTATGCAAACTTGTTAATTATAGTTAGCTGTTGCGTATATGTACACCGATTCCTTCGATAATGGATTGTTTTTATGTGCTACGTTGCTCACTTTTTGTTCTGTAGTAGGGTCATTTTTATATTCTGCAAATCAACACCTTGTATAATAAGCGTCCAGCTGGAGGTGCTTATCTATGTCGAGTCCCGTTACGTCGAGTCTCCGCTGCGTGATTCGCTTCTTGGGTGGGTGCAATAAAGCATAGTCGCCTCTACGTCGAGTCTCCGCTACGTCGAATCATTCCGAGGGCAGGTGCAATAAAGCATAGTAGCCTCTACATCGAGTCGTTGTAGTCGGCGACTCGATGCAGAGGCGACTACGCTTTATTGCACCGATCGAAGGAACGACTCGAACGTAGCGGAGACTCGACGTAACGGGACTCGACATAGTGGAACTACATGCTACAAGATGAGCTTTAATATTATTATGTCGTAATAGAAAATATTTTATAGCATATATAAATTACATTAGCATAATCTTAACAGCACATGCATACCATATTGTGTGTTTTCAGCTTAACATTAATGTTACAATAATAAATAACTTAATGTATCTTAGCTGCCATTTCAAGCGTTTATGTGACATTAACTTATGTGATCTTTATATAATAAACGTGACTATTTAAGAGTATTTTCGTAATAGTACAAACGTGTGGCGTGGCCATGTGGCAACGGGAAAGATAACAAAATTTCAACAGCGGTTCGTCACGACCTGCGCCTGTCTAATTTAACACGGCATTAGGCTCACCACCTATTACGTGGGACATAAAACTTTAAGGTGAAATGTGGGCTTAAACTATGCCTCTGCCTACCAGTGATGGGCAAAATGTAATTAGATTAACCGTTACAAATTATAATTACTTTGTAATGCTTAATTCAATTACTCTGTAACAGATTACTTGAGTAATTAATTACAATGAGTACTAGCAGTAACTAATTAATGAGTAATGGAATTACACGTTAATCTAATTACATTGCAACTAGTTACTCATTAATTCAATTAACCAACACTCATAATTACCAACTCTGTCCTGTGCTGTGGATTCGTCGCGGCCCAACCAAGGGGTGAATCGATATTGATGCGGTTTTTTGATGTAAGTCAATGTGTCCAGGTTGGTACTCAGCTATAAAATTTGAAGACCATCAGCTCAATTCCTGAGTGACGAAGGAATTTCACTGGAATTCCCATACGCTAATCACAAAATTTCATGATGGGTATCGTTTGGGGTTTTTTGGTATGCTGAGTGCGAATCACATGATAATTTTGCAATTCAATATGGCCGCCGCGCCGTAGTCACAAAATTTCATGATGGGTATCGTTTAAGAGGATTTTGGTATGCTGAGTACGAATCACATGATAATTTTGCAATCCAATATGGCCGCCGCGCCGTAGTCACAAAATTTCATGATGGGTATCGTTTAAGGGGTTTTTTGGTATGCTGAGTGCGAATCACATGATAATTTTGCAATCCAATATGGCCGCCGCGCCATAGTCACAAAATTTCATGATGGGTATCGTTTAAGGGGTTTTTTGGTATGCTGAGTACGAATCACATGATAATTTTGCAATCCAATATGGCCGCCGCGCCGTAGTCACAAAATTTCATGATGGGTATCGTTTAAGGGGTTTTTTGGTATGCTGAGTGCGAATCACATGATAATTTTGCAATCCAATATGGCCGCCGCGCCGTGGTCACAAAATTTCATGATGGGTATCGTTTAAGGGGTTTTTTGGTATGCTGAGTGCGAATCACATGATAATTTTGCAATCCAATATGGCCGCCGCGCCATAGTCACAAAATTTCATGATGGGTATCGTTTAAGGGGTTTTTTGGTATGCTGAGTACGAATCACATTTATTTATTTTATTTATTTATTTATTTATGCACACACTAGTATATAATAATATAGGTATAGCAGGAAACTTAGGTACAATGGTACTGCTTATTTCTAAAAGAAATATCTCCCAGCAGACCGGCGAGAGGAAAACATGAAGTAGGAAAAGAACACTTAAAAGTGTGTAATTAAAAAGAACAGGATAGAAATGGTATAACGCACATACAAAAGAATGGAGGCAGGTTTAACTATATAAATATAATAATAAATATTTTAAGATAAAATAAATAGGGTACAAACAATAGGTAATGTATAAATAATGTTTAAACATATTTACCAATGACCAGCCCTGTGCTCCAAATACAAAGATGTTCCTTTACGCTGATGACTTGGCGCTGGCGACTCAGACCACAACATTCCACGAAGCCGAAGATTGTCTTACTTTAGCTCTGATGGGGTTGGAAAGCTATTATACAGCAAACGGACTAAAACCCAACCCATCAAAAACTCAAGTGTGTACGTTTCACCTGCGCAGCCGGGATGCTAAACGCCGGCTCAGGGTTACCTGGTTGGGGTCTGAGCTGGAGCATTGCTTCCATCCAAGGTATCTCGGTGTGACCTTGGACAGGACTCTGAGTTTTAAAACCCACTGCCTGAACACTAAGGCCAAGGTAGGTGCCCGAAACAACCTGCTCCATCGCCTCACAAGCACGGCCTGGGGGGCAGAGCCTGGCATCCTTCGTACAACTGCACTGGCTTTATGCTTTGCTGCGGGTGAGTTTGCGTGTCCTGTGTGGTACCAATCAGCTCATGCTAGGCAGGTGGATGTCGCTCTGAACGACAGCTGTCGAATTATTACCGGCTGTTTAAAGCCTACTCCCCTTACTATGCTCTACCCACTGGCGGGCATCGCACCACCTTCTACGCGACGAATTGCCGCTTGCAGGCTGGAGAAGGCAAAACAAGAAACGGACTCCCGACATTGCCTATATGGTCACCAACCACCTAGAGTCCGCTTAAAAAGTCGCAAGAGTTTCATCCGCAAAACGGAAGCTGCACGCGAACACCCGGTAGCCATGACGACCTCACTGTGGAAACAGAAACTCCCACCACCTACTGATTTCCTACAGCCCCAGGAGAAATTACCTCCCGGAAACGACCTCAGCTGGCCGGTATGGAGGTCTCTCAATCGTTTACGCACCCTGGTGGGCCGGTCAAGACAAAATTTATGCAGGTGGGGAATGAGAGACCCGGGTTTAACCGCATGTGACTGCGGAGCCCCAGTGCAGTCCATGTTGCATTTGCTTTCATGCCCCCTATGTCCTACCTCCTGCACGAAGAGCGATCTTAACGAGGCCACTGACAGTGCGGTAAAGATGGCAACGTTTTATGCCCAAACTATCTGAGAAGTCAAAAAAAAAAGTGAATCATTGACACGATAGAAGAAGAAGTCCACTGCACAAATAACTTTGCATTTGAAACGATTCAAATATAAATTTTACTGAACTTTATTACCTTGTTGCTAGTATTTGGTATTCACAAATCGCATCATGGACAGTATAAATTTTGAAAAAATAGCGTATTTGCGAATCAATTTTATTTGTAGAGTGACACGTATTTACGCATAAAAAGTGTTACATCTCATTTTTACGCCTTCTTTTGTAGTTGATATTTACGTTGTTATGACTAGTTATGACTGTCACAAGTAGGTACTACAATCCTTTTTATCAATCAATCAATCAAATCAGCTAATGGCAGTCGACTGTTAAACGTAAGCCTCATTTTACGATAGAGCAAAACAAGTATTAAGAAATCCCTATTGTTCTACTAATAAGATAATACGTTTGACACTGAACGGCATGTCCTTTAAGCATCAATAATCTGGTTTTGCCATGACAAATTTTCAGAACTCAAAGTGTTGGTTTTACGTGATAAGCGGCTGTCTGATCTGGTAATGACATCAGCACTTAATGAAACTACGACTAATGAGTATGTCAGCGGGATCATTATTTAGGGAAGATTTTACTACACATAATACATAACTTATGCTATTGAAGCGTGACAAGATTGATTTTACTAATGTGGTAGTCGATCTAACCGGATGTACAAAGGATAAACCTTCAGGTTCCAAGTCAACCTCACCGCAAGTAGTAAACCCCAACATTGTAGGTGTAATACTTGCATGAGAGGTCTCTGACATCTCCTGATTAGTCACTTTTCTCGATCATGTCTCAGTAATAAGATTTTTAATCACAGGGGCTCATAGCATCTGAGAAAATCAGATTCCTTGCCCTCAATCCAGGCAGAGTTTGAAAGTGATTGGTAGGATTTTGAAAAATTATGAACTGGTCTTAATTTTTTCTTAACTTGGGCGATTTATTTTTGTTAGTTTTGTCATCAAAATCGGTTGAAAAATGCTCTGACCAAAAAATGTTCTAAACATTTTTCAACCGATTTGAAATTTTCATCACAGCTAAATAGCCACAATGAAAAATTCGATCACAGACTACAGAAAATACACGAAAGAAAAATTGCCACCCCGAAATCAATAAATTTCACATTCACTACGATTTTTTTTCAAATTTAGTTTCAAAACACCCTGAATTGCTTACCAAAATTATTATCTACTAGCTGATGCCCGCAACTTTGCCCGCGTAAAATTTGTTCCCGTTCTCGCTTACCGTAGGAACTTATTCCCGGAATAAAAAGTAGCCTATGTGTTATTCCAGACCATAATCCCTGTACCACATTTCAGCCAGACTCGTTCAGCCGTTCGACCCTGAAAGAGTAACAAACGTCCACACATCCACATTCACTTCCGCATTTTTATTATGAGTAAGATTAATCTGCGAGTTTTTAATAAATTCAAAAGAAACTTGTTCGGATAAACAATTTCATTTTTCATCTTATCGGTTTATTATTTGATTTCAAACCCTTTCTGGGTATTATCGGCTTTGTTAAGAGCGACTGCATGCTGTCTGGCCTTCCAAATTCGTGAAGCCAGCCATGCAATTTTGTTCGTTGGTCAGAAGGTGCATCAATTACTCATGAGTTTGTCTCAGATTTCGAAGAGCTTGGGTTGGATCCGTATACTTACTACAGTAAAACAGTTTCATATAATCTTTACTTGCATTTACATTCAAAAGCAGTAAACCTATTCGTATCCCGTGGGTAGCTGTCGACCAAGACTAAGTTTCATGTTGAACTCAGGTGCTGTCAAGTACGGGCTCTGATATCACCCCTCTAGGGAAATACTTACTATGTCTTTATGTCTTTAAATCTTTATTGAAATTCAATATACATTGGTACATCTTTCTTAACAAATAATGTTTCTTAGCAAATATGACACTGATCTTCACACTAGGATACCCTGTGTCGTGGAGACTAGTCTCTTTCGCGTGACACTCACGAAGTTAACTGTCCTGATTACTTTTACAATTACATTTATCTACACCTTATTTTAAAAACAAAATAATAAGTATATCTACTTAAGCCTATATTTGATTTTTGCGTGGCCAAACTAATGTTTGTATAAAAAGCTGAGTGTCGTGTATATGTAATTGTACTACATCTAAAATAACGAAAGAAAATGATATAACTTAGGTATTTACATAGTATTATTTTAAGTAATGCTAATTTACACATTCATTTTGACCTTATTACAAATCTACGATCATACTAATTATATCCTAATACAAACTATTTATAAACAACTGTGCTGGTGTGGTGGTACTATGTTAAATGTTAGATCGACAGAGCCTCTTAAGTAAATGCAATTACTTATTAATTCCCTACTGAGCTTAAAAATTGGCATTTTAGTATTATGGGTCGAAACATGAAGGCAGGTACACATTATAGTCCAATATTGGGAATAACTAGTAATTTTATCTTGACTAAGCGAAAACGCTGTAAAATATTTACAGGCTGCATTTCTAATAACCGAAAGGAATTTCTTTTGTGTGTGTTTATTTCCCCCTTACAAATTGCAGTTTTAAACTGATGTTCATAAATATGGTTTCTGGTGTTCTTTTTTTAACTTAACTTATTGTACACAAGTTATTGTTTATTTTTTAATTCCAATAATTGTTTCCAAATGTATAATATCAAACCTCGCGTGGTCTACTTCGCTCTCCGAGCCACTTGCACGAAATATTATGTGTCACATACAAGTGAAGGAACGATGGCAATAAATTTATTTAGTCAGTAACTTGCTGAACTTTATTTTGTAGGACTTCAACAATAAATCATTTTGGTATCTCTATTAGTCTCAAACAATATTTTGTGTGTAATCCACTATAATGCCTGCCAAGTTTGGTCTGCCGTGGAACCTAATTCAAACTACGACTACAAAGTTTCGAGACTTTTTCATTTAATTTTACTACCAGTACTGTGTAAGTTATATCATAATGTACAGTCAGCTGCAGAGAAAAGGATACAGGGCCGCCCTGTAAGCATTGACTTTTTTTCAAAAACTCTTTCATATATATGTATTTTTATAAAATTTGCTTTGGTTTTTAAAATTGTGTAATTCTATAACTATACAAAATCTAATAAAAATATATATAAGATTTTCCGAAAAATGCAATCCTTAAAGGGCGGCCCTATTTACTTTTCTTTGCAGCTGACTGTACAACAATGCGATATGCAATAAACTGGATACTGCTCGCGGCTTTGACTGTGTGGAATTCGGTTACCATTCCCGCTTTCCGTAAGAAAATATTCCCGGAATGAAAAATAGAAATAAGGTGTTATTCACGACTCTATCTATCCCTGTAACAAATTTCGATCCAAACAAGTTAGAGCGTGATTGAGTATCAAACATCCAAACATCTTCACATTTATAATTACAGTAAGAATTAGGACTATATTAAGTAGGTACCATTTATATACTTACGCCTGTAGCACACCTCCGCCGCGAATCCATGATAGCAGAACCGCTGTAATTTCGCCGAGTTCTTTCCCATGTAGGAGGAGCGAAAGACTAGCGAAACTTTCTTCTATCTCTTTCCCCGCGCGGTTTCGCCAATCTTCGGCCGCCTTTTAAGGACACCAAATTTTTTGGTACATTTTTTTCTTATATAGTTTAGATGTTTCCAGTGTTATGCATAAGTTTCTCGCCCATTCGAAATGAATTTATAAATACAATAGTTTAATGTAAGTAAGGGTTAAAGTTTCAATTTAGTCTCAAACACCACCAATTATTTTATCATTTTTATTTATCTAAAATTTGACATCTCGAAATATATTTTTAGTAATTTCTAACAACAGATTATGAACTCTATCTTTCCATAAACTACAATTTGATGTTGACAAATAAATCCACTTAGTTGATGGGGTATGCAAACCATTTGAGTATTTGAATTAACAATACGTTTCGTTTGATTAAGCATTCAAGTTGATTATAGAATTGAGCAGTCTGCAAATTTGTTTCTAGCAAATTACTTGTTCAATAAATTATTGTCTTAGAATAATTTATGGAATGAATTACTTAGTACTCAATCTATACTTATAATAAATCTGTAGTAGTGAAAATTCTGTACATTCAAACTATCAAAAAAATACATAGCAGGGGGTGTTACTAGACCGACACCGAACCCAAAAATGTGATAAAAAATTTTTTTGTCTGTCTGTCTGTTTGTTCAGGCATCACGCAAAAACTACCGGTTCGATTACGATGAAACTTGGTATAATTATTCTTTAATAGCCTGGGCACCACACTGGGTACTTTTTATCCCGGAAAAGTATATAGAATTTAAACCAAACTTAATTTTGCGGTTCGATCCCTAGGCCCAAAGTTATTATCAATTATTGCATAAACGGTTAATGGTACGATGATGAAACTAAGCATGAGCGTTGTTTGTTACAATTTGAAAAAGTAATTTTAACATTTTTGCAAATTCCACCTCCAAAGGTATAAAAAAGGAGGGTAAAGTTTGTATGGGACAACGTGATTCCTTGGTCCGATCTTCTTAAAATTTGGCATATAGCATTATTAACATAATTGATGGAAGACGAATTTCGTATTTTATTAAAATTTATATTATAATGAGCTAAAAAGGGAATGTAAATTATTTTGGGGCTGATTTTCTCCGGAGTTGGTATCAATACTCCTTAAATACTATTTTATACTTAAAAAATTACTTTTTATTTTACCACATAATTTGTAAAAGTTCAATACAATTGACGTTTTCATTTATGTCTTACTTCAAACTTCAAACAGATGATGTCGCGACGATCACGATGATACGCGAGATTTGGAGGTTGTACTCCAAGAAGGTTCCTGCTCGAGTCATGAAATCAAAATAACTGGTAAGATTGTAAGTCTATTTGTCCCACGACTTGTTCTGTATTTGAATTTGAATCTGAGTCCGTTTCTAACGTCAAATAGATATTTTTCAGTTCACGTCGGGTGACCGGAGCGGACGTATAACGCTAGTCTAATATCAAAATAATCGAGACAAGTTAACTGTATAGTCCAATATATACCGAAGTGAATAGTTTGTCAATAACGCGTGTGAACTGAACGCGTGTGATCTGAGACGCTGTTGCTGCTTGACAGCTAGTCTACAAAACCCATAAGGCTGGTATTCTTTTTACATGTTATAACTTGTTTAATAATGCTCCGTACAGCACATTTAGTAGTCATGAGGTCAATCTGCGATTCACCGGGCCTGTGTGTCATCATGCCGTCCACAGGGGGACGTGAATGCAGTCTTCAGTGGGAAATGTTTATGGAATGGGAATGGATTTATTATATGTTATATCGCAGCCAATAATCCGCGACGCTTAAGGCTGGTACCGGCTCGCGGTGAGGTGTATGCAACGCTGATACATTTGATGTCGTTCGGTAAGGAGTCAATGTACCCAATAATTGGGCTATAGTGACCTGAGTATGCATTCATGTGCATTGTGACATGTAAAATGTGTACCCGCTATTCTCCTTGGAGAATAACGGGTACCTATTTTAATTGATTGCAGGTGGAGCACACGGGAGCAGCTGTGGACGTGGCTGTGATAGACTCGCTCTTTATTTTATGGGTGAGTCTAAGTTTCAAGAACCCAGTATTATTTATATGTAGAAAGAAATATATCTAGATAGGATTCTTTCCGACAGATGATTTTGAGATTTTACTACATAGCCATAAAATTAAATAAAAAGGGCTATTTTGGTATAATATTAACCAAATATGCTTTATGGAAGTATTATTGCTAATTTATTCAAATTTTGTGTGACACAAATACATTGGTGAAAAGAAGAAGAAATTCTAAGATGGCTAGCCAGAAAAAATGAAAGACCACGCTTCAGGTAGTATCCACTGCTCAATAAAATAACACCGCATGTTACCATCTACGCTCAATCCTTATGACGAAGATTGTCAGCAGCCCTAAGCGACTGGTCATGGAAGGCATGAACTTTATTCTACACATAGTGCCGACTGCATTCTGTCAGGAAACATAGTCACTAAGTCTTTGTAAAATACGGGAATGGCCTCTACGTAGACTACATTCGACAGGACTGAAAAGAGCCATTACAATGAACATGAACGCTCAGTTGATGAAATTTACATTGTTATTACGTTACCAGGTCTTGGTTGGACCATCTGTATTAGGAGGACAAAGCCTACAGTAGTTCGGTTTGTCCAAAGGTCGTAGGCTAGGACTACCTGAAGAAGGAACTAAGAGAAGTTGTGTCAAGTAGTCGTTTAGCCATTGAATTAAGAAATGTATTTAATAAAAAAAATTACTTAGCTCATTTATTATGCATTATGAATTTGTTAATCAGAAATCTATCTAACTAGGTATTATTATAAATGCGAATGTTTGTGAGTGTGGATGTTTGTTACTCTTTCGCGCTGTAACGGCTGAACGGATCTGGCTGAAATTTGGTGCCTACAGAGATATGTTATAGTGGTAATAGTCTAGAAACAAAATTTCACGCATGCATAGCTGCGGGCATCAGCTAGTTAAGAATATAAAAGCTTGTTACGATATAAAGAATTTCAGTATTCTACACTCCCAAACTTTGGCATTTATAATATTGGTATTAAGTAAGACTTTTAAATATAGGTTTTGAGAATAAATTAAAAGATGGGAAATCTTTGATTACTGCCTTGAATTTCACACTAAAGAACAGTGTTCACAGACAAGGAAATAGATGCGAATTTTCTGCTCATACAGCCTCTTCTGTTACTCGCTTTGTATTGCATATTCTTTGTTGTAATTTTGATAATAAATTTTGTTACGTACTCAAGGATCGCGATATATTTTTTACGATATTGTTAGAGTAATTCATTACGTTTTTATTAAGAGAGCTCTAAGAAATGGATCTGATATTATCAAAAAAGCGATATGGTTCATCGAACGTACTCTGTGTAATTCAACGATACACCTTATTACGAACACGAGATGAGATTTTTATACAACGCTGAGAGTGAAGTGGGTTGAATTTAACGTCTCAATAAGCATCAATATTTTCGATTAAGCATGGAAGATTTTCCAGAATAACATCAACTTTTATGATTGGTCAAAAATAAATTGAATTTAGTTCCGATTCCAATTGATAGGAAATGGGATAGCAATTTGTTATATTTCAACAAATCATTTAAGTTAATAGTAGTGTTCAGTGGTAAATGGGAAAACATACTCATCCTTTTCGATTCGAACAAGATGGTGCAGAAGCCTAGGTAAGTTATAGTAAAGATAATATAATAGTATTAATTACATACTTACAGATAGGTAACTCCCAGCCCCTCACTGACCAAGCTTCCCCACCCCCGCCAGTGCCGCGCCACAGCTCTCATTATAGTTGGCGGGTGTCGTGAGGGAACATTTGCTTAGTCTTAGTGGTCACACGCTCACATTCAAGCTCTGTACGATGACAGAATTGAAAACGAATCATTTGTATGAAGTTTCCGCCCTGTAGTTATAGTTAGGAGATGGGCTATCAAAACCTCATGGCAAATTAGAAAATTAAAATATCATTTATAATTATCTAAACCAAATATAAATACTCGTAACTTACTGATTAATGCATATGGCTACTGACATGGATGACTGACTCTAACTTGCCTTGGTAATTTGGCAGTAAATGTTAAAGTGCATTCAATAATCTTTACGTTCATAAGTGTTTTTTTTTACCTGAGCGAAAATCCTTAGGGATGCTATGGCCGGACTTCTACCGAGTAAAAAACCTCGCGTATCCTGCCTAACAGCCTACGATTGGAAGCCCGGGGTAATTCCTCGGAAGAATACCCCAGAAAAGTGTTACTTTGTGACCGATATGTATAAAGAAATTTTCATTTTCATTAATTATTTTTCCCCTGAATTATTGCTGTAAGAGAAGATAGTATTTTCTTACTATAATATTACTAAACTCATGATTGAGATTGTAAGAACTAAGTACCCAATTATAGTAGGTACAATGAAAAAACCGGTCAAGTGCGAGCCGAACTCGCGCATGAGGGTTCCGTACCAAAAACCGACAATAAATAGGCTTTGTGGTGGTTGTGAACTATTTTGATATCCTCGTATAGATCCTCTACGGTAGGTACAGTAGGTACGGTACGTATTTCCAAAAGAGTTTGTGAACTCTATGTTTAATTCTTTTTTCATGACATTTGAATGATGACCTTATAAACACAAAACGTCTACAACAACGTATAAAATTGTAACAGTGTTTGTACGTAAATTGTTTATACTAAGGAAAAATCTAAAATATGGGCTCTATGTTTACTATGTCCTATGAAATTGCTATCTTTGAAATATCACACTTACCTAAAGTAATCTGCTGAAAAATATTGACGATGAAAGTAGAAAAATAAAATAGTATACAGGTCATCATACTATTTTATTATATGGAAAAAAATCACGTTTGTTTTATGTGAACCCCCCTTAATTTTTTTTTGTTTTTAGTATTTAATGTTATAGCGGCAACAAAAGCACATAATCCGTGAAAATTTCCACTCTCTAGCTATCACCGTTCATGAGATACAGCCTCGTGACGGACAGACAGACAGACAGACGGCGAAGTCTCATGAATAGTGTCCCGTTCGTTACCCTTTGGATACGGAACCCAAAGAAATCATTATGTTTATATTATCTGAGAAGAGATTTAGCCTAAAATAGAATTCTAATTCCAACTTCGCTGATGCAAAAGTGTCGACTACGAAAGTAATGAAAACATCAAGTTAAACTCTATAAAATAACAAGCCGATTCCTGCGGCTCCGACCGTGGTGATGTCGGTTATCGCGACCAGAAAAATAATTATCGCATGGAAATTCAATCCTGATTTTGAAAAGTTGAGATCAGTCAGAACCCTATTTGTGTTCATAACTCTCTCTGCTTCTACCGATTGCCTTGATTCTTAAATATTAATCCTGATCAAAATTTTCCTAATAAAAATAATCTAAATTCATCTATTCAAAATCGGTACACTATTTTTATCAGCTGACATAAGGACAAATAGACAAGTTTTAAAAAAATACGTGTTCAGTATTGTTGATATATTTACGTATGTATCATAGCACAAGTTTTTTTGTAACATATTCATTGTAAGTACGGACTGCACGACTACTTAACAATTTTTAACCGACTTCCAAAAAAGGAGGAGGTTCTCAATTCGTCTGTATTTTTTTTATATTTCTTAAAAGCAAATCGCTTGAAAGAGTTAACCGATTTTGGTGATTCTTTTTTTATTTGAAAGCTGGTGCTTCCCATGTGGTCCCATATACAGGAAGTCAGAGTTTGATGCTGGGATCTTGGTGAAATCGAAGAAAACCCTCGAATCGAGGGAATTTCTTAACGATTTACAGCAGTTACCTTGTGTTTGGGCTTGATTAATTTGTATTGGGGAGAACATTCCCCTAGATAGATATAATTTCAGTCTACCCGTCATTATAAATAATGAAAAAAAAAATTTTAACAAAAAAAACCGAGTTTTTGTTTGAAGTCGGTTTTTTTTGGTAAAAAATTTTAAAACAGTATCTATCTATACATATAATAAAATGACTGAAAACTCAAAACTGCACATTGGAAATATTTCAACAAAAATACTCGCTGAGTGTTCAACATAAGATACCAAAGCCGAAAATAAAGTTATAATTTTTTTTGTCTGTTTGTTTTGTTTTGTCCGGTAGGATCTCGGAAAGTACTCAATAGATTTGATTTAAATTTTGCACAAATATTAACTAGGGGTAGGGTTTTCAAATAGGCTATATGTTATCACGCTATATATCCTAGGGGCAAAGCAGAGAGCGATCAAATTGGCATTAGAACACAATTTTCACGCGTACGAAGTCGCGGGCAACAGCTAGTAATATATGCAACCGCTCCCCTGGTCCCTGGCATTTCCATATTACGAGTATTACCAGAAAATAACTAAACTGCACCTAACTACGTAACTAAATATTTAAACATGTCTAGGTAGAGGTCTACCTAGAGAGTCTAGTAACCTAATAGGTATTAGGTTAATAGACTCTCTGGATTAAAATATGAATTAGTTAAAGTGCCGTAATTTCATGTACAAGGCAGGCTTTACATTAATTGATACTCAAGTTAGTTGATTTTGTAAATTTTACCAGTAACTTAGTTTAGGATTGGCTAGTAGGTTTACCTAGCTTTTTCAATTTTATTTTGATAAATACATTCTTGTTTACAAGATTGTATTTATCACCATAATATTGAAAAAAACTTTTAGTTTGCTATCTACTTAGCGAGATTTTAAACTGGAGAAATATTGTAACCCGTAATAAATGGTAACCTAAAAGATTGTCAGGTTAGGTTGGAACAGTGACCATATAATTTTTTGTTTTATATTTCTTTGTGCTAATGAAAAATAATCCTTCAGATTTGAAAATCTTGTCAGTTTATATCCATGCAGCTTAATCTATCGCTTTTTACAATTTTACAGTACCTACAAGGGTGAGGAGAAAATATTTATCATGACTCATAACCCACCCAAAAATATCTCATGCTAACAAATGCTAAAACTGTAAAAGGTTATTGGAAGGCTAGAACAATAAAAAGTGAAGAAGAAGAACCACGGATTTCAAATTACTCAAACACAGGCTCATTTTGTGTAAAAAAATCATCTGTAGCCTACTAGGGATTTTCAAGTCTAAAATTAACTATGTCATAGATTTGAAACCTTGAAACTTTCATTCAACAGTCACTAATATAATCAACAACCATTTCCGATATTTTTCCAACAATAATAATGCCTTCAACAGTAAATCAAGAATAAAAATAAAAAGGCATTATAAATTTTTTATTCGTATTATGATCACGCAAGCATCTTCTCTTAGAATTCAAATGAGGTTACCATCAAAGCAGCTTTTTATAACGGCCATGGCAATTAACTACATCTTCATGGCTTCATTTTTTAGAAAATAATTGGAAATTCTGAGGAGAATATTATATTCATATAAAATCTATCATATAAGCGGTAAGATCCGGTTGCATCCAGTCTCCTATTATGAATTTAAATTTACTTATTGGTGTCCAATAAATATTTGTTCACATGACAAGATTTGTATTTTCGTCCATATAATATGTGATTAGCAAAATGCCGTGTTGAAATAGAAACTAAAATTATGGCCGTGTTGAAATAAAAACCAAGGGTTTACATTTGACTCAACGATAAATAATGTTCATATATAATATAATGTCTTTCGAAACACGGAAATACCACGAATTGTCAGCCATTTACAAAACACAGAGCTAATGGTTCTAATAAAAAAATAATCGACTAAAAGCGGCCTGAAAAATTAGACGAGACTCATTATAATATTCAAGTACGAGTATAATCCTTTAATAACATTGCCGAGCAATTTTAGTTCCTCAATAGGACAACATTGTACTCGTAACTCAGATGGCATGCCAACTCCAGTTGACATTTACTACTCATTCGGCTAGAATTAATTTTGCCAGGATTAAATTTGGACCACACCTTCATAGCTTTATACGTAACAGTTTGTTCTTATTAGGTACATACAATGGGTATAATAACGTCTTAGTTGGAATTAATCCTGCCTTTGTTGTTGTGAACTTCAGTTTTTTCTTGCTTATTGTCTTGTTATGAATTTCTTCACTAAAGGAAAAGCATATTCTTCGGTTTTTTCTATATTCAATATTAATCAATATAATAAAAAGAAAACAGTGAAGTCTATCGTGTTTTATACGTCTATCTAGTATCAGCCAGGTATTATGCGCATTTTATGCAAATTACATAAAACGTAAGTACAATTGAATTTAGTTTTTTTAATGTACCTACCTGATGCTCGCCGCTTCGCAGCGTTAATTATCCGATCCGCCGAACCCGTTGCTGCTTCCTATCGGAACATATTCCAAGGATCAAAAGTGGCCTATGTGTCTTAGACTTCAATCTATTCCTGTATCAAATTTCAGACAGATCTAACCATCCAAACATATTCTTAAACTTTCACATTTTTCATACTATATTCCATCCATTGTATAATACATATAGGAATACATAGATTTCTATATTCTCGTATGCCATGTAGGACCTATTGAAGCCTTGAACAACTCGCGACAGTCAACAAAGAAGTACGGACAGAGCCGAAACGCACTTTTTCTTTCAATACAAAAAGAAATCTTTTATATTATTTCCGACTTTCAAAAAGATTACTTTGTTTACATTTTTGTAAACATTCAAGGCTGAAATCAAATCAGAAATTCGACGACGCAAATTCAATAATTAAATTAAAAGCGAGCCTGGAGGACGATCAATCGTGTCTCAAGAGATTATGAAACCGAGAAGAAGCCAATTAATTAAGTGCAGACGCCTTGTTCGTGGAACTAGAGGATTCGAAAATACGGAAGATAAATAAAATGGTGAAAGTTTGATATTATACTTCAAGTTGTAGTTTAGCTTTACACTTCTATTTCATATTTTACTTCTAGCGATTAAGGTAGGTACTCATCGTGTTTATATTGATTGCTTATATCATCAAATAGTTCGCGATGTCAGTAAAAGTAAGTAACATTCTACATCGAATTTCTCTAAAGAATTAAAATATTATACCTACATAAACTAACGATGCTCGCGACTTCTTCCTCAAGAAATCCTGTTCCCGTTCCCCAATACCATGAGAACGTATTTCAGGGATGCTATGGCTTATTCCAGACTATAATCTATTGCTATACCTTTAAGCTAATTTATTTTAACCGTTAGAGCGTGATTGAGTAAAAAAATTTCAACCATCTTCACAATCTTCCACATGTGTAATATTAGAAGGATGTATTTTTGCCGAGGCCAGCTGATTATATTCCGTACATGGCTCTTAAAATTAGAACTTCAATTTCCTTTTTTCACAGATTCCATATAACAAACAGCGTTGCAATAAAAAAGTAATAACTGCTCGTATGTTAGGTAGTAAACAATGTTTACAATTCGCTATTCCGTTATTCGCAGACGTACGATAGGACACGTTGTATGGTTGGCAACAAAGTAAGAGTTACAGACTATTTTTTTTATTCTTTCATGTCCTAAGAAAAATACGTATTAAAATGATTGATTTTTGTATGGAATTTTCCGTGCTAGGGATATTATTCCCGGAAAACCCTTTTATATCGTCAAATTTAGTATCCAGTATCAATACAAATACCATAGGTCTATGGTAGTAGCCGTAGTAGTATCAGCCCCCGGTCATGGAGGCCGATAGTCTATGGCATAATACACTATCGGCCTCCATGACCGGGGGCTGAGGACGCCCCAAGACGACAGCGTGACGTGTAAGATTCACGCACGTTACACGCCCCAAGAAGCGGAATAACACCCAAGCAACCCCATAATATACATAGAAAACACACAAACTTCGGAACAAACATTTGTGGATCACACAAATATTTGGACCGACCCGGGAATCGAACCTGGGACCTCAGCGCGGCAGGCGGCATCACTATAGAATACGCCACCAAGGCAGTCAATATGACTATGATATAATATTTTTCACGATTTAATATTTTAAATCTCTCTTGTTGCTTGAAAATACAAAAAGCTTGAAAAGTGATTAACATTCATGTGTCGTATGGAACTCATACTTTACAATGCAGTTAAACTGTTTTCCCCAGATTTGTTTTGTAAGCTGTACCTTCAACACCTCCAAAGTAATGTAGGCTGTTCAAACTTTAGCCTCCATTACAATAACATACGTGTAGCGAGATACCGTAACCCAACATTGTATGTAAGTTATCATAACATGTACAAACTCAAACAGTGAAAGCAATTTGTCTGTTACATGAATGCTTCTCGTGTTGACAAGGACCGCAGCTCCCATTTCGTATTCAAACTGAATGGGCGTCTTGTTTGTGGTGTCGTCATTTAAAATTATTTAATTTCTATTAAATGTGGCTCTTTTATTACTTTTCCTTTTGATACATAATTACTACTTACCAACCAAAACAATTATACCCATTTATTTGCAAGTAGCTGCCCGTTTGCGTAACTTAAGAGACAGATAGACAGAGAGAAGCTAATTATTAATATCTGTCTAGGTTGTTGGAATTTCTGTTCGGCTATGCAATGATGAATGAGAAGCGCTCGTGGCCCCGCGTACTCAGTGTTCTGTAAGCGATCGCTGCGGTGGGCAACTTTCACTATAGCCGGTCCATGGATGGGTGACCATCCGTGTGATCACTTTGTGACATTTATTTGAGCGTTTCCTTGCTTCAGAAGGCACGTTAAGCCGTTGGTCCCGGTTGCCAGTAAAATGGCAGTCGTTAAGCTAAGTTGAAGGCTTTATTTCAACAGCAGGCAGTCACAACCTGCGTCTGTCCATTTAAACACGGCAATACGGCTCACCATCTATTACGTGGGACAAATTATACAAAGGTGAAATGTGGCCATGTGGTATGCCTCTGCCTGCCCCTTCGGGGATGAAGGCGTGACTATAAGTATTTATGTATGCAATGATTATTAGAATAGAATAAAACTTTATTTGTACACCTCGTTAAAAACTATTTACAAAATTAAACACACAATTTCCTGTATTGGAGTACTCTTGGGCAGATTTTCTCGCAAGAGGTTTATGTAGATAATTTAGTGAGCCTAACAAACTGACAAAGTGTAAAGGTATAAATGACGTCTGTCTAGGTACTCCCTGCGGAGCTATTGTTTGTATTGCATGCGTGATTTTGACTTTTTTGGTAATTGCTACAAATTACAATAGGCAGTATATTTAGGTCTGCACTCTTTTATGAAAGAGCCAAGAGCTATTGTGAAATGTTTTATAACATTTTTGGCTTATAGCGAAGATAGTATGAGCGATAATTACTAGGGTTCAAAAGATCCACGTTCTTGAGGGTTCACATCATAGGAGCAAACAGAACTGATGTTATTACAGTAAGTAGCGAGAGTCTCAAATGTCATTAGGGCCACTGTCCCTTTGGTAGTATTTTAAAGGATCTCTATATATAAGTTAGTTTTTGCTAACCTAATAAAATCCTTATGTGTACTGTAAGGTTGTTGGAAAAGGGACATAAAATTAGATTTTCTGTTTCACCCTAAATTAAGGTTGCTGATTTAGGCCGTTCTGGACTAGGAGTTTGATAGAATTATTTTATAGAACTCTGACAGTCTGTATTTATAGGCGAAGGTTTTAGTTTGTGTTTCATATTAAGTATCTTATTTAAAAGAGAAATGTGATAGCTTAGAACTGATTACAGTTCAAACACAAACACATTGTTTTAAATGGGATTAGGTATTAACCTAATCCCATTTAAAACAATGCTTGCAAAAAATTCAAAACTCGCAACACAGTTCTTCTGCCATAAAAAAATGTGAGATTCATGTAATTACCAAGTCAGTTATTTTATTCGGTCTCTCTCTTCTGTTTTAAATTTTACGTAATTAGCTAACTCAACAATATCTTATTGTGTCCACAATCAATATTAACATCTATTAGTAGTTTATGACACTGTTGCATAATAAGGGTTCTTATGACACGAGTGTGTTTTAAAAAAACGAGCCGTAGGCGAGTTTTTTTATAGTATCACACGAGTGTTATAAGACCAAGTTATGTACAGTGTCATACACTACTTTATCTACTCTCGTACTATAATACCTGATTTCATTTTGTGATATATAGTTGCTCCTTGATTTCGCCGGTAACAGGTTCATGCAATGATATATAAAAAACTATAGATACGTTACCAACACTAAAAAATGCCATTTTTTATTATCTAATTAAAATGCCAAATTATCTATGGTAGCATGTATGAAAATTAAGGCAATTGCCTGACTTTTTTGTTGCCAACAAAAAAGTCAGGCAATTGCCTTAATTTTCATACATGCTACCATAGATAATTTCATAGAAATTCTTTTTTTGAATATAAAAAATATTTGCCGTTTTTGAAAGCCGTGATGTTCGTACATGACGTGTCTATATTATAATACGTCGTTGGGTTCATGGTCATGTTTGACGCAGTTTCCAGAATTTCTGGTGGTGTACAATTACACAAAAAACTAATTTATTTTACAAACAAAACCAAACTTTGTTTAATTTAAATGTAAAATGTTGGCGCCAAGGCGCAAACATTGATTGCGCATGCGTGTTTCTTTTTTTTTTCAGGCTGCGTAGGTACCATTTTTTTTTTTAAAGTAGAGGTTCAAACTTCTTTTTCCAGCTGGAGGTTGTTTATGGTGTATCGTAATGATTAAAAAGTTTTATTATGATATAGGTGTCCATACAAGACCTGTATCGTAATAAAACTTTTTTTTTGGCCTGTGCGTAATCTTCTATACTTATAATAAAACTGTTGAGGGTCGAGAGTCTGTACATGGAAGATATTTTGAAAATTTTAATTGGAGGGCGTTCTCTAATCGATACTGAAGCCAAAAATGTAATTTAAACTTTTTCATGTCTGTCTGTCTGTCTGTCTGTCTATCTGTCTGTCTGTCTGTATCCCGAATAAGTATCAAGCCGAAACTACTGAACCGATTTAAATGATACTTGGTACACTTGAAGCTTATAGTCCGAGGAAGGTTCTAGGATACTTTTGATCCCAAAGTTTTGCGCGGTTCCTGCGGGAGAGGGGATGAAAGATAAAATGGTTTTTCAGTTGTAATTTCTCAACGCGTGATGTGATTCCAAAAATTTTTTCAGTGTTATAAAGGGAGTACTTTAAGGATTGTTTCACACAAGTTTCAATGTTGAGGGTTTTGTAGTTCAGGAATTAAAGGCATCTCAACTTTCGCAAAACCTAGAATTCAAGGGTTTCTTTGAATGTGAGGGTAATTCTAAACGGGCGTGTTGGCTTAATCATAAAAGAGCTTAATGATTAAGACTATTGTAAAATAATTCAGTCCGCGCCGAAGGCGGGGACTGAATTGTTTTAGAATAGCCTTAATCTTTAAGCTCTTTTATGATTAAGCAAACAGGGCCGTTTCACACGCTGCTTGATGAGTCTGATGAAGAAGGACCTCTCCATTCACAAACCTTATGTGACGTAAACGAAGTTGCGAGGATCAGCTAGTGTTTGTCATAAGAGTATTGATTTCAATTTTATAATCTTTGTATTATAGTATCAGAGTAAATAAAATGTTATAAATAAATAGATTGACTTGGCAATGGCATGAAAACATTATGTGTACCTATCTCGCAAGTAATACATTAAATTAGAGTGTTTATTGCGATTGCCAAGGAAAAATAATTACAACAAATTAAACAACTGCCAAAGATATTTAACATGATGATGGTGTGTTTAGATCTGTCTGTATCTATACACTCTCAATATTATACAGAGGAAACAAATTTGATTACTTGTTTGTTTGCATTGAATAGGCTCCGAAACTGCTGAACTGATTTAAAAAATTCATTCTGTTAGGAAACTACGCTATTCCTAGACGATATAGGCTATATTTTATTCCCGCATTCCTCCGGGAACGGGAACAATGTCGCCCCTCCAGAACTCCTTGGTTCCACCAGTTTACGTCTCTTCTACAGATTTTGCTGGCCTACTGCCCGCTTAACGCGTTTCTTCTGAAAGCTAGTAAAAAGGTAGTGCCGGAGGCTTGGAAGGAGGCGAACGTCCAGCCGATCCCCAAGAAAGGGGATCGGTCGAATCCGGCCAACTATCGACCCATAGTCGTAACCACCGTCATCTGCATGGTGTTCGAGCTAATCATCAACAAACAGCTCATGCGCTATCTGGAGGATCACTCGTTAATTAACGATCGTCAATATGGCTTTAGGCCGAAACGATCAACGGGTGACCTGCTAGCGTACGTAACGCACACCTGGGGTGAGGCTATGGAGAGGCACGGCGAATCTCTGGCTATTGGCCTAGACATCGCTAAAGCCTTTGATAGGGTATGGCATGCGTCGCTTCTTTCCAAGCTGCCGGCATATGGTTTATCGCCTCAGTTATGCCGCTGGTTGGCCAGCTTCCTGCACGGGCGACGTATACGGGTCCTCTGTGATGGTCAGGCTTCCTGCTTTTTGCAGGTAAATGCCGGGGTACCACAGGGATCGGTATTGTCCCCAACTCTCTTCCTTCTGCATATCAATGACATGCTGTCCCTTGGGTGCATTCATTGTTATGCGGATGACAGTACTCTGCATGGGAGCTATTCTGGCCGCCCAGCGGAGGGGCGTTGTGACGTGGACGAAAAGAGACGGCAACTCGTGGCGGATCTCGACCGGGACCTGGGTCGCATTGCCCAATGGGGTTCAGACAACCTGGTCGAGTTCAATGCCAGAAAAACGCAGGCGTGTGCGTTTACAGCTAAGAAGTCCCCATTCCTACCCCTACCCTCTCTTCAGAACATTACGGTTCCACTAAAGGACAACCTGGAGATTCTCGGTATAGACGTCCGGCGTGAGCTCAATTACAAAAACTACATAGAGAGTTGTATTGGGCTGGCCTCGCGGTAACTCGGAGTCCTAAATAAGGTGAGACGGTACTTCACGCCACATCAGAGATGTTTGCTGTACAAGACGCAGATTCGTCCCTGCGTCGAGTACTGTTCTCACCTCTGGGATGACTCCGCGAGGTACTTGTTGGACGCACTTGACGCTATGCAGAGACGTGCTGTCCGAATAATTGGTTGTCCTGAGGTGACGGGAGGCCTCGAACCGTTGGCGCAGCGAAGAACCGTAGCGTCCTTGGCCGCCTTCTACCGAATGTATCACGGCGAATGTTCTGAAGAGCTCTTCAATCTGATCCCACCATCACCTTTCCGATCCCGAACAACACGTGCCGGGCAGAGATGCCACTCATACACAGTGGAGAGAATCTTCGCCAGAACCGATCGTTTCAAAAGATCGTTCCTCTGTCAAACTATAAAAACTTGGAACGACCTGCCCGCACACGTGTTTCCCTCATCTTACAACCCCGGGTTCTTTAAGAGGAGCGTGAAGAGGCACATCACAGGGCCGCCAACTTGAGGACCGCTGTAAGAAGTGGCCCCCAATCGCAAGATGCGCCACGGCTATCCATCGTGGCGACGACAATTTGGCGAGCTGAATATAAAAAAAAAAAAAAGCTATGTCAACAACTTTGGTTCTCATTTATGAGTTCATCCCTCAAAGACACTCCAAACATAGTAGTTTTGAGGGTATAAAATAAGCTCAACGTAATCATTCACGGCTCTTCACTCTCCCAGAGAACTATTTTTTCATTAGGGTAAATATTTAAATATAAAAGCTCGTCAGTCACCAGATACTCTGGATCTACAAATCCCAGTGTGAAAATTGTCCTCTAAAAAGGAAAAGAAAAATGTTTTTCTCTTTAAAATATTAGTGCAAACTAAAGTGAAGAAATATTATAGCACATTTCACCGCTACCGAGCTTAATTAGTTGTAAAATGTGTATTTCAAAGGCGAGAGCACACAGTAATATTGTCATTTGTGTTCCGTGTAAAAGGGAAGTAAGAAATTGTAACGTTTTAATTTTTATACTTTCAGTAACTCGTCTTCAGTTTAAGTAGCGAAATTAGACTTCTACGTTTTTTTTAAATATGTCTTACTCCTTCACTAGTTTCGTAAAATTTCAAATATTTGGAAAACTTATGTAAGATCGGTGACTATACAATAATTTAGTACTTTTTACCTATTGAAATTTTAGTGATTCAGCCAGGATTGATCTCCCCAGGAAGCAACTGTTAACTAGATTATTTGAGTGAGCTGATATTTTGTTAGGTGCACTAAAGTTGTGTAAAGTGACAGTTCAATAATTTAATGCCAAAATCTTGCCAATATTGTTTCCGCAGATAGAACTCTTAATGTGCAAGCTATTTTTTAAATGAAAAGAAATATATCCTCCAGCCAAGGTTACAATGGTCATAAACATTTATTGTATGTATCACTTAGACGACATTGTAACCTATTATTTCTACGCAGCACTGAGAAAAAATAAATAAAGAGATTTGAATAAATTTGTGTAGGGAATTACAGCCTGATGAAAATTTGCAAGCGGACGCAGCGTAATTTTCATGCTCTCATAATTTTGCGGTATAATTTACAATGTGTTTTTCAGCGACACAGAACGTTTTTGTACAATATGCCAATTAAAACCGCCTGTAGATACATTATTTAACAGAAAATCATTGATGAAGACAATCTCGATGCCAACAGAAATGAAGTTATATTTTGATATGAAAATTTCAAGCTCAAATTGATGTTTCTGTTATAAATAACTTTGTTTGCTGAATTAATTTTCACTGGGACTGATTAAAGCTTGGCTTAGTTCCTTTCAAAAAGGCTTGCAGTTAAGTCTGTATGTTTAACTTGAGTAATTTTGACTTCAAAGAGACTCAGTGCTGCTTGAAGTTATAATAATAAAGTTCACATTTTACATTTATAATTTAATTTACATTACTATAATGAAATCATTTATCTCGAAATAGTAAGTAGCGGCGAGTTATGCACCCACACTTTGCCAGTAAATTTGTTGGTCTAACATAATATGGAGCAAGCCTATTCCCGTCAACAGGCACTATACTGGAGAAAGATTATAAACATTCTGTAATCTTAAACAAAATTCCCACAGCCAGGACAGAATGGTCTCTCCTGTTGTTGAGATTGGTTATTGCCATAAAGCTTGGAATTGCGGACTTGAACTAGTGTTGGGCTTCTGAGTGTCGAACTATTCCGCTTTAAAAAAATATATTGTTATACTGATAATTAGTTTAGATCCTTGTTTACGTCACCAGTAAGTCTTGCACTTGTTTGTGACTGATGAATAAGTTCATGGCCGAGTAACATAAAAAAAACTCGATATAAAATTCTGTATCAACCGATCTGACCAGAGCGGCAGCGTGGTACGGTATGGCAATCATCCACCCAAAGTTAAATAAGAAGGGGTTCAGCAGAGAACACTTTTCACACACAAACTGACATCAAATTACTTTTTGATGAATGATAATGAATAAAAACAGTTGCACTTCATAGCCTATTTGCAAGAGAAAGTTAGTCAACTTTTTGAATTTTAACGTCAATCGATTACAAACAAATTCAGGAGAAAACACAATTTCTGTATAAATATTGCAAGGTATAAAAAAGATGTGATTCCTACGAGTGTATTTTATTCTTCTTTTGAATCCAACATTTCTTCGTCGAGCCCTAGTTTAAATATTTATGCAAACATTGCACAAGCCATCAACTGGAACGAGCCCAAACTTCACAAAGCTTTGCAAATGAAGTCTGAGCGAAGAATAGTAGTTTCAAAGGAATATTTTGCTTTGTCCCGCTTACTATTTCCAATATTTTCTATCGTTCGCTTAAAGTTTAATGGCTTGTGTGGGAGATCGATAGCAGCGTCAATGTATTTTTATTTCTGAGCTGAATTTTCAGTTCGTTTACTTCGCAACTGCGGTTTAAACCATAAAAAGAAAATACCCAACTTGTACGGTGAAGTTTCAATCACCGATATATAATGCTCGTATTGTTTCTTTAAACAGGGTGCGTGCCTGATCGACTGTGAAGTAAATGTTACGTTTCATGGGTTACAAACATTTTCTTGAGAAGTGGGTTGGTAAGTTTGTAAATTGTTCTCTGAAAATATTTTATACGTTTTGGTTTATACATACATACATACATACATATACTCACGCCTTTATCCCCGAAGGGGTAGGCAGAGGCCTATACCGGCCCACATTTCACCGTATACAATTCGGTCCCACGTAACAGGTGGTGAGCCCATCGCCGTGTTGGAATGGAATTTGGTTTATACACGGTAATGTAATGTACATATACATCACCGCCCAACAAGCAAAATAGTCTCAGAACACATATGTTATAGGAATAAGACACTTATAAGATTCTTATATTGATTTTGGCGTTCACAATTACTCATATAGCGTCTCAGAAAATGCTATTTGGTATTTGATCACGATTATTCTGATAATTAGCCTTTTAAGGGCTTATAATACTATGTATACAGATCACTATAAGCCGCACCCTCTTGTAAAGGCTTTTAGTAAGAGCAATCAGACTTAAGAATGAAGGTTCTTATAACCAGCACTTGTAAGCGCTTTCAAGATTGCTTATTAGGCTACTAAAGACCCGAATCTCCTACTAAAGCTGCCCATAAGTGTAAATATACTTGATTCCATTTACACTTGTTACTTAGTTTTATAAGCGCTAATAAGTACAATATTTGAATCCGTTACAAATAAAGTAGTTTTATAAAACCATTTGTAAGTCGTAATTGAATCTAGTTTAATGCGAGCTTATAATGGTACTACTTTTACTAATAACCTACTTGCCACATGCTATTATAAGTGTAATGATTTTATATGAGCTAAGTTCAATACTGTTATTGTCAAAGAAACACTTTTTGATTCGTTGGTAAAGTCATTATAAGATTATTTACCCTTGCAATAGGTGGTTTGGGCCAAAATAGTTCTTTTGATTCGCAGTACGACTTTGTGAAGTACAAGTCACAAAACCTGGCAAGGGTTCCGTTTATTGAACTATGACTCAAATACAGAAGAAGTAACACCAAACACTTAGGTGGTGATTATGCTCATGAATAAATGTGACAAACTTGTACTGTTAGTATTAGAGCAAAAGCGCATTAACTAAAAAAAATATTAATTACTTACACAAATCGTCAATAATTACATATCTGCTTATATTCATGAACACAAATACCACCTACAGGTGTTATTTCAATATTAAGTTGTATATTCAGCGTTTTTCTTATTTCACCACGGATCCCCAAAAGATAAAAACATGGCGAGTGAATGTAGCGACTATGAGACATTATAGAACCGAGTTTGTCTATAGTGGTATAGTAGAACACTTCCATTTGGAAGTGTTCTACTATACCACTCTAGCTAAACTAAAAATGGCTACCGAAAATGACTAATCGGGAACATTTTGTTATTTTAAAATAATGAATACGAATGTATAATTACTTATTTTAAGAGGGGCTTTAAAATTTTCACCAGAAACTTGGTATGTTGCACGAGAAATACGAGTTCCCAGCACGTTTTTGATTAACATCATGAAATACGAGGACTCTGAAAAATTAACATATAACTTGCCTTATTAATGTCCAAAATATTATTAGTAAGTATTTTAATAAAGTTTTTAGTATTATGTACACGGAGTGTGTAAAACTCCCAATATTGATAACTGAATGATTGACTGAACGAAATGAACGAAATGAGAACTTGTAGAACAGTTGTAAAGTGCATAACAATCTATTTTAGTTTTCTAAGAGACTATTAATAGATTTGGTAGGATTGTATGGTTTTACAAAATGCCGCTACACGGCTGTTACAGTCGTTAGTTGAATTCCATGAGGGTACTATTAGACTGTTAAAAAACTGAATACACTAATAAAGTGGGCCCTTTTCCGGGCTTGTAAGCTCTTATGAGTTCGTTATAAGTCTATTGAAAATTGGTCTTAGGATAAGTATAAAACCGCTTTTTGCTCGTTGGGCGTGGTCTATATAAAAGGGATGACATTTTTACGATTCCGTACTTAAAGGGTATAAACGGGAAAATATTACCGAGACTCAGCTATCCGTCTGTCTCCAGGCTGCAGAAACCGTGATATCTAGACTAGACTGCTGAAATTTTCACAGATGATGCAATTTTGTTTTCGCTATAACAATAAGTACAAAAATTTCCATCCAAACTTATTTGTTCTATGCTGATGTGAACCAATCGCTGTTAACGATGTGTCATTTATATTTACATCTTCGTCACTATTTAACCCGCGACGTAAGACTAACTCCCTGTGGCAGAAGTAGTGATTGATGCTTATCATTCTTCTGACATGTAGTATAGATTCTAGCCCGTTAGAGATACATCTTGGTGGTCATAGGCTGAGTTCCAAATACGAATTGAACAAGCTGACTACCACAGTAAAATCGAATTGGACGCCCTTCGTTCTCCCGATCCTCGAAGGTAGATGGCAGAGCACCATGTAGTGTTAGCTTGAAGGGATCCGGTATGGCATCCAATAGGATTTCCAGGTGTAAAAAATATCTGGGTGCTTTGAGTTTAATCGGTAAATGATTGTACTAAGGTTTGAATATCAAAATAAATTTATTTATGTTTTAAGTTAACTTTACAATAAATTATGTGGTATCAAGGTAATCAAGTCTATGCGAACCTGGCACATGCTAGTTTAAAACTAAACAGCGGTTTATTTGCAACTGAAAAACCTTCATACTGTCTCGAGATGAATCGACTTTTCATTCAATATTGGAACGAGTTGTTCCCCTACATTACTGCTATTTTCATTTAGCATTTGAACTACCGCTTAGTCATTATACTTTATGCAAACTTGTTAATTATAGTTAGATAATGCATATTTTTACACCGATTTATTCGAAAAAGGATTTTTTTATGTGCTACGTTGTTCACTTATTTTTGAGCACCAGTAGTAGAGTCATTTTATATTCTGCAAATCAACACCTTGTATAAGCGTCCAGCCGGAGGTGCTTACTAGATGAGCTATAATAATGTCGTCTTAATAATAGAAAATAGTTTACAGCATAAAAAAAAACATTAGCATAATCTTAAGAGCACATGCATCATACCATACTGTGTGTTTTCAGCTTAATATAGTGTTACAATAACTCGATAACTTATATTTCAAGCTGCCATTTCAAGCAACTATGTAACATTAAATTTAGTGATCTTTGTGATAATAAACGTGACTATTTTAAAAGTATGTAGTAGTAAGTATGTATATATTTAGAAATATATAAGTATGTCTATCAGTCGACTAGATCCCATAGCACAAGCTTATATTATCTGAATTTGAGCTAGATTTTTTTTTAAATATTTAAGTCGCCAAATCGACGTCGCCACCAGCCTGATGGTAAGCCGTGGCGCATCGAGCGATTGGGGGCCCGTCTCACAGTCCTTAAGACTTTTGACAGTAGTGCTCAAGTTGGCGGCCCTGTGATGTGGCCTCTACAAGCTCCTCTTGAAGAACCCGGGATTGTAAGATGAGGGAAAAACGTCGTTCCATGTTTTTATAGTTCGACAGAGGAACGATCTTTTAAACCGCTCGGTTCTGGCAAAATTCTCTTCACTATGTCTGAATAGCATCTCTGCCCGGCACGCGTTGTTCGGGATCGGAAAGGAGATGGTGGGATCCGGTTGAAAAGCTCGTCAGAACATTCATCGTGATACTTTCGATAGAAGACAGCCAAGGACGCTATGGTTCTTCGTTGCGCTAACGGTTCGAGGCCTCCTGTCACCTCAGGATAACCCATTATTCGAATAGCACGTCTCTGCATAGCGTCAAGCACGTTTAGTAAGTACCTCGCGGAGTCATCCCAAAAGTGAGAACAGTATTCGACGTTACGAGTAAAGATGTTGTGTGAGATTCTCCATAAATTTTTATTTTTTATTTATTTACTTGAACCTGCAAATGGCCTTAATTTTGGAGTGTGGTCATTGTTTTTCATGACTAAGATAATGCCCAGAACCATTTAAATTGGACTTTTGAAGGTTGGTCGAAAGTTATGTTCTCCGACGAATCAAAATCGACGCTCTACAAGCACGATGGAAGACACAGAGTGTATAGAAGACCAGAGGAAAGATTCAAGCTTTCTACCGGTCATTTTTTCGAGAGAACCATGTGGTTTTAACTGGTAGGAACCCAGCACAACATACATGATAATTTCTGCACTACTCACTATCTGTACTTTCCTCCGACAATTCGATCCATTTCTTTAGGATGTGAAATAATGTAAAGAGATTGTTTTAAATTATTTTGTATTCTCCCTGAAGGAATTTACGTAAATTGCGGCTCAGGAGGCTTTGATAGCTTACAAACACGCGAGGTACAAAAAGACAGACCTAACATATTCAACAAGCAGCGTTCTACTAGGCACATTTGGTTGTTGACATGGTCTACACTGACGTTTCAAAGAAAGCTACGGAACAAATACTATGTCAAGGATTTTGTAAGGTGTTCAACAGAATAAAGTATTTGTTATTTCTCGTTCGTTCTGTAAGTACTCCTTTGTAATGTTTACCGTGCTCCAGTTGACATCTACAGTCTACTTTCGAAGTAAAGCGTTCCTTTAATCGCTGTTATTTTAAATAGGTCAAAGGGATAGAACAGTTTGATTTAAATCGTCCATAGTACGTACCTATTTATCATAGTCTATAGGCAAATAATTATTATATTTCTGGACTAGCGGACGTCACGTGGTTTCACCCACGTTACTCCCGTTCTCTGGAAATACGGAAATAAAATATAGACCATGTTCACCGGGGATAGTGTAGCTTCCCAAGTTTGAAAGTATTTCTTGAAATCAGTTCAGTTGTTTCGGAGCGTACTTCATGTAAGCAAACAAACAAGCAAACATCTTGTCTCTATGAGTGCATAATCTTAAAATAATAACGACATCACTAAATTCTCAGATAATTTGTTGCGCTCGCTGGATACGACAACCTGAGCCATTTGCAATTCAAATCGGCTACCAAATTAGTTAATACCACACTGTAGAATCCATGCTATAGTCAGAGAATTGATACAGATGTAGTACTGTGTGAAGAACACAGTGACACCTCGAAAGTAGAAACGCCTATTTAATGATTAATACGAATATTAAATTTATAGGTTTCGGATGCAAATTTGTGATTTACGCTGTACTCTGTTATTCACACCGATATGGGGGAGACTTTAGTATTTGCTAATTGAATTATAAATGATATACGCAATGGTTCGGGTTTAATAGAGTGCGAAGGGGTAGAGAATTCTTAATGGGGAGCCGTCTCTGCAATTTTGTAATCTCTTCATTGATTTTATTTGTTGTTATTGAGCTAAATTGTTTGCTTTGTTAGGACTAAACAATGACACAGTATAAATATATCTTGTTTAACCAGTATTGTAGCTCCCTACAAACGGACGAAGCGCAAGCTATACCTACGATTCTCGTTTTCGGCAGGCCTTTCAGCACGCTAGCAGGCGATTGTGCCGAGTAGACGAATGGACGGTGTGTCGTTTTTTAGATAGTAACCGCGCGTGTTTTATTTACTAAAAATATTTAATACGACAACTAGAGTCTATTGTGTTTGTTTTGGTTGCATGAATTCGTCAATAACGCACCCAGAGATAACGTTTTTTAGATTACCTGGAAACTCCGAAACGTAAGACTATAAATTGATTTTACTTAAGTACTAATTGGTACTATACTACTAGTTGACTAAAGTTAAACAAAGTGATTGACACGAGTGAACTAGGTAGTTACATGAAGTAGGTATGTTTGTGTTTAAAACTAGACTTGTGCTTGCTCAGTCAGTGAACGGTGCGATCCAATATAGTACAATATCCAAAAAGAAACTAGTTCAGAACTCTAGTACGTGTAGGTAGTACATTTAGTTCCGTTGTCAGTTCGTAGTTATTTAATTGAGAGCAATGATTTAGGTATGTTTCAAGAGTATTCATTTCTTTGTGGATGACCGATGTTACAGTACACTTAGCACCGTATGACTGCCTCTGTGGCGCGGTCGGTATTGATACCGCCTGCGGCGCTGGAGGTCGTGGGTTCGATTCCCACCCGAGACAAATATTTGTGTGACCCATAAATGTTTGTCTCAAGAGTCTGGTTGTTTATATGTATAATATGTATGTATTTAAAAAGTATATTAGTATTAATATCCGTGGTCTGATACCCATAACACAAGCAGGTAATTCCTAGCTTACTTTGGAATCAGATAGCGTTGTGTGAAATGTCCGTGAATAAAAAAAAATTGATAGCATTTTTGTTAAGTACCTTTGATTTTTATTACACGCATAGAGACAATATGAACTTCCAAAGTTTAACACAACTTGACAATGTACGAAAAGTACTAGTGTACTAGAGACTGACTAGTACTTTCAAATCGAAAAATAGTTTTAATTTTGTAAATCAAAAATGTAACGCTATGATTATAATGACTAGAATTCCGTGATTCTATCACTGACGAAACATGTGATGAGCCGATTATTATTGTCTACGCCGCTTATTCGTTTTCAAATTTCTACACCCGTCTCACTCAATCGTTAGTAGATAACGGGCGCTGCGCCGCCACGCCGCCGCCCCACGCCGCCAGCCGTTGCGGGGATATTATATTATTTCTCACAAAGTATTTTTTTGTTTAAATAAAAAAGGTTTAATATTACTCGAAATGAAAGCCGGTTGTCAGTAAAACAACAATTCTTAATACAAATTGAAGGCCTTGTGGGCGGATTGAAAAAAATCAACTGCATTAGGCTCACTATCTATTACGCGTACGTAAAACTATAAGGTAAAATGTGGGCGTATACTATGCCTCTGCCTACACCTTCAGGGATAAAGGCGTGACTATATGAATGTATGTATGTACATATTTACAATAGCAATACTAAATAGAAAGTCAAAGTAGGCACATATTATTAAAATGCTGTAGGTAGGCAGCCCTATCGCATGCTTACGTACCGCGCGGCTGTAGGCATTTATTTCTAAAATCCGGCCGAGTCAAACTACAGTATACAGTGACAATGATCTTTCTCGTGAATTAGAAAAGCGTTTTCAATTAACAGGTTGTTTCTAGCTATTTAGTACTGAAAAGTGGTGAATGGATGCACAATAACCTGAGTTATGTACTTACAATACTTAAGTTATCTTGAAGTTTATTAATATTACGGAGATAAACACAGTCATGTTTTATACTTTTTTGCTGCGCGAAGTTTTGACCATTATGTGACCATTGTTAGCGCAACATAGGTGAATAGCAATACAACAAGAAAGGCTATCTATAGCGACACCGTTTATTCCAGTACCAATAGTTTTCACCGTCAATACCACATTTTTTTAAGTATGTCTCATTGATTTGATAGCATTATAGACTTGAATTGTAGGTATATAGTGGCCATTTCACATAGCAAGGTGCAGAACTAACTGATAATTCGGGGCAATGAAAATGATCATTCACTTTAATGACTATGTGGGCTGCTGTGATATAGCATGAATAGACTCTTCTATTGGACTTCTGGGGCCCCTCGGCTACTCTAAACAATGTTTTTTTTTTTTTTTATACTACTTAGGTGGCAGACAAGCTTACGGCCCACCGGAAGGTTGGTAACCGTAGCCTATAGACGTTTGCAACACCAGAGGCGCTACACACGCGCTGCCGACCCGGGCGCAGATTGTGACGACCCACTGTTGAAATTTTTGAAGCCGCCCGTAAGGCCTTCAACTTGGCTTAACGACTGTCATTTTACTGACAACCGGGACCAACGGCTTATCGTGCCTTCCGAAGCACGGAAACGCTCGTAAATAAATGTCACAAAGTGGTCCACGTGGTGGTCACCCATCTATATCCGGCCATAGTAAATGTTGCTTACTGCAGTGATTGTTTACAGAACACTGAGTCCGCGGGGCCACGAGCGCTTCAAAATGTAACCTATTGTTGCGCCTCTGATTTACCACTTTGTTTCGTGATGAATATGGGACAAGAGGAACGTACTGTATTGAATGAACAGTTTTGTGATATATGAGCACTCAAGATATTGTATTTGGATTGGAAATCAGAAACTATAGTTTACGAGTATGTGCACTAATTCATTCTTTGCTGCTGCAGTTTGGTTGTTGTGACTAAACTTTGGGATAAAGAAATAAATATACGAGAATGGCAATACGTTTACTTTTGAATGAGTCTTGTCCAAAGAGCAACCTATTAGTAATGATGAACCTTTATTGAACGTTGTGTTTAATTTTTGAATGTTTGAAGTTTTAACATCTATGAATAGCGCAATACGTGGCTATGACTGCTTTCATTTTAAGTTTTGTGTATGAGTAAGAAAATACCTAGAAAGTTTAGTATGTAGTTTTTGTTATGTACAGTCACCTCCAATATATCATGGGGGGTCCATAATCTATAATCCCATGCACATTTGAGTCCACATTCACAAAAGCTCCACTAGATGGCGCAACTAACTCGAATATAATATTGCATAGACACCTTACAATCACAAAAAATGAACTAGATTTTTTTTTATACCACTAAGGTGGCAGACAAGCATACGGCCCACCAGAAGGACCGGTGGTCACCGCAGCCTATGAACGTTTGCAACACCAGAGGTGCCACACTCGCGCTGCCGACCCTGTAAAAACCTTCTAAGACCCCTTTTGAAGAACCCCATACTGTAGGCGTTTGGGAAAACCGAGGCAGGGAGGTCATTCCACAACCTAAGCGTGCGCGGAAGAAAACACCTATCGGATCTAACCGTGCTGGAACGCACCGGACGCAGAGTGTGAGGATGAACTCCCTGTCTGTGGCGAGCGGTGCGATGATAGAACGTAGCCGTGGGCATCATATCAAACAATTCCTCAGAGCACATACCATTGTACAGGCGGTAGAACACGCATAAGGAGGCAAAGTCTCTCCTGTCGCGAAGAGGTTCAACACCAGCTGTAAGTACAGGATCGTTGACAATTCTTACAGCTCGCCTTTGCACCGAGTCAAATGGACGAAGCTGATATTCAGGTGCTCCCGCCCAGAGGTGACAGCAGTACTCCATATGCGGCCGCACTTGCGACTTATAGAGAAGCAGTGTTTGCGCCGCAGTGAAGTACCGCCGCGCCCTGTTGAGCACACCTAGCTTTTAGGACGCCAGCTTAGCCTTGTCCTCCAAATGACTACGGAACTGTACGTCACTGGAGATGTCAACGCCAAGGATCCCTATACTTTTGGAGATGGAAAGAGATGTGCCCTGAAATTGCGGCGCTACAGTAATTGGGGCTTGCTTAGCGGTGAAAAAACACGCTTGTGTCTTGGAAGGGTTGAACTGGACAAGATTTTGTCCACCCCAGTCGGACACTCTAGTAAGAGTAGCCTCGATTTCAGACACAAGCTGTTCACGATTTTCCTCCACTGTGTTCCGAGAGATACCGGGGCGGCCCGTGTAACAAGTGTCCCCCGTACTGTCGTCCGCATAACAATGAATGCTGTCAATAGACAATATGTCATTGATATGCAGCAGAAACAGAGTAGGGGACAACACTGAGCCTTGCGGTACTCCAGCGTTTATGGCCATGCAGTCTGAACAGCTGCCGTCAACGACGGCCCTGATGCTTCTACCGGCCAAGAAGCTGGACACCCATCCGCACAATCTCTTGGGTAGTCCATATGAGGGCAATTTCGTAAGAAGACCACGGTGCCAGACCCGGTCAAAGGCTTTAGAGATGTCGAGGCTCACTGCTAGAGCCTCACCCTTACTCTCGATAGCCGCCGCCCATCGGTGTGTTAGGTACACAAGAAGATCGCCCGTCGAACGACCGTGACGGAAACTGTACTGCCGGTCGCTGAGCAGGTCGTGTTCTTCAAGGTACCCCAGGAGCTGTGTATTAATTACACGCTCCATCACCTTGGATAAAAGGGATGTGACAGCTATAGGCCTGTAATTGGCCGGGTGGGTCCTGTCACCCTTCTTGGGTACAGGATGTACATACGCGATCTTCCACGATGCCGGGACTTGTTGCATAGAATAGGAAAGTGTGAAAAGACGTGTAAGTACCGGACACAACTCTGGACCACAATGCTTAAGTACCACCGCGGGAATGCCGTCTGGCCCACTCGACTTATGAACGTCCAGGGATAGAAGCTCCCGCCGGACATTCCGCTGTGTAAATTTAACTTCCGGCATGGAAGTTGAGAGGGCGCCTGTGTGCCGTTGGCGCAAGAGACTAAGCGAGGCTCCAACTCACCAAAGGCAGACAAAGGTAATGCGGAAGATTGGCACGGCGTACGGAAGGGCCCCCGGTCCCCCCCCCCCCAATGCAGTGGCCGCGTCCACTCCGGTATCCTCCTCCGGCACGACCACAGCACCAGGGACTTTACACAGGCTGCTGGTTCAGCCTCCTGGGGCGGAGATTAAGTGATCCCCAGGTTCGGGTCCCGTACAGCCTGCGGGCGGTCAGCGGTCAACCGTTTCACCGGGTCTCCCTGACCGCCGTACCAATACTCCGCGCCTCTATCCGCCAATGGAGCCAGATGAGCCTCTCACCGTCACCGGCACAAAGTCGCCCCAATGAGCTCTGGATCCCTGCTAACCGATGGAGAACATAACCCAACCGGAGTCAGGTTACTATTACCGCGGTCTTCTGCAGGGCGGAGGTACTGCCCCAGGCGGGCTGCTCAACGAACGGAGTACCGTTATGCCCTTCCTCCTAAAGATGGCATATTTAGATTAATCAAAAGATTTATGAGTTGCTATTTTGACAATAATTGCGTTCCTGTGTGAGGTAATAAAAAAATGGCGTCATTCTTAGTGCAAAGCAATTTCGTTTCGGATTGACCATGCATTCTCAAATTCGTCTGTACAAGTCATAAAATAAAAAAAAACTGCCCATCATCTCAGTTATAGGTAGATGACTGTCTGATGAGAATTGGTTCAGATAAATGAAATATACACCACTACAAAAACAATCGGCTGACGCTATTAACTTATACAAAACAATGAATACAATATTATATAATGAATACAATATGAATATAAAAATTCTTATAATGTGTGTATAAGCGCAATCCGTTTGGAGAACAGTTGGACAGAGGGGAAGGATAATCCCAATAAGCGTCATAAGTCGTGTTGCTCTGTGGTTGCAGGCTGCGCTGCGGACTTTCTTTAGTGTTTGATATCTGCCGACATATCGAGACAATGTAGCTTTGTCGTGTTGATCTCACTAACAAGACGAAAATGGAATAGTTAACGAGTTATCCTTGTCTGTACGTGTAGGTAAATAAACAACGGGGCTCGGAACGCAAACATGTACGAGTCTCATTTGTATCAGGGCATTATATTTTAATGAAAACACTTCAAAACAATCAACATGAAAAAAAATTCTAGGGTTCTTCTTCATGCTTCCACGCCTTTCTGAATTTTGATCCTATGGTCCACATTTGTGTATTTGATAGAAGCTGCTATAATTTGTCTTTTGAATTTAGCATTGTTGGAGACGGCTGCTGCTAGACCTACTGCACCTATAAAGACGCCTGTGTCATTGCCTCCTCCTGGTTTAGGCAGGTGCACCTCTAGCAGTTGAGGTTACTTGAGTTCCAAGGACCACTTTACAGACAAAATGTGAAAGTGTATCAATCATAAATACCACAGTGGATAAAATGCGTAGTGGCTATAAAAAATCAGGCTTTTTGCAGATGTCGAATGGGGTGAGTCACACGCTGCCGCGCTAGAGAATTTCACCGTGATCGATAAACCATAGTCTTACTAATATTATAAATGCAAAAGTTTGTGTTCAGTGTGTGAAAGGATGTTTTATCTGACTGGAATTTGGTACAGGGATAGATCATAGTATGAAATAATTTTTATTCTAGGAATAAGTTCCTATGAAATGCGGGAACAACAACAGAATTTTTATCGAGTGGAGCCGCGGTCATCAGCTAGTATGGAATAAGTGGCAGGCAAAAAGACTTCTTGGATTATGGCGATACGATATTACTGTGACTGTCCATCGAGAATGTCAAAAAAAAGGGTCACTAAAACAACTGACCCGCTGCATTGCGATCAAAAAGATTAACCTGAAATATGCATGAACCCCAAAAACAATGTTTTTCTTGCTGAGTTAACATTTAGAACTTGCTTTCACCTAGCCACATTGTCACAAAATATTTTAATACATTTTAAATTAGCGATATTATACAGGATTGAGGACTGACTTACTCCTAACATAAGGTTCTTCATATATTCGTGCAGGCAATGCAAATATTCGTTAACTATTCCTTTGTGACGACAAGCAAGACGTTGTTTGTGAGATGAATTCTTCAAAGCCACGTTGTCTCGACATGTCAGCTGAAATTCAAAATATTCCACATATTGCCGCAAATAGCCAACTATATTTGAAAGCCTCTAATCTGGGTTATATTGGAGAAGATGCAAAGGATATTGATGCTACTTTGAGGGTTAAGAAATCACTCATGCACAATATACAATTATAATTATTTCAAAGATAACGGTCATCATTTTCGTTGAAAACAAACAATTTAAAAACAAATCTGACACAATATGTTTAAACCCTTTTGGACGTAATATAAAATCTACTTTGATTTTTACTTATATCAAATACATTTTATTCTTAGCTTGTTTTTGATGAAACTACCTAAAATCTAAATGTTATATTGTAGAAGTACTTCCATCAAAACCCACATACGTCTATTATTGTGATACAACTCATATAGTATATTTGTTGCGTCGTTATGTCGTATTTCTTGGATCGTTGTGTATAAGGCTTGTACCGGATTACCTTGTTTGTGCTGGATCTTTGAAAGGGGTAGGTACAAGTACCTTATATAATACGGCAAGGTATACGTACCTACCCCTAAGCTTTATGACATTGCATACTATTGTTAGTAATCCCTTCAGTAGAAATGTGCTTTTGAGTGTCATGAACCCACGTTTGGTTTCTTTGTGTAAAATTCAATAGATCTCTTTGTTGTATTAGTCTGTGCTTTTTTTTTTTTTGTACATGGAATAAAAGCTTTGATACGATGCTCTTACGGAAACAGATTGAGATCAAATCAACAAAACTTTATAACGACTGAAATAATACTGTAGTTTTTTTTACCAACGATCCAAATTGGAGACGGTGTCGGTCCCTTAGCGACCGGAGAATCGCCTCATTATGCGTACGTTGCTTTGAAAAATTTTATCAAAGTTAATTGTGTGAATTATACTTATAGTTAAATCAAATCTTGCCTACTGTTACTTTCAATCGCGTCTGCGATTTGTCTGACAGGAATTTCTCAGAGCAGATATCAATTTCTTGCTAAGGTAATAGCGTATTGTAAAAAAATATAATACCCAATGCCTTTAACAAAGTAGTGGTATAATGTAAATAAATTCAATTTGCATTGACTCTATCTTTTTACCATTCTTTTTAGTATGTAGTACTATAATTATTATTTAAGCTTTTAGCTTGTAAATTGGTTTGTAAAAGCACTTTAACAAAACTTGAATTAGATATTTATTACCGAAGGGATTAAGTGCGATTTAAATTGCAATTCTCCTGCTAATATACCGGCGATGTAGAGTCTAATTTTGCGATCGATCGTCGAATGTGGCTAGCATGCACGTACCTTACTGCGTATTCTGCCTAGCGAGTACAGAATTACAGAACATTCTGTGTTTTGATTGATATGCAGTAGATTTAAATTCACATAAACAAATTTGGACGAAATTGTTTCAAGTGTTAAAGCTGTTTTGATTACCAAAAGGCAAAGCACATCAAAATCCGTTCAGCAGTTTTTGCCTCCTTCTCAAAAAAGCAGACATAAGGACAAATAGACAAGAGTTCCAAAAAAACTAATGTTCAGGATCGTTAGTTCAAAATACCCCATTTTAATTTTTAAAAACCTCCATTATACAGACACAACTACGTTACAATTTAAAGTTGTGAAGTTGCTAGGTATCTTTCAGTACAAAATAAACTTGTAAAGTTATGCTTTATATTGGTATTATAAACCTATGCGGGCACGCAAATAAACCATAAATTTATAGGTTCATTACAAAGCATAAATGTATCTACGCTTTGTGTACCTACTGACTAATTGCAATACCTTGGTTAATCCAACTGAGCATTGCATAATGCGCTCCCTTTGGCAATTTGTCGCTTTGTACAAATTACTATATTATAATGGAAATTCATATCAACAAACATTCTAGTTTTAGTACGAAATTATTAACAACATGGACAAAGGCTTTTGAAAAATATTGAAAACTAGGTGGCGCCGCGCCGCCCGCGTGCCTTCTGTTCCCGTCACCTCTCATGTGTTCCTGAATACATTCTATCCCTGTACTAAATTTCGGTCAGATCCGTTCAGCCGTTAGAGCGTGACAGACTCACATACATTCATATATATTCATATTAAATCGACACTGACTAACTTTTCTTGCGGACCCGACAGCTAGAGAAAAACGTGGAGTAGGTCAGGCTGTTAGTCTCTGCAAACCAACCGTAAGAGACGGTAAGGAGAATTATTATTCTTGATTTTACCTATTCGTTATCGATTAGTATGATTATTTCATAGCAATAATAACTTATAATGCAAATTTATGTTATGAATAGGATGTACCTCTATATGACATTTTCATATTGACATGGACCTTTATTTTGACATTTTATATTTATAATGGCGTTTGATATTTATATTTAAATTTGACTATCGATCGATAATTCTCATTATTCCATAGCAATGTAAAAATTATAATGCAAATTTATGTTATAAATAGGTATGTGTGAAATCATTTTATCCAATAGAAAATTCTATGTCGTAATTTACCTATTCAATGTAATATATTTATTCAATTTAATGTCATTTACTATGCAATGTTATGTTTTGATTTGTAATTTCATTAATGTATTGGGGTTTCCTGTGAGGGTAGTGCAAAGCATGTAAATAATAAATAAATAAATATTGTTCATTTTGGTTTTTTTATCGTGCACTTGCGAGCGTCACGCGGTTTCACCCTCGTGGCTCCCGTTCCCGTGGAAATATAAAAATAAAATATAGCTAATATTATTATCACCTGGGGATAGTGTAGCTTCCCAACAGCTAAAGTATTTTTCAAATCGGTTCAGTAGTTTCGGAGCCTAATCAATGCAAACAAACAGTCAAATCTTTCTCTTTATAATACTAGTATAGGCCTCTTGGATATCGTGCCGAAGCTACGGCAACGCCAACTGTCGGTTAGCGGCGACAACTCGAGGTCGTTCTTCACATAACAGTGAACATTTGATTTGCATATAAGTCGCTACAAATTTGAGATTATTGTTTTGTTTAACGTAAAAAGAAATTGTTTTCGTAATATTATGAGCCGAATTATAATCAAGTGTGGATTCCAGAATATTTATGCAGAGTTCTTTTGCGAAAAATCTGTATCGAAAGTTCGTAGTCGTTAGTAAATACACGAAACAATGAGATATTCTTTCAATTTCATTGTAATTTTTTGTACGTAAATATTTGTAAGATTATCGCATTACTAATAACACGATGATCAAATCAATTAATTATTAATTATAGGGCATAATTATATCAAAACCAACATGTTCAGGAGGTCGTCGATATTCATGATGCAGCTAGTGGAGAACAAATCATCAGTGGAAATAATCCACCGTACGATGTGAAAGTAGTGGTATCTATGTTTTAATTATTAAATCAATCAATAGTTGAATAATAATCTGAAAAAATCTATTTACAACAACTTTTCAACCATATACATGCAAAGCAGAAATGGAAAATGAAGATGTATCTCCTTATCAAAGAAATATAAATAGGCTTCGAAGGAATAAGTATTGGTCATTGAAATTAGATTTTCAGTAAACTGCATTTTTCATATCGGTATAAAGGAACATTTACATTTTCTTCTAATATATAATAATTGGTGAAGAATATTTTATAAGAATAAGCATGAAATATCGAATCAATAATAATTTTATTCATTTAGGTATTATTTATTTAATTGTTTTTCATCTATAATATATTATAGATAATAAAACAAGGAAATAAAAAATAACTTGCACGTGATTCTCTAAAAATGTCCATACGAGATTAAAAATTAAACATGATTAACATTGTGCATGTTTGTTTCGATATTTATTTGTGCTAGTAAAATAAAATAAGTTAAATAATAGTAAAATAAAACATACAACCCACGAACAGAAAATTTTACGTTTGTATAATGTTCGATACGTTATAATTATCAAATCGTTATATTATTTATACTTACATTATTCTGACGGCTTTTATCCACTCATCTCTTTTTTTAATTTCCCAATTTCGTCTCGGAAACGAATAAAAAGTCAATTCCCGATTCCGAAATTGGGAATTCTTGCATCTCACAACATAACAGTATCTCGTACCACCCATTTTTAGGGTTTCGTAGCCAAATGGCAAAAACGGAACCCTTATAGATTCGTCATGTCTGTCTGTCTGTCTGTCTGTCTGTCCGTCCGTGTGTCACAGCCACTTTTCTCCGAAACTATAAGGCCTATGCTATTGAAACTTGGTAAGTAGATGTATTCTGTGAACCGCATTAAGATTCTTATATAAAACTAGAAAAAAAGCAATAAATTTTGGGGGTCCCCATACTCAGAACTGAAACTCAAAATTTTTTTTTTCGTCAAACCCATACGTGTGGGTACCTATAGATAGGTCTTCAAAAATGCTATTGAGGTTTCTAATATAATTTTTTTCTAAAGTGAATAGTTTGCGCAAGAGACACTTCCAAAGTGGAAAAATGTGTGTCCCCCCCCTCTAACTTCTAAACTAAGAGACTGATAAATCTAAAAAGAATATTATGATGTACATTGCCATAAAAACTACCAGCAAAAATTATTTCGAACGAGATAGAGCTGGTAGTTTTTTTTTAATACGCCGTAAACCACAATTTTCGGTTAGAAAAATCACTACCACCTACACGTGTTAAAACATCAATCAAAGTTACAACGCACTATAAGAACTTTTATATTATGTTACTTGCTGCTACGAAACCCTTCATGGGCGAGTCCAACTCGCACTTGGCCGGTTTTTTTTGTTTTTTGAGAGACCACTTTTGAACGTTTTTGAGAGAATTACAAACGTAAACCGTACAGCTGACCGCACTCTAACGTCCGCGTGTTGCCTAAATCGGCCACAACGCGGCGCCACTAGAGTTGTCCAAGAGGCGTATAGACAATCAAAAACCAAATGAACCATTTCGGTACATGGGCAGTTGTCGAGATTCAGTGAACTTAAAATGTCAATAATGTTATTCGTTTAAGTATTACCAACTACGAATAAAAATATTGTAATGGGCAGAAATGTTTGTACGAGTACTTCTAAACGCGCTGGTTCGCTTGAGCGGTGAATAGAATCTATTACTGAGAGACTTTGTTTCGAAATGTAAGCACTTATTTTAAAATCTTGCTTCACGCCTAGTCAGACTCTGTATTACATTTTATGTTTTTAAACAACATAGTCGTGTAAGTTACACCATTTTTATAACTCAGAACGGAGAGAGGGAAGAATAATGGTTGGGGCGAATTTTATGATCCGAATAGCAGAATAAGTAAATTAAACAGTATATATTTACAATGACCAAGAAGCAAGCTTCTTCACTTTCTCATTTTTTGACGTGTTGGCGTCACTTTTATAAAATCATTTAAGAAGTCTTTGGACTCGTCTTCATATATTTTATCATTACTTAAATAGATAACTTTATAAAGTTTTAAAGGACTTTAAACTTCATTAATGATACCTATAACAAATAAATTTGAAGTTAATTTTGAGTATCCGAGCACAGAGCTGTCGAACATTCACAAAAAAGTACGTAATATCTAATTTCGGTTGCTATTGACTACGAAGGATCTGGTTAGTTGAGAATCTTGTCTGCGTGGGATGTCATCGGTCTTCATCATTTACTATATTTACATACATAGAGCAATATTGGATACGAAAGGATTTGTAACATAATCAAAGCGACCCTTAGATTAGGGGAAACCGAGTTTAGCGACTCAAAGATATTAGGGACGGACGGAAGCCATTATTTATATAAATAAAACCAAAACTCTTTTCAAACCAAAATGAAATCGACCTATTATAATGATTTTCCTATCTTAGTTTGTATATTAAACCTTCATATTACTGCTCCTTAAAAGATAATAGGTATTCCTGTCCATCTAATATTATGGTACTTTCGGTAGTTTTTTTTTCGGTATTATACTTTCGGTCGTAGACAGATGATAGGACACAGAGGGGTTTCAACAGAGCATTATGTATTAATTTGTAATGCGATCGTGATTCATATTGGCCATTTCGCACTTATCGGATTCTCTGGCATTCTATTGAGGTAAAAAGAGGCTTAGTAATCGGGTAGTTGTTAAATCAAATTGGAGGGAGTTATGTGTTGCTTGAAACTTTCATTAGTAGGAAGCCACAACCTGTGCGTATGTATGTGGTACAGCACTACAAAAATCTTACTTACTTTAGCGTGGGCCCAAATCTATTTTGCTGAAGTGTGAGTTTAGTATCAAATACCCATGCTTGCCTTTGAGAAAAGGTGTGTGAAGTATCTGGGGAAGATTTAGATTGGATCCGATGCATCCCCAATCACAGTCGTTGTCGGGCCTCAAAAGTTGTACAAGACTGTCTCTTTCGGGAGCCATGGAGTCATCTTTCCGAGCGCGTACCAGAAACATTCGATCGTAGACAGAGGGTAAGAAACAAAGTGCTTTAAGTCGGTAGGAGTCCGGCATTGCATTCATGAGGAATTTCACACGAAATAAAATCGCCCAACAGGTCGTACCTATTATTACATTAATTGTATTATGTACTAACAAACGGGTTGTATGTATGAGAATAAGACAGGGTTGTGGGCGACACATAATCGGGCCCAAGAGGGAAACTTATGGCTAGTAGACATGACAACGATTTATCGTAGCGATTGGAGTGCACAGTCCGTTTGTGCCGTTTATCTAATGTCCACAGTGGGTCCACGCATCTGCAATATCTTTTTCTGTCGTTAGTTTCATAGATACCTACATACTGCCACGCCTTTTCCCCGAATAGTAGGCAGAGATATACTAAACGGCCACCTTCCCTTTTTTACTTGAGGGAATCTTCATGTATGTCATGCCGGACTTCTAATATTTAATACTATTATATTATCTTTGCTTCTACGGTACCTTTCCATACATGACATTTCATCGACCGGGAGTCCCGGGTGAGCACTCCATGATAACCAGCAGAAACATAGTAGGTAGGTATACATTGTCCGCAATCGAAGCCTCGCTTCGTTGGTTCGAGTTTTATCCCGCTTCCTGGCGGGAGTGTTTAGGGCCGCGACCAAAAGCTAGTAATTAGAGAAAAACGCAGAGGCTAGTTAGTTTACATGAATATATTTTCTCAGTTTCATTAATTTACTATATTGAAAAGCATATAAACGCCATTTCAGTAATTTCATATTCAAACCAAATATCTACGCGAATCATTTTTAATAAATGGTGGAATTGAAATTAAATTATGTTCATTTTAATTCCCTTGAGGGAACTCATATAAATTAACCAACCTAATAAATTATGAACTTGGTTCACGTTCTTAATATTACTTAATTAATAGGTATCTCACATTAAGAAGTAAGTACTTCATTCAAGACATTGTAATCAAAGAGATTAATTTAGTGGATGTACATTATAACGTTTTTCCTAAAAATATATTGCATGGTGACGGCAATATGTTTTTATTTTACGTGTGGAAATTCCGTCATGAATGCTATGCCGGACACTATCAGGTCACGCTCTCGTCTTGGGCCTGCTTCTATAAGGAAGGTGAGCAGTCCCCTCCTCCGTCCTTAGGTCCCCAGTCATGGAGGCCGATGGACTTGGGCGAAAACAAGTCTGCGGCGGCGCCCCCGTCGCCGACTTCGAATCTCGGGTGGGAAAGTTCTCTCCCGCTCCCTCCCAATCGCTACTTCCACGAGCATAATCTGCTCACAGAAAGATGCAGTGGTGTCCCACTTACTCCCACTGGAGATGATGACTAGTCCTATGGTCTATGTATGTATGGTCTATGGTCGACAAAGTATGGGTAATAATTGTCTACCTACCCCTTAGTAAAAAATCTATGGAGAAAGTAATCCATTGTTTGTTTATATGCATTAAATACATTCCGAACCTATTGAACAGATTTAAAAATTCCCTAACTTCTGAGAGACTACAATAACCCTGGATGACATACTTTATATTTTACTCCCGTATTCCCAGGGGAACTAACACTACGCGGGTGAAACTGCGTGACACCGAATATTGTAAATTTGCAACCGCCATAGTATTTTTTTAGTAATTGAGAAAATAGGTACACATTCTTTAACTCTAACCACGATACCATTTGCTCGGCCTGTACCTATAACTCAAGTCATGGCTTTAAAATGAATCATTCAAGGTGCTGAATTAATACAGTTTTCTCTACCTTTCAAACTAGTAAAACACATTTGCTAACAAGCCAAGGTAACCTAATACCTAGTAAATTGAGACGTTGTGATGTGTGTGAGGCATATTAAACCTCTTCTCACCTGAATCTGAACAAAAACGCCGGTAAAAGCAGAGCCGGACTTGCGAATTAAGGGTTCCGCATCAAAAACGGTAAACATCATGTTTGTTTATTTTTTGTCTGTTTTCAGTTTACCTACTGTCATAGTAGCAACAGAAATACATCATCTGTAATGTTTATCTACCACGGTTTATGAGATAAAGCATTGTAACTGACAGACAGACATATAGCGGAGTCTTAGTCATAGCTTTCTATTTTTATCCTGGATACATACATACATACATATGGTCACGCCTTTATCCCCGAAGGGGTAGGCAGAGGCATATTATATGCCCACATTTCACCTTTGTATAATTTGTCCCACGTAATAGGTGGTGAGCCGTATTGCCGTGTTTAAATGGACAGGCGCAGGTTGTGACTGCCTGCTGTTGAAATAAAGCCTTCAACTTAGCTTAACGACTGCCATTTTACTGGCAACCGGGACCAACGGCTTAACGTGCCTTCCGAAGCACGGAAACGCTCAAATAAATGTCACAAAGTGATCACATGGATGGTCACCCATCCATGGACCGGCCACAGTGAAAGTTGCTTACTGCAGTGATCGTTTACAGAACACTGAGTCCGCGGGGCCACGAGCGCTTCACGAAAATCTATATCCTGGATACGGAATCTACTATCCTGGATACGGAACCATAAAAAGTTTGATATATATACATACATCTTCCTCAACCGGTACTGCTACGAAATGAAAAAGAACCGACTGAGTTAAGTCCTTTGTATTTTTGTTACGTGATGAGAAAGAGTAAATGATTCTTTGTGTAACATGTAACCTGAATAAAGTTTCGAACATAGCCTCCCCCTGTAGCTTAACTTTTGAGCCCACATACTTCCATTAAATGGATTAGGGGTATTCCAATGTAATTCAATATTTATGCTCGTTTTAATTGAAATTGTTATCTAATTTAATCTAAAACTTCGGCGCTTATCAGTGTTTTTATCAAAGATAATAAACTAAATTCAATAAACGACCAAGACAAAATCTGAACATAATTATGTTTTTTCGTGATTTACGACGACGCGGCACGGCGGTACAAGCAATCTAGGCATATACTTACCAGTCTAGCCAAGACTGGTAAGCACAGGTTCTAAATACCATATTATTTACTAAGGGACGTCACGCGGTTTCACCCGCCTGGCTCCTGTTTCCCTTGAGAATGCGGGAATAAAATATAGCCTTTGATCACCGGGGATAGTGTAACTTCTCAACAGTGATAGAATTTTTCATATCGGTTCCGTAGTTTCGGAGCCTATACGATGCGAACAAATAAACAAACGATCGAAAATTTCCTCTTTATGATATTAGTATAGAAAACCTACAAAAACGCTTGTAGCCTGCTAACTCGGTATTCTATAAACTATCGCTCATCTTACACTATAGTTGGTCCTCAGATGGGAGAATGTTTTGTATAAGTTCCATTTACAAGGGCTGCTTACAATCGTTAAGCCATGTTGAAGGTCTTATATGCGTCTTGAAAACTTTAACAATGAGTAACCAAAATTTGCGCCTGTCAATTTCAACACGGCAATGGGCTCGCCATCTATTATGTGGGATAAAGTATGAATAGTGAAATGTGGGCATACAGTATGCCTGCATACCCTTTCTATATGTGTATCTATGTAATTTATGTGTGCCTAGTGGCGAAATTATCACCATTAAACTGTATGTAACAAGTCTATAGGAATCGCTTATCGATCCTGTTTTCCTATTTCCTTGTACTGACAAAATGAGCTTTCGGTGTATATATGCCACGTAATCTGTCGTTGTTGCACCAGATGACGCAATGTGTGCCAATATATCGAAACCCGATATACTATATAAAACTGTTTACTTAGCTGTCGATCAATATATGGCGCGAACTAAATTAAGAGCATTGACTCGTGTTAAGCGGTGGTGTCAGCTATTCATTAGGACGACATGTGCTAAAGAATACAAATTATTACTGTGCAAATTACTTATTTATGCCTTTAAAAATTCCAAACAAATTTGTCCTGAAACTATTTTCATAAAGCCAAACAATATATCTTTTCATTTTCTGAGAAGTAGGATATCCCGCAGACTGCTTTGTGCAACAACCAGTTTCAGGTTTTATCATGTCCTGGAAATACCCACAGATTAACAGTACACTTTGAATTTTAATGTAATCCCTTCATCACACAGGAAGTGTGCTGATCATTCTCAAAATTTATGACTACGAAAAATTTCTTAATCATATAATACCCTTTGTTTTCATCAGACTACATAAGTAGATAAAAGAGCAATCAAGCGCCATATTCTTGAAAATTAAAGTTTTTTTTTTTTTTTTTTTATACTACTTAGGTAGCAGACAAGCTTACGGCCCACCGAAAGGTTGGTAACCGTAGCCTATAGACGTTTGCAACACCAGAGGCGCTACACACGCGCTGCCGACCCGGCGCAGGTTGTGACGACCCACAGTTGAAATTTTTCAAGCCGCCCGTAAGGCCTTCAACTTGGCTTAACGACTGTCATTTTACTGACAACCGGGACCAACGGCTTATCGTGCCTTCCGAAGCACGGAAACGCTCGTAAATAAATGTCACAAAGTGGTCCACGTGGTGGTCACCCATCCATATCCGGCCATAGTAAATGTTGCTTACTGCAGTGATCGTTTACAGAACACTGAGTCCGCGGGGCCACGAGCGCTTCAAAAACATAAAGTGCGTATTTATTGTTGTATTTGAATATCCTTGCTGAATTGCATTTCAATAGACTAAGCGTGTAACCGGTTTGTTAAAGTCATATTACATTGCAATATAAACTCAATCAGTCAGTCAAATCTGCCAATGGTAGGTAGTTCACTGCTAGACGGAAGTGTCTTCTAATTTTAGCCACAGCACACGGTCCAGCGCCTCCTGCATTTAGGTTCTGCCTGCGACAATTTTAAGTCGTCAGTCTATCCAGGCTGGTGGACCTCCCACCCTACGTTTATCAAGTCTCATAGAAACGGTCTCAATTGTATTATGAAAGTCTATGCTGAGGCAAAAGTAAATATTCGTTAGGGAATCGTATGTGTCATCTTTGATATACGTGACTGGACTTACAGATGAAATTCGTGTTGCTAGTTTTCACGTGAGCGTAGTTTAGTAGGGAAGCAAGATTGGTTATATATAGATAGTTGTGGTTAATAGCTAAATAGTTTCGATGTGGTTAGATTTTCTGAACAATTTGACGAATTCCCTTTAAAAATTGCGAATGCAAAAAACAATCTCTTCTTTTCTTTTCTGATTTTCTTTAGCTACTTACTGTTTTACTTTGTCTTCAACATTTGCAGGCGGGAACAAGCTAAGTCAAACGAGTGGTGATTTACAAAATAGGTACATGTTCCCATAGCTTGTTCCCGCCTGCAAATGTTGCCGACAAAGTACAACAGCAAGTAGCTAAAGAAAATCAGAAAAGAAATGAGCTTGTTTTTTGCTTTTCAGTTGTATGTTTACTTGGCAGTCGGGTTTTTTGTAGTCTAAATAATTAAGTTTATTTAAAACTTTTTAGTTATGTTAGTAGTGGAGTTATAAATGTTCGTGTAGTAAAGGGACATCATCAAAATACAACCTTAATTAATATATTTTTGGTCATATTTCCGGTGCTACTCAACCGATTGCAATCAAACAAATGTAAGAATTTAAGTCTGACCAAGGCCTTATAAACACACAATACCGCATCAAAATCGGTTCAGTAGTTTTGCGTTCATCGCAGTCAAAGAATTATAACGCCAAAAGTCTGCCATTTTGATTTTCCATGAATTTTATTATACCTGGTGTCACTCACACAATCGCGACTAATCATAAGACACCTTGTATGTCAAAATCCGTTAAGCCGTTGAGGCTGTAGAGCGTGCCAGAAAAAAAATCAACGTTATCATTTTAGCGCCAAAAGTCAGCCGTTTTTTGAAACTTTAATGTTTCTGGTGTCACTCATACCATCACGACGAATCAAAAAACACCTCGCATGTCAAAATCCGTCAAGCCGTTCAGGCTGTAGGACGTGACAAAGAATTATGCATACATACATACATACATACATACATACATACATACATACATACATTATCTCGAAAAACATTACCCTCCTGTCTTCAGCAGTTCGGGTAAAAACGGGACCCATGAGACTTGGCTGTCCGTTTGTCTGCCTTTCCGTCACGGGGCCGTAGCTCAGGAACCGTGATAGCTAGAAAGCTGAAATTTCCAAAGATGATAATATTTCTGTTGTCGCTATAAAAACAAATCCTAAAATTAGATAAAACAATTGAGGGGTTCCCATACAACAAACGTGGTTTTTATTACGTGTTTTAGTACGGGACCCTCCATGCGCGAGTCCTACTCGCACTTGGCCGGTTTTCATGAAACCTATGAAAAAGTTTGACAGTTTTAGCATCAAGTCGTAATTTTTGTGCGGAACTGCGACATTTTTTTTAGACACATTAAATTTTCATCATTCAAATCATTCCTAATATCAAAATCCAATCTCATAAATGAAGACAAAAAAAGAAACGAATTAACATGCTCTAAACAGACCGGTACATAAATAATATTCACCTGTAAAGAAACTTGTTGCTGTATGCATTCACAATGCAAAATGTAAGTCCAAGGCAGTCCACTGCACAAATAACTTTGCATTTGAAACGATTCAAATATAAATTTTACTGAACTTTATTACCTTCTTGCTAGTATTTGGTATTCACAAATCGCATCATGGACAGTATAAATTTTGAAAAAATAGCGTATTTGCGAATCAATTTTATTTGTAGAGTGACACGTATTTACGTATAAAAAGTGTTACATCTCATTTTTACGCCTTCTTTTGTAGTTGATATTTACGTTGTTATGACTAGTTATGACTGTCACAAGTAGGTACTACAATCCTTTTTATCAATCAATCAATCAAATCAGCTAATGGCAGTCGACTGTTAAACGTAAGCCTCATTTTACGATAGAGCAAAACAAGTATTAAGAAATCCCTATTGTTCTACTAATAAGATAATACGTTTGACACTGAACGGCATGTCCTTTAAGCATCAATAATCTGGTTTTGCCATGACAAATTTTCAGAACTCAAAGTGTTGGTGTTACGTGATAAGCGGCTGTCTGATCTGGTAATGACATCAGCACTTAATGAAACTACGACTAATGAGTATGTCAGCGGGATCATTATTTAGGGAAGATTTTACTACACATAATATTTACATAACTTATGCTATTGAAGCGTGACAAGATTGATTTTACTAATGTGGTAGTCGATCTAACAGGATGTACAAAGGATAAACCTTCAAGTTCCAAGTCAACCTCACCGCAAGTAGTAAACCCCAACATTGTAGGTGTAATACTTGCATGAGAGGTCTCTGACATCTCCTGATTAGTCACTTTTCTCGATCATGTCTCAGTAATAAGATTTTTAATCACAGGGGCTCATAGCATCTGAGAAAATCAGATTCCTTGCCCTCAATCCAGGCAGAGTTTGAAAGTGATTGGTAAGATTTTAAAAAATTATGAACTGGTCTTAATTTTTTCTTAACTTGGGCGATTTATTTTTGTTAGTTTTGTCATCAAAATCGGTTGAAAAATGCTCTGACCAAAAAATGTCTAAACATTTTTCAACCGATTTGAAATTTTCATCACAGCTAAATAGCCACAATGAAAAATTCGATCACAGACTACAGAAAATACACGAAAGAAAAATTGCCACCCCGAAATCAATAAATTTAACATTCACTACGATTTTTTTTCAAATTTAGTTTCAAAACACCCTGAATTGCTTACCAAAATTATTATCTACTAGCTGATGCCCGCAACTTTGCCCGCGTAAAATTTGTTCCCGTTCTCGCTTACCGTAGGAACTTATTCCCGGAATAAAAAGTAGCCTATGTGTTATTCCAGACCATAATCCCTGTACCACATTTCAGCCAGACTCGTTCAGCCGTTCGACCCTGAAAGAGTAACACACGTCCACACATCCACATTCACTTCCGCATTTTTATTATGAGTAAGATTAATCTGTGAGTTTTTAATAAATTCAAAAGAAACTTGTTCGGATAAACAATCTCATTTTTCATCTTATCGGTTTATTATTTGATTTCAAACCCTTCCTGGGTATTATCGGCTTTGTTAAGAGCGACTGCATGCTGTCTGGCCTTCCAAATTCGTGAAGCCAGCCATGCAATTTTGTTCGTTGGTCAGAAGGTGCATCAATTACTCATGAGTATGTCTCAGATTTCGAAGAGCTTGGGTTGGATCCGTATACTTACTACAGTAAAACAGTTTCATATAATCTTTACTTGCATTTACATTCAAAAGCAGTAAACCTATTCGTATCCCGTGGGTAGCTGTCGAACAAGACTAAGTTTCATGTTGAACTCAGGTGCTGTCAAGTACGGGCTCTGATATCACCCCTCTAGGGAAATACTATGTTAAATGTTAGATCGACAGAGCCTCTTAAGTAAATGCAATTACTTATTAATTCCCTACTGAGCTTAAAAATTGGCATTTTAGTATTATGGGTCGAAACATGAAGGCAGGTACACATTATAGTCCAATATTGGGAATAACTAGTAATTTTATCTTGACTAAGCGAAAACGCTGTAAAATATTTACAGGCTGCATTTCTAATAACCGAAAGGAATTTCTTTTGTGTGTGTTTATTTCCCCCTTACAAATTGCAGTTTTAAACTGATGTTCATAAATATGGTTTCTGGTGTTCTTTTTTTAACTTAACTTATTGTACACAAGTTATTGTTTATTTTTTAATTCCACTAATTGTTTCCAAATGTATAATATCAAACCTCGCGTGGTCTACTTCGCTCTCCGAGCCACTTGCACGAAATATTATGTGTCACATACAAGTGAAGGAACGATGGCAATAAATTTATTTAGTCAGTAACTTGCTGAACTTTATTTTGTAGGACTTCAACAATAAATCATTTTGGTATCTCTATTAGTCTCAAACAATATTTTGTGTGTAATCCACTATAATGCCTGCCAAGTTTGGTCTGCCGTGGAACCTAATTCAAACTACGACTACAAAGTTTCGAGACTTTTTCATTTAATTTTACTACCAGTACTGTGTAAGTTATATCATAATGTACAGTCAGCTGCAGAGAAAAGGATACAGGGCCGCCCTGTAAGCATTGACTTTTTTCAAAAACTCTTTCATATATATGTATTTTTATAAAATTTGCTTTGGTTTTTAAAATTGTGTAATTCTATAACTATACAAAATCTAATAAAAATATATATAAGATTTTCCGAAAAATGCAATCCTTAAAGGGCGGCCCTATTTACTTTTCTTTGCAGCTGACTGTACAACAATGCGATATGCAATAAACTGGATACTGCTCGCGGCTTTGACTGTGTGGAATTCGGTTACCGTTCCCGCTTTCCGTAAGAAAATATTCCCGGAATGAAAAATAGAAATAAGGTGTTATTCACGACTCTATCTATCCCTGTAACAAATTTCGATCCAAACAAGTTAGAGCGTGATTGAGTATCAAACATCCAAACATCTTCACATTTATAATTACAGTAAGAATTAGGACTATATTAAGTAGGTACCATTTATATACTTACGCCTGTAGCACACCTCCGCCGCGAATCCATGATAGCAGAACCGCTGTAATTTCGCCGAGTTCTTTCCCATGTAGGAGGAGCGGAAGACTAGCGAAACTATCTTCTATCTCTTTCCCCGCGCGGTTTCGCCAATCTTCGGCCGCCTTTTAAGGACACCAAATTTTTTGGTACATTTTTTTCTTATATAGTTTAGATGTTTCCAGTGTTATGCATAAGTTTCTCGCCCATTCGAAATGAATTTATAAATACAATAGTTTAATGTAAGTAAGGGTTAAAGTTTCAATTTAGTCTCAAACACCACAAATTATTTTATCATTTTTATTTATCTAAAATTTGACATCTCGAAATATATTTTTAGTAATTTCTAACAACAGATTATGAACTCTATCTTTCCATAAACTACAATTTGATGTTGACAAATAAATCCACTTAGTTGATGGGGTAGGCAAACCCTTTGAGTATTTGAATTAACAATACGTTTCGTTTGATTAAGCATTCAAGTTGATTATAGAATTGAGCAGGCTGCAAATTTGTTTCTAGCAAATTACTTGTTCAATAAATTATTGTCTTAGAAGAATTTATGGAATGAATTACTTAGTACTCAATCTATACTTATAATAAATCTGTAGAAGTGAAAATTCTGTACATTCAAACTATCAAAAAAATACATAGCAGGGGGTGTTACTAGACCGACACCGAACCCAAAAATGTGATAAAAATATTTTTTGTCTGTCTGTCTGTTTGTTCAGGCATCACGCAAAAACTACCGGTTCGATTACGATGAAACTTGGTATAATTATTCTTTAATAGCCTGGGCACGACACTGGGTACTTTTTATCCCGGAAAAGTATATAGAATTTAAACCAAACTTAATTTTGCGGTTCGATCCCTAGGCCCAAAGTTATTATCAATTATTGCTTAAACGGTTAATGGTACGATGATGAAACTAAGCATGAGCGTTGTTTGTTACAATTTGAAAAAAGTAATTTTAACATTTTTGCAAATTCCACCTCCAAAGGTATAAATAAACCGGCCAAGTGCGAGTTGGACTCGCCCATGAAGGGTTTCGTTGCAGCAAGTAACATAATATAAAAGTTCTTATAGTGCGTTGTAACTTTGATTGATGTTTTAACACGTTTCTAACCGAAAATTGCGGATTATGACGTAATAAAAAAAAACTACCAGCTCTATCTCGTTCAAACCAATTTTCGTTGGTAGTTTTTATGGCAATGTACATCATATATTCTTTCTAGATTTATCATTCTCTTAGTTTAGAAGTTAGAGGGGGGGGGGACACACATTTTTCCACTTTGGAAGTGTCTCTTGCGTAAACTATTCACTTTAGAAAAAAATGATGTCAGAAACCTCAATAGCATTTTTTAACACCTATCTATTGATATGCCACACGTATGGGTAGAATGAAAAAAAAAAATTTGAGTTTTAGTTCTGAGTATGGGGACCCCCAAAATTTACTGCTTTTTTTCTAGTTTTATATAAGAATCTTAATGCGGTTTACAGAATACATCTATTTACCAAGTTTCAATAGCGTAGGCCTTATAGTTTCGGAGAAAAGTGGCTGTGACACACGGACGGACAGACAGACAGACAGACAGACAGACAGACAGACAGACAGACATGACGAATCTATAAGGGTTCCGTTTTTGCCATTTGGCTACGAAACCCTAAAAAGGAGGGTAAAGTTTGTATGGGACAACTTGATTCCTTGGTCCGATCTTCTTAAAATTTGGCATATAGCATTATTAACATAATTGATGGAAGACGACTTTCGTATTTTATTAAAATTTATATTATAACGAGCTAAAAAGGGAATGTAAATTATTTTGGGGCTGATTTTCTCCGGAGTTGGTATCAATACTCCTTAAATACTATTTTATACTTAAATTACTTTTCATTTTGACACATAATTTGTAAAAGTTCAATACAATTGACGTTTTCATTTATGTCTTACTTCAAACTTCAAACAGATGATGTCGCGACGATCACGATGATACGCGAGATTTGGAGGTTGTACTCCAGGAAGGTTCCTGCTCGAGTCATGAAATCAAAATAACTGGTAAGATTGTAAGTCTATTTGTCCCACGACTTGTTCTGTATTTGAATTTGAATCTGAGTCCGTTTCTAACGTCAAATAGATATTTTTCAGTTCACGTCGGGTGACCGGAGCGGACGTATAACGCTAGTCTAATATCAAAATAATCGAGACAAGTTAACTGTATAGTCCAATATATACCGAAGTGAATAGTTTGTCAATAACGCGTGTGAACTGAACGCGTGTGATCTGAGACGCTGTTGCTGCTTGACAGCAAGTCTACAAAACCCATAAGGCTGGTATTCTTTTTACATGTTATAACTTGTTTAATAATGCTCCGTACAGCACATTTAGTAGTCATGAGGTCAATCTGCGATTCACCGGGCCTGTGTGTCATCATGCCGTCCACAGGGGGACGTGAATGCAATCTTCAGTGGGAAATGTTTATGGAATGGGAATGAATTTATTATATGTTATATCGCAGCCAATAATCCGCGACGCTTAAGGCTGGTACCGGCTCGCGGTGAAGTGTATGCAACGCTGATACATTTGATGTCGTTTGGTAAGGAGTCAATGTACCCAACAATTGGGCTATAGTGACCTGAGTATGCATTCATGTGCATTGTGACATGTAAAATGTGTACCGGCTATCTCCTTGGAGAATAACGGGTACCTATTTTAATTGATTGCAGGTGGAGCACACGGGAGCAGCTGTGGACGTGGCTGTGATAGACTCGCTCTTTATTTTATGGGTGAGTCTAAGTTTCAAAACCCAGTATTATTTATATGTAGAAAGAAATATATCTACATAGGATTCTTTCCGACAGATGATTTTGAGATTTTACTACATAGCCATAAAATTAAATAAAAAGGGCTATTTTGGTATAATATTAACCAAATATGCTTTATGGAAGTATTATTGCTAATTTATTCAAATTTTGTGTGACACAAATACATTGGTGAAAAGAAGAAGAAATTCTAAGATGGCTAGCCAGAAAAAATGAAAGACCACGCTTCAGGTAGTATCCACTGCTCAATAAAATAACACCGCATGTTACCATCTACGCTCAATCCTTATGACGAAGATTGTCAGCAGCCCTAAGCGACTGGTCATGGAAGGCATGAACTTTATTCTACACATAGTGCCGACTGCATTCTGTCAGGAAACATAGTCACTAAGTCTTTGTAAAATACGGGAATGGCCTCTACGTAGACTACATTCGACAGGACTGAAAAGAGCCATTACAATGAACATGAACGCTCAGTTGATGAAATTTACATTGTTATTACGATACCAGGTCTTGGTTGGACCATCTGTATTAGGAGGACAGAGCTTACAGTAGTTCGGTTTGTCCAAACGTCGTACGCTGGGACTACTTGAAGAAGGAACTAAGTTACGATGCCAAATGCTTGGAAGAGAAGTTGTGTCAAGTAGTAGTTTAGCCATTGAATTAAGAAATGTATTTAATTAATAAATTTACTTTGCTCATATATTATTATGTATGAATTTGTTAATCAGAAATCTATCTAACTAGGTATTATTATAAATGCGAATGTTTGTGAGTGTGGATGTTTGTTACTCTTTCGCGCTGTAACGGCTGAACGGATCTGGCTGAAATTTGGTGCCTACAGAGATATGTTATAGTGGTAATAGTCTAGAAACAAAATTTCACGCATGCATAGCTGCGGGCATCAGCTAGTTAAGAATATAAAAGCTTGTTACGATAAAAAGAATTTCAGTATTCTGCACTCCCAAACTTTCGCATTTATAATATTGGTATTAAGTAAGACTTTTAAATATAGGTTTTGAGAATAAATTAAAAGATGGGAAATCTTTGATTACTGTCTTGAATTTCACACTAAAGAACAGTGTTCACAGACAAGGAAATAGATGCGAATTTTCTGCTCATACAGCCTCTCCTGTTACTCGCTTTGTATTGCATATTCTTTGTTGTAATTTTGATAATAAATTTTGTAACGTACTCAAGGATCGCGATATATTTTTTACGATATTGTTAGAGTAATTCATTACGTTTTTATTAAGAGAGCTCTAAGAAATGGATCTGATATTATCAAAAAAGCGATATGGTTCATCGAACGTACTCTGTGTAATTCAACGATACACCTTATTACGAACACGAGATGAGATTTTTATACAACGCTGAGAGTGAAGTGGGTTGAATTTAACGTCTCAATAAGCATCAATATTTTCGATTAAGCATGGAAGATTTTCCAGAATAACATCAACTTTTATGATTGGTCAAAAATAAATTGAATTTAGTTCCGATTCCAATTGATAGGAAATGGGATAGCAATTTGTTATATTTCAACAAATCATTTAAGTTAATAGTAGTGTTCAGTGGTAAATGGGAAAACATACTCATCCTTTTCGATTCGAACAAGATGGTGCAGAAGCCTAGGTAAGTTATAGTAAAGATAATATAATAGAATTAATTACATACTTACAGATAGGTAACTCCCTGCCCCTCACTGACCAAGCTTCCCCACCCCCGCCAGTGCCGCGCCACAGCTCTCATTATAGTTGGCGGGTGTCGTGAGGGAACATTTGCTTAGTCTTAGTGGTCACACGCTCACATTCAAGCTCTGTACGATGACAGAATTGAAAACGAATCATTTGTATGAAGTTTCCGCCCTGTAGTTATAGTTAGGAGATGGGCTATCAAAACCTCATGGCAAATTAGAAAATTAAAATATCATTTATAATTATCTAAACCAAATATAAATACTCGTAACTTACTGATTAATGCATAATGGCTACTGACATGGATGACTGACTCTAACTTGCCTTGGGAATTTGGCAGTAAATGTTAAAGTGCATTCAATAATCTTAACGTTTATAAGTGTTTTTTTACGTGAGGGAAAATCCTTATGGATGCTATGGCCGGACTTCTAGCGACTAAAAAACCTCGCGTATTCTGCCTAACAGCCTACGATTGGAAGCCCCGGGTAATTCCTCAGAAGGATTCCCCAGAAAAGTGTTACTTTGTGACTGATATGTATAAAGAAATTTTCATTTTCATTATTTATTTTTCCCCTGAATTATTGCTCTAAGAGGAGATAGTATTTTCTTACTATAAAATTTCTAAACTTAATCATGATTAAGATTGTAGGAACTATGTGCCCAATTATAGTAGGTATAATTAAAAAACTATTATAATTATGAGGTTTTATTAACTGAGAAGATTTGGTTTATAATATAATTCCAACGCCCTCCGCAGGGCATTTGCCGCCTACAGGGTTGTCCCAACGTTCAGTCTTGTGCCACCCGCACCCTGATTTACGCGACCTTCATTAGGACGTCTTGCGGGAGACTAGCCAACGCTGCGCTCCTCACTTGCTTATACGTTCGCTAAAGTGCCCACTGTGAAGGAAATAAAAACTTAAAGTTAAACTTTATAAAACACCAAGCCGATTCCCGCGGCTCCGACCGTGGTGATGTCGGTTATCGCGACCAGAAAAATAATGATCGCACGGAAATTCAATCCTGATTTTGAATAGTTTAAATCAGTCAGAATCCCTTTATGTTCATAACTCCGATTCTACCGATTGCGATGACAAAATACGTAGGCTATTAAGCCTAATCAAAATCTTTCCAATAAAAATAGTGCTTCAAAATCGGTACACTATTTTTACCAACTGACATAAGGACAAATAGACAAGAATAAAAAAATAAGTGTTCAGTATCGTTGATAGGTATAATTACCTATGAAACATAACACAAGTTTTTTTTTTATATCTTCATTGAACGGACACGACTTTACAATTTTAGCCCCTCTCTATAAAATAGAGTGAAGAGGGGCTTATGGCGAAACTTTGTCTGTAGTCTGTGACTCTGTTGCACTAAACTACGTCACTGGTCACGTGAATCATCGGTTCAAAGTATGAAATAAAACAAAAATGACAACGTCAATCGGATTGAACTTTCACTTTCACAATAAACGTGTCAGAGTAGAGAGGCAGTCTGGTGAGAACTATCTCGTGGCTTTCTTGTTATAATAGCTTAGATTCAACCGCTCCCCTGGTCTCTGGCATTTCCACATTATTATCACAGAATAACTAAACAGTACTTCTATGTAACTAAATATTGAAATATGTCTAGGTAGACCTATTAGGTTAATAGACTCTCTGGATGTCCTAGGACATCCTTCCGAGGGCTTACCCGGGTCTCCCAACCATAGGCTGTTGGACGTAACGTGAGGTTTTTTAGGTGGTAGGAGTCCGGCATAACATCCGTGAGGATTTTCCCTCACGTTAAAAAAAAAAAAAACTCGATTAAATATGAATTAGTTAATGTGCCGTGGTTATGTCATGGCAAGCTTTCCTTTATTGAATGTACACAAGTTAGTTCATTAAGTAAATTTTAACAGTAATTTAGTTAGGTATATTAACTATAAGGTAAACAAGAATGTATTTGTCACCATAAAATTATAAAACGCTTTCTACCTAGCGATATTGTAAACAGTCAAGATATTGTAAATCGTAAAAGATGGTACCTAACATAAAATATGATCAGGATAGCTTGGAACAGCCATTAACGCGCAAAGATGAGCGAGAGAAGCGAACGGGTCGCGGCAGCGGTTGCCGAGCCCTATTGGTGTTATTTTTTGTAATATTTCGTTTCGTTGGTTTACAATTTAAAAGACAATAATTCATTAGATTTGAAAATCTTGTCATTTAACATCATTTCAACTTAATCTATCTTTAAAATTTTACAGTACAAGGATGAAGGGTAAAGTTTTTTTGAGTTTCTTAAATTGAGGCAATGAATGAAAAATAGTAAAACAGTTAAGGTTAGAACAATAAACAGTGAAAAGGAACTGCCACGGGTTTCAACTTTCTTATACCTACCTGTGTATAAGAAAGTTGAAACCTACGGCAGATCATAAATGTATTTTAACGCATATGAGCCTGTGCTCATATGCGTAAAAATACTATCTCTTTAGCCTAGAGACTAAACATTATCAAGTCTAAAATTAACTGTGTCATAGTTCTGATACGTCGAAACTTTCATTCAAGAATCATTTATATAATCTACAACCATTGCTGATTTTTCTACAGTAATATTGCCTTCAACAGTAAATCAAGAATAAAAATAAGAAGGCATTATAAATTTCTTATTCGTATTATGATCACGCAAGCATCTTCTCTTAGAATTCAAATGAGGTTACCATCAAAGCGGCTTTTTATAACGGCCATGGCAATTAACTACATCTTCATAGCTTCATTTTTCAGAAAATGATCTTTCATATTAGCGTTATGTTCCGGTTGCATCCAGTCTCATATTATGAATTTTATTTAAATTAACTTTTTGGTGATAGATGTCCTAAAGAGAGTGCGAGAGTTGGTATTCATACAAAATCGTTCACATGTCACCATTTGCGCTTCCCCCTAGGCGATTAGTCTGTGTTTAAATAGAAAGTAAACCGATTGCTGTATTGAAATATAAAATAACGGCGTCAATTTGGCTAAACAATAACTACGTTCATAGTAACCGTTACCAACGTCTTATAGATAATTCTACTCATCAGTGCGCGCGGCGCTATGTGTGCGTGCGGCGTGCGCTAGTAATTATACAGCGTTAATTTGTGTGGCAGTCACGCGGCCGTCTTCACAGAGTACATTTTTATATTATGAGGTAGAGACGTAACTAGACTTATTGACGACACCAGTGGTGCCAAGCAGTCTTTGCGGGAAACGCTCTGCGTGGCCGCGAAATAAACATCATATTTATACAAAAAGCATACAGCGCCATCTACCACGTTTGCAGGCAACTCTTACGTTATAATGAAACAAAATCAAATATCATGACAAGTCTCAATGTAACTGCAACGTTGAGATCCTGTGTAACTTGGTCACATTATAATTCATTACATAGTGTTTTTAGTGATAATACCATGGGTACAGTCGTTAAAGAAAATGTCTAATTCTTCACGGAGAAAATGTTTAAGAAGTCAGGTAAATATTTTTTATGTGTCAATTCGATGGAATTAATATTTGTTATCACTACATATAATAAAACAAAGTCCCCGCCGCGTCTGTCTGTTCACGATAAACTTAAAAAATACTGCATGGATTTTCATGCTGAGATCACCAATGATTCTTGAGAAAGGTTAACGTATATAATTTGTTGAGTTTTCGTATACATTGACTAAAATATAATGATATTAGTTGGAGATGTCGGAAAAAAATAAGGTTTCTGGGAGCTCTCAACGAAAACGCTGCCTAAACCCTTCGAGGCATAACAAAATAATGTATGGTAGAATTGTGTAACTTATAAAGGCCTACAGAAAAGTCATAAATGATAGAGCTCCAAATTCTAATGCAAAAAGAATAGAAATGCAGAGATGGTCGACGGAAAAAAACATTGCTTATACTGCAAATATGACAAAAATTGAACTGTATGATATGACTTGATAAAAAAAATTAAAAGAACCAAATCTAATCTACATATCTAAAAAAAACTGTTGAGGGTCGAGAGTCTGTACATGAAAGATAATTTGAAAATTTTATTTGTAGGGCGTTCTCTAATCGATACTGAAGCTGAAAATGTAATTAGAAATTTTCATGTCTGTCTGTCTGTATCCTGATTATGAATTGATTTAAATGAAACTTGGCACAATCTGAGCTTATGATCCGAGGAAGGTTCTCGGATACTTTTGTTCCCGATATATTGCGCGGTTCCTTTGGGAGAGGGCAGGGCAGTTTCACACTCTTTTCGCACACCTTATGTGTCAGCTAGATTGTTATAAGATTAATGACATACTTCAGCCATATGTTATTTTTAAACTATCGCGGTTTTTAACACTCATACTTATAGAATTCGGGACTTCACGCGAAATACTATTTACTTACATTCTACCGACGTTTCGAGCACGTTGCAGCGCCCGTGGTCGCGGTTGGACTGAGGCGAGGATCGACAAAAACCACGAAGTTATTTCTTGTCGAACTACCCTCCGCTGCGCGTTGTTATTACAACGAAGGATAAGGCCGGCGACACACTACACTCACTACGTCAGTTTTAATTGGCACAGTTTTACGTTCAAGTTTATTAATCACTGAATTCCACATCCCGGAGAGCTTGTATCCATCATCCCTATTGAAATTTTTGTGTTTTCTGATTTCAATGGTTTCACGCACCATACGTGGATAATAATGGCGATCAGTGGAGAGGACTTTCGGTTGGTGAAGTTCGATCCAGTGATTAATGCCCGAATCAAGGTGTTCTGCTATTGCCGATTTGTTCAACTGACGATTTTTTACAGCTGCAATATGTTCTTTGACCCTTTCCGCGATGGTCCGCTTGGTTTGGCCTATGTAGGAACTACCGCAGCTGCAATCTACTTTGTAGACACCTGGTGTTTGCAGAGGAATGATGTCCTTTGGTGTTCGCACGTACCTAGCCACTTTGGTTAATGGTTTAAAGATCGCCCGAATGGAGAACCGCCGTAAACACGACCCGATCTTGTCCGTTATTCCCTTTACATATGGCAGATAAGCTGGTTGGCGTTCCACCTCCAGTCTCACTCTCCTCGGTGCACGTCGTGCCTTTCTACTACTCGCTGCATACCCATTCATCTTCAGTATCTCCTGAACATAGTCTAACTCCTGCTGTAAATGCTCAGGGTCGCAGAGGTCATTGGCTCGCTTGATGAGCGTGGAGCTGACTGATTTCAAATGAAGTGGGTGATGATGCGAGGAGGCGTGCAGGTATCTGTTTGTGTGAGTGGGTTTGCGATACACAGTGTGGGCCAAGGAACCGTCTGTTCTCACCATTAATTTGACGACAAGGAAAGGCAATGACCTGTTGTTCTCAATTTCATACGTAAACCGTGTTTTCACATGTAATGAGTTGAGATACTCGTTAAAACAAACCACCTGCTCCCTGTTGCCTTTAAATATGCAGAATATATCATCCACATACCTTTTCCACAACCTGATCTGACCTTGGACATCCTGGAATACCATGTCTTCTATATGCTCCATCCAAATATTTGCCACTACTGGTGCTAATGCTACTGGTGCTGGTGCTAGTGCTAATTCAGCCATATGGCTTAAAAGTTCTTCGGCTACCACCGTATTATCCTGAACTAAACCCAATAGAAAATGTATGGGGAATTTAAACAAATTATAATGCTTCGCATAAAATCGAACAAAATGTGATGGAAATAATGAAATTAGGTACTAAACGAACGTTTAAGTAAATTGATGAAGAGATGTGGCGTTATACTTGTCGACACGCCAAAAAAGAAGAATACTATCGACATTTTGATTGAATTTATAATTAACCTTGGAGAGAGTAGCGAATCCTAAAATTCCTCAATTTTATTCTTCAAACAGCGATACATATTAATATGTATAACATACATTTCACCCATTGAGTTTTTATTTTCGTTAAACAAGTGTTTTTGTATTTTGTACTTCACTGTACCTCATGTCACGCACACGAAGTCACTGTGTTTAGACGAGGCTTACCCACACATAGTGCCGCGCGCACAGATGAGTTGAACTTACTATACCATGGCGTGCCTTCCTAAGGACGGAAATCCTCAAACTTTCACCCATTTGCAAAACACTTAGCCAACGGGGCTAAAATCACTTATAACTAAAAAATAATCGTCTAGAAGCCACCTGAACAATTACACGAGACTCATTATAATATCCAAGTACGAGTATAATCCTTTAATAACATTGTCGAGCAATTTTAGTTCCCCAATGGGACAACATTGTAACACAGATGGCATGCCAACTCCAGTTGACATTTCCTACTCATTCGGCTAGAATTAATTTTGCCAGGATTAAATTTGGACCACACCTTCATAGCTTTATACGTAACAGTTTGTTCTTATTAGGTACCTACAATGGGTATAATAACGTCTTAGTTGGAATTAATCCTGCCTTTGTTGTTGTGAACTTCAGTGTTTTGCTTATTGTCTTGTTATGAATTTTTTTATTAAAGTATAAGCATATTCTTTGGTTTTTCTCTATATCGAATATTAATCCATATAATAAACTATGTCTAACTGTGTCGTGTGTGAACTATGTCGTGTTTTATACATCTATCTAGTATCAGCAAGGTATTACGCGCATTTTATTCAAATTACATAAGACGTACCTAAGTACAATCGAATTTAGTTTTTATAATGTGCCTGATGCTCGCCGCCTCCCCCGCGTTAATTAATTATCCGATCCGTCGAACCCGTTGCTGCTTCCTATCGGAACATATTCCATGCATCAAAAGTGGCCTATGTGTTAATCTAGACTCCTCTTATTATTAAATATTATAATTAGAGTCTTAAACTTTCACATTTATCATACTAATAAATTCCATCTATTGTACATAATGGGAATGCATAGATTCCCATATGTATTCTACAATAGACTCACGTATGCTATGTAAGACCTATTGAAGCCTATTTCTACTTAATGAACAACTCGCGATAGTCAATAAAGAAGTACGGACAGAGCCGAACCGCACTTTTTCTTTCAGTACAAAATCAAATCCTTTATGTTATTTCGGACTTTCAAAAAGATTACTTTGTTTACATTTTTGTAAACATTCAAGGCTGAAATCAAATCAGAAATTCGACGACGCGAATTCAATAATTAAATTAAAAGCGAGCCTGGAGGACGATCAATCGTGTCTCAAGAGATTATGAAACCGAGAAGAAGCCAATTAATTAAGTGCGGACGCCTTGTTCGTGGAACTAGAGGATTCGAAAATACGGAAGATAAATAAAATGGTGAAAGTTTGATATTATACTTCAAGTTGTAGTTTAGTTTTACACTTCAATTTCATATTTCACTTCTAGGAATTTAGGTACTCATCGTGTTTATATTGATTGCTTAAATCATTAAATAGTGTGAAGTTCGCGATATCAGTAAAAGTAAGTAATATTCTACATCAAATTTTCCCTGAAGAAATTAAAATATTATACCTACATAAAGTAACGATGCTCGCGACTTTTTCCTCAAGAAATCCTGTTCCCGTTCCCCAATACCATGAGAACGTGTTCCAGGGATGCTATGGCTTGTTCCAGACTACAATCTATTGCTACACCTATAAGCTAATTTATTTAAACCGTTAGAGCGTGATTGTAAAAAAATTCCAAACATCTTCACAATCTTTCATATGTGTAATATTAGTAGGATGTATTTTTGCCGAGGCCAGCTGATTATATTCCGTACATGGCTCTTAAAATAAGAACTTCAATTTCCTTTTTTCACAGATTCCATATAACAAACAGCGTTGCAATAAAAAAGTAATAACTGCTCGTATGTTACGTAGTAAACAATGTTTACAATTCGCTATTCCGTTATTCGCAGACGTACGATAGGACACGTTGTACGGTTGGCAACAAAGTAAATGTCACAGAGTATTTTTGTTATTCTTTCACGTCCTAAGAAAAATACATGTTAAAACGATTGAGTTTTTGTATGTATATTTCCGGAAAACCCACTTATATCGCCAAATTTAGTATCCAGTATCTATACCATAGGTCTAGGGTAGTATCTGCCCCCAGGTCATGGAGGCCGATAGTCTATTGGCATAGACTATCGGCCTCCATGACCGGGGGCTGAGGAAGGCCCATGACGACAGCGTGACGTGTAAGATTCACGCACGTTACAAGCCCCAAGAATCGGGATAACACCCAAAAAACACCTTCTAAAGATGCGGGATTAGACGAGAATCTCTTCCAATAACACCGAAACAATAAAGTAACTCATGGTTGTTCCAGGTATTTAATAAATGCTACGTCCTGGATACAGGCGGAAATATCAGCATTAATTAGACGACTGAAATACATCTCTACTTAATATTATAAATGCGAAAGTAACTCTGTCTGTCGAGTTCGAGGCCCTGGGAAGGACATATTATGCTACTTTTTAACCGCCTGTGCAAAAGGAGGGTTATGATTTTACGATATATAACGACTTTTACGCTATTTAACAACTTCTACGCGGTCAAAGCCGCAGGGCAGCCAGTACTTATATATTTCTAAATACATACTTAATATACATAAAAAACACACAAACTTCGGAACAATAAATGATTGTGTGGATCACAAAAATATTTGGACCAACCCGGGAATCGAACCTGGGACCTCAGCGAAGCAAGCGGTATCACTATAAAATGCGCCACCAAGGCAGTCAAATGACTTTGATATAATATTTTACACGATTTAATATTTTAAAGCCATATTGTTGCTTGAAAAAACATGGAGCTAGAAAAGTAATTATCATTCACGTGTCGTATGGAACTCGTACTTTAAGCTTTATAATAACAATTCAGTAAAACGGATTTTCCCGGATTTGTTTTGTAAGCTGTACCTTCAACACCTCCAAAGTAATGTAGGCTGTTCAAACTTTAGCCTCCATTACAATAACATACGTGTAGCGAGATACCGTAACCCAACATTGTATGTAAGTTATCATAACATGTACAAACTCAAACAGTGAAAGCAATTTGTCTGTTACATGAATGCTTCTCGTGTTGACAAGGACCGCAGCTCCCATTTCGTATTCAAACTGAATGGACGCCTTGTTTGTGGTGTCGTCATTTGACATTATTTAATTTATATTGAATGTGGCTCTTTAATTACTTTTACTTTTAATACATAATTACGAGCTGCGCCACAAGTCGCATGTGTCGTACTACGTAGAACATAATAATATTATCAAACCAAATCAATTATGCCCATTTACAAGTAGCTGAGCATCAACATCTGTCTTTTATTTTTGTTTTTTTACGTGAGGAAAAATCCATCATGGATGCTATGCCGGACTCCTACCGACTAAAAAACCCCACGTAACGCCCAACAGCCTATGGTTGGGAGTCCCGGGTAAGCCCTCGGAAGGAAGTCCCGGGACAATAAATATCTGTCTAGGTTGTTGGAATTTCTGCTCGGACTATGCAATCATTATTTTCTGTATGTAATATTATTGAAGTACTCTTGGGCAGATCTTCTCGCAAGAGGTTTCTCTAAACTCTAGATAATTTAGTGGGACTAAAAAACTGACAAAGTCTGAAGGTATAAGTGACGTCTGTCTACTCCTTGCGGCGCGGCGTTATTGTTTGTGTTGCACGTTTGATTTACTGCTCGTTCGCTCTAACTTTGCCGCTCGGCTCCATACTAAAGTCGAATGTTTAATTAGACGAAGTAAATTGACAGCAACTAATGTCACTTCTTCATACAATGTTGCGTATTTTCTATGACAAAGTGCTACTGTCAATTTTCTTCGTCTAATTAACAATTCGGGTATACGCCTCTACGCCAGCGGCAAAGATAGAGCGAACGGGTAGTACAACTTTTTTGGTAATTGGTAGGTACAAATTACAATATTTTGCAGTATATTTAGCTTTGCACTCGATAATGCAAGCAGCATTGTGAAATGTTTTATAACATTTTTTGCTTATAGCGGAGATGGTATGAGCGATAATTACTAGGGTTCGAAAGATCCACTTTCTTGAGGGTACACATCATAGGAGCAAACAGAACTGATGTTATTACAGTAAGTAGCGAGAGTCTCAAATGTCTTTAGGGCCACTGTCCTTTTGGTAGTATTTTAAAGGATCTATATACATAAGTTAGTTTTTGCTAACCTAATAAAATCCTTATGTGTACTGTAAGGTTGTTGGAAAAGAGACATAAAATTAGACTTTCTGTTTCACCCTAAATTAAGGTTGCAACCTAATTTAGGCCGTTCTGGACTAGGAGTTTGATAGATTTATTTTATAGAATTCTGACAGTCTGTATTTATAGGAGAAGGTTTTAGTTTGTGTTTCAAATTAGGTATCTTATTTAAAAGAGAAATGTAATAGCTTAAAACTGTAATACCTAATCCCATCAGAAACAATACTTGTAATAGAGGCTCACAACTCAGTTCTTCTGCCGTAAAAATTAGTTAGATTCATGTAATTACCAAGTCAGTTATTTTATTCAGTCCCTGTATTCTGTATTATTTTTTACGTAATTAGCTAACTTAACAATATCTTATTGTTTTCACAATCAATATTATCAATCTTTAATGTTTTAAATAAATAGATTGACTTGGCAATCGCATGAAAACATAATGTGTAAATATCTCGCAAGTAATACCTACATTAAATTAGAGTGTTTATTGCGATTGCCAAGGAAAAATAATTACAACAAATTAAACCACTGCCAAAGATATTTAACATGATGATGGTGTGTTTGGATCTGGATATCTATACACTCTCAATATTATACAGAGGAAATAAATTTGATTGCTGGTTTGTTTGCATTGAGTAGGCTCCGAAACTGCTGAACTGATTTGAAAAAATCTTTCTGTTAGGAAACCACGCTGATCCTGGACGATATAGGCTATATTTTATTCCCGCATTCTTGCAGGAACGGGAATAACGCCTCCCCTCCAGAACTCCTTGGTTCCACCAGCTTACGTCTCTTCTACAGATTTTGCTGGCCTACTGCCCGCTTATCGCGTTCCTTCTGAAAGCTATGTCAATACCTTTGGATCTCATATATGAGTTCATTCGTCAAAGACAACATAGTAGTTTTGAGGGTATATAACAAACTCACCGTATTTATTCACGGCTCTTCACTCTCCCAGAGTGAAGGAGCGAACTATTAGGGTAAATATTTAAATATAAAAGCTCATCAGTCACCAGAAACTCTGGATCTACAAATCCCAGTGTGAAAGTTATCCTCTAGAAAGGAAAAGAAAAATGTTTTTCTCTTTAAAATATTAGTGCAAACTAAAGTGAAGAAATATTATAGCACATTTCAGCGGTACCGAGCTTAATTAGTTGTAAAATGTGTATTTCAAAGGCGAGAGCACACAGTAATATTGTCATTTGTGTTCCGTGTAAAAGGGAAGTAAGAAATTGCAACATTTTAATTTTCATGCTTTCAGTAACTCGTCTTCAGTTTTAAGTGGCGAAATTAGGGTTCTACGTTTTATTTTTAAATATGTCATACTCCGTTACTAGTTTCGTAAAATATAAAAAAATGGGCAAACTTAGGTAAGTTCGGTGACTATACAATAATTTAGTACTTTACTTAGGTACCTATTGAAATTTTAGTGATTCAGCCAGGATTGAACTCCCCAGGAAGCAACTGTTAACTAGATTATTTGAGTGAGCTGATATTTTGTTAGGAACACTAAAGTTGTGTAAAGTGACAGTTAAATAATTTAATGCCAAAATCTTGCCAATATTATTTCCGCAGATAAGACTCTCAAAGTGCAAGCTATTCATTAAATGAAAAGAAATATATCCTCCAGCCTAGGTTACAATGGTCATAAACATTATTTTATGAATCACTTAGACGACATTGTAACCTATTATTACTACGCAGCACTGAGAAAAAATAAATAAAGATATTTAAATAAATTTGTGTAGAGAATTACAGCCTGATGAAAATTTGCAAGCGGACGCAGCGTAATAAATTTCATGCTCTCATAATTTTGCGGTATAATTTACAATGTGATTTTCAGCGACACAGAACGTTTTTGTACAATATGCCAATTAAAACCGCCTGTAGATACATTATTTAACAGAAAATCGTTAATGAAGACAATCTCGATGCCAACAGAAATGAAGTTATATTTTGATATTTAAAGCTCAAATTGATGTTTCTGTTATAAATAATTTTGTTTGCTGAATTAATTTTCACTGGGACTGATTAAAGCTTGGCTTAGTTCCTTTCAAAAAGGCTTGCAGTTAAATCTGTATGTTTAACTTGAGTATTTTTGACTTCAAAGAGACTGAGTGCTGCTTGAAGTTATAATCATAAAGTTCACATTTTACATTTATAATTTAATTTACATTACTATAATGAAATCATTTATCCCGAAATAGTAAGTAGCTGCGAGTTATGCACCCACACTTTGCCAGTAAATTTGTTGGTCTAACATAATATGGAGCAAGCCTATTCCCGTCAACAGGCACTATACTGGAGAAAGATTATAAACATTATGTAATCTTAAACAAAATTCCCACAGCCAGGATAGAATGGTGTTACACATACTTTTGCAATCTCCTGATGTTGAGATTGGTTATTGTCATCAAGCTTGGAATTGCGGACTTGAACTAGTGTTGGGCTTCTGAGTGTCGAACTATTCCGCTTTAAGAAAATATTATTTCTATACTGATAATTAGTTTAGATCCTTGCTTACGTCACCAATAAGTCTTGCACTTGTGACTGATGAATAAGTTCATGGCGGAGTAACAAAAAAAAACTCGATATAAAATTCTGTATCAAACGATCTGACCTGCGGTAGCGTGGTAGCGCCCAAAGTTAAATAAGGAGGGATTCAGCAGAGAACACTTTTCACACTCAAACTGACATCAAATTACTTTTTGATGAATGATAATAAATAAAAACAGTTGGCACTTCATAGCCTATCTGCAAGAGAAAGTTAGTCAACTTTTTGAATTGTAACGTCAATCGATAACAAACAAATTCAGGAGAAAACACAATTTCTGTATAAATATTGCAAGATATAAAAACATGTGATACCTACGCGTGTATTTTATTCTTCTTTTGAATCCAACATTTCTTCGTCGAGCCCTAGTTTAAATATTTATGCAAACATTGCACAAGCCATCAACTGGAACGAGCCCAAACTTCACAAAGCTTTGCAAATGAAGTCTGAGCGAAGAATAGTAGTTTCAAAGGAATATTTTGCTTTGTCCCGCTTACTATTTCCAATATTTTCTATCGTTCGCTTAAAGTTTAATGGCTTGTGTGGGAGATCGATTGCAGCGTCAATGTATTTTTATTTCTGAGCAGAATTTTCAGTTCGTTTACTTCGCAACTGCGGTTTAAACCATAAAAAGAAAATACCCAACTTGTACGGTGAAGTTTCAATCACCGATATAATGTTCGTATTGTTTCTTTATACAGGGTGCGTGCCTGATCGACTGTGAAGTAAATGTTACGTTTCATGGGTTACAAACATTTTCTTGAGAAGTGGGTTGGTAAGTTTGTATGTTGTTCTCTGAAAAGATTTTATACGTTTTGGTTTATACACGGTAATGTAATGTATACATCACCGTGGTCTATATCAAAGGAATGCCATTTTTACGATTGCGTACTTAAAGGGTATAAACGGGAAAATATTACTGAGACTCAGCTGTCCATCTGCCTCCAGGCTGCAGAAACCGTGATATTTAGACTAGACTGCTGAAATTTTCACAGATGATGCAATTTTGTTTCCGCTATAACAATAAGTACAAAAATTTCCATCCAGACTTGTTTGGTCTACGCTAATGTGAACCAATCGCTGTTAACGATGTGTCATTCGTATTTACATCTTCATCACTATTTAAGCCGCGATGTAAGACTAACTCCCTGTGGCAGAAGTAGTGATTGATGCTTGTGATTCTTCTGACATGTAGTATAGATTCTAGCCCGTTAGAGATTCATCTAGGTGATCATAGGCTGAGTTCCAAATACAAATTGAACAAGCTGACTTCCACAGTAAAATTGAATTGGACGCCCTTCGTCCTCCCGATCCTCAAAGGTACATGGCATGGCACCGTGTGGCTTTAGTCAGTAGGAATCCGGCATGGCATCCATTAGGATTTCCATGTGTAAGAAGATATCTCAGTGCTTCGAGTTTAATCGGTAAATGATTGTACTAAGGTTTGAATATCAAAATAAATTTATTTCATTGAACTTTATAATAAATTACGTGGCATCCAAATAATAAAGTCGATGAGAACCTGACACATGCTAGTTTAAAACTAAACAGCGGTTTATTTGCTACTGAAAAACCTTCATACTGTCTCGAGATGAATCGACTTTTCATTCAATATTGGAAAGCGTTGTTTCCCTACATTATTGCTATTTTCATTTAGCATTTTAAACTACCGCTAATCACTGTACTTTATGCAAACTTGTTAATTATAGTTAGCAGTTGCGTATATGTACACTGATTCATTCGATAGAGGATTTTTTATGTGCTACGTTGCTCACTTTTTGTTCTGTAATAGAGTCATCTTTATATTCTACAAACCAACACCTTGTATAATAAGCGTCCAGCTGGAAGCGCTCATCTATGTCGAGTCCCGTTGCGTCGAGTCTCCGCTACGTTGAATCGTTCTGAGGGCAGGTGCAATAAAGCATAGTCGCCTCTACGTCGATTTACCCTGAGTGCGCGTGCCGCGGCAGCGGCCGCCGAGCGCCAGATTCCCTCTAAGTATTATTATTATATTGTAATCACGTAACAACCATCTCACGACATCGAACGGTATCTACAATTTTACTGATACTGTTATTTTCTTTAAATTGGCGCTCGGCGGCCGCTGCCGCGGCATGCTCGCTTCGCTCTCTCGCCTTCGCGCGTAAGGTCACTGTTGCAACCTAACCTAATCTAATCATCCTTTATTGGCTATGAAGGGAGTCAGTTTAGCCATTATTTCTAATAATCCACTATCACTTTTTACGCGACTGTACTAATCAAATTTACTTAGTAGTTTTTCATTGATTCGAATTAGCGGGAATAAATGAAATAAACGCAAAACAAACTTTGCAAAGTAGACGTGGAGGCTACTCAACGTGTCGGCACATCCACTTAGTGGTGCTTACACTCAGGGTTATTCGACGTAGCGGTGACTCGACGTAGAGGCGACTACGTTTTATTGCACCGGCCCTCGGAACCTTTCGACGTGGCGGCGACTCGACGTAGAGGCGACTACGCTTTATTGCACCGACCGAAGGAACGACTCAACGTAGCGGAGACTCGACGTGACGGGACTCGACATAGTGGGACTACATCCTTACAACTCTTACAAGATGAGTTTTATTATTATTATGTAGTAATAGAAAATATTTTATAGCATATATAAATTACATTAGCATAATCTTAGCAGCACATGCATACCATATTGTGTGTTTTCAGCTTAACATTCATTACTTAATGTATCTTAATGTATCTATCTTAGCTGCCATTTCAAGCGTTTATGTGATATTAACTTATGTGATCTTTATATAATAAACGTGACTATTTAAAAGTATTTTTGTAATAGTATAAACGTGTAGCGTGGCCGTGTGGCAACGGGAAAGATAACAAAATGTCGCCACCCCATTTTATCCCGATGTCGTAAGAGTCAACTAAGGGAATACTTTCGCAAAACGATCCATTGCGTAGAGAAGGAAAACTCGAAATGAAACCCGGTTGTCAGTCAAATGAGAATCGTTATGCCAAGTTGAAAGCCACAAGGGAGACTTAAAAATTTCAACAGCGGGTCGCCACGACCGGCGCCTGTCTATTTTAACACGGCAATAGGCTCACCACCTATTACGTGGAACATAAAACTTTAAGGTGAAAATGTGGGCGTAAACTATGCCTCTGCCTACCCTTTCGGGGATATAGGCGTGACTATATGTATGTGTGTTACGATCTTGACGATCGTGTCCTGTCCATGTTTCGGTAAGCGCACTAAGCTACAGCTTGCCCCTGTTCGTTTCAACACGGCAAGAAGATTGGCAGAGGTATTATTTATTATTATAATCTGAGCATTTTACAAGTAAATTGTCATCATCGCATTCAAGCCATGTGGTCGAGAAAAGGGACCCCCAGTATTAAAAACGCCCATAGGCTGACATGACATGTATCGAAAATCATCGTTATGAGTATAGCGGAGTCCGTAATGGGTCCGACTCGCTCGCAGTGGAAGGCGGGCATAATGGTTGAATGAAGATGCCACATTATACATTTCAGTGTAGGTACAAGAAAGAGATAATTATACTTATGGGATTGGTATTACTGCGTTTTAAGAAACTATATTTGATCACTTCGAACTATATATAATATACACATAGATTGACAGGAAAGAATTAATTTATAAATTTTATAAATTTATGACTTCTGTGAAAGGTCAAAAAATTTATAAAAAGTGTGTAAAACTTTCCTTGTATTTTAGAAAATAACATTTATACAATAAGTAAGAAGTTTTATAAAAGAAACATGATGTATTGTACCTATACAACTAAAAACTTAGGTAGATATATTTAAGAACACATTACTCGTATATGCATGAAATCGATACTCACAAAATGTATGATGCGATTATTCCCAGTTGTTCCGTTGAAGTAGTTCCGTGGCGGAACTAGTGAGACTTTTTTTCCCAGTTGTTCCGCGGAACAAAGCATCAATAATTCAGTTCCCATTAGTTCCGCGGGACAAATTATAAATGAAATACTAATAATTTCATTCCCAATAGTTCCGCGGAACAAGGCATAAAATAAAAACTAATAAATTAAGTCCCAGTAGTTCCGCGGAACAAAACATAAATTAAAAACTAATAAATCAAGTCCCAGTAGTCCCGCGGGAGAAAGCATCACTTACATACGAATATTTATGTTCCCATTAGTTCCCTACGGTGTCTTACGGCTATTAACTAATACAATTAAAAAGAATACAAATGAAGATCGACAAAAAAAATAAAGATCGGTAAAACAAATGAAGATCGATCTAAAAAATGAAAATTAACAAAACAAATGAAGATCGGTAAAACAAATGAAGATCGACAAAACAAATGAAAATCAATGAAACAAATGAAGATCAACCAAACAAATGAAGATCGGTAAAACAAATGAAGATCGACGAAACAAATGAGGATCAATGAAACAAAGAAGATCGGTGAAAATCGGCTAGCAAATGAAGATCGGCAAAATAAATGACGGTTGAATAAACAAATGAAGATCGAAAAAACATATGCAGATCAGCAAAACAAAGAACTATAAGCAAGTTGATAAGGTCAAAAATTACTTGCAGCCATATTTTGTAATCTAGATGAGATTAACATTCAAAAAAATAGGTGCAAGCAATTCTTGACCTTAATGACACTTATCTAAAAATGTGCTTTTAGGCGATTATAGACATCGCTGATCACGAATATATAAAAAAAAATTGATATTATGCATGCTCATAAGGTCGAAATTTGCTTGGACCTATTTTTTGTAATCTAGATACGATACCCATTCAAAAAAATAGGTGGAAGCAATTCTCGACCTTATGAACATGCATAATATTTATTTATTTTTTACATATTCGTGATCAGTGATGTTCATAAACGCCTAAAAACACATTTTTAGAGAAGTGTCATTAAGGTCGAGAATTGCTTGCACCTATTTTTTTTAATGTTAATCTCATCTACATTACAAAATATGGCTGCAAGTAATTTTTGACCTTATCAACTTGCTTGTAGGGCGATGATTGATTTAGGGACAATACCTTTTGTGAGGAAGTAAACATAAACTACTTTCTACACGACTTAAAGAAAAATTTATGGTGGATTATTAAACATAAAGGTTCGACAACGTGCAAAAGTGTTGGAAAGTGATAAAGCGCAGTGAAACGCGAGTCCTTTGTTTTGCTGATCTGCATATGGTTTTTCGATCTTCTTTTGTTTATTTAACCGTCATTTATTTTGCCGATCTTCATTTGCCAGCCGATCTTCACCGATCTTCATTTGTTTTACCGATCTGCATTTGTTTTGTTGATCTTCATTTGTTTGATCGATCTTCATTTGTTTGATCGATCTTCATTTGTTTCGTTGATCTTCATTTGTTTCACCGATCTTCGATCTTTGTTTTTTTACTACTGGGAATAAAATAGTCTCACTAGTTCTGCTACGGAACTATTGGGAATGGAAAAGTCTCAGTAGTTCCGCTACGGAACTATTGGGAATGGAAAAGTCTCAGTAGTTCCGCTACGGAACTACTGAGAATAGAAAATTCTCACTAGTTCCGCCACGGAACTACTGAGAATAAAAATGTCCCAGTAGTTCCGTGGTGCGGAACTACTGGGAAAAAAAAGTCTCACTAGTTCCGCCACGGAACTATTGGGACAAAAAGTCTCACTAGTTCCGTCGCGGAACTACTGCCGCGGAACTACTGGGAATGAAGGGTATAATGGCAACGCTCTTAAATGTATTATTTTATAAGTAAGGTTAAGACCTCCATAAATGAATTGATATATAATATTCACGGACTATTTCTTTTTATATTAAGCTCGCAAAATTAACGTCTCCTGCCTACTGGGAAGCCATGGCGACATCCCCTTCTGCCAGTAGTCCAGATATTGTTTAATGATAAAATAAGTATCTTATGAACTCTTTCTCTCTCTCTCTGTACCTTACCAACTTTCTCCCTCCAAAGACTGCCTGGTAGAAATCACTTTAGCGATAAGGCCGCCCATTGTATTGCTACCCGTATTATAATATATGCTATGCTATGTAATTGATCTGGTGTATAATAAAGTGTATAAATAAATAAGTAAATATATTACAATTTACTTTTTGACATACGTATAACTTCAGTAGGTAAATAAGTAATATTCATGATCTTCTTACAAAGTGCATGGAAGTGATACAAATATCTAACAGAAGCAACAGAATCGTCTGTTTTCTTCTAAGAAAAACGTTTCCCCAAGGAAATTACAATAACTCGACGCCAGCTGTGAGATGAAAAGTTTTGTTGAGTGAATGGTTTAAAGCATAAAAATAGTTTCCAACTTGTCTTAAAATTACAAATAAAAATTTAATTTTAGATTTTTAGCGATAATTGAGTGTGTCACTCAGTTAACTATCACTTATTGAAAGTAATTTTCTCAAATATTAATTAAAACTAATTGACATGATTTGACAAGAATTTGATTAATTCTTATAGTCGTTGCTATGTTCTCAAATTAGTAGTAACTTAGTACCATAAAGATCATTCCATGATCTGTCTGTGTACATTTTTGTACTGTGTAAATTGTACATTTACACAGTACAAAAATGTACACTGTTGTAAATTTGTACATTTTTCTAGGTAAAATTATGTATGGATTTGGAACTAAACAAGGATGTTAATTATTTACTAAAACTGTATTTACACTCGAGAGCAATGAATCCGGGTCACTTAAAGAATCCTAAAAATCTCGGAAACTAAAAATGCTAGGTTAATGCAATAAATTGTATTTAATAGACAATGTAATACTCCTTAAATGAAGGTATTAAAACTTCTTAGTTATTGTAAAGTTATATCATAAAAAAATCAAATTTGAAAAAGGGCCACTTTCGAAGATGGAACTACGAAATTACAGCATTTGGTGTTGCTTTTGTTTGTAATCTGTCATTTATGTGGGTACATAAACCATGTTGATAGTGCTCTATATTCATTAATCAAGCTGAAATTATGTCGCTTACGCCTGAAGAATGCACCAGAATACTTACAATGCTGGAAACCGGCCGGAGTCAGCGCGATACAGCCAGGACTGTCGGTGTGTCGCTGTCAACAGTACAAAGAGTTCTCCGACGTTACGAAGAAACTAGTTCTAACCTACGCAGACCAGGAACGGGCAGAACCAGGTGTACCACAGCACGAGAAGACCGATACTTGGTGAACACCATGCTTCGAAATCGCTTTCTCACAGGAACTGAACTCACCAATCAGTTTCGACGCCTCGGAGGAAGTAACCCAAGTGCATGGACAGTAAGACGTCGGCTTGCTGAATCTAACTTAAAACCCCTTAGACCTGCAAACGGCCCTAAACTGGAGCGTGGGCATCGTATTTCGAGACTAAGGTATGCCCAGAGCCACGTAAATTGGAGTATTGAAGATTGGTCAAAAGTTATGTTCTCCGACGAATCAAAATTTATGCTCTACAAGCACGATGGAAGACACAGAGTGTATCGAAGACCAGGGGAAAGATTCAAGCAAGCATGCATCGAAGAAAAAGTAGCCTACGGTGGTGGGTCTGTACTTGTGTGGGCCGGAATTTCTTCTGAAAGTCGCACAGAGCTGGTGATCATAGAAAACGGCTCTTTAACTAGCGTAAGATATGTGGAAGAAATCCTCAATGATCACGTTGGTCCATTTATGGTCAATTTAGGTGAGGATGCTATATTTATGCATGACAATGCCCGACCTCATACAGGTAGGATTGTGAATGACTACCTTCAAGAGATGAACATTACTCGTATGGAGTGGCCAGCGCGCAGCCCGGATATCAACCCGATCGAGCATGCTTGGGACGAGCTAGGCAGATGCGTAAAACAACGAAACCCTCCCCCAATCACGCTTCGTGAGCTCAAAATTGCTCTCACAGAGGAATGGGAGAATATTCCCCAAAATCGTATAAGGAACTTGGTGTACAGCATGCCAAACCGCGTAAACGCAGTAATGGAAGCACGAGGAGGCAATACGAAGTATTAAAATTCAAGAAAATCGTAATAAAGTTCAAAAATTTCATGTTTCCTATTTTTGTTTTAAGGAGAGATCAGCAGTTTTTTCTTTATGTAATTTTGTGTTAATAAAATGTATGGTGACTCATATTTTTTTTACTTTCATTTAAGGAGTATTACATTGTCTATTAAATACAATTTATTGCATTAACCTATCATTTTTAGTTTCCGAGATTTTTAACATTCTTTAAGTGACCCGGATTCATTGCTCTCGAGTGTATTTGGCTGTGAAACAAAACATAAACAAAGAAAACAGTAGTTGTCGAACTTTTTTAGCCGAGTGGGGCAAAGAATGTTTTGTGTGTTAGTAGATAAAAATGTGAAAGATAATAATAAGACTAAGTAGGCTCAGATATTTTCGACATGCAGTCTATATATTTCAGTTAAGTGTTAAAAGTAAAAATTGTAAAAAAGTACTAAAATGTTTACATTTCGTCTCACGGCCATGTAGCAAGCTTACGATATTAAGCTTTTAATATTAGCCTATTTTGGGCTAAGTAATCCTATAAAATAAACATGTTTTAGAGCAGTGATATAATTAAAAGTAAGTACATTAATGATTTGTTTTTAATTAAATATTTAATTTTAATTTGACTAAAACATCATACCCTTTGATCATATAAAGTTATAATCAAAGATCATACCATCATTATTGAAATAAGTTGTCGGGACATTTCCCATGTGTTAGACATATAATAAATAACACATAGTAAATATTCCATTACCTGTATACTGTATACATTGAACAAAAAATTCAAAGTCTATATAACACCATTAAATCATAATCATAAAACTACATGCACACAAGCATTTATTTATGTTAAAGAATTCCTTGTATTGTAGTCGTGATGTTAGTAAATCTTGAGTGTTACTGTGGACTCTGTTGCTCTGCATTGTTAAGCAGCATCTTGCTCATACTTTCAGTAGGGGTGTCGATTAGAGGCAGGTTTTCCACTTCACCTGTAACAAGATTTTCGAATTTTATTACAAAACAGCTAGGTCGTGCTCGTAGTCTATACGCCATAACTCTTTTGTAATAAAATTCGTTCAGCAGTATTTAATTTTATCAAGTTTTGTCAGAAAAAAATTATGAAAGAGTATGCCTGTAGTTTTTTTTTCATATTCAGCATGAGAAGCCCACCGGACAACATGACATGCTTTTATTCAGAGGCTTTTTAACGAAATCTTTAGCATAAAGTTCTATGAAAATTATCTGTTTCGAGAAACATTTTTATTTATGTTCAATGTATTTCAATCAATTAGCCAGGGTCAGCGGCGCAAAGTGTTGCACCTCTGGTATTGCAAACGTCCAGATGCTACGGTGACCACTTTCTATCACTTGGGCCGTATGATTGTTTGCTACGCTATCCATCAAGTGGACCGTATGCTTATCTGCCACACTATCAATCAGGTGGAACGCAAGTTTACAGCTAAGAAGTCCCCATTCCTACCCTTACCCTCTCTTTAGAACATTACGGTTCCACTAAAGGACAAACTGGAGTTCCTCGGTATAGACGTCCGGCACGAGCTCAATCACAAAAACTACATAGAGAGTTGTATTGGGCTTTCCTCGCGGGAACTAGGAGTCTTAAATAAGGTGAGACGGTACTTCACGCCGCACCAGAGATGTTTGCTGTACAAGACGCAGATTTACCCCAGCGTCGAATACTGTTCTCACCTTTGGGATGACTCCGCGAGGTGCTTGCTAGACGCGCTTGGCGTTATGCAGAGACGTGCTGTCGGAATTATTGGTTGTCCTGAGGCGACAGGAGGCCTCAGGACTGTTAGCGCAGCGAAAAACCAAGCGTCTCGGCTGCCTTCTACCGAATGAATCGCTCTGTGGAATTCTTTAACCTGATCCCACCCTCTCCATTCCGATCCCGAGCAACGCGTGCCAGGCAAAGATGGCACTCATACACAGTGGAGAGAATCTTTGCCAGAACTGAGCGTTTCAAAAGATCGTTCCTCTGTCGAACTATATATAAAAACCTAGAACGAGCTGCCCGCACACGTGTTTCCCTCCTCTTACAATCCCGGGTTCGTCAAGCGGAGCGTGAAGAGGCACATCACAGGGCCGCCAACTTGAGGACCACTGTCAGAAGTCTTACGGACTGTGAGAGTGGCCCCGAATCGCTAGATGCACCATGGACTTCCATCAGTGGCAATGTCAATTCGGCGAGCTTAATATAAAAAAATATTTTATATTCCATCAAGTGGACCGTATGCTTATCTGACACACTTTTCACCAAGTTAGCCGTATGTTTATCTGCCACACTATCAATCAGGTGGATAGTAAGCTTGTCTGCCACCTTCTATCATTTAGGCCATATGCTTGTCTGCTTCACTGTCCATGAGAAGAAAGAAAAATCATTTATTTTTTAATTAATCAAGTGGACCGTATGCTTATCTGCCACACTTTCCACCAAGTTGGCCGTATGCTTGTCTGCTACACTATCCGTAAGGTGAGCCTTATGGTGCGGTTCCACTTAGACGGAGCGGAGAGGAGCTGTGCCGCGATTCACGAATCACGGTGCGGAGCGGAGAAGAGATGTGGATTTTAAGTCATGTGATTGGTGAATCGCGGCACAGCTCGTCTCCACTCCTCTCCGCTCCGCCTAAGTGGAACCTCACCTTTATGCTTATCTGCTACACTTTCTATCAGGCTTACCTGATGATTTCAGATTATACAATTTTGTAGTCTCATAAACAAAAAGAAAAACAAGTACTTACCAATCCTAACAATAAAGTTGACAGATTCGTCTTCATCTAACATGGAAAATACATTTTCAACAGGAATGTACACGTTCTGTGTGTGCTCTAAGAAATCTGCATCCTTTTCACATTTACAAGGACGTCTGAAACATAAACAAATACTTTTTAGGATTTTGTACCCAAGGGGCAAAAAACGGGACCCCGTTACTGAAACTCCACTGTCCTTATGTTTATTATATCTGTATCTCATGAAATGTGATAGCAAGAGAGCTAACACTTTCACAGATGAAAAAATCATAAGATTGATGCTGGGTTCATTTAAAAAACGTGATTTTAATGCCGTTTCTTAGTACGAAACCATCCGTACGCCAATACCTACTTGTAAGCCAGTCTTATTGTTCTCAGAACTAAAATAACAAAATAATAGTTAAAGGTCAACGTTAATGGTTTATAATGAATTTTTAAACATGCAATCTTTAATCATATCAGTATTAATATTTTACATAATAACAGCAACATTATATTTATTACGTAAATGGCCATTCGTGTAGTAGGTACTTAGGTGTGTATTTTTAGTCAATAAATATGATGCTTTTTAAAACTAACCACACTCATTCTTACAATAACTTATGTATATTTATATATGTATATATTATAATTACTCCCAATTTAAAAGTCAGGAACGTCTCAGAAAGTCTAGCTATTATCTGAACCCATGGGTTAATCAGTAGCAGTTATGAATTTACAGTCTTAATATCGAGATTTTCTTACGCGTAGAAATCTCTACAAATGCTATTTTTGCAACGTGAGAGAAAATCCTCATGGATGCTATGTCGGACTCCTACCGACTAAAAAACCTCACGTTACGCCCAACAGCCTATGGTTGGGAGTCCCGGGTAAATCCTCGAAAGGATGTCCCAGGACACTCGAATACTATGTCAAATTAAATCCGACTAGAACCACACGGTCTCTACCTATCAGTCTATTGTCGGGTGCCACGAATAACTTCTCGGTAGGATGTCCCAAAATTCTTGACATACTTCGCTTAAATCCGCGGCCTCTTCTAAGGGTTCAGGTAATTTTTCGTCTGTTTTTTTGGAATAGTTGCGGGTGTTCACCAGCTTCTTGCGGCGCTAGACGTCCGTCCGTAAACACAATCAAGGTAAGCAAAATAATAATTGTTATAATAGTGTTCATTTTAATAGAAATAGAATTACTTGCCTGTAAGTAATCCTTTTGCTGGGTAAATTGGGTAGAAATATATCTATTTCAAAATAATATTTCTCCGCGTGGTCGTCATTCACTAGCACGGTCCACATCATTCTTCCTGAAAATAATAGCAGTTACTGATTGTAAAATGTTAATACAAAAGTACACTACACGCTCACACCAGTGTTGCCCTCTGTCTTTAGAGTCGTTTAACTCTCATTGCAGACGGTTCCAAGTCCAAGGCAAAATTGACATTGTTGTTTCATGGTGTAGAAATAAACGTAAGCCCTTCAAATAGTGGTAGACTCGATAGATATAATTTAACTAGGTTGTTAGTTTGAATATCCATCGTGTGAGTATCTAAACCGCAATTACTTTTTTTCAACGTGAGGGAAAATCCTCATGGATGTTATGCCGGACTCTACCTACCGGTGACCCTGGGTAAGCCGTACTTAAAATAACCACATAGCTTTAACCGCCTATCATAATATTGAACTTGGTACTCTCTGAAGAAGAAAAGCAAAATAATACACTCATTTGCAAAAAAAACGAGCACCTAAGCAATGATGTAGAGATGAGATGTAGAGAGATGTAGTGCGTATGCTCATGAAGTAAAAATAAAAAAGGTTTTTTGGTTGTTTTTCTTTAATAAAGTAAAAGCAGATAAATGTATAGTATCGAGTGTGACCCCCTCTAGCTAAAATCATAGCTTGAATTCGTCTGGGCATGCTAGCGAGTATATCCCGAATACTTGCTTGCGGAATACGTTCCCACTCCGCAGTAATCACATTCTTCAGCTCTCTGATGGTCTGCGGAGCCGGGTGTACTGATCTCACACGCCGTTTTAGAACGTCCCAGATATGTTCTATGGGATTGAGGTCGGGACTTCGAGCTGGTCAATCCAAACGACGAATGCCGACCTCTTGCACATACGCATTAACATCGCGGGATCGGTGGGCGCGAGCATTGTCGTCCATAAAAATCGAGTCTTGACCTAGAGCGGCCAATGCGTGTTGTGCATGAGGAATTAGAACTTCCGTTATATATCGATGCCCAGTCAGTGAGCCGTTTTCAATGAAGACTAACTCTGTACGTTCCATTGAATTTATTCCTGCCCAAAACATAACAGAGCCCCCACCATAAGGTGTGATTTCTTCGAAACATGCATCTGCAAAGCGCTCTCCTTGTCTTCTTAGCACTCGCCGACGTCGATCTTCACCGAATAGAGATATCCTGGCTTCATCAGAGAACAAAACCCTATTCCAATCTTCTTGAGTCCATGATTCACAATTTCTAGCGAACCTAAGCCTGTGAACTCTGTGCTCACGGAGTAATTTGGGGCCGCGGACCGGGCGGTGACTGCGTATATTGGCAGCGAGAAGCCTCCTCCTGACCGTCCATAGACTAATATGCACATTTCTTACTTCTTGGAGGTTGTTCTTAAGATCCACATACGAAGATTTGCGATTTCTCAATGCGCGACTCACAAGAAAACGATCATCCCGTGGTTGGGTACATGGTTTTCTTCCAGAACAAGGCCTTCTCTCAACGGAACCAGTCTCCTGATATCGCTGCCAGGTCCTTTGGACCGTCGAGCGACTAACATTTAGCCTCCTAGCCACGAAACATTGGCTGCAACCCTCTTCCAGCAGCGCGATAATTTTGGTAGCTTTTAACACTTTATCTACCATTTTTGATACAGTCAAACAGCAGTAAATAAAGCTTTGACAGTCAAGGATATGAAATTAATCGATAAAAATTGAATAAAAGTTGTGAAAGTCGATGTTAACTTCTGGAACTTCGCGCCAAAAATGTAGGACAAAAAACCGGCCAAGTGCGAGTCGGACTCGCTCATGAAGGGTTTCGTAGCAGCAAGTAACATAATATAAAAGTTCTTATAGATCGTTGTAACTTTGACTGATGTTTTAACACGTTCGCAGTGGTAGTGATTTCACTAACCGGAAATTGCGGTTTATGACGTATTAAAAAAAAACTGATTTAGAATATTCTGATTTATTTGATATCAATAAATATAATTTTTTATTTATTTATTATTTATTATTAAAATCCTCTTACAACCATTCTTACAGGCTAGCCTAATACAATGGTAGCAGAACTTATTTGCATCTTTAGTTATGTTACAAATTCATTTATTATAATAAAGTGAAATATCCATTTAAACAATTTTGTCAATTTTACAAATAACTAACTACAGTTTAATGTAAACTTAACAATGTCAGGTGAAAATGTCATAGTCGAGATGTTCATATCATAGAACTGCACAATAAATTCAGATATACCATTTAAAATACACATTAATAGTTCTAAGTTCTAACCTATCATAATATCCAGTCATATTTCATTAATAATCTTCCCATCTTAATTGAGCATGTCATAGAAATATAAATAAGAATCAAATAAATAATATGTACCTACAATAAATCATAAATTAGTAACAACAACAATATCATAAAATTAAATTCTAAAATCAAATTAGAGACATACCTACACTATGTTTAAATATTTCATAAAATAAAATCGAATAAAAAAGACATATTTATATTACAGAGTCGAAAACAATCTATAAATAGATACCATTCATTCAAATTAAATATTTTATCTACAATACAATTAACCATGCTCTAAAAATATAAAAAATAAATACAAAGATCATAAAAAATCTTATTTAAAAATGTCATTCCTCAATTAATTCTATTAAATTGTTAATCATTTCCTCAATACAGTAAAACTCAACCTGACCATTTGAAACAACTACTAACTATGATTAAAGCCACATTCCAGCTTTATCATACAAGCTTTTGAAGCGCTCGTGGCCCCGCGGACTCAGTGTTCTGTAAACGATCACTGCAGTAAGCAACATTTACTATGGCCGGATATGGATGGGTGACCACCACGTGGACCACTTTGTGACATTTATTTACGAGCGTTTCCGTGCTTCGGAAGGCACGATAAGCCGTTGGTCCCGGTTGTCAGTAAAATGACAGTCGTTAAGCCAAGTTGAAAGCCTTATGGGCGGCTTGAAAAATTTCAACTGTGGGTCGTCACAACCTGCGCCCGGGTCGGCAGCGCGTGTGTAGCGCCTCTGGTGTTGCAAACGTCTATAGGCTACGGTTACCAACCTTCCGGTGGGCCGTAAGCTTGTCTGCCACCTAAGTAGTATAAAAAAAAAAAAAGCTGTTGAGAATACATGGCCCTTGTGAACTCACAATGAACACGTGAACAAATCAATCCTCTGGGATATCCCGTTCAGCGCACGCAACGTCCGCGTCAACGGCGCAAGCTGCAGTAGGTTTGTACGCGCCCTTGGGATGTCGAATAAGGGCGGCTGCCTCCGGCGGCCCCTATACTTGTCCGGAACATACAGACAGACCGTTTGCAGAACAGCCTGGTTATTTATGTCCCCTCTTAATACTTTAAAGATGTACGTGGCTAATGCTACTTCTCGTCTTAACTCAAGCCTACTGTAACCCACCGTAACCAGGACAAACAAAGTAGGATACAGTACCGGATATCCCGGGTATACCCCATATCTCTTCATGTACAGGAACCTGATAAATTTGTTCTGTATACGTTCGAGCATTAATTTATACTTCTCTTCCTGCGGCGACCAGACAACCGAGTTGCTCTCCAGATGACTTCTCACCAGTGCCTCAAATAGTGCTTTCAATGCTGCAATGTTTGTAAATTGATTTGCTTGCCGTAACACAAATCCTAAATTACGATACGCTTTTTTACAAACATTAGTTATGTACTGGCGAAATTTGAGATCAGCCACAAATTTTTATATATTTTTTTTTAGATTTATCAATCTCTTAGTTTAGAAGTTAGAGGGGGGGAACACACATTTTTCCACTTTGGAAGTGTCTCTTGCGCAAACTATTCACTTTAGAAAAAAATTATGTTAGAAACCTCCATAGCATATTTGAAGACCTATCTATAGATACCCTACACGTATGGGTTTGATGAAAAAAATATTTTGAGTTTCAGTTCTGAGTATGGGGACCCCCAAAATTTACTGCTTTTTTTCTAGTTTTATATAAGAATCTTAATGCGGTTCACAGAATACATCTAGCTACCAAGTTTCAATAGGATAGACCTTATAGTTTCGGAGAAAAGTGGCTGTGACACACGGACGGATAGACGGACGGACAGACTTCATGAGGAGGAGGAGATTCCATTTTTTCCATTTGGCTGCTAAACCCTAAAAAGGGGTTTTCTGTAAAAATGAGCATCAAATGAAAATTTGAATTTAGAACGTACTTTTTTAAATACCACGGCATTTTTAAAACCGGCCAGCAACGTGTACAAACGATTGAAACCTTTTTGGTATTGTATCTTTTTAAAGATGAATGAAAATCAAAACCGCCCGTTTTTTTTGCAAATGAGTTTAGGTACCTACTTGATGTTCTTTTTACATGATGAATAGAATAAGTGATTTATGCAATTTAAGAGCTATGCAGACGATTATAGAGTTCAATCTTGCCTCAGCTAAGAAAAAAAAACGTTTGCTACAGACTCAGTCTCTAGCAACCGTTTTTTTTTCTTAGCTTGAGCTCTTACTTATACACCGGTAATTTCTGTATTGCAACTGACAACAAACAAATTCTAATTAACTTGCAATTAAGATAAAAGCATAATAGTCTAAATCACTTTTGTTATTTATACCAGACCAGCATTATTATTGTCTTTATTCAAATTATATTGCAGAAAACACCAATTAATTACGAACTAAGAAAATATTTACTCAGTTGGTATTAATGAATTGCTGTAGGGAGTATTATTTTACTTTGTTTACTTGCCAGAATAAAATTATTCGCAGAACTGAAATTACATACATCCTACTAATATCCTACTAATATTATAAATGTGAAAGTTTGTGAAGATGTTTGGATGTTTGTTACTCAATCACGCTCTAACGGCTGAACGGATCGGGCTAAAATTTGGTACAGAGATAGCTTATAGTCTGGAATAACACATAGACTTTTCATGCCGGAAATATATTCCCACGAGAAGCGGGAACGGGTACCGAATTTCACGTAATTATAGTCAGAACCTTTATCCTCGAAGGGGCAGGCAGAGGCATAGTATACGCCCATTGCACCTTACAGTTTTATGTCCCACGTAAGGGTGGTGGTGAACCTAATGTACTATGGACTGAAATTAGTTTCAGGTAATGATGAAACTTTACCAAGATAATGCGTTTAAATATGTAATCACAATTGGTAATAATTTAATTTGTATAAACTAATTATTGAATGATAGGTACAGTCTTTTTATCAAAGTCGATTGCCCCCGAAGTGAGTACTTCGGACCTCCGTGATGGATGTCAGATAAATACATAAAGGTTATTAGTCTCTACCCCCAATGAGCTAAGCTTAACCCTATGTTTTCATTTTTTATACAACTTATATTTACTATACACTTTTTACATAAGAAAAGAAACTATGAATAATTAAATTACAAAAAACAATTGAAATTAGAAACCGATTTAGGCATCGAAAAATTCTTCCACATCGCTGTCGACCACAACCGTGCCCAAAACGCTGACGGCATTGCCACGTTGAATGGCAATACTGAGCCGCTGGCCCAAGTACACGCCAGCTTTCTGGTCACGGGAACTGTCGACCAAAAGCTTGCATATAGTTCTGTATACAAGCTTTGCACTAGGACCCCACGGTCCAAGAGTTTCAACTCCAAACGGCTCAAATAAATAAGCCCCAGCAAGATTTATGTATTTGCGCCGTTTGAGGGCCTCAGCAGATACGGCAGCAGCTCCCGCGCAGCTAGCGGTGCCAGGAACATGAGAAGGCGCAAGGGTGTCCATGCATGTTGCATCCCACACAAGCGGTTTTCCCATCTTCCATGGCACCGATGACATCCTGTCGAGACTCCTAACATTGTCTCGAGCCAAGCCCTTGGGTTCAAGCACTGCTGGCACGCCGGCGCGGCGGCCGAAAGAGCGCGACGGATGATGTCATTCATACTAGCATGGATAAATACTAATACTGGATTTAAGATACGAATGTTTATAATGAGCGACTAGGTATAGGTAATATTCATTGTATTACCTAAAGTCATTCACAAATAAAAAACTATACTGAGATAATAAATATATCAGTAAAGTTTAAACATGGTATTATTGTGTGACCTCCGTGTTTTGTTCGTGTTTGATACGGGGAAGCCCTTGTTGTTTACATCGTCATAATCATGAATTGCACTCATGCGTTTAGCTACAATATTCATTCAATCAATAAGGTCTATCGTAGTTCACTATTGGACTTAGGCCTCTGTACCACGTTGGCGCGAGAGGTTAGTGCAAGATATTTCAAGTTTTCCTACTCTTGCCCACGACCTCGTCCGTTACTCAGTAGATACAACACTGATAGGCGAGGTTCAGAAGATCTCGGCAGGATCTCGTGTCATGACATGACGTAAGAATTCTTAATTTACAAATTATTCAAGCAGATTGCACCAGATCTAAGGGAGCAAAGAAGACCACCTTATAACTATCTGACGGACGAAAATAAAAGCCGTTTTTTAGGGTTTCGTAGCCAAATGGCAAAAACGGAACCCTTATAGATTCGTCATGTCTGTCTGTCTGTCCGTCCGTGTGTCACAGCCACTTTTCTCCGAAACTATAAGGTCTATGCTATTGAAACTTGGTAGCTAGATGTATTCCATGAACCGCATTAAGATTCTTATATAAAACTAGAAAAAAAGCAGTAAATTTTGGGGGTCCCCATACTCAGAACTGAAACTCTAAATTTTTTTTTTCATCAAACCCATACGTGAGCGGTATCTATAGATAGGTCTTCAAAAATGCTATGGAGGTTTATAACATCATTTTTTTCTAAAGTGAATAGTTTGCGCAAGAGACACTTCCAAAGTGGAAAAATGTGTGCCCCCCCCCCCCCTCTAACTTCTAAACTAAGAGAATGATAAATCTAAAAAAAAATATATGATGTACATTGCCATAAAAACTACCAACGAAAATTGGTTTGAACGAGATAGAGCTGGTAGTTTTTTTTTAATACGTCATAAACCGCAATTTCCGGTTAGTGAAATCACTACCACTGTGAACGTGTTAAAACATCAGTCAAAGTTACAACGAACTATAAGAACTTTTATATTATGTTACTTGCTGCTATGAAACCCTTCATGAGCGAGTCCAACTCGCACTTGGCCGGTTTATTTAACTTTTGTATAGGTACACAACTAGCTGATGCACCCGTGTGGTAATGTTTACCCATACCGGATAATTGACATTTTGAAACACATTGCATGAAAATTGAATATTCTTACCTCCTCGTTTGTCATATATCTGGTAAACGTTGAATACTCTCTCGTAACACTTCAACAAGAAGTAATTCAGCACCGGCTCGGTCCTTTTAGCGTCCCATTTGTTCTTTACAGTGATGAAAGGGAGATCAGTAACTTTGTCACTGTGCTGGATAAAACAATGATCCATCCAGTCGCCGGCACATCCTTTCCATTCACATTCACCTGAAAATAAAGTGCTTGCATAAAGGCTCTTTCATTTTTAGGTTTTTTTGCAAGGCATAGGTAGATTGGTATAACGGTATTCTATCTAGGCACTTAGGATCATCCTATTGACAATAAGAACCGCAATTAAATACCTATCCGTTAGACTTTTTGAAAATAATATTTTAAAAATGGGGACTGTGCCGGTGGCTAGTATCATAATAATGATACAAGCCACCGGCACCGTCCCGACTTTAGGTCGGTAGTGTAATGGCTGGGATGGAACTCATGGCTCAAAAACGCAAGTCAAACAGCATAACCACTAGGCTGCTGCCGCTCATTGCCAGGGATATTTTGTCATAAACTAACATTGTTATCATTTTATCATAATTTCATGTCTAGTCTTTTTTTTTACTTGTGGAAAATTCGTAATGGATGCTATGCCGGACTCTTAACGACTAAAAACAACACGTACCCTATCTACTGCCTTCGGTTGAGAGCTCCAGGTAAGCCCTCGGAAGAATAATCCTAGAATTCCCAACATTCATGTCTGGTCACGCCTATAGGCTAAGTGTTGGACTTTACGCGCTAAATGTCGATATTGAAACACATTGACTCTCAAAACTTTACTTTTATCCGTGGATGCAATTTTTTTTAAATAAGGGTACAAAGTTCTGATTTCACGAATAATATACCTACCATAGAATAGGTTAATCCACTACGAGCCAAATAACATTATCTTAGTTGAAGAGGTTAACATAAACAACGTTATTTATTCTTTTCATTGATGATACTTCAAAACACAATTGTTTTCGACTTATTGTTATGTAAATATTCACGATATTGAAGGTTTGTTTGGTATACAAACATTATTAGGGGGCATTCAAGTATTATGTAACGAAATTTCGGTGGCAGGGCGTTACATTTTTAATGTCTTAGAAAAAATATTATTATGTTTCAATGCCCCCTATATGGGAACGCAGATATCATTGTCTATCAAAATATTGTAAATATTTTACAGATATTGATTTAATTATATTTTTGACAAATATAACTCTAATAGGATGCGATGAGGGTTTCGCTTCATCTTTGGGGCTCAAGCTGGCTTCAGCTATCAAGTAGTGCATAAAAAAACCTTGTACCAACTTGCCTTGCCATCATAGTATTGTACGGCTAAACAATCTACTAAAATTATGACACAGATGCGTCTTATTATGGTGTATGTATGTTCAGCAGTAGACTGCAATATGCTCATGTGATTGATTGATACTATAATCATATTTAGTATGTACCTAATTATTAATAGTCTATATTATAAGTAAGGTATTTGAGCTACTCGTATCTAGAACTTGTTGATAAAGCTTTGGGAATCAAATAAATCAAAATGGAGGCAGGTGAATATTAAATTGACTTACCATAAACTCTACTCATGAAGCAATTTATGATGCGATACTGGCAATGAGCATGATGAGCGTCTAGTTGTGTAAGTATTGCGTGCTTTGGACAGCCTTTGTTCGTGCAGGGAAATAGCACCTTGCTTGCCAGTGACTCCAGAGCCACTGGACGAATGAGTGAAAACTCTTTCTGAAAATAAATCAAATACATTTTTAACAAAACCGTACTTGATCAGTGATGGACTCGTCCAGCTCTCCTATGTTTTGACATACAGACGGATGGACGGACAACAACGTGATCCTAGTAGGCTTCCGCTTTTTTCCTCTTTAGGTACGGAACCCCAAAAATTGTTTTGATGAAGTATTAGTTGTCGGTCGTGAGAGCAAATCTAGAGGATGTGTTTTTGTTTTTCAGCCAAGTTATGTAATGATCATGTTGATTCATTAGATAACTAAGAAATCCGATATTAGATTTATCAGTTGTTATTCACTAACAATAATATTTTGACAGGCGTTGCCATGACGTATACTAAGAAAAATCAAGTACCATTTCAAATTATGTTATGAAAATCGTAACTTTTAATTTTAATAAACAACTCAACAACATAATTATTATTCCTTAGCCAGTTTCCAAACTTGAAATTCGAACGGTACAAAGAAAATTAGTTTAGATACAAGTCTGTAAACATTTCACGGACTTGTAAAAGAAAATCAACTACAACATAAAGAAATATAAGAAAATGCTATTACATTATTAAAAGTACTTGCAAATCACGTTTTCGATTTACTTTTAAAACAGTGTTTAAGTATTCACAACGAACTTCAGATTTAATACGATTCGTGACACACGAGGTGTTTAAACCAGCCAACGGGTATTTTTATAATTAATAATAATTATGTATGTAAATCTGAGACGCGTTTCCAGACATGTTAATATTCGCTGCAAATACGTGCCTTGGTGCTTGCTACTTTGATAAGCTTAACTTAAACTGATGTATGTCATGTACCTCTTGCAGAATTTTAATCGTCGACATTTTAAAAGAAATGTTTTATATTTTAAACATAAATGCCATTTGTTTTTTTTTAACGTGAGGGAAAATAGGTACTCATGGATGCTATGCCGGACTCTTACCGATTAAAAAACCTCATGTAACGCCCAACAGCCTATGGTTGGGAGCGACGGGTAAGCCCTCGGAAGGATGTCCCAGGACTCCCAACAGACCCACGGCCGCCACTGCGGCCTCGCCTAGGGCCAATTGTAGGGGTAGGATCACTTTTTTTAATAGTTCATACAAATACCACCACCATAACGACTCTAAATTAAACAAGCATGCATATAACATGTTTGGATTTAATGTTCATTTATAATTATTTTAGAAGGTGCCATCCTGTTATTGTAAATAGTTTAGCTATGAAATATTTCTTAGAATCTTGTGCGAAGACATTCTAGACACCCCCGATAAGGTAATGAAAAGAAATACTGTTTTGTCTCTAAAATATTGAATATATCTCAAGAAAAATTACATTACAGCTTTCAATTTACAAGCTACGCAAATAATTCTTGTTTTTTATGGATGAGCTAGGTATAATCTACGACCATTCACAGTGATTTTGTCAGGTGATAGTTGCAAAATAAAGTCGACTACAGTTGTAGTACTATCAATGCGATTGATATCGTGCGATGGAACCTTACCGAGGTATCAAGCACACCTCACCAACCAGTTTACAGCTGTTGACTAACGAGTGATGTACAAAGAGATGAACATTTGAATCAAACGCCTGTAACAATCCATCTAGCCAGTAAGGTATAAATAGACCAATTAAACTCCCAATGTTGTAAATATTGGGAGGTACATATATTAGCACGACTGATGGCAAGAGGCCTTTTGCACCGGGTACGAGTGGGAGTGGTCTTTTGTTTGCCATTTTGCAGAAAAAATTACGAAATTATGAATTGGATTTATTCATTTACCTATTTACAGTTGAAAATTAAATCTTAGGAAAATTTATCAATTAAAAACATGTTACCAATTCAATTTTACTCCTTTCTAGTTATTTGATTGATGATCATGAATATTTAAGATAGGTTATTAAGAAATACCGAACTATTTTAATAAGATCTGTAATCTAAGATATATAAAATTAATTCCGTTTAGGTACCCACACACCTACATTTTTATTTCGTACCTTCGTTTAGTCGTGGATTGCTCTAGGATAATTGTAGATATATTGATTGAGTACTAGTAATAATTTCAAAGCTTTTATTCTAAACGGTGATTCTATGGCACCAAATGTACACTTATTGTATAATGTAACAAGAAAGTAATAATGCTAATAGACTAGACAGGAACATAAAAGTTAATCTCTTTAGTAATTAAATTTAGATATGAACTGGCTAAGAAAGATCAGAACTGTGGAATTATAATAATGACGTATTTTAATATTAGAGTATAATAAATTCCATGAAGGTTTGTCGAAAAATAATGGCATCCATTACGTTTTTACCGTCGATAAAATTTTTCTCTTCATATGAACCTCTCAGTCTCAGCACAATAAAAAACATAACAAAAGAAGAGTTATTCAAATTAGTGCCGACGTTTCCAAATTATGGTTACGTATTTCTATGGAAATATGGATTCATTTTTATCCTCCGACAATACCGGAAGATGTTTTAGGTTTAACCTGTGCATCTGTCTGTGGCACCATAGCTGTTCAATACGGGTAGGCCATTTGTGATGCGGTTAAGATTTTGTTAAAAAAATGAATTTTATCGAGATGGTACTTACTAAGCTATTAATTTTGAAGATTTTTCTTATACCACTAAGGTGGCAGACAAGCGTACGGCCTACCAGGCGGACATGTGTCACCGGATCCTATGAATGTTTGCAACACCAGAGGCGCTACACTCGCGCTGCCGACCCTGCAAGAACCTTCTGAGACTCCTTTGAAGAACCCTATACTGAAGGCGTTTGGGAAAACCGTGATTACTTTATTAATTATTACTTCACCTCTCGTCTTTGTTTATGAAGGGATTTTACCTTGAATTTTGCAGGTGAAATTTAGTATACTGTAAATGGTGGTGCTATTTCCACAACGTGACAACCTGGAACTTTCTGCATCAATTGTACGCTGCTAAATCCCTATGGAAGTTATGCTATTTAAAAAAGTACTTATACTTAATTCATGTTCTTCGATATTTCTCGTACTAATCCCAAAAAGTAACCAGTGTTACTTTACTCCTTAGTTAAGTGATATAATTTCAATATCAGTTTATTTTCATATATATACAAAGCTTAGAAGGTATGTCATATTATTAACGAAAGAATCCTGCTATCATACACCTAATGATAACATTTAAAAAAACATTAGGCTATGTTTTTGGATAAGATCGTACCTCATCATTACGTACAATTCGTGTATTTCTTTGCAGCTTAGTAATATATTTTGCATTGCAACCCGCTTTTTCCTTTGATATGATAATAAGGTTATTATCGTTATAATTTTTTCCTTATTAGAAAATGGTTGGAAAATAGAAAAATTTTGGAGCTAATTCAATTTGCTGTTGACGAAATAATACCTTGGGGATGCCACGTGTAAAAGCAATACACGAGTCGTGTCACGCTGTAAAGAGGAATATTAAATAAATAAATAAATAATAAATAATTTGTTTATTTCGGATCATAACGTAAATCCATATAGGGTTAGTAATACAAAAAATAAAACTTATATCCTAGTGTTAGTAACTGTAATAGTTCGCTGTATTAGAGCTTTCATTATAGGCCTGTAGCTCCACGCGATTGTTTGCAGAATGCTGTTTCGACTGTCTCGCACCCTCCTCACCAGGGATGCCGTTTTTTTGCGAACAATTGCCCAGAAACCATCCGCATGGTTCTGAGCAAACATCGTCGACGCACTGCAGTAACGAGGCATTCGCAGCAGCACTCTAAAAGCATTATTATATTGAATGCGCAGGGCATCCAGCGACTTTTTCGCGAAGTGCGCCCATAGATTACACGTGTACAGACTCTGGCAGTATGCCTTAAACAATGTTATTTTTACTTGGTCCGTACAGCGTGCAAATCTACGAGCCAACATATTGCTGCGAACCGCTAAAGCCCTACGCTCCCTCTCAATATCGACATTGTCCTTGAGGTCGTCGGTAAGAAAATGCCCCAAATATTTAATTATACTTACCTACTGCCTCTCCTAGATTTCGGTCCTTGAGGAGTTCGATTCATCATTCCTCCGTAACAAGTAATATTACGTCATTAAATATGCCAAGATAATCCTTGTACCTATGTTGTGCCCTAGGGTTGAAGGATCTAGGGTGTGTTAAGAAAAAAATAGTGGATCTGTAAAGTTCGGCAAGGATATTCGTACTGAGCACAATATAAAAAGCCCCATATACGATACATGCTTAGACCATATAAGGGAACACGGAACTAGCCTTTGCGAACCACCGCATAAAAAAATCTTATACCTACTGCCTCTCCTAGATTTCTGTCCTTGAGGAGTTCGATTCATCATTCCTCCGTAACAAGTAATATTACGTCATTAAATATGCCAAGATAATCCTTGTACCTATGTTGTGCCCTAGGGTTGAAGGATCTAGGGTGTGTTAAGAAAAAAATAGTGGATCTGTAAAGTTCGGCAAGGATATTCGTACTGAGCACAATATAAAAAGCCCCATATACGATACATGCTTAGACCATATAAGGGAACACGGAACTAGCCTTTGCGAACCACCGCATACAAAAATATTCTGCCAGTTTTCATACAAGTGAAGGGGGAAACACAAAGACATATAAAATTTCATTGCATTTAAAAATGTATTAATCGAAAAATGAAAAAAAAATGAAAATTAAAAATAAAAATGAAAGTTGAAAAGGCGAGTGAGGTGTGTATGGACCGTGCCGTGTGGCGCTCGGTTCTTTCTGCCTACCCCGCAAGGGATTTGGCGTGAAGATAGTATAGTATAGTATAGTATTAATCGACAAACGCGTAATGGCTGTTGTGTGTTAATTGTTATTGTACAGTCAACTACATTGAAATGTACTAGTTTAATGATATAAAATGATGTATTGATGTACAGTGCTTTTATAAAGCCAAAAGACCAAATGGTCATATGCAATGGCAGAAAACAATGCTTAAGTAAGGCGCATCCTGTGGTTAGATGATCTAAGGATACATGTAATGAAAATTATACCTAACATGCTACGGCCATATTAAATTCCAAATATGACATGAAACTCATATTATTCGTTCTGTATATTCATGTAATAGATTTGATTAAAATACCCTCCTTTGCGCCACAAAATATTGTATTCATTTTAGCTGTGATATATACCTACTAAACAATGCCTAAATCTCAAAGTTGCTTCTAGTAGTATATAAAAGCGAGTTCTAAATTCGGCAAGAAATTGAAAGCTCCTGAGCAGTCGCTAAGATATAGAATCTTTTTCTTTTTACAACGTAATTATGTAATCGTGCCATTATTGCACACAGATACTTTGTCCTTAAATTGCTATATAATTAAGGCGTTATTCGCACAGGACCCTTTACAATGGGCGCCAGAAGTGAACTTTGTCCAACATAAGAAACCCATTACCTATAGTTACAGCGGAGTTTGGAGATAGAGAGGCCGCGGGTATTTTTTTAAAGTGTGGAATACCCCTCGGGTGTCATTCCAGACTCCAACCTACTTAAGCTACATCGCCATGGTCCTTACTTATCCGACTGGCCCCCGGCACCCCTGACAATCCCGGCACCCAAATCAATCTAGCATTTTAAATTAAGGACTACTCCTTAATTTAAAATGCTAGATTGATTTGTTTAGGCCACGAGGGTACTATAGTTCCGTAGGATTGACGTCGGGTTGGTCCTGGTCCTGGCTGGGGAGCCCGATTCTAGACAGCTAGCAATTCCGTGTGGCTTCAATCAAATCAAGTCCAGCCTTGGGTATCCTCTGTTTAAAAAGAATTATTCTACTAATAATAATATGTCTGTTTATTAAGTTTAAAGACATAAATTAAAAAAAAAAATATGAAAGACTCGTATATTTCAGTCACAAGAGTTGAAAAAAACATCACTTGATCCCAGTTAACAGTTTTATTTGTGTAAATTAAACCATTGCCTAATCAAATATTAGTTCTAGGTCATAGTGTTAAAAGCACGGTTATTTTATTACGAGTTTTTCCTTGAACTTACTTTAATAACGCAACGTGTTAATAGTAGGCCGTCACGACTATTACGTTTGTTTCGTTTCCACATTCAGTTACCAAAAATAATAAAATTAGATTAAATGCCCGCCAATATTATATTATGTATCAACCAAAGCAGAGAGAATTGGAATCATAAAACAATCAAATTTTATTATTTCAGGATTTCTCGATCTCGAGATAACGAAATCTATTTGGTTTATCAAAAAACATCTCGTCTCCTCTTCTCTCAGCTTTGGTGGATAGAGCTTTACACTAGATGACTTTTCAAAATCTCGGTTGATTGCTGTTCAGTATGGGAACTTAAAAATAATTAGACGAGTTGCAGATAGAATATCCTTTAATAATTATATAAATTACAAAGCGATATGTTGACTGTTTGAGAATAGTAGGGCAAGTGCTAGTATGGCGGCCCGATGTTGGAGGGGCCGATGCAACCGGTTTTCGGTCATCTAGTGCTTGACATCTGCAACTTGTTCGAGGCGCGAACATATTCCCGCCCCTGGAAAGCTTGACTGCTTTCAAGCTACTTCTTCAGCCGGCCTGGGCAGCAAACAAATCCGGTTGAGGGCGCGGCGGATAGTTCCTCTGGCTGTGTTAATATCCGCGACACGCGATACGCCGTCTGGTCCAGGGAACAGTTTCGTAATGTGTCCCAGGCGCCAATGAAGTGGAGGAGCGTTCTCCTCCCTTATGACTACGAGGTCATCCAATTGCAATTTTGGTTTATTATTGGTGCGCCATTTTGTTCGAGACTGCAGTTCCGCGAGGTATTCATAAATCCACCGTTGCCAAAAATGTTGCTTGATTTGTTCATTTCTTTGGAAGCGGTCGAGAGAGTGGGTGTTGGCGATTTGCAGACTTGATGATGGCAGCGAATTTAGGGGTCTACCAATGAGGAAGTGGCCCGGGGTTAAGGGATAAAAGTCGGATGGGGATGAACTCAAAGGACATAGAGGGCGACTGTTGAGGATGCACTCTATTTGTGTAAACAGAGAAGATAGTTCCTCAAAAGTATAATGCGTAGTCCCTAGTATCCTAACGAGATGAAATTTAGCCATTTTCACGCAATTTTCCATGAGTCCGTTAAAGTGAGTAGCGTAAACTGGAGAGAAGCGAAACTCAACGCCTTCGCCAGCGGCATAATCTGAGATGGAGCTGACGTTAGTTTTAAAGAACGTCTCCAATTTCTTTGAAGCAGCAACAAAGTTCCCACCATTGTCGCAATAAATTTGTTTAGGTAGTCCTCTACGTGAAATAAATCGTTTCAGAGTTAAAATGAAAGCGTCTTTTGAAAGCTCACTAACTAATTCTAAATGAACGCACTTATATCTAAAACATATGAAAATGCATAAATAGGCTTTTGTAATTTTGCAACCACGACCCTTGCGATCCGCGATCATAAATGGTCCGGCAAAGTCCGTACCTACCGTAATATAGGGAAAGTCTGGTGTTAGTCTTTCGGCAGGTAGATTGCCCATTATGCCTTGCATGGCTTGACCTTTAAACCGTGTACAAATGTGACAGCTACGAGTAGTACGACGAGCCAAGTTCCTTCCACCCATAGGCCAGAAACGAGTTCTAATCGAGGCTAATAGCGCTTGAGGACCTACGTGTAATAGTCGTCGATGCTCTTGCTGAAACAATAGTTGAGTTAAACGATGACTGGAACTGAGTAACATGGGATGTTTCATGTCAAAGCTCAGTTATGAGTCCTGTCACGGTCGCCACTTATGTTCAGTATGGGAACATAAAAATAATTAGACGACTTGCAGATAGAATATCGTTTAATAATTGTTTCAATTACAAGCGATATGTTTACTGTTTGAGAATAGTAGGGCAAGTGCTAGTATGGCGGCCCGATGTTGGAGGGGCCGATTCAACCGGTTTTCGGTCATCTAGTGCTTGACATCTGCAACTTGTTCGAGGCGCGAACAATTGCAACATCTTGGCATCAATAATAACAACTAAATGTCTAAACGTCATTAATATCACTGAGACGCGTACGTTAAATAATATAATTAATGAAGAAACTTTATCTAAAAAAACCGGCCAAGTGCGAGTTGGAATCGCCCATGAAGGGTTTCGTTGCAGCAAGTAACATATGTAAAAGTTCTTATAGTTCGTTGTTACTTTGATTGATGTTTTAACACGTTTGCAGTGGTAGTGATTTTTCTAACCGAAAATTGCGGTTTATGACGTATTAAAAAAAAACTACCAGCTCTATCTCGATCAAACCAATTTTCGTTGGTAGTTTTTATGGCAATGTACATCATATCTTCTTTTTAGATTTATCATTCTCTTAGTTTAGAAGTTAGAGGGGGGGGGGGACACACATTTTTCCACTTTGGATGTGTCTCTTGCGCAAACTATTCAGTTTAGAAAAATATGATGTTAGATACCTCAATAGCATTTTTGAAGACCTATCTATAGATACCCTACACGTATGGTTTTGATGAAAAGAAAAAAATTGAGTTTCAGTTCTGAGTATGGGGACCCCCAAAATTTACTGCTTTTTTTCTAGTTTTACATAAGAATCTTAATGCAGTTCACAGAATACATCTAGTTACCAAGTTTCAATATCATAGGCCTTATAGTTTCGGAGAAAAGTGGCTGTGACACACGGACGGACAGACAGACGGACAGACAGACAGACATGACGAATCTATAAGGGTTCCGTTTTTGCCATTTGGCGACGAAACCCTAAAAACGACGGGTTGCTCATATTATTAAGCAAGTGCACTTTCATGCAAGCGAGGTAAAATTACAGTCGCCCTTTGATTATATAAAGTTGACTTTATATAATCAAAGCAGTCGCCGTAATCATAATGAATAATTAAAATATATATCTCTATAAATATTCTAGGCACTATAGCTTAATATCTTAATAACAGGGAAAGTTACCAGCCCTGTGTAAGGTGGTCGCACATCGAAAGCCTAACGCATTTAAAGCAGTTCATGCATTAAAACTTGGAAACATTACGTATGTATAGTCTTTTTCTGGACAGCTCAGCAATCATGTAAACATGTCATGTTTTGACAGAAGTTGTCTATGATCATAGTGTTGTAACTAAACTGATTCTAATTATGTAAGTAATCATTGAGTTATATCTAGTTCACCGTACATTCATTTACTTCGGTTAATCAATCGCCAAATTCATCAAATCATGTAATTCGGTATATCTATATATATTATGTGCAATAACTTTTTATATTAATTTAATTAAAGGATCTTTAAAAAAAAAGAAACTTTTAGAAAATTTAATAGTATAATCATTTATTTACAATAATATATTAGTTTAGGGATGATAAAATGTGTAGACGCCTCGTTGGCTGCTCGCCGTTCTTACAGAAGCAGACTAAGACATTTTAAGAGATTTCTAATGTGGGGTTTTTAAATTCAAAGAAAGGGAACTAGGCCATTATAATGACATGGTGACAGGTATATTCGAAGCAAAGTAGTTAAAAATTATAGCTTTTTGAACAAGCGCAATAAAAGCACATTAGGTCACAAAATTTGATAAAAAAAGTTACGAAACAAAATACATAGGTATGCTGCCAATCTCGCCGCCCCAAAAAAAAAATAAGGGCACCTTCGCTTAATCACTTTGAACTTACTTCGGGACAGGTAAAGCCTTACGTAGGAAGAAAAAAAAACAAATCATCAAATATAACAGAAGTTGAAGTAATGCTAAAAACAGGTTTGACTAGAATCGAAGATTAATGTGTCACTCACGTCCAAAAGGAAAAGGAACACATGTAAAAAATGACTAGAAATTAAGCATTTGGTTAGCGAGGCTGTAACAACGCACTTTATAATCTCTGGGAAAAGTCTGGCATGACTTCCATGAAGAATTGCATCTAGCACCTACTACGGTCTTATGGCAGCTTGGCAGCGTCGCGCGCATCATTCATTTGTGTCTGAATCGTAATAGTCACTAGATGTGTCGCCGGAAACAGTAATTATAAAAGTGTTTGTTACGGAATCGCTAGCATGATCCATAATCTCTATTAATTTTTTCATGTGTTCCTCTTCCTCTTTAACGTGAGCAACACATTTTGACCATTGTTCTGCTCCGATTCTCGCCAAACCTTGTTTTAGCCATGCTTACAGCACACAAGACTTCTAACAGTAGTCCTCAAGTTGGCGACCCTATGATGTGCCTCTTCACGCTCCGCTTGTAGAACCCGGGATTGTAAAATGAGGGAAACACATGTGCGGGCAGGTCGTTCCAGGATTTTGTAGTTCGACAGAGGAACGATCTTTTGAAACGCTCAGTTCTGGCGAAGATTCTCTCCGCTATATATGAGTGGCACCTCTGCCCGACGTGTTGTTCGGAATCGGAAAGGAGATGGTGGGATCAGGTTGAAGAGCTCTTCAGAACATTCGCCGTGATACATTCAGTAGAAGGCAGCCAAGGACGCTATGGTTCTTTGCTGCGCTAACGGCTCGAGGCTTACCGTCATCTTAGGACAACCTATAATTAAAATCGGATAACACGTCTCTGCATAGCGCCAAGCGCGTCCAGTAAGTACCTCGCACAGTCATCCCAAAGGTGAGAACAGTATTCGACGCAGAGGCTAATCTGCGCCTTGTACAGCAAACATCCCGGTGTGGCGTGGAGTACCTTAAGTGAAGTAAAATTATAAAAATTCAACTCAAAATGGATCACAAATTTTGGAAATATTATATTAAAATAGGCACAAAACCCCAAAAAAAAGGTTAAATAACACAGATCGAGTAAAAAGCAATCATATTTATAGTAAATTAAATCCAGATAAGTATGTTTGTAGCAATGTCACTATAATGAACTATCGACATCCTTATCGATACCTACCCATGACTATTTTACTGTAAACAGCCCTTTCTATTTCTGCCTTATATATCCTCCAAAAATGCATTTACACATTAAATATTGTGTTATGTATGAAGGAAAATGCATAATCTACGTTATGAGTTGAACTTTCAGTGAAATTTTACATCCAATTTGGCAAAATATGTACGTCAAAAATGGAATGAACGAAGTCACAAATGACCTGTTAAACGAGTATTTCTTCGTATAATTGCGTTTTGTAATATCCTATTCACACACTAAACACGACAATATTGTTGAAAATATAAAATTTTCTATTTTAATCGTAAGATCACTACAGATTATTGGATATTATGAATAACATAGAGCCGCCATAGGATCCCAGCGGGCTCAGCGATTCAAAATACTGACATATGAGTACACAATTTGCTTTCTCTTTTCCTCTCGAGCTAAGTGCTATGGAAAATGAGGTCTCGCTCGCACGCTTTGTATATCTATTGAGAGTAGCGAAAAATTCTAAATCTATGTATTATTAAAGTAAGTACATTTTTTCGAACTGACAGTTTGATAAAACAATGACCTCCTTTTAAAATCAATTGGCCAGTACAACAGTTTTACAACACTATGGCAAAGACAAACAAGTCTGAGAAAAAATAATTTAATGACAAGCAAAAATGACAGTCTTAAATTTTTACCATCCGAGTATTTTTCATGAAATTATTCTATAATCTAAAGGTTTATTAGTGTCGAAATGTCCGCATAAATCTAACTAGAGTTCCTTGAAACGACTATGATCAGGATTGATAATTAAATGTAAGTAATTATGGAGTAGTCGAGATCCAATTTCTTTGTTTACTATATTATTTAGGTCTGTTGATTTCCACTATAATTGTCCTACTTACCGCAGCGCAATCGAAAATGCGGCGCGGATGTGTTCAATGCGCGTCCACCATTATCCTCGTTTACTATGATACTTTAATTATCTATTGTACTTGTGGTCTCTTACATAATATCTTAATTAGGTAGTTGTGACTCTTTGTTTGTTACATATTTAGGTAGAGATGTAATTATACGATAATAGTTACTAACTTGCCACATACAGAGTATTAATTGCATTACTTTGTTGAATGAGAACCTGAATTTTCTCTAAGATCTATAAAGGTAGAAGACTGTGATAGGGTTGTCCAGGGACAACCTTCCGAGGGCTTCCCCTGGGCTCCCAACCATAGGCTGTTGGGCGTTACGTGAGGTTTTTTTAGTCGGTAGGAGTCCGGCATAACATCCATGAGGATTTTCCCTCACGTTAAACAAATAAAAAAGGCTGTGATAGGGTTGACAATGCAAGACCTCTGGGTGTTGCAAACACAGCGACGTTGACGACTGTCGTTCAGGTAGTATCATTATGCTTGTATAAGATAACCATGTAATAGCTATCTTATGATTTCTTTTTAGGGTTATGGACCTAGGCAAAAACGGAACCATTAAAGAATAACTTTGTTGTCCGGCCGCCTGTCTAACAAGACCGTTTATCTCGTGAACGTGGGGAGGATCATGTTGAAATTAATGGAGTCCAAAAAAATTTAAGTAAAGCAAAAAAATATAATTGCGAGATTCCACACTGTACTACTACTACATGGAAAATTTCTAGAACCTGGCGGGTCCTAATACTCGTCCCCTGTCCGGCTATTAGGTATATCTCCGCTTAGGTGGCAGACAGTCCTAAAGACCATCTAATGAAACGTAATCACCGTAGCCTATAGACGTTTGCAACACACTCGCGCACTGCAGACCCAGAAAACATGTCTTTTTGAAAAACTTAATGCAAACAGTACCTACCTTACAAACATGACACTGGTAGTTCTTCTCATAGCAGCGGCCACACATGCTATGCCCATCCACGCAGAGGTGGACGGGCGGCCGCATGTAGTTGTTACATTTGGTACAGGTCAGCTCTTTGACCAGGCTCTCGTAGTGATCCGTTTCGAGAAGCGTGTTCAGTACGACTGAAAAAAAAAAGACATCGATGTCAAAATCTCCATTGCCTTACCGGAAATCACGGTTGCACCAAAAAAAGCAATTGACTGTATACTGGGTGTAACAAAATTACCTCTCCAAATTTCATGAGATGACTTGGCATCGGAAATCAAATACAAATTTAATATTTAATAAAAAAGGGGGGTAATTTTTTAAATTTTTTTTTTAATTTTTTTGTCGCACATTAAGAATTCATTTTTTACCGCGGCAATTTGAGGTAACATGGTCGCCGTGGCAAAACAAACACAGAGCACCCGTCTGGCTGTCGTTGTCGCTTTCTACTGCCGCTCAGTAGCGATAGAAAGGGTTAAAAAGGGAATTTATAGGACCTTTAAAACGGCTTTACGGTTAAAGTATTCATGTGATTTTTTTTTCTTCATTTTTGTAATGTTTCTTGACTGATGCCACGTCACGTGACGAAATTTGGAGAGGTAATTTTGTTACACCCAGTATATTGACTGCCTGAGGTGTGCAGTTCACAAAAATTCACAGTCACCATTGTTCCAGAGTAGCCCATATACCGCCTGCGGTGCTGGAGGTCGTGGGTTCGATTCCCGCCGGAGACAAATATTTGTGTGAGCCATAAATGTTTGTCTCAAGAGACTGGGTGTTTCTATGTATAATATGTTTGTATTAAAAAAAAATGTATATAAGTATTAATATCCGTGGTCTGATGCCCATAACACAAGCAGGTTATTCCTAGCTTACTTTGGGATCAGATAGCGTTGTGTGAAATGTCCGTGAATATTTATATTTATTATTTTATTTTATTTAATTTTATTAAAAAAAATCCACAAGAGTGTTTTTTTTATACCTCTAAGGTGGCAGAGAAGCATACGGCCCACCAGAAAGACTGGTGGTCACCGCAGCCTATGAACGTTTGCAACACCAGAGGCGCCACACTCGCGCTGCCGACCCTGTGAAAACCTTCTTAGACCCCTTTTGAAGAACCCCATACTGTAGGCGTTTGGGAAAACCGAGGCAGGAAGATCATTCCACAACCTAAGCGTGAGCGGAAGAAAACCCCTATCGGATCTAACCGTGCTTGAACGCTCCGGACGTATTTGGCGACCCTTGATGTACCTCTTCGCACTCTGCTTAAAGAGAGAAGTTGTAAGATGAAATAAGTGAACAGGCAAAGCGTTCCAGGTTTCTATAGTTCGAAACAAAAAAGGTCTTTGGAATCGCTCGTTTCAGGCATAGATTCTCTCCTTTGTATGACACCCGGGTTTGATAAGAGAAGGGTGAGATTAAATTGAAGAGTGACATTAGTCAGGAATTCATGATGTCGAAAGTTCATTTCTAAAAATAGAAATTTTAAAACAAAATCCGTCGGTGCAATGTTCAATAAAATTATTAATTTTTGTTTCTGAAATATATTTTTAAACTATTGCCGTTTTTACACTCATACCTATAAAATTTGACTGGGGAAATGGACGAAATAGGCCGCAAAACAGGCAGTCGGATCCTTCGCTTGGCGTTGGCGTCCACGTCCCCCACAAGAAAAAAATATAGAATTTGGAATTTCACGCAAAACACTTTTTGCTTATGTACACAAAAAACGTCAATTCGTCAAACGTTGGTGTATGTAAGTAAAAAGTAATTCTCGTGCAGTGCAGTCCCGAATTCTGTAAGTAGGTATGAGACTGAAATATTATACAAAGTATATTTTTCTCATTTGAATCGTGCTATTCATGTTGAAAGGTTTAAGTCCTTTCGACGCATATGACCAGAAACGCAAATGACCATATGAGTATTATCGGTTGCTATGTGTGAATTTCAGCGGATTATATCGGGTCTGTGACATAATATCGGTTAACTGGACGGGTCAAGATAACGACTGAATCCTGAAATCACGCTCTTTATGATACCTTTTCATACGAATTTGTATGTAATAATCGAGTTGGTTGCATAATAAACTTTAATGACACGTACAATATAACGGTGTTGATATTGTTCATTATAATTTGAGTAGGTAAGTAATTACTCATTAAGTGCAGGCTAATTAGATGTTTGGCTACTTGTACAAAATTTAATAAACATATCTATAAGTGAAGTGATCTGTCATTGATTTATTGGATTTTTTTTGAATTATTTGCACATCGGAAACTTTATTATTTTTTGTTTACTTATCAATACAGGCCTGTCATATTATTTCATCAGTTTTGGAAAGATTACCCACAATACATACATACATACATACATACATATCATCACGCCTGTTTCCCATCGGGGTAGGCAGAGACTATGGCTTTCCACTTGCTACGATCCTGGCATACCACTTTCGCTTCTTCTACTTTCATAAGTGCTTTCATACACGCTCGCCGGTTAAGGGTACTCTTGACCTGGCCTTTTTCCAGCAGGTCATCAATTTGGTTACCATGCGTACGCCGAGGATGACCCCTACCAGCTTGCCCATTCATTATCGCCTTATAGATCTGTTTAGTCAGTCTATTTTCATCCATCCTCTCAACATGTCCAAACCATCTAAGCATCCCTTTTTCTATCTTTGTCACTACATCTTCAGTTATACCACATTGTTTTCTAATCACGCTATTCCTTTCTTTGTCCATCAATTTCACTCCAGCTATACTTCGCAGACTTCTCATTTCCACTGCATTAATTTTACTTTCATGCTTCTTCTGCCACACCCAACTTTCACTACCATACATAAGTGTGGGGATAAGCACACCCCTATGCACAGCCACTCTCGCCTTCTTAGACACGTTTTGACTGCTCATAAAGGTATGCATCGCCCCATTCACTTGATTTCCTGCCAAAACTCTTCTCTCAATATCCTGGTCACACTTTCCATCCCTCGTAAATTTTGAACCCAGGTATACAAATTCTTTCACCTGTTCCACTCTTTGCCCTTCGATAATAATAGGGCAATTCGTCATACATTCCTCTCTTTCAAAAACCATTACTTTAGTCTTACTTACATTCACTTTCATTCCTCTACCTTTCAGCGCCTCATGTATAATATTAACCATCAACTGCAACTCCTCCGCCGATGCAGCTAAGATCACCTGATCGTCAGCATATAGGAGGCATTTGATGGTCAGCTCGTTCAGTTTTATACCACACGCACTCTCTTGCAATTCTTTCAAACAACTGTCCATGTACAGGTTAAACAGCCACGGTGACGCTACACAACCCTGTCTCACACCCCTTTCTATATTAAAGAAGTCCGTGCAAGCTCCGTTGATCCTGACACAAGCACTTGAGCCCTCATAAAGAGATTTCAGTGCTCGTATCAAGCTGCTGCTCACCCCGTACAAAGACAATGTTGACCATAGTTCATTCCTCACTACTTTGTCATAGGCCTTCTCCAGATCTACGAATACGCAATATACCTTTTGGCTTTTCGCCAAAACTTTTTCTGCTATGCATCGTAAGGAGAAGACCTGATCCGTGCATCCCCTTCCTTTCATAAATCCTGCTTGAACATCCCACATTTTTCCTTCACTTTCATTCATCACTCTTTTTATCAACACTTTCGCATACAGTTTACCGACGATGCTGAGCAGGCTTATGCCGCGGTAATTTTTGCACTCTTGCTGCGACCCTTTTCCTTTGTACAGCGGCACAATGACCGCTTTGGACCATTCTTTTGGTACGCTGCCATTCCTCCAGCACAGATTAAAAAGGCGGTACAGCTGGTCAATCACCACGCCACGTCCTGCTTTCAGCATCTCAACGGAAACCCTATCAATCCCAGCAGCCTTGCCTAGTTTCATACTATTCAATGCTTCCACTATTTCTTCCATGCTAATGTCGTTTTCATTACCAATTTCATTCATTTCACAAAAATGAGTTTGCACTTGCGTATCCTCTTTATCAAATAGACTTTCAAAATACTCCTTCCATATTTTTAGCACACACTCTTCTCCTCCCACAAAACTTCCATCCTGGTTTCTGATCTTATTAAGCGGTGATGTGGTCTGTTGACTCCTCACCGCTTTTATGGACTTCCAAAAGAATTTTATATTCTGTTGGAAGTCACCAGATAACCTTTTATCAAATTCATCTCTATCATTCTCCTTCTTTCTTACTAACACCTCTTTTGCCACACGCTTATACCTTTTATACTCATCGTTGGCCATTCGTACATCCTCATCTGTTGCCTTCTGCATTCTTTGATTGGCCTTTGTAGCCAGCAAGTCCAACCATGCTTTCTTCTTATCAGACAACGCTTTCAGAACTTCCGCGGTCATTCTTTTTAACTTACATCCTTGGCTTCTCTTGCTCACACCACACAGTTCAATCGCAACTTCCACGAGTCCTTCCTTAATCGGCTTCCATAATTCTTCAATCTCACATACTTCATCTAAATTATCAAACTTTTTGCTTAGTTTGCTCACAAATTCCTCTTTCATATCTATCTCTTGCAAATTCTCAACTTTTATGCGTTCTAGTACACTAACAGGTTCACGCACACGGTGCCTCCACCGCTGAAACAGACCTCTTACTCGGCTGACAACCAAGAAGTGGTCTGTGTCAATCCCAGCTCCGCGGTAGGCTCGAGTGTCTAGTACTTTCTTTCTCATCCTTGCGTCAACAATCACAAAGTCAATCATGCTCCTCTTACTTCCTTCTTGTCTCGTAACCAAGTGGATATCTTTGTGGTGAAACATGGTGTTAGTCACCACAAGATTCCTCTCCAAACATATTTCAAGCAAACTTTCTCCATTTTCATTCACTCGCTCATCACCAAACTTTCCCAATACTCTTTCATACCCATCACGCTTGACTCCAACCCACCCATTAAAATCGCCTAACATTACTATCCTCTCATTTAGTTTGCACTTACTCAAAACATCACTCATGCTCTCCCAAAATGCCTGCCTCTCGCTTTGATCTCGTAAAGATCGGCGCCACCGCGCATCTTGCGGAGCATATACTCCTAAAACAAAGATGCGGGTAAGTCCAACCTTCAGCCTCAACCAAACGAGTCTTGGGCTTACACATTCATATTCTGTGACACATTCATTCATTCTCGCAGACAGTACTACACCAACGCCCTGACACGCTTTACTGGTTTTAGGCACACCCGACCAGTAGGCAGTGTAGGGTCCATGTGTGGTGGTGTCACATCCTTTCCTCTTTGTCTCATTCACGCACAGAATATCGAGTCGTCTCTCTTTCATCATCTTGCATACTTCCTCAATTTTGTCTATCATACCTCCTCTTACATTCAACGTAGCAAAGTGGCTATCCCCAGTCCACTTTTCGCCTCGATGGGAAACGAGACGTGATGGGTTGCGAACCACATCGCCGCCATTTTGGATTTTGTTTTTGGTTTTGTCCCACAATAAATAGATAAATAAAAATTTACAAATGCTTTAAGCTTATCTATCTTAGCAATATTACATAGGCATAAATATAGACCACATCTTTTCGTAAAATGGTGTTATATGTATACATATAAGTAAGACTTATTTAGATTATTCCAGCCATTAAAGTGAACTATTTTAATTTCTTATATAAAGAAAACCTAACTACTATACGTTTTATATTACGGGACAGGTATTTTCCTCGTTATCATATCAAAACTCAATCCATCTTTATCACTTAGACACTCGGCAATAAAGGAAGCATTAATTTTCAAGGAATCTTCTGTAAGTTTTCTAGCAAGAATAGGTATACTTAACTGTAGGTACACTTTTAAAACATGAAATTTGCAATTATAATTGTTCTCACACGTGGGTAAAGTGTAACAGCCTTTATCTAGTTTCAACAGAAACCATAGCAAGTTCACTGTATTGGTATGTAGTTTCAGAGACGATAAAAATATACGTATACTATGTAAGTTTAACCCCAATATTCTTGTTACGCAGGTACGACAAATGAGATCTTTTTTTATTTAATAATAATAATAATAAACGTAATAACGTAATAACTGGCAACACTAACTTGAGCTGTAATATATATATTTTTATGAACGTTTTAAAAATATTTCTGGCTGTATTTTTGTAAAATATTTAAATATAACACAATATATAGAACTGAAGAGTCGAAAAACCTTGAAAAATGGAAAATAAAACGAAAATTGGTACCAAAGTAAGATATAAAGAATTATAGAAGAATGACGTGACATTTAATGTGTCATGTAAATATCAAATACATAATATGTGAGAAAAATATATAATATTATTAAATGCTTACACGAGCAAAAGCCAGAAATAAAAATGCACGACCAACATCTCCGGACTCGTCGCACAGCTCCGTCTCGCAACCCACGGAAACCATAATAATGGAATCGACTGTTGCTGAGGCGTCGAGCTCATCAAGCGACGAGTATTTCTCCCCACCAACGTCGCCAACACCTGTACGTCGGCAGGGGAGAGGCCGGCCGCCGATCTGCTTAGGACCCCGAGACCCACCGGCCTCGAATAGGGCCCCCGCTACCGGTGGTAATGTGCACCGCATGCGATGGACTTCATCTATGAATGAAAACGTCATGCGGGCATATTTTGCGGCTACAGAGGGGGGAATTAACCTCACTGCGTACCGTGTTCGGTTGCTACCTTTGTTTCAGGCTCTTGAACCAACTGTCAACGTGTCGGCACAGCGACTATCGGATCACGTGCGGGTCATACAGCGTAATCATATGTTGAATGATGCCGTGCTTGAGAGGCTTCGAGCAGAAGTACAATGTAGCATCATCATCCCTACTACATCTGAACCAAGTATGTCTAGTGAAACGATTAACAACGAAATACAATCTGTTGTGCCTATTGATATAGTGGTGGATGACGATGCTACAACAGTAAGTACACAATACAACGACGAAATAAGAAGTGTTTTGGAACGAGCGATTCAGGAATACAGATATTGTGATCCCATTTGTCGTCCTCGTATACCGCGTTTGCCTACGCATGGAAAAAACATGGCGCTAGTGAGTGCCCTGGACTCGGCTCTATCAAGTTATTTTGACACTTGTGTAGATATTAGTGATGCACACTCAATTCTGTATTGCGCGGCTGTTACAGTGTGTCGAGTGGCTGGTGTTAAATTTTCTAAATTTGAGCCAGCTACCAGACCTAATTCTGTTCCAGTCTGGCAATGCAGAATTGAGCGTCGCATCGCCGAGACTAGGGTACTCATTAGTAAGTTATGCTGCTTCAGGACAGGTAATACCCGACCCAGGGTAATGCGTTTTGTGGCTCGTGCATTCGCGGGGACCGATATTAGTCCTCGCGAATACACAGTGCGGGTCACGGAACGCATTGACTACCTGAAGCAGAAAATTTATGCGTGGGCGAGCCGTATACGGCGGTACAAGAAGAGGGTGGATCGTTATACTCAGAACCGCTCGTTCCAAAAAGATGAAAGGTGGGTGTATAGAAGATGGGAGCAGCCCGATTCGAGTGTGACTGACAGGTGCCTACCGGATGCTGAAGCCACAAATACATTCTGGCGAGGCATTTGGTCTGCACCTGTTAGTCATACAGAGTGTGAGTGGATGCGGGATGTCAAGCTTTCATGTGAGTCTATAAAGACTATGGAACCAGTCCTAATAACATCTTGTGACATAGCCAGTGCGGTTCGTTCGTTGCCCAATTGGAAGTCCGGCCGGACGGACTGCACAATTTTTGGCTGAAATGGTTCCATAGCTCACATGCTTGTTTGGCATCCTGCTTTCAATCATCACTTGAATCAGGGTCGCTTCCATCTTTTATGACTTCGGGAATAACCCACCTTCTCCACAAATCCGGTAGTACTACGGACCCTAAAAATTATAGACCGATAACTTGTTTACCAACGGTCTATAAGCTTCTTACATCTATTTTGAGAGTTAAATTAGCAACACATATTGAAAATAATTCTATAATGTCTAACTCTCAAAATGGATGTAGAAGCGGGTCACGTGGTACTAAGGAACTCCTTATTATTGACATGGCCATTAACCAGCAGGTTCGCCGTAACCGAAAAAATCTGGCGACATGCTGGATCGATTACAAGAAAGCCTACGATTCAGTGCCACATACATGGCTGTTGATGGTGCTGGAGTTGTATAAAGTTGATGCAACTCTTAGCACCTTCTTAAAGGCATGTATGGGGCAATGGACAACGGCTCTTGTATATCCAGGATGTCGTCAGGTTCTTGGGAATGGCGAGCCTGTCAGGATCAAGAGGGGTATATTTCAGGGTGACAGCCTGAGTCCCTTATGGTTTTGCCTGGCGCTGAATCCTCTCAGTACCTTACTGGAGGGTTCAGGGCTAGGCTATCAGTTCAGGAGAGGAGGTCAAGTTGTTTCCCACCTTCTTTACATGGATGACTTGAAATTATTTGCCTCCACCGATTCCCACTTGATAGAGTTACTAAAAGTCACAGAAGCTTTCAGTAATTCTATCAAAATGGAATTTGGTGTAGATAAATGCGCTGTCATGCATGTAAAGAAGGGACGAATTGTGGAATCTGAAAGAGTACATCTTTCAGATTTTACAAAACTTAAATCCATCTCCGCGACTGAAACCTATAAGTATCTGGGTATGTCGCAGGCATTAGGTATTACAGAGATTGGCATGAAACAAACGTTGGTGGACCGTTTCTTTGGCCGCCTGAAAAAAGTACTGAAAAGTCTTTTATCGGGCGGTAACAAGGTGCGGGCTATCAACGGTTGGGCCATGCCAATCTTAATCTATTCCTTCGGCATACTTAGATGGACTCAGACTGAATTAGACGCCCTGGATAGGAAAGTCCGTTCACTATTGACCATAAACCGAATGCATCACCCGCGTTCGTCTGTAATGAGGTTGTATATCCCACGAAAGTGTGGAGGTCGCGGCTTTTTAAATGCCAAGACCTTACACAATCGTGAGGTATACAACCTTAGGGAATATTTCCTTCATGCTGACGTGGGTATGCATCGGGATGTGGTAGCAATGGATAACGGACTGACCCCTCTTGCTCTTGCCAAAGAGAACTGGCACAAACCAGTAATACTATCAACCACGGATCGCAAGGAGATATGGCAGAGCAAAGAGCTGCATGGACGATTTTATCGGGCCTTACACGGGCCCGATGTAGATTTAACAGCATCTGTCTCCTGGCTACGTTTCGGTGATTTGTTCGGCGAAACAGAAGGTTTTGTCTGTGCAATTACAGACGAAGTTGTTATGACGAATAACTATCGGAAATATATTTTGAGAGATGGTACGGTTGACATATGTCGGGCATGCCACCTACCCGGTGAATCTCTCAGACATATTATTTCTGGTTGTTCTCGTCTTGCCAACGGCGACTATTTGCATAGACACAACCAAGTGGCCAGGATTGTCCATCAGCAACTTGCACTAAAATATAAACTTGTGGATTTGGAGGTACCGTATTACAGGTATGTGCCCGACCCAGTTCTTGAAAATGGTCGTGCCACGTTGTATTGGGATCGATCTATTATCACTGACAGGACTATTGTAGCCAATAAGCCTGATATAGTGGTAATAGATCGATCAGAGCGCCTCGCAATAATCGTTGATATCACGGTTCCACATGACGAAAACCTCGTGAAAGCAGAAAAAGACAAACAATTAAAATATTTGGACTTGGCTCACGAGGTTGTCGACATGTGGGATGTAGATTCAGCGATTATTGTTCCGATAGTCGTATCAGCACACGGTCTAATTGCCAAGAGCCTCGATCAACATCTCAAGAGGCTCGCGTTAGGTAGTTGGGTCAAGGGCCAGATGCAAAAGGCGGTACTTCTAGACACGGCACGTATCGTGAGGAGGTTCCTGTCTCTGCAGCCCTAACCACCGGTAGCTTGGTCCCTGTACCCGATGCCGGTGGGACGCTATTTTTTTATATTTTTAAATATATTTTTTTATATTTAGAATGTATTTAAAAATTTTAATTAATAAGTTTTAGATGTATATAAAGGGAATAATAATAATAAATAATAAATATTCACGGACATTTCACACAACGCTATCTGATCCCAAAGTAAGCTAGGAATAACCTGCTTGTGATAACACAAGCAGGTTATTCCTAGCTTACTTTGGGATCAGATAGCGTTGTGTGAAATGTTAATGACACGTACAATATAACGGTGTTGATATTGTTCATTATAATTTGAGTAGGTAAGTAATTACTCATTAAGTGCAGGCTAATTAGATGTTTGGCTACTTGTACAAAATTTAATAAACATATCTATAAGTGAAGTGATCTGTCATTGAATTATTTGAATTTTTTTTGAATTATTTGCACATCGGAAACTTTATTATTTTTTGTTTACTTATCAATACAGGCCTGTCATATTATTTCAACAGTTTTGAAAAAAAAAAAGGGTCTGATACCCTTATGGGTATCAGACCTTTTTTTTTTCAAAACTGACCACGGATATTAATACTTATATACTTTTAAATACATACATATAATATATAAAAACACCCAGACTCTTGAGACAAACATTTATGGGTCACACAAATATTTGTCTCCGGTGGGAATCGAACCCACGACCTCCAGCGCCGCAGGCGGTATCACTACCGACTGCGCCACAGAGGCAGTCAAAAATCTTGTCCATTTTATTTAAACAAAAATAATATATTATACTACTCCTATTCTTATAAATTAACGGGTCTCTTACAAAGTACTCACTCGCCTATCAATGCATATTTTAAACCATTATACGGACATCCTTTCAAACTAAACAGATAGATAAATATGTTGACTTAGTTTGAGTTAATGTCAATTATGACAATCATATTGATATTATTATGTGACGACAATGTTGACCACTATTAGAAGATTTTATAAAATTTCACCCCCTTTTTTTAACGTAAGGGAAAATTCACGGAACTCGGCTGGGAGAGTCGGCTCCCGCTCCCTACCCGCTGTCTCTTTAACGAGGACCTGCTCGCAGAAAGAGGCAGCGCAGTCCCACTTACTCCCGCTGGAGATCATGGCTCGCACCATGGTCTCGAGCGAGAGAGTGTCCACGTACAGACCTGCCACGAGGACCTAGCGCTGTTGCGCCCACGCCGTGCACTCTACCAACGTATGGAGTGCTGTGTCCTCGCTGCGAAATTCCACCCCTAAGGCGAATAGTACTGGCAATAGCAGTTAATATTTCGTTATTTTTATAACCCTATTATACAAAATTGCTCAATATTCGTAACTGTTGATTCTTAAACTAAAATATGAAGTTTATTATTTGAATCGGAATTACAGAACTATCAATAGGTTTCAATGAATGATATCAGCATATATTGTAGTCATTCTCAATTTTCATCATTTTAGGTGGGTGATTGTCATTTGATCTGACTGCTGACGAGACGGGTTTTTTTTTCAAGATTTTGGTCATTTATGGTGAGGCTGGCTTGGTTCCCAAAAGTCTCGATGCAGCCCCTTAGTACTCGTAAACAGATTAGAATAGAAATATGCTAACTATTGGTCACCTTTAAATATTTACATGGATGTGGAATGCAAGTTTTGAAATGTACAATAATGGGTGGCCTTACCTCTAAGTGCAATTAAGTACAGGCCACCTTTGAATTGACACACTATTCGGGTAAAAAAAGTGGGTCAAAAACTCACGACTACAGATAATAAACATGCACCATTTCACCTAGTACTAATATTGTTATCTCCATTTCTTTTGGAATTGTGCATGTAATTATGAATTTAAATTTACTCTAATCAGTATAATTACTTGCTTTTAATTGTTTAATGCCAACAATGTGTTCTACATATTCATGTTTGTTAATCTTTGGCAATAATTCTAGTAAAACTATGTTCGTTTTAATTGGATGCCTCTGCATAACAGTGAACAGCGCCTCAAAATACTAGACTAATTACACGACTACCGCGAACAAAACATTTCAGCTGTATCGATCGACATGTGAACTAAATTCTGACAAATAACTGGCTTACAATACGCTATTCAAGGAACAGGTATTTACGTAACTGGAATCATAGCTAACCTTGTCTTACATAGCTATTATCGTATTCGTGAAATAAAATAAATGGTAGAGAAGTTAAAAATTATTACATTCTATTCCTTTTCAATTCATAGCACGTTTCGAATATAGATTTAGGTTAATTTGTAACAGGTGGTAAAGAGTATTGATGACAACCAATTTGAAAAAATAATGAGTGCCTAAATCTAAAAAGATTAGTAAGAATTAAAAAAAAGAATCCTTTCTTTTCATTTAAGTTATTAATTAGTACTCTAACACTACTTTCGTCCAATCTAACAGCATTCTCGCACTTACTAGCAGCTGTCACTATTGTATTTATAGTACAAATTACAAGTTCGCAATATAAATACACGAGCTCGGGAGTTCTTAACCCAAGTTCAAGGTTCAACATAAAGCAGAATTGAGTTTTCATAACCATGTGAATAAGCCTGAAATAATACTTCTTTAGTTTTCACAATAATAATGACGTCACGGCAATAATTAATAAAGGTTAGGTAATTACGAAAAACAGTACCCATTTAAATTGTAAACCAACACAGGAATAGCACGTTTCGATTTCACTTCACAATCAAAATGCACATCAACAAACTAATTTAGAATTCGATAGTATAGTAACAAATCTGAAACACTTAGTACAGCACAAAACACAGACAGAACTAATAATAAAACTAACTTTTTTTCCCCGCCGGAGACGAAGTGGATGACATTCTGAAAATAACACTAGATGCCACAACAAACGTAGCTAGTTCACGTCCAATTCAGTTTTAAACTTCGAAAACACTTTTTGATTCATGCGGTCTGATGTAAAGCGATAAGAACATAATCGTTTAGCCATTTTCTTTGATAAGACAGGTATATCTGATGCGTGATTGTGGTTATTCGGCTAGTTGTTGGCGACACAGTACTAGTCTATATTTATGCGGCAAGGTCGCTACTAAGGGCCGCAGTGGCCAGTACGCGCTGACCAATTGCGCTTCGCATACAGCTAAAACAAATATTACTCGACTGAAATTAACTGAATGCCATGTTGATGTATACTTAAAATTTCAGATACGCTTTCCACTACTAGCACGTAAGTAAGTTTGTTATGAAAAACTGGTAAAGAAATATTAATATCTGTACCTATTGAATTTGCGAAAGATTATAAATTGCTCATATGAAGCAAAATAATCAGCTTCCCAGTGAAATGTATCTATTTTAATTTAGGAATTCCAAAAGATTTTTAATAAATCATCATCTTGATAGATTGCCGCCCACTGCAGTGATACGCAAAGGTTTTACCCCAAAGATCGTCACATCGTTTACACAATTCAATTCGTTTTCACCATAATTCTATGCAGTAGATGTGAGGTTAAGTGTAAATTTACGAAATTGACTTGTCAATCGAGTTCATAAAACACTTCATTTTCGTATGACGCATCTCTAAATAATGTTTCTACTATTTCGGTAAACATTACCTAAGCGTAAGTAGTTGATTAGACAGATATTTGCTATATATCAGATTGCTATTATCTTAAATTACTGCATTGAATTTACGCAAATGAATTATCAGCAGATTATTTTTTTATTGCTAAGACTGAACTGGGAAAATTGATATAGATTTGAAGAAAGTTTTCATTTAGTAAAAATAACTTAAAAAGACAATGATTGTACGTAAATAAAGCATTTTCTTTTTTACATTATTTAGGTTAAGACTATTTTGTTGCTTCAAGCTGGATTTTATATGTGTAATCTACGTTTTTAGTAGGTGTAATCACAATTTGGTGTATCTATCTGACCTGTTCATTGACTTCAGACATACCTCAGCACACCTTAGTGCATAAACATGCAGGTGAGCTTGATCCCAAACGAGGCGTCTTTACCTTAATACCCCTGGTTTCTAACCTTTCGTTTTTATTCATTATTCTATTTTCTCTAAACACGAAAAAGAACATCTTGAATTTTACTGCTAATTAGGAATTAACTTTAAGACTTACCAAACAGAAGATTTTTTCAACTTTTGAGAATGAAATTGTAATTTCTCTAATTCTCTCTTAAAATGTAATTTGTTACAAATACAACGTACTGCCACAAAATAACCAGCAGTGGTACTGCACGTACGTAACTACGTGACGACCTTGGCGGTCAAGAACACACTGTAAAACACTTTGACCACAAAGTAAGCAATAAGAAATATTTCAACTTTACTACACACTTTAAATTCAGTTCTAAAGATATTGAAATCTAATTAACCCTTATAGACGCGATAGACGACTACGAATCTGTACTCGTATCAATACTATATGGTGGCTCAGTGACAATTCTTAACTTGGCAAGATATACCTTTACGTCATAGGTTACGCTACGCTACTCTACTGCATCTCTCATATGACTTATAAAGAAACAGTCTCACCTTAAGTATAAACTTTATACTAACTTTCAATTTGATTGGGGTGGGTCGCATCAGTATGCGCGCACCCAACCATTTTCTAAGCAAAACTCAGAATAAAGTTTGTGTGTTGAGTACGTTTACTCAGTGTTTAGGTGTAGGTAAGTTATCTCTATTAAAAGTCCGTAAAGGCATTATGCACCATAGTCTCTTAACTTTTGTACCCTTCAGAGAAGTTTGTCTGAAAATCAGACCGGTTCTTGAGTTTATTGCGTTCGGCCGGACATTTTATAATAACTAGATAAGGATAGGTATGTATTTCTTTAGAATAGCAATTTTCTATGTTACTGCTATTTTCAGTTAATAGACATAGAATCTTGGTTGAGGACTGAATTCAGCGGTTGAGGCAGCAGGTGTGAGACTCCCAGTCCAGGAGAAGTGCTAACTTACTTACCAATGCTAGTCTTAATCACGCCCTTAATAGTATTATTCAATACAAAACATAATCACACACCAAAAAATCAAGTCTGTTATCTACTTTAGATAATTAATACGGCTAAGGTTACAGATAAGTTTGATAACCAATACAGTAAATAAACCAGATTTTATCTAGTGTACTTGATTTTGTAGTATGAAATATTTTCAGGGCTAAGGGTGCGGCATTTACCTAATCACATTACTAATCTTGCTCATCATCAAAAAATCAACTACATATCGAAGTAGGTGCAGTTGGAACGATAGTGAAACAAATGCCCCATTTTACTTACACTCACGACATGTTATGCTATGGCTAATTTTCAGTCCAAATATTCAAGGGGCAGTGGCCATTTTCACAAAAAATTATGTTATTATTAACAAATAGACAGAGTACTCTTTTACAGAACTGTAATTGTTTATATTATATAAGATAACCCGCGCAACTACGTTTGTCAAAAATATTTTCTAGCTTAGTCACACCAGAAAAGCATGTGTTTATGAAAACGTGATAAATATTTTTGGAGATCATCGTGAGCAATAACGTGACAGGTTGTGGAAAAAACAAAAGATATTAAAAAAAATGTTTTTAAAACATCTCTTACGGCCTGTCCACATTACCACGTAACGACAACGTCAACGTGAAATGGTACGCCTATCAATGTACTCTGTGACGGTACGGTGCCGGTTGCCGCGGCACGGAAAACCTTACAGTACTACGTGCATTTGCCGTGTCGTATTAGTGGATGGTAGGGCAATGACTGCGTGCCGCAGTGGCGTCGCCGTCGCACCCAATGCCGTCCCGAACTGTATTGGCTGCGATATTCATAGTTGATATATATCAAGTGCCTTCTTAATAATTGCAGGAACCAAATACGCCTTGTCCATTTCATATCTAAGTAGAATACGACTGCTACGCGAGGGAATACTTGTACGTAGGCACATCCAACAGCAACAAAATCGACGAGATGTTACCGCGCCGCGTTGTAGTCAGTCGCACTCTTCAACGTTGAATACGCCGGCGCCGTACCTAATGTCGTGTAATATGGACAAGCTCTTAGTCGAAAACTTACATCTAAGTACGTCTAAAAATTATCACACGGTAAATATTATGTTGCATCATAATATTAATTTGCCGATGTATAAGCATGGAAAAATATTTAAATTACGATACTATTATGACTATTATGATACAGATTACGATAAAATAATAGTAAAAAAAACTGGACAAACAAATATACCAAAACACTTTATTAGGTTCCTACGTTATTCATATTTACTCATTTTATCTTTGCTTCAACTTCCTTATACAAGAAAGCTGCTAGATCTTTCCCACCAGACTGCCCCTCTTTAACCCGTTTATTGTGAAAGTGAAAGTTCAATCCGATTGACGTTGTCATTTTTGTTTTATTTCAAACTTTTAACAGATGATCCACGTGACCTAGTGACGTAGTTTAATGCGACAGATTCACAGCTACAGTTATCTGTCTCGCTATAAGCCCCTCCGCACTCGTTTTTTATAGAGAGGGGCTAAAACTATAAATATGAAGGTTTATTTTCTCTTACGGTACTTCTGCTTTTACTAATTATCATCACAGAAAACACTTTGTTCCTACGGGAGAACACGTTTAGTGTCATATTTACGGTTTTAAATACTTTTTCTTTAATTAATATTCGAATAAAATTTTAATATTCCGAAATATTAACCAAAATCTTGTGTTTATCGTAATTTATTTAGCTAACGTTGTTATGCTCAGAAACGTGCACTTAATTGATCAATCTAACTCGATTAAAACCAAAATGGCTGAAATGTGTACCTTAGAAATTGCTTGTAGTACACAGAAAGTGTATCGTTTCAACATAATAGCCTATAAACACACTATCAACCTGACGAAATGAAATCGTCAAATTAAATTGCAAATTATTCCGTTCGTAAATTACAATTTAACCCTCCAACAAATTATTGCTTGTAATTTAACCCTGACTATATCAATTGAGAGAAAGTCCGACCGGTACTAATTGAGGTACAAATGCCCAGTCATTCCTCTTATTGGATGCCCGCTGCTAATTTCACGGGTTCTGCCTGAAGAATTCGATCTAAATGACTTCATTATGTGCTGAGAATTCTGGGTGTCATGTCAATAGCATGTTCTGGATAGTATAATTATAAGGGGGACATTTTTACAAACCATTATTTTTCTGTCCAAGAAATGAATATACTGGTATAATTATTATGCTAGAGATTGACCAACTACGAGTAAACTTACACAACTACTTAAAACTTAAGAAAATATTACTAATAAACATACTTACATCATTATATTATAACTATCTCTAAAAGTTTATCCCTACTAATATTATAAATGCGAAAGTAACTCTGTCTGTCTGTCTGTCTGTCTGTCTGTTAGCTTTCACGCCTCAACAGCTGGAGCGATTGAGATGAAATTCGGAATAAAGATAGTTCGAGGCCCTAGGAAGGACATAGGCTACTTTTAACCGACTGCGCAAAAGGAGGGTTATAATTTTACGCCATAACGACTTGCACACGTTTGAAGCCGCGGGGAACAGCTAGTTATGTATAAATGATGTTAGAAAAGAAGATTTTGTACCTCTATCTAATACGTAAACTTGAAAACAAACATTCGCGGCTGGATTTCGAATCCGAAAACTCTTCAACAGCAGTAGTATGCTGCTGTTGTTCGTTTAAACACACAGAAAACGTCATGACTGCAGCTGAAAAGTTTCCATGAGCTCGAGCTTTGGTGTTATGCTAGCTTGGGTAATTTATGTCCCTCCTAGAAGCAGGCAAAGAGTGACAGCAGGTCATAATCGTAACACGCGTCTCTCTGTCTTAAAACGGAAAGAGGAATAATATGCCCTGATCACGAGTGTGTTGGCGGCAGCCCTGAGTAGCCAAGCAGCACCACGTATGACCATTAGACTTTTTAGGGTTGACAGCGTGAGCGTAGCACCCCTGGTGTTACAAAAATCCATAGGCTAAAGTGACAACTTTCCATGAGATAGACCGTATGCTTGCTAGTCACCTAAATGTAATCAAGATAACCACTTTGATGTTAGATTGGCAAGAGTAAGGGCTTCCAGTTATTTAAAAACAGAAGGAATAGAACTACGGTTGAGCTATGAAGTACTCTTAAAAGAGAATTTTAAATGAAGTAAGGATTCATAACAAGTAGGTACTTAAGTAAAAAAATATAATTTATTTTCTCAAAATAAATTCTGTTAAGGCCACTCAAGTTGGCTTTCCCTCTGGAAGTCTCTTTGTTGCTTAGACACGTTTTAATAAAGTAATTTTGTTAGAAAATTTATTTTACGAGAGTACATAATATAAAACTGGAATAAAAGTAAGTAAACACTTTTAAATTGACGGGAAAACCTTCGCATAAGGTTTTTGTCGTCAATTAACTTATAAAATATTTTTTAAGATCCAACAAAAATGTATGAAAGCTTTCGTGAATTTAACATCTGGTGGGTATAAAAATGCTTTTAGAGATGAAGAGAATACTATATCCTTATCACTTTAAGTTCATGTTTGTGATCTTTATGGAGGTTAAAAGTCTGTTGAAACGTTAGCGGTAAAGGAAATTTTTCATGAAAAATTACCTGACTTTTGTCATATTTAATAGTTTCCTATTAAATATAGTAGGTACTTAAGTAAAAAAATATAATTTATTTTCTCAATATAAATTCTGTTAAGGCCACTCAAGTTGGCTTTCCCTCTGGAAGTCTCTTTGTTGCTTAGACACGTTTTAATAAAGTAATTTTGTTAGAAAATTTATTTTACGAGAGTACATAATATAAAACTGGAATAAAAGTAAGTAAACACTTTTAAATTGACGGGAAAACCTTCGCATAAGGTTTTTGTCGTCAATTAACTTATAAAATATTTTTTAAGATCCAACAAAAATGTATGAAAGCTTTCGTGAATTTAACATCTGGTGGGTATAAAAATGCTTTTAGAGATGAAGAGAATATTATATCCTTATCACTTTAAGTTCATGTTTGTGATCTTTATGGAGGTTAAAAGTCTGTTGAAACGTTAGCGGTAAAGGAAATTTTTCATGAAAAATTACCTGACTTTTGTCATATTTAATAGGAAAGGTACTTATGTAATCTAAGTATTATGTATATTACAAGTACAAAAATAGCTGGCGAAAGCTTGGTTAAGTGGAATGAAGCATTCTTATTCAACATTTTCGTGCTTTAGACGTTTCTGCAATACATACATAATTTCTAAAAATTCACACAAAACTCGTAACAGTTTATAATATCCTGGATGCTACACCTAGTTGCTTCACTGATTTTACTTTCCTTCCAACTCATTTAAGTTTTATTCTGATTATTCATTGCTATAATGAGTTTTCATTGATTTGACATTACACTATTATGTATTTGACATTAAAATAATCTTAACTTGACATTAAATTAATAAGGACTTGACATTGAAGAAATAGGGACTTGACATTGAATAAATAAGAACTTGACATGAATTTGTGTTACTAAATAGCCAGTAAATTGGGAATTTGTTTGGGTTTGATTGTGATTCAATTTTTGTAATGTAATTAGGGTGGCATAATTTTTGTATTTTAAGTGTATCTGGGAATTGAATTTTGATTAAAAAGTAATCTGCTTAGTTTGTGTAAAGGTTTTAATAGGGCACTGAAGTTGCTAGATTTTGTGTTATTGTACTAAAGTGCTGTGCTAATTTATTGTAAAGTGGTCTGCTATTGTATTGGGTACCAACCTGTAATGATAGTAGTGTGTGGAATAAATAAAATAAATAAAAAAAATAAAAATAAAAAATCTTATGAATTTTGATGCTGGTTCCAAATATATTTATTTCCTTTGAGACATTACCGAGTTTGAGCTCGGTGTTAAGTTTAATTAAAATCTTGATTTTAAAAGCTGTGTGCAATTAAAGACTCACAGCAATGGTGCAAATGGGGTTCATAATAGCCAATCTCCTGAACATTTATGTTAGGTTTTCCGTTTTACTAATATTTCTGCCAAAATATACCAATTTATTACTGGCGTCACAATGGATACAATCGTCATTTGCGTGCAGCCCAGTTGAAATTATGACGCAGACGGGATTGTGTTTTCGATGTGAACAGTCGTGCAAAGTGTAACTATCAGTCAGTCAGTCTTACATACAATATCGTAATTCTAGAAGTACTAACAATAATCCAAGTGTACAGAAAATTAACTCTATGGAGATGTTTCGAAGTTTTAAAACACCTAACTACTTAATTAAAGTATCAGCCTATGGTTGAGGTTGACTAGTAGAAACTACTTGACTCATTGACGAAGTTTGAAAATAAAAAAATTATAAATACTTTGTACGATTTTTTAGGGTTTCGTAGCCAAATGGCAAAAACGGAACCCTTATAGATTCGTCTGTCCGTCTGTCTGTCCGTCCGTGTGTCACAGCCACTTTTCTCCGAAACTATAAGGTCTATGCTATTGAAACTTGGTAACTAGATGTATTCTATGAACCGCATTAAGATTTTTATATAAAACTAGAAAAAAAGCAGTAAATTTTGGGGGTCCCCATACTCAGAACTGAAACTCTAATTTTTTTTTTCATCAAACCCATACGTGTGGGGAATCTATAGATAGGTCTTCAAAAATGCTATGGAGGTTTCTAACATAATTTTTTTCTAAAGTGAATAGTTTGCGCAAGAGACACTTCCAAAGTGGAAAAATGTGTCCCCCCCCCCCTCTAACTTCTAAACTAAGAGAATGATAAATCTAAAAAAAATATATGATGTACATTGCCATAAAAACTACTGTGGCGACCGCCACATAGCGAAGAACAGTTGAAGTCCTGCATCGCGATATGAAAGTTCTCGTAACGAAGTATAGATAAATCCTGAATCGCGATATCAGAATTCTCACGATGATGAATGATATAACCAACAGTCCAACATCAACCGTTGGGCTTCGGCCCGCCAGGCGCGATTACCTAGCCTGGTCGGAGGATCCTCCCTTTGTGTGTTGGAGGAACATTCCCAACCCTTCCTCCACATTGGTAGCCCTGACGTGATTGAAAGCAGCCTTCACGAAGCAGAGCAGCAGCATCATCGCCACCTTTACAGCACTCCAGTATGCCCGGTAAACAGTCTCAGCCAGCCAGCATCTACGGCCTCTACAGGGATACCACTAGCTAGCAGCGACCGCTCCAGCCTGGTTACCTCTTCGGCCACATCAGCGTCTAGGCACCGAACCCTGCACTACTACGGTACTTGTAAGAAGAGCGCATCTCTCCCGTCTACGCAGCAGCCTACGCATCGAACCGCCCCGATTCACCGAGGGTACCGCAGCACCGCGCACCGCATCATTGTACTTAGCCCCGACTCACTGGGACTAGCAGTATTTGATTCCGACTCACTGGAATCAGCGGCATACGATTTCAACTCACTGAAATCAGCGGCACAGTTCCGACTCACTGGAACTAGCGGTGTACAGTTCCAACTAAATGGAACTACACGAACTGGCACTGCCGCATCTGACAACAGACTACAAGACACCAGACTCATACTCGCAATCGACCTCCGGTCTCGGAAGGGAGTGATGTGGCGACCGCCACATAGCGAAGAACAGTTGAAGTCCTGCATCACGATATGAAAGTTCTCGCAACGAAGTATAGATAAATCCTGAATCGCGATATCAGAATTCTCACGATGATGAATGATATAACCAACAGTCCAACATCAACCGTTGGGCTTCGGCCCGCCAGGCGCGAAACCCTTCATGGGCGAGTCCAACTCGCACTTGGCCGGTTTATTTATGTTTGTTACTCATCACACAACACAGAGAGTCAATTTATTCCTCTACAATTTAGAATATCTTTAATTAGCTCTCATTTTTGTGTTCCTATAAAATAATAGATAGAAATCAAACTGCTGAACACGGTCGCGGTTCTGGTTTACGTAGACATAACTAAAACATTGACCAACCCGGACATTATAAACGAATGTGGTTCATAAAGTGCGAACTTATTATGATTTTGAGATTACCATACCCACAATTTGTATACCTACTCGTATTTACTAGCTAATGCCCGCAGCTCCGTCCGTTACCCACAGAAACTTGTTATTGAAATTCCAATTTGCCTATGTCTTATCCCAAGTTCGATCAGTATCTCTTAAAAAATATCATCATAATCGAAAGGATGTAGATTCAGAATATAAGCTAAGAAATCTCGGGTTAGTGGTTAGTAACTTCCAGAGTATAGAATGCAATATTCTATATTGGAAATTCTAGCGTCTTAATAACATCAACTTGTATAGCAAGTGTACGTCGCCCTGCTAATATGCTTGAAACTATATTATATTGCATCGAATACATCGAAGTGAAATATGTAGTTTCCGATACAACACTGAAGTAAAATTTTGGTATGGGTAATTAGTTGTTTTCATTAATGAACAACAACAGTCGAATCGAATCTAATTAGCTACTAATTGTAAAATTTGCATCACAAAAGTCGTTCGTCTGCCGCTGATTTACCCAAAAGCTAACTAAGCTGAAGCTTAGGGCGCCAGGATCAAGGGGGCGCCTGGCGTTGGGATCGGCGCTGGGCTGTGACTTACGGTGCTCCCAAAAAGGAGCACACAAACCATCTAGCAATTTTAACAGGTCCATGGGGTCCCAATGCGCAAAAATTTTTCAAGAATTTGAAAAAGCGCCTTGTGGAGTCAACTGGTGACCCAAGGGCTGGCAGTTTTCTCGCTCAACGAATAGGCATTGCTATTCAAAGGGGGAATGCTGCTAGTCTTTTGGGCACAATGCCACGGGGGCCTTATTTAGGTTTAGTTTAGATAGTAATAATGTAAATATAGAAATGTAATAATTATGTTTCTCTGTAATTTTTAACAATAAATGTATATACTGTCATTTTAACAGATTGTAACAACTCCTAACAACATATTTAAAATTGTTATTTAACATTTTGTAACACCAAAGCACATAATAATATTTGGTAATTTAGTGAAAATACAAATACCTACGTGCGTTAAAATTAATTTCCTGCGCCCATCTCCCTGGCAGCGTGGTAGTAAATTTTATACGACAGCTCCACCCGTGTCGCGTTCAGGGCACCCAGGAACCAAAGTGAATGGGTGTCCAGCTTTTTGGCCGGTAGAAGCATCAGGGCCGTCATTGACGGCAGCTGTTCTAAATTCACAATTTCAGGGCAAAACTCTCTCCATCTCTGACAGTATATGTCTCCTTGGTGTTGACATCTCCAGTGACGTTCAGTTCCGAAGTGATTTGGAGAAATAAGGCCAAGCTGGCGTCCAAGCCGCTCGGTGTGCTCAACAGGGCGCAGCGGTACTTTACTGCAGCGCAAACAGTGCTTCTGTTTAAGTCGCAAGTGCGGCCGCACATGGAGTACAGCTGCCACTGCTGGGCGGGGGCACCTGAATATCAGAATGAATTGACTGAAGTCTTTCGTTCGACTCGGTGCAGAGGCGAGCCATGAGAGTGGTCAGCGATCCCATGCTTGCAGGTGGTGTGGAACCTCTTCGCGACAGGAGAGACTTTGCCTCCTTGTGCGTGACCACCGGTATATCTGGTGGGCCGTATGCTTGTCTGCCACTTTGGTGCTATAAAAAAAAGTGTGAGACGGTAATGTTGAGCCGGTGAAACCAGTCATGGAGGAGTGGCTGGAAAGGCACTATCGCAGCCTCACCTACCGAATGTCACAGATACTTACTTTTTTTTTTTTTTATTTATTATAACTTAATACACTTGCACTTAAAACTAATACAAACAAATCGCCAAACTGTCGAGCAGTTTGTTGGCGATAATAACGCTCCGTTAGGTACTTTGGTTACATACAATTTAGCTTCTTATATAACTAACAGGTATATAAATAGGTACACATGCTCACTTACACTACATAACAACGAGAACCACCTTTCAACGTGCAACAAATGAATATTTTAAGCAACACACGGAGACCGTATGTTACTCAGAAAACGCGCATCCAGTGGTAAAAGACTCCAAGTCATCCAATAGGTAGGTATATAGGTATCATGGGTCATTCCTTTAATTCATCGTCATACCTCTTCCAGCAAGAACTCTTTAAGCTTATTTTTTATATTAACTACACTTAATTTATTACATTTTGTATCCCTCATAAAATCTATATTGTTAAAAATTTTTGGCGTCAAGTACCGCCTAGTTCTCTTTCCATAATAATTTTTTACAGATGGTATCACAAATTCTCCCCGCTTTACCCTCCTAGTATAATATTTATGATTTATTTGCTCCTTAAATTTACTCCCAATTCTTTGTTCCAGTGCTATTAGGTATTGCACTTTCCTATGCACTGGCAGAATTTTACAAATGTTAAATAACTTGTCGTAATTACTTGTTCTACACTATAACTTTACTTTTTTACTAACCAAATACTTTATTATTCTAATCTGTAACTGTTAAATACGATCTAAATAAGTTTTAAAAGTTAGGCCATAACTACTCAGTCCATAACTAACTAATGAGTCAGCCAGTGCATAATAGACGACATACAACACCTTTCTGTTCACAAATCGGCTAAGGTAAAAAAACTTTCCAAGAATTGACTGCAATCTACCACAAACGTTATCTACATGTAATCTCCAACTGAAGTTACTATCCACAATTAAACCTAAATATTTATAATTGTCAACCATTTCTATATTTGAGCATCGACAGCCACTCTTATTAACATGAATACATTGATATATATGACCGACTATATTTAATATTTGATTACTACATTTTTTATTATACGGCGACGATATCACCATGACCTTGGTTTTAGAAAAATTTATTATTATGCCATTATCGTGGGCCCACTTAATGATGTTTTCAAAGTCCTCCTGTATATGATACTGCGCGTCTGCCATGTCGTCGGAAGAGTACATCACACACATGTCATCCGCGTACATAACGACTTTACAGTATTTTATTACATTAATGACACTGTTTACGTGCATGATGTAGCCAACCGGGCCGAACACGGGTCGGCACGCCGAGATTTACACTCACCTGGTCTCCCGTTGTCCCATCTATCGACGTACAGAGAGATCTGTTTTCCAGGTATGATTTGAACCAGCGGTTAATGGCTCCCGTGACCCCACTCTCCTCCATGGCCCGCAGCAGTACACAATGATCCAGGGTATCGAAGGCTTTTTTGTAATCAATGAAAAGAGCTGCTACAAACTTACCCTCATTGAGACTGCTGTTTACATGATCGGTGAAGTGCGCCAGCGCGGTAGTGGTGCTTCGTCCTCGCCTGAAGCCATGCTGCGCATCTGATATTATTTGATGTTCTTCAAGATACCGACTTACCTGGTTCACTATCACCTTCTCCACTATTTTATTTACAGCAGACAATATGGCTATCGGTCTATAGTTACTGTAGTCAGAATGGCTCCCTTGTTTATAAATCGGCCTTATAATAGATTTTTTCAATAGCTCCGGATACACACCTTGACTTACACTCATATTTATAAATTGGGCTAGTATAGGACTTATTTCTTTTTTTACCTGCTTTATATCCTGCACTCTAATTCTGTCCAAACCTGGTGCCTTATTACAACTTAACATATTTATGTATTTTTCTACCGTATATTCATTCACTTTTCTAAAGTAGAATGACCTATCAATGGGCGTTACATAAGAACTTCTAATGAGAAAATTTACATTACATCTGTGTTTTATTTTTTGAATTTCCTCCGTAAATGTTTTAGAAAACTTATTACATATGTTAAATGTCGTGTCATTTAAACCCAAATATTTTACAATTACATTATCCAAACTTAATCTGGGGTTACCAATCCATTTATTTATATTACACCATATCTTTCTGAAATCATTATTGCATTTTTTTATTTCATTCTCTCTATACTTATTTTTAGCATTATTAATTAATTTATTAACTCTATTTCTGTATTTTGTATAAATTAATCTATTATTCATGTTACCAGGTGAAGATTTCCAGTTTCTAAAAAGTACATCCCTATAATCTAATTTTTTTTTCAACTCACTATCCACCCATGGCTGTGTAATTCGATTTTCTTTCAGCCTTTTTGGTATCTTACATTTATCGTAAATATCAGTAAAAACTTTGCATAATCGCCCATAAAATAAATTAGGACAATTTATTTGCCTAAACTGATTCCAATTAATTACTTTCAAACAGTTATTTACTTTTTTTTCATCTAGAACGTATTGTAACTTACCATAACTATTACTTTCAATTTCATTACCTGCTTCTCGCATGCTAATTCCGACCATATGGTGATCTGATAAGGTACAAGTAAGCAAATGAGACTGTCCATTTAACTTTCGATTTCTGCTCGCCCGCACGCACACATGATCAATGTTCGACGTCTGCAGTTGACCTTCAACGATCGCCTCGCGCGTTATCTCCGATGCAGGTATTGTACTATGCAGTCCGCTTTCACACAACATAATTTTATATGCAGTTTGACTTGTGTTTACATTTTCTGACAAATCAATGTTGACATCCCCAATCAATATTATTTCCTCCGATCTTGGAATTCTTTTCAACATTGTACTCAGTTCTGCTATAAAATCTAATTTGTTGGTAATAGGTGGTCGATATATCGCTACTATATTCGTAGTTCTTATTCCATTTCTTAATTTTCCATAAGTCAGTTCTGCCGCTTTCACTGGTATCGGTGGTGCCTCTAATGTAAATATTAAATCATCTCTGATATAAATTAATATTCCACACGAGGGCAATAAAGAGGGGCTCTTTATTGCCCTCGTGTTCTGATATACTGTATATCCAGGTATTTTATAAAGTGATACTTCTTCTCTTTTTATATTAACTTCAGTCAGAATAACGCCACTCAGTGTTCGATTCGCTGTGCATTGACTCAATGTAACAAGCAGTTGGTTAAAATTTTTTCTCATGGATCTAATGTTTAGATGAATAATATTTAAATTTTCTTTACTAAATTGATGAGCCCATGTTTTTATGTCCACATATCTAGTGTATACAAATTCATTTTGGTCTAAGTTTACATCAAAATTATCGAATGTTACTGTGTTGGAAATCACATAGTGTGGACACGCAATTATATTTTGTAACTATGTCGGTGGACTAAGATTTTGTGCATTGCTTTCGCACAATTTCTTGATATCACTTTCAGTTCTTATTCTAATAATCTTTTCATTTTCTCTCTTTTTCACTAATATATTAGAGTTTTGAACCCATATAAATTTATACAATGCCTTTAATTGATTTCTAGCTTCCCAAAACAGTAACCTGTCTTTTTTGGTAAGGTCTTCATTTATATATATGGGTAGATTACTACCGTTGCCATATAAGTCTCCATTAGTAAAGTGAGATTTTCTTTTTTGGAGCCATTGATCGCGAGCTTCTTTAGACCGCAGTTTTACGATGATTGGGCGTGGCCGATCTGAACCCGCTTTTGTAGTGTTATTTGATTTAATTCTTTCGGCACTTTCTACGTCTTGAGGGTTCAAACTAAGCTTTATTGCAACCTGAGCAATGACATCCTTTATATTCTCACTATCTTTTTCCTTTAATACACACGCAATTTCAACATTTTTCTCTTTCTCCTGCCTTTCTAACGAGGTAACTCTTTCTTCCAGCGCATCATTACATTTTTCAAGGTAAACATTACGTTGTTCTAATGATTTTATTTTGTTATCCGCTGTCTTTTTAAACTCCAGCATTTGTTGATACTGCTCGGCGTAAAAATCTACCGTATCCGCGAGATCATCTAATTTTTTTTCCAAATTAAATATTACCTTCATCTTCTTATTAATTTCTATTAATAAGGATTCAACCGTAACTTTTTTTGGATCGACATTAATGGTTGGCGATTCTCTATTTTGAGAACCATTTTTGTGGCACTCTTCACATAATTCCATTTGTAAACATTGTTTACCACATTTTTTATGATACACATTTCCACATGTCCCTTTACATCGCAATACTTCATCCTTAGCAGTTGACGAAAATAATTTGCACTTTTTGCACTGCACCATTATTATATTAATTTTACACTACTAGCTGCACGCGTACACAAGATTACAACGATAACAATTCACAACACGTCCACTCACGGAGCGCGTCGAGCTGGACACGAGTGCATCATTACGAGTAAGTATCTGCGGCGGAAGTTAACATCCGAGTGTCAGCACTACGGTGATTGCAGCGAGGATACGCTCAGCTTATGTACTGCAACCTCGTTGCGGGCCTGGGCGTAGATGTTCTCACGCTGGAGACCGTGGTGAGAGCCATAGTCTTCAATGGGAGAAAATAGGACGCCACTGAGTCTTTTTGCGAGCAAGTCGTATTTGCGATAGAGGCAGCGGGAAAGGAACTCCCTCCCAAGTACGGCGAGTTGTCATCTTGCCATTCTTACAGAAGCAGATCAGGAAGACGGCGTGACTCTTCACTCCTCAAAGAAATAGGATAGCACCTATTTCCCCTCCCCGATACACCATTCGATGGCGTACAAAGTCTACTAAGCAGACTTTGTACGCCATCGCCGTTTCTCCCGTGGGTTTGGGTTTTATCTGATTTCTTAGGGAGATTCGGGTTAAGCCCAGTTTAGTTCAAATTGCCGGAAGTGATCAGTAATGTCCCATCATATCGGAGACACCGCAAGGTTAAAGCAGATTCTAGGACTGTTTGTTATTTTTCTTTTATTTCGTGACAGTCAGGAAAGTTTTTTGGAAGAAGCAATAGATGTAATTACCGGAAAAACAACAGATCTCTTGTTTTATGTCGAAATGTCCGGATGGTAATCACCCGGACAAATCGAGCCGTTACATTCAGCTTACACCTAGGATTCAGCTTAGCTCTACTGTCGGTGGCATCGTAGCAGCCCAACAGATGAGCCAATTTTTCGGTTTTCTATGCTCGAAAGCCAATGTGCCGGGGCCATCCCCAGCACATCGGCTTTCGAGCCGTTCTTATCTGTAAATTGTGCATATCATCAGCTCACTTCCTGAGTTATGAAGGGATTTTACCAAGATTCACTGGTTCGATTTATCGGAAACTGGATGGACGGAGGTACTTTTAGGTACTTTGATGGTATTTTTATCACGCTTTTACTGGCTGATGCATCAAGTAGTCTGCGGAATACCCAACTCATCAGTAAACCATGGGTCATAAGTTCATAAGAAGTCTCAGGATCGGGTTTTATTTTATTTTCAAATTAACAAAGAATAACGATTAGGAACGTAGGATCAGCTTACGTAAAGTGTTTTTTGCAGGTAGGACTTGTAATTTAATTAGTTGCAGCTGGGGGCGCATATTCATAGCTAGCTTAGGGCGCGCGGAACCCTAAATCAGGCCCTGCGTCTGCGGACTGTTATTATTATATAATTACACTTAGAAACAGACGAAAATTATACAGAGCATGTACATTTAATGATGTATACTCGTTGTTCCTATTTCCTTATACGTACATATATATGGTCACGCCCTTCATCCCCGAAGGGGTAGGCAAATGCATATTATGCTCACCTTTCACCTTTTTAGAAATTATCCCACGTTGCGATTTCTGCTGTTGAAATTTTTCAAGCCGCCCATAAAGGCCTTCAACTTGACTTAACGACTTGAGTCAATCCCAAAATCTCCATTTCAGCTCCCCTAATGTTAGACACATTGAACATAAATAAATAAACATAAATAAATACAGAGATATACATAAACAGCAAAGTTTATTACTCATCCTTTTGATTTTGACGTAGTTGGGTAAAAGAATTTAAATTCATAATAAATTTGACAGAGAAGTTGCCAAAGAGATTTTGGGGATCACTATAAATCATTGGCGAAGGCCCTTTTAAAGACCTCATTAAAATGCCAAGTACAGGGACTGAATCATAAAAACATCTTGAAAATAAATTTGGGTTCTAAAGATATTAGGAGGGCTACACAAATATTTGTTTGTTTGAAATGTTTATGCTGGCAAATAATCTCGTGTTTTCGCCAAAGGGGTTGGCAGGGACATGATAACCCTAGCATAGGTATGTGCGTAGGCCGCAAAGTTAGTTATCTGTGCCCAAAGCGCTTAAGTCTTTCATCACAACAATAGCATGTAATTCTTTGTCCCAAATCTGTATTCTCCAGTAGATACATACAACCTTATCCATACAATCCAACATATCGTCGTTGCGCCTGACAAGTTCCATATGTGCATTTATTAGATTTTTCGATTTTTGCATATTTATAATCTCCGTCTAAATCTACACATGCTAGTAAAATCCGTTGTGTAATATTTAGCTTAGAACCAATTTTGCAATATTCCGTATGTGTTTTAAGCTTTGGAAAAAAACGTTATGTGCACACACGCACATATGGAATATGCGATCTTGCCAATATCGCGCGGAAAACATGATAAATATGTAACATTATGGCGACAAACATGGTCTAAGGTGACGTTAATCATCATTTTAATTAGTATTGAAAAGAAAATTGTGTCGAAATTCGTAAGTAATGTGATTTTTATTTATTTATTAGGCCCAAACCCCTACCAATATGAAAGCTTATAAAAATAAACGGCCCCCAGTTCCCTGCACTTCCGCTGTTCCGGTCGCGGTAGCGGTCGCCACAATGGCGGGAGGGAAGTGCAAAGAATTTACGGGCTAAGACAGGCTACCATTCACGACTGATCCTGGCTCCATATAACGACGCACTTTAGAGAGTGTTGTCCATCTTATCAAACTCGAGGTAGAACTGAGTCGTAAAGACATACTAGACTTGTGCGAGGTCCAAAAAAAGGGTATCTTCACTTACACACTTCAATCAAGGAACACTAGAACACGCTAACCCTTACACCAGACGAAACGCTCTATTTTTAGCAAAGTGATGGAAGGACCTTCGATGGTGGTGTCGATTTTATGGTGAAAATTTATCTCATTAGCAGTGGTGTGGAAGTCAGCAGTGTATCGGCTCGGGTAGCATATCGCATACTGGAACTCATTGATAGGAACTCCCTGAATGTGATACAGGTGTTTGCCACTACCTCGAGAAGCACGAAAGAGGCAATCGAGGCTGTATACGACGATATAGCGAAGATATTACAAGGCACAGCCAACTACAATGTTATTGGGTTTTCTCAACGCTAAACTGTAGGGTACAAGGTCGCGGCAAAACCGTGATACGGCGAATGACTGGGGCACATACCTACGTGTTGATTTTCCCTCCAATCTCAGGGTCACTTCTTGGTGAATTCTTAGCCCCATAGAAAGTAGATTCGGTGAAGCCCCGACAAAGTCACAATTAATGAGAAAGTCTTTATCATAACGGACAAAAGTGATGACTTTGTGATTGTCAGGTGGTTTAATGCTGGTTGTGATCACTGACTTGTCCCAGTATTTTCAGAAAGAGCCCAGGTTATAAAGCCTGTTCCTCGACTTACTACGCGCCACATAGAACTGGGATCCGAAAGGTTTCAATTGAAACTTCAAAATCGTTTCGATTTGCTAGAAACCACTGACAACGATAAAACCGACACAGTGGTAAAAACGTTACAACAAGTGCTCGAAAATTTTGTCCAGCAATGGCAAAAAAGGTATTCAAAGCTCGAGACTTTCGAAGTTATGAAGATTAGACGGGAAATGAGACCTACGCCTGCGTATTCGTCAGAACGGTTTGACTTTAACGTCAAAATTCTAAAGCTGCTAAGACACGACTTCAGGCGTAATAACGCCAGTGTTTTCGAGGCTACGATTGAGCAGAACAGGGGCACTAAGGTGTGTACCCAACAGTTCAACAGCAGCAAACAGCCACAGGTAGCAAATGGTACCCTCAAAGTTAATTTCACTCATATTCTCGAGGAAATGGACTGCTTTTACAGAGACCTATAATTATCATGGATTAGTTAGCCTACGTGGCCTAGTAATGATGGCCACAGGGTTCCATTAACGCACCAATGTACCAAATATCGATCAGAGCTAAGTTAGCGTGGCTATCGAGCAACTCAAAAATAATAAATCTCCTTGAGAGGACGGAATTAATAAGCAACACCTTTTTGGTGGGACTCTGGTCCTTTAGTGTATTAAATTTCATTCTCCGGCTGGAACAGACGGCTAAAGCGGGGAGAGGGAGTGTGGTGACTCTGGTCTTTAAAAAAAGGTGACAAGACCTGCCCCATGTCACTTGTGCGCGAGTCATGTTTACAAGTTGTTCTCGAGAATTGTGTCACAAATTGACTTACCGTAAAGAAACGACGTAGCAGGGACTAATCCTAGTCGTAAGATTGAGGCTTGTGATTGCCTAGGAGTCTACTTACCTTGAAACCTGATTTTTTTTAAATTCTTTATTTAAGGACTTTGGTCTGTGGACATGTCAGTCCAATTTTACATACCCTTAAATTATCTTATTAAGATAAAACATATAAGTAATTATACAAATATGTACCTGTTAAGTACTCAGAAATATGCAGGAGTCACTATAACCACGCACTTCAATTCACAACATGAAATCTGATTTGAAACAATTTTATATGTCAGAATACCAGAGTTGTCGACATAGCTCTCAGAGCATGCGTTTTGATGGTAGGTACACATCTATAGACGAAACGATAGCCGAGCTTGATGAACGTAGGATAGGACGATCCCCTCCTGATGGCTCGACCGCCTGAAAAGGTCACAGAGAGTGACTGAATGCGGAAGACATAGGACCGTATGTTCCTGCGTAATTTGGGCGAGGCCTATGTCCAGCATTAGATTGCCTGAATTTGATTTCCTTATTAAGAATAGGCATAAAATTGAGCACGGTTTCTACAGACAAGATCGTACATAATTATTCAAAAGTTTAAGCTCCATCTATTTTGTTCTGCACTCTGCATTGGACTCGTTTCAGTGGATAAATAAGGACTTTATAGAGGAGTTTATATTGTGACTTTTAGGTATTTTAACATACTTTTAATTTAACTTTTACGATTAAGCACAGAAGTTTTAATTAATACTAATACATTACAAAAAGACCGACCAATAATTTGTGAAAATGAAAGTAGTACACTGAATGTTTAATACCGAAATGTCACGTATTAGACTAGTTTTAAAGAAAACAGTATTAACATTATCCCTTATGTGCATGAAAATGGCACATGAATAATTTGCATGCACCGTGCCAAAACAGGTGTGTAGATTTACAGAAAAAAAAAAATCTTCAAATATATGCAACATTGCATTTCAAATGTATTTCTTACATATGTAAAAAATGAATGTTCATAATACTGCATTTACAGATTTTTGATTATTACAGATACAGTTTCCCAAAACCTTGTAAAAATCACATCTGGAACTTGTCAGACGCAACGACGATATTTGATACAACTTAATCTTCTTCAAATCCATATAATAAAATTGAAGTGTCTGTTTGTGATCCCAAGTAACAGCTTTTCCTTAATGCTTATAGTATGAGTACCTACATAAAGTACGTAATTATGTCAATCACTCAATCAGCATATGACAGTGCACTGCTGGACGTAGACCTCTCTCGACATGTCACATCACATAGTCCTGTGCGTTAAGGATCGAACCTCTTCCTGCAATCTTTTCCAGGTCATCGGTGTATCTGGCGGGGGGTTGTTTGTGATACCCCACGTTTCCTAAGTTTCGGTCGCCTTCCGTACATTTTTCCAAAACTAATTCAGAGGCACGGGTTAGGGAGGCATAGCTAGTAGTAGCTAGTATCATAAAGTACATAGCTTTCTTCTAGGTGACCTGTGAGCCGGTGAGCTTCAAACACAATCCTATTTTGCATAAAAAGTTTCCATAAACATTTTAGGTAGGTATGTTTCTGCAAGGATATAAAAGGAGGTTGCTTAGATATTCATATTTTTATAGGACCGTGATCCTCACGGGCTTAGCATCTTACAAAAACGTGACCACACATTTTGTGTGTGGATAAACTTGTTTTCATTGTATTTTAGAAAAGAGTAAAGTTATAATATAGGTTACTAGCTGACCCGCGGAACTTCGTTTAATTCACCTTATAGTGAGACAGAGAAAGGTATGCTCTCTCCTCTCCTCTCTCTTTAGCTATCATACTAATATTATAAAGAGGAAAGATTTGTTTTTTTGTTTGTTTGTTCGTAACGAATAGGCTCCGGAACTACTGGTCCGATTTGAAGAATTCACTGTTGGGAAGCTACACTCTTTGCGGGTAACATAGGCTATATTTTATTCCCGTATTCCCACGGGAACGGGAACTACGCGGGTGAAACCGCGTGACGTCCGCTAGTTTTATAATAAAGCAAACACGCAAGTTTAGAATAACCCTACCATTCAAAGGAACCCATAGTTCTAGATTTAGCGAAGGTTTAGCTGTGATTATGAATTTCATGAATTACCAATCCCTCAATTTTAAACTTACATTTGCTTGTGTCGAACAATCAATAAAGTACTTCTTTGTTAACTCCAAAAACATATTGTAATCGGACCTCGCATTGAGAAATCACAACTGAAAAAGCATTTTGTCTTTCATCCCCTCACCAGGAACTGCGCAGAACATCGGAATCAAAAGTATCCTAAACCCTTCCTCGAATAATATTCTCGATATAATAAGCTTAAAATGTATTACATAAAATAATAATTGTAATTTTTTGTCTCACTAAAACTCGAGAATGGCTGGACCAATTTAAATTTATTCGCTGAAATTAATGTGGAAGATCAGTCAAAGCTTTAAGAATTTAAGAATAAGAATAATAATATTATTTAAGAATTTATTTAATATTTATTTTAATTTAATTTATTATTTAAGTACAGCAGCGGAAGCGGCTGAAAATATTAAAATTAATAAATATAAGGGTCTCGACTCATCGCATCGTTTTTGTCCAGTCGGTGTCGAGACTCTAGGTCCATGGGGTCAAAATGCGCAAAAAATTTTCAAGAATTTGAAAAAGCGCCTTGTGGAGTCAACTGGTGACCCAAGGGCTGGCAGTTTTCTCGCTCAACGAATAGGTATTGCTATTCAAAGGGGGGATGCTGCTAGTCTTTTGGGCACAATGCCACGGGGGCCTTATGTAGGTTTAGTTTAAATAGTAATAATGTAAATATAGATATGCAATAATTATGTTTCTCTGTAATTTTTAACAATAAATGTATATTTTAATCTTAAAAAAGTAAGAATTGTTTAGAAATTGCTACCAGATTTCAGAATTCTCTGTCACAAAGCACTTTTCAGGTCAGTTAGTTTACCTATGTAGGTATATAAAAGGACGTTCACGATTCCGTTCACGTGAAATTTCTACTCGTAAAAGTTCCATAAAGATACTTGTTTATTTCACGAAAAACTGGCTGTCAACTATCTACTACAATATGAACCTAAATTTCCAGGTTATTTGAGCATGTCTCTGGAACCCACGGATTCGTTCTACCGTAAATCTAAAACCAAGGAGTACTTATGTATTTTTCCATCATCAATATTTATCAGGGTACACAAAAATATTGTTGTATTATTATAGTAACAATTTGTTGCTATGTAACGACATTGAGGTCCACCTGCTTATCAAGCAGAGACTACCAGACGAGGTGATATCACGGCTGGACTTGATATTTATTTGTGTTGACAGTAATTAAGGCCACAAACACACTGGGTGCGTATGCGTAGACTACACAGTTGTAATGTTTAAATATATAGCGGTAACGCTTACCTATGTACAAGAATACAATTCCAACGAAAATGTGGTCAAGAATACAATGCGAATTTAGTAAAATTGCAAGATCTTTTTTACAAACAAGCAGGTCAGCTCTGTTTTTTTCCTTGCTTGGATTACTGTTTTCCTGAGATATGGAAGAAACCAAAACCGGCCAAGTGCGAGTCGGACTCGCGCACTGAGGATTCCGTACCACGTTTGTTGTATAGAATCCCCTCTTAACCCCTTTTTTCTAATATAAGGTAGCTAATCTAAGTTATAATAATATCTAAGCTATATCTAAGTGCTGTCTAAGGTAGCAGACAAGCATACGGCTCAGCAGAAGAACTGGCGGTTACCGCAGCCTATGAACGTTTGCAACACCAGAGGCGCCACCCGTATTGAAGAACCCCATACTGTAGGGGTTTAGAAAAACCAAGTCAGGGAGATCATTCCACAACCTAAGCAAGCGCGGAAGAAATTCCCTATCGGAAATACAATATGTTGTAATAGCAGCATCAGAAATACATCATCTGCGAAAATTTCAGCTCTCTCTTCCACAGTTTCTGAGATACAGCCTTGTAACAGACATACAGATAGATAGACAGACAGACAGACAGACTGACGGATAAACGAATCTCAGTAATAGGGTTTTTACGTTTTTACCCTATAAGTACGGTACCTAATAATATTTTATCTTTGTGGAAGAAATTATGTCAATCTTAGCAAATAATATCATTGTAAGTCGCACCGGCTGCGCTACGATTTTTGACAAAATTTCAACCCGTATAATTACAGGAGTTGAAATTTAAATATAGAGTTTGAGCAGTAAAGTTATTATAGGTAGAATTTTAAAAGTATGTGAATTTAATTATTAGTTGACTTGTGTGGAAATTGAATTTCTGTATTGTAGAAAAGAACATATATGTGCACATAAACAGCAAGTTAATACATAGGCTCGATGCGTAATGGATTTGTAGCATTACGCGTAGACACAAATAAAGTGTGTCACACATAGATACAAACTCGTCACTACACCGTAGTAACGAGTACCTATTTAATCTGTGACGACGCACGCACCATAGTACAGATGGAAAACTCATTTTGGTATGTAGGTTTCCATCTGTACTATCCTTAGACCATATATCACGGGACTAGCCTTTGCGAACCACCGCATACAAAAATATTCTGCTAGTTTTTATAGCGGGTGAAGGGGGAAACACAAAGACATATAAAATTTCATTATATTTAAAAATGTATTAATCGACAAACGCGTAATGACTGTTGCGTGTTAATTTTTATTGTACAGTCAACTACAATGAAATGTACTAGTTTAATCATATAAAATGATGTACTGATGTACAGTGCTTTTTATAAAGCCAAAAGACCAAATGGTCTAATGGCTTGGCAGAAAACAATGCTTAAGTAAGGCGCATCCTGTGGTTAGATGATCTAAGGTACTATCTCTAATTTTGTGTCTACACGCTCGGCTGAACAGAGCCGGTGTGTTGGTGCCTTTAGAACTGGTAATAAACTCTATACAATTCTTATTTACTTGTCCTTTTAAATGGTTTGGTTGTTTCAAGTCAACATTCAACATTATTTGTGTTTTGATTTAACTATTAGTAGAGACAATATTGAGACAAATGACTTGTTTTTCTAGTTTGAGTAGGTAGTTAATAAGCATAAAGACCTACACAAAATTTCTCAGCTTTTCATGAATTACATACTTATAGTAAGTAGTAGAGTTATTAGAAGTTTTACTTATCACATTATGTTTCATGTATGTGGAAAATTTTATTTTATTTTGTTCTTCTTGGGCTTTCTCTGCTTAAGAGTTTGCCATAGTTAAGTAATTTTTGATGGTGATGATAAATAAATATAAATATAAATAAATATTCACGGACATTTCACACAACGCTATCTGATCCCAAGGTAAGCTTGGAATAACCTGCTTGTGTTATGGAAATCAGACCACGGATATTAATACATATATACTAATCATACATAGAAACACCCAGACTCTTGAGAAAAACATTTATGGGTCACACAATTTTTTGTCTCCGGTGGGAATTGAACCTACGACCTTGTGATATGCAGTCGCACATTTCGACCTCTTGACCAACGAGGCAGTTTGGATTTAGCAGATTGGATTGCAGCCTATGTAATGAGGTTTATGTAGATAGTACCTAGCTTATTAAGTTCAAGTTCATCTAAGTTCTACTCCAGTAAAGCGGCGAAATCTTTACTTTAACAATTTTGTACGATATCGAACCATTCACTGTATAAAGTGTATCCCTTAAGTAAAAACGGAACGGTACAAATTTATGTTACAACGCCATCTCGTAAAGCAGTGAAGAACTAATTTTGTTTCCCGCTTTGGCCCGTGATTTTCAGCAAACTCAGAAATCCTGAGTAAAGTTTAATTTATAGTACCGATATCATGAATATAAATAAAAGCTTTTTTTTAAATAAATCACACTGTCTTATTATTTCTTCTATAAGTACGTACTATGTCGTACAATCTGGTACAATCATTCTCAATAGTTGGATCGGTGTACTTTTCTGTAGAATTAATAATACTAGATCTAATTTTAAATAGTATATATTTACAACTGGACCTAGTATTGTCTTGAATGAAAATGAAATGAAAGTCTTTACATTATTTTTAGGGTTCCGTACCCAAGAACTTCGTTTTCCGTCTGTCCGTGTGTCACCGGGCTTTAGCGCAGTAGCTGTGACAGCTAGAGAGCTAAAATTTTCACACAAGATGTATTTCTGTTACCGTAAAATATCGCAAGTATCGCTAGATGGGTTCGTACAAGGTTTTGTTTGAAGATTTCCTTCTCTCTGGTGGCAGGTAAGGCTGGTTAATTATACAAACATCTTGGTAAGTTAAACATGTATCCCTGAATACAATCAATTCAAATCAAAATTTTAGAGACTTTATGAAAGAAATTCAGTGTAAACATCAAAAATTCTTTCAAATCTACACCAGAACTGGTGGCAAATTATAGTAATTTAAAAATCATTGAACTGTTAGCAACGGCGTCAGAGCGATAACTGATGTAAATATTATTCTTATATATTATGAAACACTCATTAAATTTAGGGTGACATGTGACTAAAGCGTGTGATATTCCTTATCAGTATGTTATTGTGTGAACATAGGGCTCGTTAGAGTGTGGTCTCAATGAAAAAACAAAGTCCATTAATAACTTAGGGCGAAAACATGTGTCACCCATTGACTCTCTATAAAACAGTGATAAACCTTATCTTTGAACTTATAGGTACCTATTTACATGTTATATAATTATCAAGCTCCCTACACACAACTCAATGATGGACTACTGCGAATACTGATGCTAGAAACTATAATCTTTGTAAGCCAAAGTGAACAAACTTTTTTGGTTACTTAATATTAGAAAAGTAAGTGCCTTTATGTCGTTTGTGGAATAGATGATGAACATGGACACAAGGAGATGACACAGCTTCCCTTACATTCTTACGTAGTGCGATCTTCTTTGCGTGGCTCAGTTAGGTAAAAAAAAATCTGCAGTGGAACCCCACTTTTACAATTGAGGCCGTAAGTAATAATACTAGCAACGGCAATGAACTGTGTTTTTATTATTTTAATTCAGACAACCGGTCCATTACGGGCTATAATAACTTTGTTAGTACCTATTACGTCTTATCCGTATCCTATGTATATAAAGTAAGTAAATAAAATAAAAGTAACACTGAATGATGATGAGAATGACTTTTTTACATGCTTTCAGATCCGCTACGTTGACAGAATTACATTTCAATACAATTAACGCGACTTGTGAGTGTGACACGCTGAAGGTATCCATTAAATATTGCATATTTTGTGTCCTGGTGTCCAATTGAGCTGAAATTTGGCACACTGGTGTATGTAAGTCTAATAGTCCTGTAGAAAATTCAGATACAAGAGTATTGACACATACTCTTCATACTCACTCACCTGTAGGTGTTGCAGTGACGTGCACCTGGCAAAGAGTAACAAAACAATAATTATACAATACCATTGACCGTCTCCCATAATGAAAATGAGACAGGCGTACAGCTTAATATATTAATTGAAACCTCGAGCGACGATGCGCATCTGATTGAAAGTGGTTACACTCGTCATGTTGAGCCCATAGATTTAGATTGAGAGTTGCGAAAAATCCTAAATCTATGGTTGAGCCTGATAAAGGCCTTCGTAGACCCCTATCAAAGAACTGATGTCTAACAGCTCGTGACTGTCCGGTCTTTTGTGGTTTACGAAAGAAGTATTGTTGTAAGCCCTGATAATATTATATACGAATATATTGCTGAACCAAGCTTTTAGTGTCTTCAATATGACCAACTGTGGCTTCATTTTATGGGATTCATTTAACGGAATCATTGCAAGCCGAACCTACAAAGAAGTGTGTAAAAGGATATAACAGTATTTTTCAATAGAACAGAAACATTCACCATTTCACCCTTTGCAGGTATTAATTTCCATTGCGATCTAAAAACCACAAACTCATTTTACCACCACTATAACCATTTTTAAACAAACCACAAACGTTCACAACACACTACCTGCACCGTTTACGACAGGTAGCAATTTCTCACTCGTTATACACAAACATATTACTTGTACACATTAATATATAGCAAACAACATTTCATATAACGTTTATCTACAAGAGCACCGTCACCACGAATATATTGCGGCTGTACATCAAGTATGACGACATTCGTGACATTCGCGACATACTCATAGCTCTCAGGTGGAACTCTGTAGTTCGGTATAGTGCTATTGTTTCGGTAATGCATCGGTGTTACGTTGCTGTCAGTTCTTGCTCTATCCGGGATTGTAACTGATGGGAAGTATATTAATGTACTTTTGTAGTGTTGGGGATGTTGAAAAGAAATATAAATAGCAACGTCATTATTGTGTTTCTCGTTAAGATTTATAGTGAGTTTGCTAATCTTTTTCAGGGGAATGATGCAATTATTATTATGTGCCAGAATGTGTAATTTCCTTTTCGAATTATGATTAATCAAAAAGATATTGGCAATCTGATATTTAAATTCATATTAAAAGACAATATGTTTACAAATGAAATACCAGAAATATATTATGAAAACGTGTGCGGATTTGGTACGAATATTAATTAATCTTTCATTTGAGAACAGATGAATGAAATTTAATAATATCTATATAGCCCATACATCAGAATCAAAACATAGGCCACAATTCGTAACGGTTTTAAATAAATTAGTCAAAATAAAAATGACAATACATTCAGAGACCATAAAATTATGCCATGCTGCCATTTGCCAGAGTTGAGAGGTTTGGCTACATCCGGTAAAACATCTTATTTTTACTAAAATAAAATACAAATTTGTGAGAAATTCTCATTTATGTCCTCTAGTGTTTTCATATAAAAGTTTTTTATTGCGTCATATCCTAGTTATAAGTGTTTGGTTTAGAGTAGTAGTAAGTATAAATAGTGGAATCAGGTATTACATGGCGGTATTCTATCGTAGAATGGTAATAAAGAAAAAGTAAGAGGATTTATTTTTTATTAGAGGAGTAGAGTAGAGATTTTAGGAGTAGAGGAATTCACCACGCAGCCTCGACCCCTCAATTCTAACGCATAGCAGTCAAGGATAAGTTCAAATAATTGTAACGTTGGAATGACTAATATAACTCTTTTTTTACCTAAGAAAAATCCTACATGGATGCTATGCCGGACTTCTACCGACTAAACCACAATTATCCTACCTAACAGCCTACGTTTGGGAGCCCCGGGTAAGCCTTCCGAAGGATACCCCTCAAGGCAAGGGATGTTGACCAAGTACCTATTACCTTTATCCTTTAGATTGTTGGAAATGAGCAATACTCCATTGTGATAATGTCAACAATGACTTTCTCAAAATCAACTACGATTTACCTCCTCCTAACAAACGGAAAAGTTTGACTTGAACCATGGAACACTGGAAAACTTATGAGGCCCAATTAAACGCTTATCACCATTCATCGTACGCAGTTATTTTTATTTGCGAGAAAAAATAAGGAAGAGGATTTTATTTTAATAGATGTTTATACTTAGTTATCAAGAAAAGTTTCCATAAGGATGCAATGCGATAAAATCAACGTTCTTGTTATGTTATTTGTCTTTCCCATATCTGTGATCAGGTGGTTAATTATTATGCAATTATTGTAATGCCAGGATTGTTGCCATCTGCCTCAAAAGTGGGATTTTCAATAGCTATGATATTTCATAAGTCACGCACCTGAATAATATATAATACAATACCTACAATGAAGCGCAATTTAGTTGTTATCTATACTAATATTATAAAGAGGAAAGATTTATTTTTGTGTTTGTTTGTATGTTTGTTTGTTTGTTTGTAACGAATAGGCTCCGGAACTACTGGACCGATTTGAAAAATTCTTTCACTGTTGGAAAGCTACACTCTTTGCGGTGAACATAGGCTATATTTTATTCCCGTATTCCCACGGGAACGGGAACTACGCGGGTGAAACCGCGTGACGTCCGCTAGTCTTTTATACAGACATCATTTAAGTAAGTGTCTGACTGTTACGTCTGGAAATATCCCACATTTATGCGACAGTAACTATAATTAACAGCGGACACTAACTTAAATAGACATTTATTCTATTATTGTACAATATTGTTGTTTACGCTAGCTAATTATAATTGTAACATTAATGTCTATGACAATGATTGACGGGTTGGGAACATACTTTCGTGATTGAACTAATTTTAACTTGTTATGCGAAATTGCAAATGTTTTACAACAATATTTACATATACCTAGAATGATTTGTTTCTTTATGAGGTTAAAAACCTGACAACTTTGCACTGCGTTTAACGCGAACTACATAATTATACGGCTAGTGTTTGTAATATACACGCTCGTATACGGTAAGGACCGATAGGGCTTCCTTCCGCGTACGCTTAGATTATGAAACGAGCTGTTTTCCAGGGTTTTCTCAAATTGAGAAGTAACTATGTGTAGGTAACGTGTTTTCAAAGGGATGTTAGAAAGTTATTATTTGGTTGACACCGCTAGTGTTGTAAACGATCACTGCAATAAGTAGCTTTCGGTATGACTGGTACCCACATGGATGGGTGACCACTGACCACTTTGTAACATTTCTTGCTTTGGTAGGCAACTTAAGGTGTCAGTAAAACATGGCAGTCATTAGACTAAGTTGAAGGCCTTATTTATAGACGGCTTGAAATTTTCAACAGTAGGTAGGTCGTTACAACCTGCGCCTGGGTGAGCAGCGCGTGTGTAGCGCCGGTTGCAAACGTCCACATAGGTAACGGTAGCTAACCATCAAGTGAGCCGTAAGCAGATTTGTCTGCAAAAAATAATTGTATGTATGCAAAAAAAATGTACCTTGAAGAAATAGCCTTAATATGCAACTTACAGGCCGGTCGTGTAAATATTTGAATTGAAAAAGTTAGCATACTAATTGCTTTAAATATTAAAAATCGATAGATTGAGTCGGAGACATCAAATCAATGTATAAAAATGATTGCAATATCGTTCATTGATATCAGAGTTGCTAAGTAGCTCGATAGATGGCTCTGTGCCATACTCTTAAATGGCGGTTACAATAAGGTGAAGAATTTCAACTTGTATCAGTACGGCTCCCGTAGCTCAATTGGTTAGAGCATTGCCCTGGATTAGGCAAAAGTCCCGTCTGGGCCAAGTTGTCTTTTTTCACTTTATAATAAAATATTTGAATTCAATTGAAACTTAAACACTTTTTACCAAACTCATCACTACCAAACTCATCACTAGTACTGACAGCTGTTGCGTTACCGTTTGCGCTATCTCAATTGAACTATGTACTTATATTAAATTTTGCTGTCTAAAACTATTACAAGTTTAAAAACTGCAGCTCTTTAACATTTCACACAAGAACATAATAGCTAAGGTATGCTCCAACCAAATAATACGATTCATCCCTTAACAAAATAACCTATAGCAATACTACCCAGCCACGATCTTCTCAGCGATACGAACTTACAACATAAATGACTTATTAAACAATCTCTTCTATATAAATTCCATAAAACCACTAAAAGCCCACGCATTGTCAGATGAAATTCTTGAAGTACAGAATTTCATAGTTCACAACGTTACTTTCGATATACGTATTTACAGACTCGTACAGTGACAGGTTAAGGATAGGGAATAAATGTATTTATTTAAATTTATCTTTATATTCAGCCTGTTTTACACCAAAATGTACAAAATTTAAAGTTCATTCGATGGAAAGTGGGAAATTTATTGACATGGTGGACGTAAGAGCTTTATTTCAAGAAGAGAAAAATAGAAGTGCCACTTCTATTTTCTTACGTGTCGAGATCCTTCATTGGTGCTATTTCGAATTTTTACGGATAAACCACCCGGTGCCCTGGAACTGTCTCTAGCCAGGAGCCCCAGGTAAGCCCTTGGAAAAATCTCCCACGATTCGTGGCAGACTTTGTCTAGTTCACATAATCAATTCTTATGTGTGATTATTTAGCAAAAAAAAAGCTGGAAGTTGGAAGATAAAAGGAATCCCCCGGTGTTTTCAGACTTTGTCTAGCTCACCTAATCAATTCTTATGTGTGATTATTTGGCAAAAAAAAACAGGAAGTTGAAAGATAAAAGGAAACCTCCGGTGTTTTCAGACTTTGTCTAACTCAGCTAATCAATTCTTATGTGTGATTATTTGCCAAAAAAAACTGGAAGTTGGAAGATAAAAGGAAACCTCCGGTGTTTTCAGACTTTGTCTAACTCAGCTAATCAATTCTTATGTGTGATTATTTGCCAAAAAAAAACTGGAAGTTGGAAGATAAAAGGAAACCCCCGGTGTTTTCTAGGCGTTAGTATCTATACATACATACAAATAAATAAAATTGGAGTGTCTGTTTGTAATATGAAAATAACCGCTTTCTACTACATGCATATGAATGTATATACTGTACGTGTACACATACCAAAATATATATTTTTAAAATTTTTGTCTGTCTGTCTGTTTGTTCCGGCTTATCTACCACCTGTCACGTGGGACCGAATTGTACACGGTGAAATGTGGGCCGGTATAGGCCTCTGCCTACCCCTTCGGGGATAAAGGCGTGAATATATGTATGTATGTATCTCTAGAACAGCTGGACCGATTTGGACGGGACTTTCACTGGCAGATAGCTTATGTAATAAAGAGTAACTTAAGCTACTTTTATCATAGAAAAAATCTTTTATTTTAGAAAAAAATGCCAAAAACCATAAAAAACTAAATAAACTATTTTTTTTATTACATTCCACGCGGACGAAGTCGCGGTCACAGTTAGTATAAAATAAAGGTACCTAAGCGACAATCAATTCAACAACGTATTAAAGCGAAAAAAGATCACAGCGATGACTGATTAGTCACAAGAATGCCACACAGATTTGAAAAAAAAAACAGGATGTATCCTCTCGTGAACCAATTGTGGATTTCTCAATGCTGATAAGTAAGTATATTGTACTGTATTTATTCATATCATACTTGACATATTAAGTTAAAGAGACAAACAAATTAGGCAACAGCAAGGGCAGTTTGTACCAACAACGAAAATCTAAAAACAACTCATTACTTATCTTAATTCTATAAATATCAAATCGTTACAGACTGTCTTGGCATCGAGGGCACTCTGACTTGTTGTTTTGAACTTATGTATATACTGTTGTCACCGTTGACACAGGTTATCAAATCTATTTATTCAGAGATGTTAACTACATCGTACTCTAGACGGAAGCGCCAGTTTCTCTCCTGCCGGTCAGTGGATACCACCTAGACTCCGATCAAAATGTATTCTTCAAGCGTGAAAATCTGTACAGTGATTTATGTTGTAATTCTGTTCACAAGTTGTGTTGGCAGTCAAAAACTTCGTCTTAATAGTATGGTGGATACGTGTAGCAGATCATTATCGCGACTATTATTTCAAATTTGTACGGGATTAATAGAAGTCAGTGATTTATCTCCAGAATATCTTTCAAAACCGCGAGCAAAAAGAGCTCCTTTGGCTTTCAAGAGGGCAAAGCGGCAAATTATTGATGAATGCTGTTTAAAGCCTTGTACTGTCGCAGAAATGGTCGAATATTGTCCGGATACTTGGTGAGCGTAAACAGTGTAACTGAAAATTTTTCATAGTGAAAAGGGATTGTGCCTATGAAGAGTGAAGACTATTTTCTGTGAATTTCATGATGATTTCACTTTAAGAAACATCTTGTGACTGTTAGAAAGAGACAAATAATTATGGCGCAGCGCCAAGTTCTTGTAGGGCCGAGACTTTTTGAACTTGGAGCTGAAAAGACTGGTTAAGGATCTGATCATGCCCCAGACCTGTGTTTGGCCTAGAAGATGTGCTTCTGAAAATGGTTCATCAGAGCGAAATCATATTGCTTCTAACTCAGATATTCACAGTAGATTGTATGTGTGAATATAATTGGTGGTATTTCATTGCAAGTACGAGAACAGTTCTGTGACAAACATTTACGTACCTTTATTTTAACTGCAATAAGAAAGCCCTGTCCGTTGACATTATGAAGAGTGACACGTGTAATGCTTTTCTTATTTGTGTTCTGTAATAACAAAGATGTCTTCGTGTTTTTAACAATTTCCAACACTCAATCCAAAAAGTATGAATTAACAAATATTTTTTGTTTAACCTTGTATAAATATTTCTCCAATGATAGCAATTTATTACCTTTTAAAAGACTTTATGAAAAGAAGTAATATTCAATAGCTCTTTTTGAAAAATAATGTTGAGTGTCTTGAGTCAAATGTAAAATGAGAAAAGTTCAGAATTTTCAATGTCTGCATTTTTGCTAGGGTTTCTCTAATAAGAGATGCCAACCTCTTTATATTTATTCTCTTTTTTTGTCAGTGTTGTTTTTGCAACTGATGATTGTGAAATATTTAAATACTATGTGTAAATGTGTAAATAAAAGCAGAATGAGATTATATTTTTTAAGGTGTGTATTTGATAAGGTGACGGGGGCTATTTCAGATCAGGTACGGCAACATTTCACTTTCTTAAAGATTAAAGGATGATTTAAATAAAATACCTACTGCTTTTGAATGCATTTATAATAATTATAACAAATTTACTTCAAAATGGACCTAAAAGTGCTACGTACTAGTTTAGATTATACTGTTTTTCTGTTGTTGAATTTTAAACTTATTCAAGTATTGTGTAGAGCGAGTTCGATCCAATGCCTCTACACCACGGATAAGAAGCCCATCCTAAAGGCCGGTTTCCACCTCAACAGAGTAATGTGTGGAAGATGGTGAGCTGAACGGGCTCATTTCGGGAGTTTGGGTGTTTTCTATGTATATAATATGTATGTATTTATAAATATATTAGAATGTATATCAGTCGTCTAGATCCCATAGCAAAAGCTTATAATAGCTTAATTTGGGCTAGATGATGTTGTGTGTATATACCCACAAATATTTATTATTATTATTATTTCCATCAAGATACAGTTAAATAAAAGTAAAATAAGAAATAAGACAATCCCCTTTATTTCTAATTTTCATTTTTGTTGAGCAAGGTGAGTGTAAATTCATCTTGACCATTTAATGATGGGTAAACTACTGTTGCGACTTCAACAGATTCATAATTGACTCGTTCAGCTCACGGTGGAAACCAGGCTTCACACAAATGAGTTTAAAAAATGAGGATAATTTTCTATATTAGTTCTCTAACAAATAAAAACCACCAACAATGATTTAAACTGACTGATTCTGAAAAAGGCCCCGTAAGTATAGAATAAGGGATGTTTGTCGAATTGCAAAAGGAACTAACTATGAGGATAAGATCTCAAAAACATTCCACAACAGTATATCACAAAGCAATAAACTTAATAAACTTGTAATTACAATAACAATATAATGACTGAACAATGAGTTATTTGTTTTCGTTATATAAATCCTTCTTCCCAAGTGTTATGACTCACTAAATCACGCATAGTTGGACATACGCCCCACTTTTCAAAAATATGAGGTGCGTGGTTGGGATCTCAGAGAGCAGAGACTTCTAAACAAATAGTTAAAAAAATGTTATATTTTTTCTGTCTGTTGAACGTCATGGGCAGCATCCAAGTCTTTACAAATTTACTGTCCAAGTCTCGGAGTGTGAACAGCACATACGCCCACTTACATTTTATGAAATACTTTGGGGTTGGTTTCAACAAATAATGATAAAAAATTTGCAATACTTTCAGTTTTGAAAGTAGTTTTTTGCAGGAAACCATGTGTTCAAATACCACATGTGGTTTGTGGTTTACGGTGCATTGGAGTACCAAGTGAACGCATGATCAGCTCTTTTAGGTAATCTCGTCTAAACTTAATATAAAGCAAACCGAATATTTGGCGTGTTAATTCAATATAGAACGTACAAAATGGACTTCAGAAGTCAGGACTTTCAGGCATCATGTTCTCTGTTTTTGTACCCTTCTTACATACATATATTTATATAGTCACACATTTATCCCCCAAGGGGTGGGCAGCGGCGTAGTATACATCCACATTTCACCTTATAGTTTTATGTCCCACGTAGGTAATAGGTAGTGAGCCTGTTGCCGTGTTGAAATGGACAGGCGCAAGTCGTGACGACCCGCAGGTGAAATCTTTCAAGCTAAATTACCCATAAGGCTTTCAATTTTCCCCTTTTTAATAAAAATTAAAATAATAAATAAAACATAGCAGAATGTGTTCACTAAGGAGGAGACTTCTAAGAGCTCGTACCTACGAGTAGATGGTACGACTATCACGATGAATTCGCGTGAGTAAAACATTATACAGTGCAACATAATCTTTGCGATAGTTATTATTGTAACCTTACAGAATCATAATCCATCTGTGTACTGCATGACTTACATGAGGGCACGGAGTTGGAAAATAATCGGAAACTGCATGTTGTTGATCGGTGATTGGTAACACAATTCAACGGGGGAATTTTGTATGAATATGCTTCATACTTTATCATTATTATCACCATTACACACTCAGAAATTCTAAATGAGAGAAAATATGAAGTTAATTTATGGAAGACATTTTTTGACAGGATGGACTGTTTTCTCATAATTTCTTTCCTCTAAATTAAATAGGTTTAGTTTAAAAGTGCTATGGGGTATCCGTTAAACTAGGAAGCCCATACCTACTAGCTTGCGAATCGAAAAAATCAGTTTATGACGGAGAGAAGGAAACCTCACAACAAAATACCCTGTACTATCCCATGTGTCCCCTGCTACATTCAGGTAAATCACTTCGCAGGCGACATCCTTCCGAGGGGCTTACCTAGGGCTCTCAACTGTAGGCCGTAGTAGCGAACGTGTGGTTTTTAATTGGTAAGAGTCCCGCATAGCATCCATGACGGATTTTCGACACGTTAAAAAAAAAACAGGAGAGTTATATCACCTTACAAAATCAAATTGCAAGAGGCCCACGTCTAGCCATGAATGGTCTAGCTTTTTGCTTCTTGTATAGCTGTTTAGAAAAAAAAGAAGAAACTGCATGTTAACATTAAAATTATCTGTATTGTCCAATAATGCTGCGGATGGAGAGAGACTGGTCCCCACAACACAGGGAATCCTAGTGTGGGGACTAGGGCTCACAATCATAATGTACATCTTTATATTGAGACAAAAAATTATTCTTATTATTCTTATTCGTTAATCCTAGGGAAAGTGAAGGATATTCACAGATTCCCATTCAAAAACCATATCACTGGGCAGATACTGTAAAATGAATTATACTTACTATTACAAACAATTATATTTTATTTACTTAATAATCTCTTTATCAGGCGATTGACGTCCACTGGTGGACATTGAAGTAGTATCAAATTATTCGTGGGAGGTATTTCTGCGACAGTGTTTCCCTAAATACTTCGCTATCTCGACGGGTTGGTATAGGAATGGAAATGAGTGCTCCCTCGAGCTATTTAATATAATTTTATTCAAACTTAGAGTAGCTACTCCACACACGTACCTATACCTACTGTTTGCTAGAAGGTGATTACAGACCTATCAAACCGACACTGCAGTTCACTGATAAGAGTGACACGTGTCACGGTAGTTAGCTAACTTGTTGCTAAAGCGATAAGAATATAACTTACATAGAATTTATGATTATTTAAGTTTTCTACGGTAACCACACCTTGAACCTTCATTTGCTTGCGTTATTATTTTTTTATTTAAAAAAAAAGACTATTCCGCGTAGACGTAATAGTTGTAGACGTAGATGACGAACGTTAATGACTTCAACAAACTGGAACTGACTTCAAAAGACTGAAAGCAGATCTCAGTGGATTTACACACAAATACATTAAATACAGCAATGTCTTCACGCCTGTATCCTGTAGCGTAGGCAGAGACATACAAATATGTTCATACCTGAGCCATCTAATCTATAGATGCTACGTAATTTTTGATGAGTTGTACAGTAATGATATATACGCAAGAGAGGACAAAGAAGGGTACAGATGTACCTTTTGTGATGAGGAGCTGTATAGGTATGTTCTTATGTTTCAGTGACCAGTACCTAGTGGGTTATAAAATAAACTTCAAACAAACAGATTATTATACAAAAAAAAACTTTAAGTCTCGTATCATTAATGAAGTATTTTATTTATATTTGTTTCGTTAGTCTAGAAGTCTAATATTCATCAAATATGAATTTATCGGCTTGTTTTCTGCTAGTATGCCAAACCTTGTTCTATTAAACTATCTCGAAACAAAAGGGTATGAACTATTAAGATTAATTGACTGGCTGGCAACAAAGAACGGGCCTGTCAAGTCCGTATGCGCCATTATAACCTTTATTTATGTAACAAAGTTATGATCAAAATAAAGTACTTAAAAGGCATAATAGAGAACTCTGCACATCACGTTGTGTACAAAGCTTTTATCAAAGCTGCCCTATATTAATTCGAAATGTCGTCCATTTATTACTATATCTAGGTCACACATACATCGTCCTCTAGTAGTCTAATCGGCCTTTAATTTGATTTGCGTGCAGAACGGCTAGCGATAAAACGCTTAGCCAAAGCAAAATAGGATTTATGGTATGGATAACTCCTGCAAAAAGAGCCCGTATAAATCTTCGCCCTAACTTAATAAAGTCTCCGCTGACGGCTTTATCTGAAGCTGTGACCACGGGCAGACATTTTGAATAAAGTAGTATCGCATTTTTTGCTGCAAGGGAAGCAAAGGATTTTATGGTATAAATTGCAACAGTAGTTACTTATATAGCTTTTTATTTTGTTAAATCAGATAAATTTTAGTGAAGTCGCCTGCCCCTGGATTTATTTAAAAAGTATAAATTTTTAGGTAAAAGCTATTATTATGTTCTTATAATTATATTTAGCAGTATAATTAGTAGCAAAAAAATACATGATGCTTTTAAAATCGGCCAAGTGTGAGTTGGACTCGCGCACGTAGGGTTCGCGCCTTAGACCATATAACACGGGACTAGCCTTTGCGCACCACCGCATACAAAAATATTCTGCCAGTTTTCATACAAATGAAGGGGGAAACACAGACATATAAAATTTCATTGTATTTAAAAATGTATTTATCGACAAACGCGTAATGGCTGTTGTGTGTTAATTGTTATTGTACAGTCAACTACAATGTAATGTACTAGTTTAATCATATAAAATGATGTACTGATGTACAGGCTTTTCATAAAGCCAAAAGACCAAATGGTCATGTGCAATGGCAGAAAACAATGCTTAAGTAAGGCGCATCCTGTGGTTAGATGATCTAAGGTTCGCGCACGTTTGTTGTATGGGAGCCGCCCTTAAAAAAATATTATCTGTTTTTTTTGTATAGCGTATCTTTTAAATGTATATAACTCAAAGGTGACTGACTGACTGACATAGTGATCTATCAACGCACAGCCCAAACCACTGGACGGATCGAGCTGAAATTTGGCATGCAGGTAGATGTTATGACATAGGTATCCGCTAAGAAAAGATTTTGATAAATTCTACCCCCAAGGGGATAAAATATGGGAAGCGGGATCGGGAAAATTTTTTACGCGGGCGAAGCTGCGGGCATCAGCTAGTTTGTTGTATATGTCTGAGTATTTGTTGTATAGTCGCAGTAGCAATACATCATCTGTGAATTTCAGCTCTTTAGCTATCACGGTTTCTGAGATACAGTCTCGTGACTAACAGCCACACAGACAGACGGACAGTGGAGTCTCAATAATAAGGACCCGTTTAACCCTTTGGGTACAGAATCCTTAAAAGTACATAACCAGGAAGCCGTGAGATCGTTCTCACCGGACTGCCCCTCTCTAATACGTTTAGTGTGAAAGTTCAATCCGATTGACGTTGTCATTTTTGTTTTATTTCAAACTTTGAAGAGATGATCCACGTGACCTAATGACGTAGTTTAATGCGACAGAGTCACAGACTACAGACAAAGTCTCGACATAAGAGCCTCTGCACTCTATTTTATAGAGAGGGGCTGAGACTAGGATTATGTATTCTTCGATTCAAATTTTACTAAAAGTGTGCCATGTCACTAGACAATTTTTATTGCGCAGAGGAATCAAATCCAAATGCAATCACTGTATCTGAATATTCGATTTCGGATGCGTTTCTACTGCGATTGGATGTTTCAAATCATGCCCCAAGGCGAGACTGAGGAATTTCATATCCTTTTTGGTGGGAAGAGACTATTTGTAAGGTTTGTTTTGCTGTGTGATGTACCTACGCTGCGAAGAGGGATGTTCGGTTTAGATAGCATTTTTGAAATGAATTCTTAAGTCAGACAATTTTATTGAAGATATGAAAAGTCTTTATTAACTATTGGAAAAATGAGACTTGAACTGTCACAATATTTAACAATAATACCTGACCAGTTGCACCTCACGTTATCAAAGGTCTATAAAGGCTTTATTGCGATGGTGTCACCTTGATAATGCGAGGACACAGCGCTCCATGCATTGGTGGAGTGCACGGCGTTAAGCGCAAGAGCGCCAGGTCCTAGTGCCAGGTCCGGACGTGGATATTCTCTCGCTGGAGACCATGGTGCGAGCCTTGATCTCCAGCGCGAGTAAGTGGGACTCCGCTGCCCCTTTCTATGAGCAGATCATGATCGTGAAACAGATGGCGAACCCCCCCCCCCACCCGAGTTCCGCAGTCACCGTCCTTACAGAAGCAGGCCCTAAACGACATCGTTACGTGACGAGGGATTCACGCACGCCCCCTCAAGCAGCGTGATAAATTATAATAAAGCAAATAAATAATATTCTATTCTGTAACACCCGAACAACTCTCCAAAGACGCGGGTTAGCACGCAAACCCCCCCTCCCCGCTTGGCGAGGCCACAGTGGTAGTCGTAGGGCTGTAGGGAGCCCTGGGGTATCCTTACCCGGGGCTCCCAACCGTAGGCCGATGGGTAGGATGCGTGTGGTTTTTAGTCAGTAGGAGACCGGCATAGCATCCATGTAGGATATTCTCTAACAACTGAACGAATCTGGCTGAAATTTGGAAAAGGGATATATTATTATCTATTGTCTGAAAGAACACCATAAGCTAGGAATATGTGGGGTAACCTCGGGAACGGGCACCGAATTCCAAGCGTAAAGCCGCGAGCTTCATCTACTAGTAGGTTATAGTCAATGTCCACGTTTTACCTTATAGTTTTTTTGTCCCACATGATAGGGGGTGAGCCTATTGCTTTGTTAAATATAGACAAGTTCAGATTGTGACGACCCCCTATAAGACAAAATTTTGAAGCCCTCTATATAGCCTTTAACTTGACTTAACGACTGCCTGATATTGGCAAGCGGGATGAACCAAAAACCAGCCATTTTGAAAGTTGCTAACAGTGACCGTTTACAGAACACTGTGCCAGCGGGGTTACGTCCACTTGTTTCTAAATATAATTCCGTGTTGAGATAACTTTCTAGCATAGTGATAAGTCGGTAAATAAATGAATTGAGTTCATAGGTTAATGTGATCTATTTTTAAACTACGATGCGTTGTTACCATGCATTGTTACTAAGCGCATAAATTTATTATTTTTAGTGTGATTTGAGACGCCATGTGACTTATAACCTCTGCCTCTAAAACGTGACATCAATAATATGTTTATCTGTAACAGAAATATTAAAAATAATTTATTACAATAGTCCCATTATTAGGTAAGTAGGTACCTATACTTGTAGAAAAAAATGTTATTGTGACGATATCAGTATCATAACGCATTATAGTGGAAAATATTGAACTACAGGTTTAGAAACATTGATAACAAATCAGCCTACTTATCACAGTCCAATGTTAGAATTAGGCGTCTTACAATTTTTTTTCTTTACTTTTCATTTTTTTATTTTCGCAATAATATTGATGTTTTTGGTTTTAAGTGAGCGAAAATTCTCATAAATGTTATGCCGGACTCCTACCGACTAAAAAAACCTCACGTGTCCTGCTAACAGCCTACGGTTGGAATCCCCGGGTAAGCCCTCGGAAGGATACCCCAGGACTCCCAACAGACCTACGGCTACCACTGCGGCCTCATCTAGGGGGGGTGCCTTATCATTGTACATTAGTCTGCTGGAACCAATTGCAGATGAGGCTAGCTTGAGTCTCAATAATGTCAGGTATTTTGCTTATCTATACTTATAATAAATCTGTAGAAGTGAAAATTCTGTACATTCAAAATATCAAAAAAATAAATAGCAGGGGGTGTTACTAGACCGACACCGAACCCAAAAATGTGATTAAAAATTATTTTGTCTGTCTATCTATTTGTTCAGGCATCACGCAAAAACTACCGGTTTGATTACGATGAAACTTAGTATAATTATTCTTTAATAGCCTGGGCACCACAGTGGGTACTTTTTATCACGGAAAAGTATATAGAATTCAAACCAAACTTAATTTTGCGGTTCGATCCCTAGACCCAAAGTTATTATCAATTATTGCTTAAACGGTTAATGGTACGAGGGATGAAACTAAGCATGAGCGTTGTTTGTTACAATTTGAAAAAAGTAATTTTAACATTTTTGCAAATTCCACATCCAAAGGTATAAAAAAAGGAGGGTAAAGTTTGTATGGGACAACGTGATTCCTTGGTACGATCTACTTAAAATTTGGCATATAGCATTATTAACATAATTGATGGACGACGTGTTTCGTATTTTATTGAAATTTATACAATAACGAGCTAAAAAGGGAATGTAAATTATTTTGGCGCTGATTTTCTCCGGAGTTGATATCAATACTCCTTAAATACTCTTATTAATACGCTTTTATTAGGTCGTCGTGTATGTAACTAACAATGTAATGGAATCTAAGGATACTAATTCAACCATTTTCCAAGGATCGTAGCGTCATGAAAATTGGCAGATGTTTGTAATTCTGATGACAATACAATAATATGGTACTGTCAAACTGATATGATGATGGAGCCGGAAGATAAACACAGAAAACAAGTGGAATCTAAGGTAAATAATTTAACCAGCTTCCAAGGATCGTAGGGTCATGAAAATTGGCAGTTGTATGTAGTTCTGATGACAATACAATAATGTGGTACTGTCAAACTGATATGATGATGGAGCCGGAAGATAGGCACAGAAAACAAGTGGAATCTAAGGTAGCTAATTTAACCAGCTTCCAAGGATCGTAGGGTCATGAAAATGGGCAGCTGTATGTAGTTCTGATGACAATACAATAATATGGTACTGTCAAACTGATATGATGATGGAGCCGGAAGATATGCACTGGAACTTCATGATGGAATATCGTATTATATCTGTTTTTGGATTCGTCCGAAAAGTCTTGTAATGAACTTTGACCAGGCTTAAGTTTCAGGGTTATAACAAACATTTTTTTAAATGACTTGTAAAACTATGCAATGGAATCTCAGGTAACTAATTTAACCATCTTCCAAGGATCGTAGCGTCATGAAAATTGACAGATGTTTGTAGTTCTGATAACAATACAAAAATATGGTGCTGTCAAACTGATCTGATGATGGGGTCGTAAGATATGAACTGTAACTTCATGATTGAACATCGTACCATAGCTGTGTTTGGATTTGTTAGAAAAGTCGTGTAATGAGCTTAGACCACGATTAGGGTTTAAGGTTATAACAAACCTGTTTTATATTGAAGTTAATATTGAGTGTAAATATTGACATAGGTACCTGCAGAAAATGTATATATTGGAGTAATAATGAAATATTTTCACATAAGTCGAACTCAGACAAAACACCATGTAATACAGAAATCCCTGCTAATATTATAAATGCGAAAGTAACTCTGTCTGTCTGTCTGTTACGTTTTCATGCCTAAACCGCTGAACCGATTTTGATGAAATTTGTTATAAAGATAGTTTGAGTTTAAGAGAAGGACACAGGTTACTTTTTAACTGACTGCGCGAAAGGAGGGAACGCCTCTTCTTTCAGGCAATTAAGTAGATACATGAGGGGAATACGTTAACAGTGGCAAAATGTAGAGTTCTTGTTCGAGAACGAGGTATCTTTGGTTACCGTTAAAACCCCTGCTTGGGGATATATGCGTTTGTATTCCTATTACGTGATTACTACATATTGTACTAAATATCTCTTAATGCCGAAACTTTAAGGACCTACCAATGAATTATCTAATAGAAATCCGTAACGGTAATAGGTTTGCTCCTCTTACGCGGGCGTCACGAAAAACTGGCAAAAGTGGGTGTTGAAAATGCGTAGGCGTGATTAACTACTTTACTTTTCGAGTAAGTATGTTATGTATTTCAATTAAAGCCTATCATCGTTAATACATTTCCGAAATTTAAAATGATATTAATAATAGTAAAAGTCACAATAGATATATGAAAGCGTGACAGTGTAAATTAATAGTTTAAAAACACGAGAAAAACACGCTTTTATAAATGTGACCTTATCCTTAATCTGACAAGACATCATGCAGCTTCCGCCAGCAAAGTCTTTCCTGTTCCAGCGCCCCACGCTTTTGCAATCAAATATTATAACTAAAAGCACGTAGTTTACACTTCAGCCCAGAAATAGAGGCAACTTGAACGATCCATAATTTATTTTGGGGTTTTTCGTGCATTATAAAAGCGTATTTTTCTAGGGTTTTTTTAAACCATTTATTTATTTTATACTTAAATTACTTTTTATTTTGACACATAATTTGTGAAAGTTCAATACAATTGACGTTTTCATTTATGTTTTATTTCAAACTTCAAACAGATGATTTTACTATACATAGCCATAAAGTTAAATATAAAGCTCTATTTTGGTATAATATTAACCAAATATGCTTTATGGAAGTATTATTGCTAATTTATTCAAGTCTTTGTGTGACAAAAATACATTTGTGAAAAGAAGAAGATAATTCTAAGATGGCTAGCCAGAAAAAATGAAAGACCACGCTTCAGGTAGTATACACTGGTCAATAAAATAACACCGCATTTACCATCTACGCTCAATCCTTACGACAAAGATTGTCAGCAGCCCTAAGCGACTGGTCATGGAAAGCATGAACTTTCTTCTACATATAGTGCCGACTGCATTCTGTCAGGAAACAGACTCACTAAGTCGTTGTAAAATACGGGAATGGCCTCTACGTAGACTACATTCGACAGGACTGGAAAGAGCCATTACAATGAACATGAACGCTCAGCTGATGAAATTTACATTGTTGTTACGTTACCAGGTGTTGGCTGGACCATCTGTATTAGAAGGACAATGCCTACAGTAGTTCGGTTTGTCCAAACGTCGCCGCGTCACAGGCTGGGACTAGCTGAAGAAGGAACTAAGTTACGATGTCAATTGCTTAGAAGAGAAGTTGTGTCAAGTAGTAGTTTAGCCATTGAATTAAGAAATGTATTTAATAAATAAATTTACTTAGCTCATATAAATAAATAAATAAATATTCACGGACATTTCACACAACGCTATCTGATCCCAAAGAAGCTAGGAATAACCTGCTTGTGTTATGGGTATCAGACCGCGGATATAAATACTTATAATATATACTTTTTAAATACTTACATATTATACATAGAAACACCCAGACTCTTGAGACAAACACTTATGGGTCACACAAATATTTGTCTCCGGTGGGAATCGAACCCACGACCTCCAGCGCCGCAGGCGGTATCACTACCGACCGCGCCACAGAGGCAGTCAATTTAAAAAATATTATTATGCATTATGAATTTGTTAATCAGAAATCTATCTAACTAGGTATTATTATAAATGCGAATGTTTGTGAGTGTGGAGTGTAGATGTTTGTTACTCTTTCACGCTGTAACGCCTAAACGGATCTGGCTAAAATTTGGTGTCTACAGAGATATGTTATAGTCTAGGAATAAAATTTCACGCAGGCGAAGCTGCGGGCATCAGCTAGTGATCAAATAAATCCGATAAACATTATCTAGATTGAATAATTTTTAACAACAAGTTTTATTGCTATTAATATTATAAATTAATTTGTATGACATAATATTATTAATTTATTGAAAAATCTACATGTAAATTAGAAATAGTAATTAGTAATAAACTTCAAGCAGTCATGAAAACTACTCGACAAATAAAAATACTTAGGTACATATTTTCGACAAATTTATTAAATAATATTATTTTGACATCATTAGTGAAGTGTAATCAAGTAATTAGGTCGTAGATAATATCTAAAGGACGAGCAACTTACCTACTAACACTGATTCAAAACAGCTGATATAATGCGGTCAGACTGTTTCAATAACTTGTTACGATGACAACATTTAACTGACTAGCTGATGCTTGCGGCTTCGCCCGCTTGAAATTTGGTTCCCGTTCCCGCTTCCCTTGGAAACATATTCCCGGGAAAAAATGTAGCCCATGTGTTAGTCCAGACTATAATCTACCCCTGTTTCAAATTTCGGCCCGATCCGTTTGGCCGTTAGAGCGTGATTGAGTAACAAACATCCAAACATCCAAACATCTAAACATCCAAATATCTTCACAAACTTTCACATTTTTAATCGGTTGATTAGTACGATTAGTACGATCTAAAGTACAATAACAGTTTTTAGTATATGTGGAATACTGAACTCCATCAAGATCTTCGGCGCCGAAGCAGAAAGGAGTTGTTGTGAGTTTTTATTGCCAGGTTCTGTAGTCCCAGGCTCCACCTCTACCTGTTGCCTTACGAATCTGGTAGTAAATGTAGAAGAATAACCTTGACGTGCATTTTCTTCGTGTGGAAATCCCTGGTGGATGCTATGCCGAACTATTGCCCACTAAAACCACACGGTGCCTTACCACTGCCCACGGCCGGGAGCCCCGGGTGGACCATCAGAAGTTTGTTCCAGGATTTCATCAGGTTTCTTGTAACCTGTACAAAGTGTCGGAGGGCCAAAATAAATTTTCCTCGTACCGACCGCCTTTGGAGGTCAGAAAAGGATAGCCGAGATTTTAACATTTAGTTTTTGTACATTTAGACGGAATATAGGAATTTATGAGACAATGGTTTGAACATTATTTATCTACTTACTTTTTTTTACTTAAACTATGGCAATAACACCAGTTTTTTTAGTACCCAAATGAGTCAGTCTCCATATAAAGATAATCCATACTTCAGAAAATCAAAAATATGAGTGTGTTTTCTTTTACAGATTACATTTTTCAGCGAATTTTTATGTTTACTTCAATAATTTTTAAGACAAACCATAAGTGATGATTTTATATTCACTGGGTGTAGTGCTTTCTAGCTACTTGTTCGTTCTATACTAGTTTTTCCATGAAATAAAAGATTGGGATGATGGTATCTTATCAAAAAAAAATTACCACATTTCTCATGTTCATTTTCAAACTCTTATTGGTGGAAAACAATTCTCATTTAATTAAAAAGGAGCTGCTGCTCATTACTCTGTCCCGGTGGAAACTAGCATTAAAACTTGTAGATATTAACATAATTTTTAATGTGTTTTCAACTACAAAAATAATGATGAAATCAAAATAAAAGACCTTCCAACCGATCAATAGTATCATAATAAGGAAAATTATTCACAAAAACATCAACACCAGCCTGCTTATCTTTTGCAAACGGGCATACTATTAAAAAACTTCCAAGTTTCTTGTCGGGTCATAGCTGTAAATTTTATCACTTCAAATATTCATTTTATTTTGAAAAGCGTACCTATTTAATCAGCTAGATGATATTACTTTTAAACTTACAAAGCTCACAAGAGCTCATTGACTAAAAAACTTGGTGTGCGCAAATGTTATGCTAACAAACTATTGCATTTTATGCATAGTTTTAGCTTTTAGCAAACTTGTAGTGTACCTTATCACGTAGTACAATTAGTTATTCTGTGACCACACCCCACACAATAGGGTCAAAGTGGTATGTCTACCTACTTAAATCTAAATTCAATGATACAAACGTATAGGGTTCCTTTCAAATAAGAAAGATTGGAACGTCTAAATCAATCTGGTACGGAGTAAGCTTTGTAACAGTTTCTATATGAACCAAACAAATCAAAAAATCCTTAGATTAGCCTTATTCCTGAAAAAGTGGGCAGAGATATATTAATAAAAATATAGTAAACGTCAACTGGGGAGCCTAAGCCAAAGGTTGTTCATCATCATTGCAGCCGATTTGGCGTCCACTGCTAAGCATAGGCCTCCCCAGGATACCACAACGTTCAGTCTTGTGCCGTCCGCGCTATTTTTCCAAAATGCTATTTTTTTACTTATTGAGGTGGACAAATTGCGACTGTTGTTGATTTTTTCACGTTGCTATAATATAATACTTGTTTTAAATGTTTTAATGAATCAACGGCTTATCATGCGTTACGAATAACTTACAGAAACATTTGAAAATGGAAATGATACAAACGGTCACCCATCTCTAAGCTATAGCTCGATCACAAAACTCAGTCCTCGCCCAAAAACATATAGAATCATTATTTTGTATGAGACGCAATACTACGTAGTGAATAATTTGTCATTGTGCGAGGACTGAGTTATATGGTCTGGCTATAACCGTGGCGTAAGGCCTCAATGACACGGGGCGAGTTTACAAGCTGCTAGTTGGCGAGTTTCAAAGTCAGCGAGTGATTTATAATGATTTCATTCAAAAGCAGTTTATAAAAAACCGGCCAAGTGCGAATCGGACTCGCGCACAGAGGGTTTCGTACCAAAAAACGGCAAACATTCACGTTTGTTGTATGGAAACCCCCTTAATCCACGCCTTTCCGATTTTAGCTATCACGGTTCTTGAGAACAACCTCGTGACGAATAGACAGACAGACTGACTGACAGACAGCAGCGGGCTTACAAGCTACAAGACAGCGAGTTTGCGAGGAGCTTGTAAACTCGCTCCTGTGTCATCGAGGCATATGAGTAAAAAAAAATATCTATTGAACTTCAACGTAAATAAAGGTATTTCAAGTTTGTATGCCATACCTACCTACGAGTATACATAAACTTCTCCATAGTTCGAGTACTTAAATCGTGGAATGCCTTACGTCAGTCGTCCACTTACGATATATTTGGGTTAAGGGTCATTCTGCTAAGCTAAGGGTAGATAGGATAAAATAAATAATGATAATGGTTAAGGGATCGACAGATTGCGTGTCAAACATAAATTACCTAAAGTAGTATTTCTTTTATATCATTGAAAGTCCTCAAAGAACGTTTTGTTTGGTAACTAAACTGTACTTGGGTATATAATAAGTTGTGTAGGTTAGAAATTATTTTATGAAGTAGGTACATATATTATACGTATTTTGCTTTGATTGTTGTTCTGCTTGTTCAGTTTTATGGAAATGAACACTGGGTCAAACATTTTAAACGATGGTCAGTTCTGAGATTGGTGACCATTTGTGATACCTATTCAGATTTACTATTTTTTCATGTACCTACCTAATGATAGAATGTAGCCGTGGGCATCATGTCAGATAATTTCTCAGAGCACAAACCGTTGTACAGGCGGTAGAACACGCATAAGGAGGCAAAGTCTCTCCTGTCGGGAAGAGGTTCCTCGGGATCGTTGGCCACTGATAGCTGATATTCAGGTTCTACCGCCCAGAGGTGACAACAGCACTCCATGTGCGGCCACACTTTTGACATATAGCGCATTGTTGAGCACTCCGAGCTTCTTGGATGCTAGCTTGGCCTTATCCTCCAAGTGACTGCGGAACTGAACGACACTGGAGATTTCAACACCAAGAATCCCTATACTTAAAAGATGGTGAGAGATTTGCCCTGAAATTGTAGCGCTACAGTAAATGAGGTTTTATTAGCGGTGAATACCTACACATACTTATGTCTGATGGGGTTAAATTGGACAAGATTTTGTCCACCCCAATTGGAATCCCTAGCCATCGTCTGTTTATAGATTAGAGTTTAAAATGTGTATGTATTTATTTTATTTTACATTTTGGGAAAACTTACAGCTAACATAATTCTATTTTTTTTTATAGCAAATTACCCGTCGATGGTAAATTACAAGTTTTCACACTTGTAAAATGTATTTGCTTATGAAAAAAATTCTCAGCGATGCGACGCAGCGCAGTCAAATTTCTGAAATCCTGTTTTTATTTTCTCCTTTTTTTATTTTTTAGCTTTAAAAGATTTTGGCAGGATCGGCCGCACGAGGGTAGTACCTCTGGTGTGACAAACTTCTATAGGCTATAGTCAGTTTAGACCAGGTGGACTGTATGCTTGCCTGTTACCTAGTGCTATAGGAAAACATACCTACCTACTAATGGATAACTAATCACCAAAGTGGACGTACTTATCAATGTGTTCATATTTATGTGCCCTTTAATATCTCTGAATATAGTACACGTATACGAATAGAGGATCCGGTTGACAACAAAACTAGTCTATTTCTGTCTCCCCTGAATTGGTAAAGTATGATGCAACTACTGCTATTGTTGCGTTAGGCTCGGTTATGAATCCCTAGTAGGGCCGGTAATATTTTTGTGATACACAAATAACTCGGGGTTCGGGTATTTTCTATTAATCCGAGGCTTAGACCGAAGTTTTGTATACCAAATTTCAGCCTGAGTTCACACTAAAGGTACAGTTATCAATATTCTAATAGTAGTCGATTCGGCGGAATGTGATTGAGTATCAAACATCAAAACAAAAAGTTGTACTTCGATTTTTAAAAATAAATTCATTACAAACTTTTCCTTTTAGCCCCTCTCTATAAAATAGAGTGCAGAGGTGCTTATGGTGAGACTATCTCTGTAGTCTGTGACTCTGTTGCATTAAACTACGTTACTAGGTCACGTGGATCATCTGTTCAAAGTTTGAAATAAAACAAAAATGGCAACGTCAATCGGATTGAACTTACACTTTCACAACAAACGTGTTAGAGAGGGGCAGTCTGGTGAGAACGATCTCACGGCTTTCTTGTTCACTTTATAGAGTTTTAGAAATATATTTATAAGTAGGTATGTTTATCAATTGTCTAGGTAGAATAGCACAAGCTTACTATAAACTTAATTTGGCCCAGATGGCGCTGTGTAAAAAAGTCGTCCCACAACAACACAATATTTCGTATGGTTGAATACAGAAACAAACATCGGGTGGACCTTCCGTTTCATACATTATTCAGCAACTACCATTCATTAATCCCATTTGAATTTCTAAACACTAGTCGAATTACTATGACCACACATAGATCACCCTCGCTTTTATCTTTATTGTCAGCGTTTTTTCGATCAGAATTACTTTGTCAGAACTAAGTATATTGTGACTGCAGGTTAGACACTTCACCGCCCTGCTTAGGGGGAGCAGGGTGACTTCTTGTCCTACCCACTAAAACCCGCGGTGTTTCACCTCACCTTAACCGGGTCGCAGGATAGGCTGGTAGATAAATCCGTAGAGAGTCCCAAAACAACGGGACGACCTATTGCTGCGGCCTGGCAATAGGTCAGCCCCTTGCTTCGGGACTCTCCACGGGGGGCAATTGACTGCCTCGATGGTCTAGTGGTCGTACTAATACCTATGTTGTGCGACTGCTGATCGTAAGTTCGATTTCCACCACGAGATAACAATGTGATCCATAAATTTATGTTATTAGTTTATAAGCATTCATAAAAGAAAACGAAAAATACTTACCGGTTTAAGGAGGCTCTGACGGCGGCGGTCCATTTCAACACGGCGATGGATTCACCACCTGTTACGTGGGACCGAATTGTACACGGTGAAATGTGGGCCGGTATAGGCCTCTGCCTACCCCTTCGGGGATAAAGGCGTGAGTATATGTATGTATGTATGTATTACCGGTTTAATCGTCTACAGAAAACTGATTAGCGGAGCTACGAACTTTTTTAATAACTTAAATAGGTATGTTTTAAACTTATTTACACTCTTTTCTTATTCACTCAGTTTATTCGACTAGCAAATACCAAAATTTCATTTCTACTGTAAAGTTTTCAAATAAATATACATATCGCTAAACAAGCGAATGTCCCTAAAATAGGAAGTTATAGCACCCATAGGAGTTCCTTGCCGTAAGTTAGGTGTTGTGAAACACCGTTATGTGTACGCATACGTTCTTAGGGTTCCGTACCAACCAAGAAACAAGAAAGCTGTGAGATCGTTCTTACCAGACTGCCCGTAACATGTTTATTGTAAAAGTTAAAGTTCAATTCGATTGACGTTGTCATTTTTATTTTATTTCAAACTTTGAACAGATGATCCACGTGACCTAGTGACGTAGTTTAATGCAACAGAGTCACAGACTACAGACAACGTTTTTTTTTATACTACTTAGGTGGCAGACAAGCTTACGGCCCACCGGAAGGTTGGTAACAGTAGCCTATAGACGTTTGCAACACCAGAGGCGCTACACACGCGCTGCCGACCCGGGTGCAGGCTGTGACGACCCACAGTTGAAATTTTTCAAGCCGCCCGTAAGGCCTTCAACTTGGCTTATCGACTGTCATTTTACTGACAACCGGGACGAACGTGCCTTCCGAAGCACGGAAACGCTCGTAAATAAATGTCACAAAGTGGTTCACGTGGTGGTCACCCATCCATATCCGGCCATAGTAAATGTTGCTTACTGCAGTGATCGTTTACAGAACACTGAGTCCGCGAGGCCACGAGCGCTTCAAAATCTCGCCATAAGCCCCTCTGCAATCTATTTCATAGAGAGGGGCTAAAACGGGACCATTCGCTGTCCGTCTTACTGTCACGAGGCTGTATCTCAGATACCGTGTTAGCTAGGGTGCTGATATTTTCACACATGATATTGCCGATAGAACAACAAAATACGTACTAAAATGAAAAACCTGCCATGTGCGAGTCGGGCTCGCGTAAGGAAGGTTTCGTACCAAAAAACGACATAAAATCACGTTTGTTGTATGGAAGCCCCCTATGTCGATTTTGTTTTAATTTAATTATTTATATTTAATAATAAACTTAATTATTTAGAATATAAAAAACCCGACTGCCAAGGAGCCTGGAACGTTAATCCGAAACTCGTTTGTTCGAATAAACTGTTGACAGAATCATTTTTCGCAGACGTCTCCTTTCATAGAAAGCACGGTTGGCAGAAATCACTACTCGTAGAAAGCACGGTTCGCCGAAGAATCCTTCCATAGAAAGCACGGTTGGCAGAAATCACTATTCGTAGATAGCACGGTTCGCCGAAGTATTGGTTGATAGAATCATTGTTGCACAGATGTCATGGTTGTACGAAAGCACTGTAGGCAGAAACCTCTGTACATAGATAGCACGGTTCGCCGAATTAACTGTTAATAGAATCATTATTCATAGAAGCCTTGGTTCATAGAAAGCGCGGTTGGCAGAAACCTCTGTACATAGATAAAACTTCATTCCGAAAGCTTTTTTGATAGAAACCACTTTTTCCAGATACATCGGATCACAGAAAGCAAAGGGTTCGTAAAGTACTACTGGATAGCTTGATAGTCCCTCGGATACTTTTTTTACCTGTGGTTCTACCCCAACGATAGTATCGAGGGCAAGAAAGGGACTTTAGATTGAAGAAAGCTTAAAACGACCAAAGTTATTAGATTATTCTTTGTAACGAGCTTTCTGTGACTCGATGTATCTGGCAAAAGTGATTTCTATCAAAAAAGCTTTCGAAATGAAGTTTTATCTTTGTACAGAGGTTTCTGCCAACCACGCTTTCTATGAACCAAGGCTTCTATGAATAATGATTCTATTAACAATTAATTCAGCGAACCGTGCTATCTATGTACAGAGGTTTCTGCCTACAGTACTTTCGTACAACCATGACATCTGTGCAACAACGATTCTATCAACCAATACTTCGGCGAACCGTGCTATCTACGAATAGTGATTTCTGCCAACCGTGCTTTCTATGGAAGGATTCTTCGGCGAACCGTGCTTTCTACGAGTAGTGATTTCTGCCAACCGTGCTTTCTATGAAAGGAGACGTCTGCGAAAAATGATTCTGTCAACAGTTTATTCGAACAAACAAGTTTCGGATTAACGTTCCAGGCTCCTGTTTTACTTTTTTGGCAACATTTGCAGGCGAGAAGAAGCTATGTCAAGCGAGTGGTGGTTTACAAAAATAGCTACATGTTCCCATAGGTTGTTCCCGCCTGCAAAATGTTGCCAACAAAGTAAAACAGTAAGTAGCTAAAGTAAATCACAAAAGAAATGTAGAGTTTGTTTTTTACTTTTCAGTTGTATGTTTACTTGGCAGTCGGGTTTTTTATATTCTAAATAATTAAGTTTATTTAAAACTTTTTAGTTATGTTAGTAATGGAGTTATTAATTTTCGTGTAGTAAAGGGACATTACCAAAATTCAACCTTAATTATTATATTTTTGATCATTATTTCCGGTGCTACTCAACCGATTGCAATCAAACAAATGTAAGAATTTAAGTCTGACTAAGACCTTATAAACACATAATAATATAATAATAATAATAATAATAAAACCCCTCGTGGACAGTCGTTGTCTTTTCATGGGATTAACGCAACCCTATGAGGGCATAGTAGATTTGCTTTTTGAGTCATCCACTTTTTGAGATCAACAAAAAATATCTCACAAGGTTATAGAAAAGCACACATCCGCAGGGCAGCTTGTGGCGAGCTGAATGTGGGTGGCTACACATCGGTCCCGATTCCTTAGAGTTTTGTTACGCTCCTCGACCAGTTAGCATTTAATGGGCTAACGGGAGACGGTACTCCCGGGAGTGCAGCAAATCTCAACTCTGGCTTGCCTTCATTGGCTGGTCAGAGGGGGGAAGCCAGAGCTATATGCTCGGGGGTGGAAGTGTCATTTTCAAGGGCATAACTACGGGGAAACCCGCTCCGGGTCTGACCCGCGATGGCGAAACCGGCGCCGCACCGCTCGACACCCCTAGCCGCTCACACCGGTGTTGCCCTCTGTCGCCTCACAGGCCTACGGGCCTATGGCGATTGTATAGGGGGCCCATCTAGTGAGTTGGCGAGTCACCGTCTGCCAATGTTTTAATAATAAGATATTGAAATGGCAGACGCCGTCTTTATCTATAGATCAAATCACCCAGTCCATTTTAACCCCCAATTCAATAGCCCATTTTGTAGTTAGCATATTTTGTAATAGTTTAGCTCCCATTGTAGGCAGTCCATTGCTGTTCTTCTACATAAGGCGGTTGTGAACTGTCTGCAGTGGGGGTCCCATTTCCCAATACATTAAAAATCTCAAAGGGCCTCTGCGTGTTGGACCAATATGTCCCCATGTAAGCCTACCAAAAGACCGGGTATCTTCAATAAAAAAAAAGAAGATACCCGAGAAAAGAAGAAACATAATAATAATATATTTAATTTCAAGTCACAAAACTCATTTTGTTAGTAACAGTATTTTGCTTAGCCTATGTTAGTAACTAGAAAAATGTTAGTACTATATACTTAACCTATGTTAGTACCAACATGTTTCCGCAAACCTGATCTATCCATACATCAGTCACCCACGCACCACCCCAGCAGATGTTATAATACCTCATCAAAATCGGTTCGGTAGTTTTGCGTTCATCGCAGTCAAATAATTATAACGTCAAAAGTCAGCAATTTTGATTTTGTTAGGAATTTTATTACACCTGGTGTCCCTCACCCAATTACGACGAATCAAATGACACCTTGTATTTCAAAATCCGTCAAGCCGTTTAGGCTGTAGAGCGTCCAAGAAAAAATATCAAGCTATACATTTTAGCGCCAAAAGTCTGCCATTTAGATTTTTTAGAAATTTTAATGTACCCGGTGTCACTCACACAAAAACGAGGAATCAAATGACACCTCGCATGTCAAAATCCGTCAAGCCGTTCAGGCTGTAGGACGTGACAAAGAATTGGATACATACATACATACATACATTCTCTCGAAAAACATTACCCTCCTTTCTTCGGCAGTTTGGGTAAAAATACACAATTTTTGTTCTATTATATCACAATCTGTGAAAATTTCAGCTCTCGAGGTATCACCGTTCATGAGATACAGCCTCGTGACGGACAGACAGATTGACAGTCGAAGAATAGGGTCAAAACAGCGGAGTCTCATGAATAGTGTCCCGTTTCTTACCCTTTGGGTATGCAACTCTAGTAAAAATTAATTGGACCTAACATACAACAAACGTGATTTTATGATGTGTTTTGGTACGGAACCATCAGTGTTCGTTCGACGAGCACCTGGAAGGTTTTTCCTACTTGCGTAATATTGTTGCCTATTTATAATACTGAAAGAAAGTTATTTACGTTGTAAATGTTAGTACCTCACTGAATCATATAAATACAAATTTATTCCGATATAGAGACTGGATATAAAACTGAAACTATAGGTGTATTGAAATTAGTGTCATCAAACCTATGCATTTATGCTGCTTTCCTTCATGTAGTCGTACATAATACATACTAAACAAATAATGTACTTAGAAGACAGTAAAAAAAACATTTGACGTAAATTTTGTTGTTTTCGCAGTATACTGATTGATATACCTACTCATACCTTCTTGTGGTTTGGGCAGCATTGAGACTGAAGTGACCTTATTTTGGATCGCACAGTGTAATTGTATTTTTTGAATTATACACTCGAGAGCAATGAATCCGGGTCACTTAAAGAATCCTAAAAATCTCGGAAACTAAAAATGCTAGGTTAATGCAATAAATTGTATTTAATAGACAATGTAATACTCCTTAAATGAAGGTATTAAAACTTCTTAGTTATTGTAAAGTTATATCATAAAAAAATCAAATTTGAAAAAGGGCCACTTTCGAAGATGGAACTACGAAATTACAGCATTTGGTGTTGCTTTTGTTTGTAATCTGTCATTTATGTGGGTACATAAACCATGTTGATAGTGCTCTATATTCATTAATCAAGCTGAAATTATGTCGCTTACGCCTGAAGAATGCACCAGAATACTTACAATGCTGGAAACCGGCCGGAGTCAGCGCGATACAGCCAGGACTGTCGGTGTGTCGCTGTCAACAGTACAAAGAGTTCTCCGACGTTACGAAGAAACTGGTTCTAACCTACGCAGACCAGGAACGGGCAGAACCAGGTGTACCACAGCACGAGAAGACCGATACTTGGTGAACACCATGCTTCGAAATCGCTTTCTCACAGGAACTGAACTCACCAATCAGTTTCGACGCCTCGGAGGAAGTAACCCAAGTGCATGGACAGTAAGACGTCGGCTTGCTGAATCTAACTTAAAACCCCTTAGACCTGCAAACGGCCCTAAACTGGAGCGTGGGCATCGTATTTCGAGACTAAGGTATGCCCAGAGCCACGTAAATTGGAGTATTGAAGATTGGTCAAAAGTTATGTTCTCCGACGAATCAAAATTTATGCTCTACAAGCACGATGGAAGACACAGAGTGTATCGAAGACCAGGGGAAAGATTCAAGCAAGCATGCATCGAAGAAAAAGTAGCCTACGGTGGTGGGTCTGTACTTGTGTGGGCCGGAATTTCTTCTGAAAGTCGCACAGAGCTGGTGATCATAGAAAACGGCTCTTTAACTAGCGTAAGATATGTGGAAGAAATCCTCAATGATCACGTTGGTCCATTTATGGTCAATTTAGGTGAGGATGCTATATTTATGCATGACAATGCCCGACCTCATACAGGTAGGATTGTGAATGACTACCTTCAAGAGATGAACATTACTCGTATGGAGTGGCCAGCGCGCAGCCCGGATATCAACCCGATCGAGCATGCTTGGGACGAGCTAGGCAGATGCGTAAAACAACGAAACCCTCCCCCAATCACGCTTCGTGAGCTCAAAATTGCTCTCACAGAGGAATGGGAGAATATTCCCCAAAATCGTATAAGGAACTTGGTGTACAGCATGCCAAACCGCGTAAACGCAGTAATGGAAGCACGAGGAGGCAATACGAAGTATTAAAATTCAAGAAAATCGTAATAAAGTTCAAAAATTTCATGTTTCCTATTTTTGTTTTAAGGAGAGATCAGCAGTTTTTTCTTTATGTAATTTTGTGTTAATAAAATGTATGGTGACTCATATTTTTTTTACTTTCATTTAAGGAGTATTACATTGTCTATTAAATACAATTTATTGCATTAACCTATCATTTTTAGTTTCCGAGATTTTTAACATTCTTTAAGTGACCCGGATTCATTGCTCTCGAGTGTATTATAGTATCTAAGGCTTTATAATAATATTATTGGTTCTAAAATATTTACTTTTACTGAGAAATTGGTGAATATAACCGTTTGGGTAAAACCGTCTTATACTACAAGTTTATGGAAAAATATAGTCTTCATATTTTTAGTACTAGCTTAATTAACAACGCAGAGATTCGATTCCTGAACTATTTTTATTAATATTTCTATCTTCAAATATGACTGAAACCCTCGTCGACAGGCAAGTCTGACTGCACTTATCCGGTTTTTTAAACAAAAAAAACCATAATAAGTATATCTACTGATTATCGACAGGATTGGTAATGGCAATGCAGTTCTATCTCTCTGAAATAAATATTTCTGCATCACACTTCAATCTAGATGCTCGTCATGCAGTCAATAGACTGTAGGTAATGAAATTTCCAACTACATCAGGTATCACAGATTGCGTCCAATATGTAGGGGCTGACGGGAACACGTGGCTCAACCATCATAACTTGACCATCAGCTAACCTTATTTGTACGAAGTATTGTGCTGGATCAATAATAGGCGGGTGAGGTGAAGGAGGTCTTGCTTCGCTGGATGAGTATCATAGTCATGTATTTTATGCTATTTCTTGCGCTCGCAGGCAATGAAAATGACATGCGGGGAGGTTATTTATCCGCAATCATGTCCCCGTATAGGGACAGCGAACGAAAAATGAGACTACTAACTACATTTGGGAAAAATGTTTTGACTTATAATTTAAAGAGTTTGAAAACATAGATAAGTAAGTAACTTGTTATAATTCTATAAGGCACCTTGAAGTCAAATTTTTACGACTACGCAACGGCAGACTGAAGATGGTTGATGGTTAAAATGAAAATCAATAACATAAAAAATGGATGAACAATTCTTTTTTCGTTCAGTTCAATTCAAAAGGCCTAGCGAAAGGTAGAGGTCTATACATACAGGTATGTGTTCTGACACATAGCAGTCATTTTTGTAGCTACCAAACCGAAGCGTCGACCTGGAAATGTAGAAAATTCTGTTAAAAGCTTTTACGCCTCTGAAATATCGTTGTGCCAATTTCTAGTTCATTCTGTCGATTAACATAATATCATCAAATTCGGAATCGATATTTTGGTAGGTTTTTCAGGAAAATTTGATTTTGAACTTTATGTTAGTGAACAGTTGGTATAATATTCAAGCTTTAAACTAGGAGGTGTTGTGTGTAAAAGCTCTAGATAAATATTTTCCTACTAAAAGTAAACATGCGTTTCCAACAATTTGCAACGCAACGTACGCAAAATGTGCGATCAATTTCTACCGAAACGCAGCAATATCCGGGAGATGTGTCAACAAAATACAATCTGAGTGTACATTCACATACATACATTATTGTATAGGTACCTATGTACCTGTATAGAGGTATGTATACACTACATAAACGAACGCCCCCTTAGGGCGACATTTCATTGATCCCTACGCAGTCATTGTCCCCGCCATAACTACGAGTGTCCCCACTAACGTTCAAACTGCATTATTTTACTGTCGTTTTATAGCATTTATTTTCATACTTTCCAAAATCTTATACCAATAATTTGATAGAAAGAAGTTAGGTTGAACATAAGTAGTCGTTTCTGATTGATATTTTACGTAGAAGTTATTGTTATTGACACAACAAAAATCTATGGAGGCAGCATCTCACCCTCTAATTACCTGCTGACTATATAAAGAGACTGTGGGAAAATAGTAATGTTATAGACAGTTCAAACTGTCACAAAATTCTAAGAGGCCACGAACGAGACTAGTGTATAAAATGGACTTACGAGCTCAGAAGCTTTGTTTCCTAAGCCACAGAACATCTACCTAATAGTATTACGTACCTTAGCCTACGCCTTATAGGTTACATCTTACAATCCCGGGTTTTTCAAGAGAAACGTGAAGAGGCATATCGTCGTTGCGCCTGACAAGTTCCATATGTGCATTTTTTCGATTTTTGCATATTTATGATCTCCGTCTAAATCTACACATGCTAGTAAAATCCGTTGTGTAATATTTAGCTTAGAACCAATTTTGCAAAATTTCATATGTGTTTTAAGCTTTGGAAAAAAACGTTATGTGCACGCACGCACATATGGAATATGCGATCTTGCCAATATCGCGCGGAAAACATGATAAATATGACACAATATGGCGGCAAACATGGTCTAATGTGACGTTAACCATCATTTTAATTACTATTGAAAAGAAAAGTGTGTCGAAATTCGTAAGCAATGTGCTTTTTATTTATTTATTATCATTATTAGATAAGTTTTGTTATGGACTGAGCCCTACCCACAATATAGGGGCCACTTTTCGGTCTTACCTGCGAGTGGTGCTCATGCTGATTAAATGATGAGGTAATGACGAAGAGAAAAACAAATAAAATAAATCACTACGCACTACTTTGCCGTCTGGTCAACGTTGTCAAGTGGGATGGCACCTCATTGTTCTGTTCGGGGACCCCACGTATTAACAGCATTTTCCGTCGACTGCGAAGCTCAATATTGTCGACCTGCTTAGCCAGCACTTCTATTTGCTTCCGAAACAGAGTGAATATGTTGACAACATTATCCCTGAAAGAAGCAAACTCCGCCGCTATAGTTGTCACATTCGGGGAAATGGCCGGATTCTTTCCAGGTTTTCGGATCTCAGCCTCAAAATGAGACATACGCTCCTCGAAGGCATCCATGATGGCAGAGAAGGACTCCGGTGCAGGCTCCATGACGGCAACTTGATGTACTGTCCAAGTGATGTGATGGGAATGTTTACAGTAGCTAATATGGAGTGGAGATTACACTTGGCTGGTAGGTGTTTACACTGTGATTAAAACTTCACAAATCTTGATAGAGGAAAGTTAATTGTACTATTTTTAGTGATTAAAAGTTTAAGAGCAAAAACAAACACGTCTGGTTTCATCTACCCTTTTTTTTTTTTTCAATCGTATTAATAATACGTCGTACAATAAGGCACAAACCCCTACCAATATGAAAGCTTATAAAAATAAACGGCCCACAGTTCCCTGCACTTGCACTGTTCCGGTCGCGGTAGCGGTCGCAACAATGGCGGGAGGGAAGTGCAAAGAATTTACGAGCTTAGACAGGCTACCATTCACGACTGATCCTGGCTCCATATAACAACGCACTTTAGGTACACTCCATAGCTGAACGAGCATCTCATCAAACTCGAGATAGAACTGAGTCGCAAAGACATACTAGACAAGTGCGAGGTCCAAATAAAGGGTATCTTCACATAGGGCCTGGACACATATCTACGGTACGGCGCCGGCCGCCGTGTCACGGCGCGGCGCCGCAACGAGCTACACGGTGCGGCGTCGTGCCGCGGCACGGCGCACATAGAGGTATTTGCTCGATTTAGGCGGCCAAAATTATTTTAATGCGTAATTGGTATCTAAACAAGGTAAATAAACCATAAAAATAAAATTTTATTTTAATAATACTATATTTTCCAAAAAAAAAGTCACTAGTGACTTCATCAAAGAGTGATGAAGAAACTGAGAATTATAATTCTAAATTTCTTCTTCGCTCTTTGATGTATTTTAAGATAAAAAACAATTCAATTTGATATTATTATTATTTGATTTGATTATTCTTATATTTTTTTTAATAATTTGATTTTTAATTTCGATAAAGGCCCAATGTAACATCCATTAGTGACTGTAACTGAGCTTTGGCACTGGTAATCTTTACCGTACACGATTCTTGAAGTAAATAACATTTTCTTCTTGGCTTTTTCGATAGCACGGAAAATTTTCTTATTGGTCTTTCTTATAATTTCGTATCGTTCTTGTGTCAAATCAACATCTATAAACATTTGCTAAGCTTGTATTGGTGTCAAAGAGGGCTGCTCTTTACTGGATTGCGTATGCAAAAACGCCTTTCTATATTTAGTTGCTCGTGTTGAGGTGCTAGTGATATATTTTAGTACACTTGATGCATCATTGTTACCGGATTTTCCCAGTCCTACTTTCACAGGATGTATTATAATCTCCTTTCCAAAGTTAGGGTGCAGTTCTTCAGTCTTTCGCCTTATGCTTCTTTCACTTGAGTCTCTGAACGACTTGGATGGTCGACCTGGTCTTTTTTGTGAAGTGCCAACAACAGGTATTTCAAAAGTGCCCTTTTAATTAAGTTCAATCAATAAAATCCGCCTATAGCAGTTCACTGCTGGACGTTAGCCTCTCCCAAATTGAGCCACAACACAAAATTAAGTTTTATTTTATAAAATTGTCTTTTTTATATATATTATTGTTCATTTCTGATTTGAAATGGGAAAAACCACGTTTCAAATTAAGAATTTGGTCGTTAAGGTAACCCTCACATGATAAAAGTTTATCTTTTAAATAGTTTAATTTGGCATCTAAAGTAGACAAATTTTCTTTCTTCATGAAGTCAAATAAGTATTGTAGAGTCACAACTCTTACTCCTGATGCACCCTCTGAACCTAAAACAAACATACGCTATGTAGAAAGCTGCTAATAAATATTTCCTATTTTAGACGAGATTTAGCTGAATGTCTTTAATCCCTCAAAAGTGTATTTATCCGGACGTTTCCGGAGATGTTTTTCATTGCATTTACTAAAAAAAGAATCAGATAATGATCTATAATAAAAATTACAGCCGGATCTACCCCGATACATAAACAAAAACACTAGCAAAGAAAAAATATTAAAATAAATTATGGTATGAAAATGAGTTTTTTTACATTATAAACAAAAATGTAGTTTGAAAGTTTATCATAATTTTATTTATGTATTTTGTAAGTCTCTTACCTTGTTCATCTGACTCCATCACTCTCAATTCGTAAGAAGTACTTGAGAATATAAAAATACACTTTGAAAGTTTCATGTTTAAAAAAGTGCTGACAACAGAAAAGTAAACTAGTTGTAACGATCAAATTGCGACTGATGCTACAGGGACGGGGTGCGCGGTATGAAATAATTAAATCATGGATATAGTGCCCGGGTTCATACTTTATTCGTGGAACTCGTTTTTATGAATGTATTAGTGTTTTTGATAATGGGACTTTTGGCCGCGTAGATCGTGCAAATACCTCTATGTGCGGCGCCGCAACCGGCTAGACGGTACGGCGTCGTGCCGCGGCACGGCGCACCGCGCGGACACTCATTGCACAGCACCTGCGCAGTTTTTGTTTTGTATTGCATAGTGCGCACGTGTTAATTATTTATGAGTGAAATGGCTGATAATTTAGATACAGACTATTTAATTTCATTAGTGGAAGCACGTCCCGTTCTTTGGGACAAATCATAGGACGAATTTAAGGACAAAAATTTAAATGGAAAGAAGTCTGCTTGAATATTATTCCGTCTTTCGACGAGAAGGACAACAAAGAAAAAATACAAATCACTATTTCTTTGATTAGAATAAAAAGTGACATTATAAAATTCTTTTATTTCTTACCTTATAGTTAAACCTAACATTTACAAAGGCTCAACCGGTTTCCTGAACCCGTATTTATTTTGTATACAAGGTGCTATCTTAGATAGCAGTTCTTCAAAACTTGATATGGACATTCTAAAATATTCGTAAAATTTGTCTTCACGATATATTTTCAGTGCTTCATATTTCCTCTTAAAATGACCTCCATCATGATTTATGGAAAGATATGGATTCACCCAATATCTCCTACGATTCTGTGGGATGGTTGTAGCCATATGCCTGTGCGGCGCGCCGTACACGGCACCGTGCTACGGCACGATGCCGCCCACCGTACACGGCACCGTGCTGCGGCACGACGCCGCGCCATGTTAACGGTAGCGGCGCCGCGCCGCCCGTCACACGGTGGCCGGCACCGTACCGTAGACATGTGTCCACAGCCTTACACACTTCAATCAAGGAACACTAGAACACGCCAACCACCCTCACACCAGATGAAATGCTCTATTTTTAGCAAAGTGATGGAAGGACCTCCGACGGTGGTGTCGATTTTATGGTAAAAATTTACCTCATTAGCAGTGGTGTGGAAGTCAGCAGTGTATCAGCTCGGGTAGCATATCATATACTGGAACTCATCGACAGGAACTCCCTGAATGTGATACAGGTGTTTGCCACTACCTCGAGAAGCACGAAAGAGGCAATCGAGGCTGTGTATGAAGACATAGCAAAGATATTTCAAGGCACTGCCAACTACAATGTTAATGGGGATTATCAACGCCAAACCGTAGGGTATAAGGTCGCGGCAAAACCGTGATACGGAATGACTGAGGCACATACCTACTTTTTGATTTTCCCTCCAATCTCAGGGTCACTTCTTGGTGAATTCTTTTTTTAATATGAGGCCCCATAGAGAGATTTGGTGAAGCCTCGACAACGTCACAATTAATGAGAAAGTCTTTATCATAACGGACAAAAGCGATGACCTTGTGATTGTCAGGTGGTTTAATGCAGGTGGTGATCACTGACTTGTCCCAGTATTTTCAGAAAGAGCCCAAGTAATAAAGTCTATTCTTCGACCTACTATGCTCCACATAGAATTGGGATCCGAAACGTTTCAATTGAAACTTAGAAATCGTTTCGATTTGCTAGAAACCACTGACAACGATAAAACCGACACAGGGGTAAAAACGTTACATCAAGTGCTCGAAGGTTTTTGTCCAGCAATGGCAAAAAAGGTGTTCAAAGCTCGAGACTCTCGAAGTTATGAAGATTATACAGGAAATGAGACCTACGCCTGCGTATTCGTCAGAACGGTTTGACCATAACGTCAAAATTCTAGAGCTGATAAGACACGACCTCAGACGTAATAACACCAGGGTTTTCGAGGCTACGATTGAGTAGAACAGGGGCACTAAGGTCTGTACCCAACAGTTCAACAGCAGCAAACAGCCTCAGGTAGCCAAATTGTACCCTCAAGGTTAATTTCATTAATATTCTCGAGGAAATGGACTGCTTTTACAGATACCTATAATTATCACGGTTTCATTAGCCTAGAAATGATGGTCACAGGGATCCATTAACGCACCAATGTTCCAGATATCGATCAGAGCAAAGTCAGCGCGGCTCTCGAGCAACACAAAAATAATAAATCCCCTTGAGAGGACGGAATTAATAAACAACACCTTAAATTTGGTGGGACTCAGGTCCTTAAAGTGTATTAAATTTCATTCTCCGTCTGGAACAGACGGCTAAAGCGGGGAAAGAGAGTGTGGTGACTCTGATCTTAAAAAAAGGTGACAAGACCTGCCGCATGTCACTTGTGCGCGAGCCATGTTTACAAGTTATTCTCGAGAATAGTGTCACAAATTGCCTCACCGTAAAGAAACGACGTAGCAGGGACTAATCCTAGTCAAAAGATTGAGGCTTGTGGTTGCCCAGGAGTCTACATACCTTGAAACCTGATTTGAAACAATGTCATCCGTCAGAATACCAGAGTTGTCGACATAGCTCTTAGAGCATGCGTTTTGATGGTAGGTACACATGTATAGAAGAAACGATAGCCGAGCTTGATGAAGGTAGGATAGGACGATCCCCTTTCTGACGGCTCGACCGCCTGAAAAGGTCACAAAGAGTGACTGAATGCGGAAAACGCAGGACCGTATGTTCCAGTGTAATTTTGATTGCCTGAATATGATAAACTAATTAAGAATAGGCATAAAACTGACCACGGTATCTACAGACATAAGATCGTACGTAATTATTCAAAAGTTTAGGCTCCATCTATTTTGTTCTGCACTCGGCTTTGGACTCGTGTAAGTGGATTAAGGACTTTATGTTTTAATTAATACTAATACATTACAAAAAGACCGACCAATAATTGTGAAAATGAAGGTAGTACACTGAATGTTTAATACCGAAATGTCACATAATAGACTAGTTTTTGAGAAAACAGTGTTAACAATATCCCTTATGTGCATGAAAATAGCACATGAATAATTTGCATGCGCAGTGCGAAAACAGGTATGTGCAGATTTTCAGAAAAAAGTAATTAAATCTTCAAATATATGCAACATTGCATTTCAAATGTAAATCTTACATTTGTAAAAAATGAATGTTCATAATACTGCATTTACAGATTTTTGATTTCTTACACACTTTTTGAAAAAACATGTTATTTTGAGTTTCCCAAAACCTTGTAAAAATCACATCTGGAACTTGTCAGGCGCAACGACGATATCACATGGCCGCCAACTTGAGGACCACTCAAAATGTCAGAAGTCTTACGGACTATGAGAGTGGCCCGCAATCGCTAGATGAGCCACATCTTTCCATCAGACTGGTGGCGATGTCAATTTGGCGAGCTAAAGATTAAAATAAAAACTTTAACAAATAAACTATTAACTTCTGTGTAATATAAATTCTTTATTCTAATCTCTAAACAAGTAATATAAGTCCGTCATGTGAATAGGAAGTACTTATTAAAGTGACGTAAAACTGGTTTAACTTCAGTCAATTTATGATTTAACTCAACTTCCCCAGCTGTTGAAACAACTATCAACTACAAAGAAACTACTGAAATTGTACCTTCTCAAGAGAAACTTCAACTCAGCATAATTGCTTTCGGCTCAAACTGCTGCTAATAAAAATTAATTGTTCGTAACTTTATTACGCAAGAGTCCTATAATTTCGAGATTTCATTTCAAGTAACTATAGTTTAATGTAATGGACGTTATACTTTCAACGGCTTATTTTATTTTTTTCTGAACTTTGTACAACTGAAGAAGCAGGACGGATTTCATAAAATTCTGCCACACCAAAGACGTTACACACACAGGATTTTAGTGAAACGTTGCGGTTACCTGCTCATTAACTCGACTTAATGAGTACCAGAAAAAGGCTCGTTAATGAAAAGCTACACTTATAACACAGTGATGATCAGTGTTACTCACCAACTAGCGCGAGGTAGCTATGCAGAGAACTCTTTCCCAGGGCGCCTTACTACAGAGATTCCAGTGTGCGTGCAAGGGTAGGCCAGGGCTCTGACGAAAACAGTCAGGTAGGGTGTACACACATATATTTATATAACACAGAGATACACAGAGACACACAGAGAGCTTATTCACTGATAGACACAAATATCACAGGTACACAGAAGTATAGTCAGTGCTTAGGTACTTATGCTACTAAATAGACCACTGCCGCGTGAGCAGGTAACACGGGTAAGCAGCTAACTACACTGTAATAGGGTGACAATTACTGGCCTTGAGTTAAGATGAGAACAGCACAGCCCGAGAATGCCACGTGGAGGCGGCTGGTCCCTCTCAAAACACCTCGCTCATGTAGTCCACGTGTCATTGGGTGTGGTTTTTGCTAACCGCGGACGGGCCGCTTTTCCCCGTAGTAAAAAACCCTGTCATGAAAGAAACGACAAATTAAGATCTTGGCTGCGCGACAGACGACAATCGACCCGCTTTGCAAAAGAAGAAGTGACTCACCAGTTTTCTGGGTAAAATGTAGTAAGATGCAATGCAGCAACCCAATCACAGCCCGCTAGACCATGCGAGGCAACAAATAATCGCGCTTGAGCGAAAAACTGATTCGCGGCACAGTCTCAGAGCATAAGCCAAAGGACCTCCAACTACCCCAAAGCAGGTCTCGGTCAAAGTCCCGTCTTTCACGAAAAATCTTAACAAAACCTGTTCCTTTAAATGCGAAATCGATTCGTCCTCGAACTTATGACATCCTGTCATTCTGACAGCAGAAATGTCACCACTGACAACCGATTAAAAAAAGATAACTCGACTATGCTGCTTTCACATCCTGAATACTGCATCTATAGAAAATAAATGCTACACACTGTATAAGTCTGCATAACAAACTTTTAAACAGCCGTCTATAGTCTATACAATAACATAGACAAACACAGAGAGACAATCTCCGACTGGTCGTATCAGTCTACTGCGTCATCCTACACCTTGATTAAAAGCCTTTGTTTCTGAGAAAGCAAAGCTAAATAAGAGTGTTTACTTTCCACTCGCTACGGGTGCTGAAAGTTGTCTCTAATAAGTCTGTTAGCAAGTTTCTAACACTACTCCATAGCGACTGTGAGTCGCATTGCCGTATAAACTAAATTTATAGCTATAGTGTTAGACCGAGTGGGTTAGTTGCATCAAAGGGGATAGTTTTCGCCACTTACATTAAGAAGTTACTGGCAGTTACACTTGACATTTTGCATTAGATTAATTAATCTAACGAAATTACGAAGTAAGTCCGAACTTCGTTTTAAGATTTACGTGTAGTTTTCTTAGCTAGCTTCGGAAGGCACGTTAAGCCGTTGATCCCGGTTGCCAGTAAAATGGCAGTCGTTAAGCCAAGTTGAACGCCTTTATGGGGCGGCTTGAAAAATTTTAACAGCTGGCAGTCACAGGTTGTGACTGCCAGCTGTTAAAATTTTTCAAGCCAGTGTGTGTCAAAATGTGGGCTTATATTATTACTCTGCCTCTGCCTACCACTTCGGCGATAAAGGAGTGACTATATGTTTTTTTTTTTTTTTTTATATTCAGCTCGCCAAATTGACGTCGCCACGATGGATAGCCGTGGCGCATCTTGCGATGGGGGGCCACTTCTTACAGCGGTCCTCAAGTTGGCGGCCCTGTGATGTGCCTCTTCACGCTCCTCTTAAAGAACCCGGGGTTGTAAGATGAGGGAAACACGTGTGCGGGCAGGTCGTTCCAAGTTTTTATAGTTCGACAGAGGAACGATCTTTTGAAACGCTCGGTTCTGGCGAAGATTCTCTCCACTGTGTATGAGTGGCATCTCTGCCCGGCACGCGTTGTTCGGGATCGGAAAGGTGATGGCGGGATCAGATTGAAGAGCTCTTCAGAACATTCGCCGTGATACATTCGGTAGAAGGCAGCCAAGGACGCTACGAAATGTATGTGTAGTTTTCTTCAGTCTTACGGATCAGCTGAATAGATTACAAGTCACGAAATTATGCACAGCAGCCAGCATGCCTTTGACGAACTTAGGCCTGGTTAGATTTTTTTTAACGCGTCTAGCATAATCAACCTGCACCAGAATCAAGCCGAATTTTATATTTGATAGGGCGCCAAGTACTTTTTGCCATGGAAATAATGCAATTGTTCCCTGTCCGTCATTATGATGCTCTGCCACTTTATTTGCATTAAAATCACCCGGTCAATCTGAACCCTAGGTGGTTCTAGTTCGGAGACAACATTTCTTTCAACAAAACCAATTTCATCACATAGAAAATATCATCGTTATATTGTCAAAACCGTTACATTGTAATCTACTTTGCGATATAAACTGCCGATATTTTACAATCTAACGTTTTTATGTTGAATTGTATACTAACGAAAATAAATAAATACAAAAATCAATACCAATAGGGTACCTATTGGACGCTTGACAGTCGCTGCCGCGACCCGCTCGCTACGCTCGCTCGCCATCGTGCGTTAATGGTCACTAGTCTAACCAAACCTAAACAATCATTAAGGTTACCATCTATTATGATTCATAATGTCTTGATAATTTACAATCTAGCTAAATAGATTACTATCTACGGTTTTCTTTTTCAATTTTACGGTGACATAGACTTGTTTCAGCATTCAATGTTGTGTAAAATGTATGCTTTATTACCTAAACTTATGTGATAAAAAGCAACTTCTGAATTATATTGTCTAGGGGGAGCAAATTGCGTCTTACTTAGGTAGTTTTAATGGGCGCCTTAACAATGGGCCGAAAGATTTCTCAAGATGTTAACACTTTCGATTTAGTTAGTCAGTTCCTCCCCGTCTGGGAGAAAACTTTGCACTCTCGACTTCTCTTGGCGCATTATGACTAAAGTTACGTGTTTTTGCCTTACAACAATTTACTAGCGCCCAGTTTTTACAAGCTATAAACATTTAAAGCCCGTAAAAAAACGCGATTTAGCCCCAAGACAATTTAGTGATAACAAAAATAAAATTGCCGGCCTATTTGTTCCAAATTTAAGATAAAAGGTTTTTAATTGAATTAGGTACATATCTACAATTAGTAAAGTTTAGGTAATTAAGTTTAGACATTTATTATCCGATGAATTCCCAAAAGGATGATTTAGATTACATTGGATATTAAATACTTATCTATGTTTAATTTCTAATTAAGTTTTCATCTAATGTATCAAGAAATAGCTTATTTAATATTTCGCAATTATTCTAAACTGGCCTATGCCCGCAGCTTAACCCATGTAAAATATTTTCTCGTCTCTGCTCTCTCTCTCGTCTCCGCAGGTATGAGTAGTTCCAGACTGTAATCTATGCCTGTACTAAATTCCAGCCAGATTCGTTCAGCCGTTTGAGCGTGAAAGAGTAACTAGCATCTACACATCCACACTCACAAACTTTCGCATTTATAATATTAAGTACCTAAGATGTGATTAGAATCTAATGAGTTTTACCTACACTCAATTAGTCGAACTTAATTTAATATTGTAAATAACTTGATACGAAGGCAAATGCCTTTATCTTCATAGTAAATCTATTAATTCATATTTAGTACACCGCATTTGTCTTGTCGCTTATTTGATGCTGTTGGGGTAACACATGGCGATTAAGTAGACAAAGGTAGAGAAATTGTTTATCTTGTAGGTTGATCTTACAGGCCCTATGTTTTTGAAAACTCTTTCTATCAAAACATAATATTGTTCTCTTAACAATCTGATATCCCATTATCTTCTTCAAAAAATAAATTCAGAAGTGGAGCACCATTTCAGTAAATTTACAACAATTTAGAAAATATTACAACACATTTGTACTATTTAGGAAAAAGTTGTATCTAAAACTGTTTTGTAAGCCATCGATATTTATAGAAATAAAAAAAAACCGGCCAAGTGCGAGTCGGACTCGCGCACGGAAGGTTCCGTACCAAAAAACGACAAAAAATCACGTTTGTTGTATGGGTTCCATACAACAAAGGTGATTTTTGTCGTTGTTCATTTTTATGAAATTATTTATATTTAATGTAAATATACAGCTCGAATTTCTGTAAGCATTACAAGCGTCTACTTCTTTTCATTATTAATCTAAAAATAAAATGGCAAAAAAATCATGTTGGGAGCCCCCCTGATGATGAGAGCCCCCCCATGAGACTTCACCGACCGTCTTTCTGTCTGTATGTCTATCCGTCCGTCACGAGGCTATATCTCATGAACGGTGATAGCTAGAGAGCTGAAATTTTCAAAGATTATGTGTTTCTGTTGCCGCTATAACAACAAATACTAAAAACAGAAAAATAATAATAATGGCTTTTAGTTTCTGCATCAAATGATGTTGATGAGACACACTGTATTCGTTAATTAATATGAACCAAGTCATTTGGTAGTTTTACGCCGACGTGTCTTCGCCGAGGACTATCGGCCTCCATGACCGGGGGTCTGAGGGCGGTGAGAGGGTTGCTCGCCGTCCTTACAGAAGCAGGCCCATGACGGCAGCTTGACGTGAGGAACTCACGCACGCCCCCCCTTGGAAGCGGGATCACACCCGAAACCCCCCCAAGGACGCGGGATAGCACGCGAACCACCCCCTGGGCGAGGCCGCAGTGGCGGCCGTAGGTCTGTTGGGAGTCCTGGGACATCCTTCCGAGGGCTTATCCGGGGCTCATAACCATAGGCTGTTGGGCGTTACGTGAGGGTTTTTTAGTCGGTAGGAGTCCGGCATAGCATCCATGAGGATTTTCCCTCACGTAGAAAAAAAAAGGAGAAGAAAGAAAATCCAATAGGCACCAACTAAAAGTTAAAAGGTACTTTGTGTGCAGTGAGTCAATCCGTAATGATGGCCCTATTAACACTAATGTAGGTAAGTATCGAAAACTCCTATAAAAATGTACGTGTTTTCAGTATCAGGTCACTATTACGTAGATTTTCTCTTTATACTGTGCTATTACGAACCGTTTCTTTTCACTGAAATCTGTTCAATTTATTTTACAGCGGCATGAACTTGTAGGGTTCTGCATGTGGTAAATAACTAAACGCAGAGAAATCTATAGAAAGCAAGCAATATGTGGTCATAAAGTTGGGACTTTAGGCTGAGCCTCCATAAAGTGTATAATATAATATAATTATAGATACATGATTATAATCGTTTATACGATCAGTTTAATTTTTGATGGTATTTATCTCGAAATAATCCAAGATCTATATTTTGCATAGCATACAAAATAGTATCTCAGAAACAGAATACTTTTTGACCCGGATACAATTAATATCAACTTTAGGTTGATGTCAAGGATGCAAATGTCAACTCCATCAGAAAAAATAGTTATCTACACTAATAACAATATAAGGAAAACTTTGTATTTTTTTTATTTATGATGTAATACTCGGAGATTTTAAATTAAAAAAAATCTTTCCACAATGATTAACCACGTCGTTGGCTAATTAATATTGCCTCTTTCGGGATCAAAACAGAGAGAATGGGATTAGGTTGAAGAATTCTTCAGAACACTTGCCGTGATATAGGCAGCCAAATGAACTATGTTCTTTACTGCGAGGATTTTCGTCACCTGAGGACAATCAATAATCTCAATACTATAAGAAAAATTTGTATAGCCAATGTAATGGCAGAGCATAGCGCACACCTGTATTTTTTATTAACATCCTACCACCTATGTTCACAAAAGAATAAATTAATTATGAATTATGAATCAATATTACGTCTCCGCATGGCATCTATCACATATAGTAAGTTCCACGCGGGGTCATTAAAAAGGTGAAAACAGTACTTATTCGCCGCAAGAACGAATCGCAACTCGTACAGCAAACATGTGTTTGCTGTGTACAAAATGCAGAAACAAATGATGTAAGCCATACCTTCTGAAGAGAGGGTTGGGGGTAGGAACTAAAACTTTATGGCTGTGTTTTTCTGGTATTGAAATCGATCAGGTTACCTGGACCCCATTGGGAGATGCGACTCAGATCCTGGTCGAGATACGCCACGAGTTGCCGCCTCTTTTCTTTCTTGTCGTTGTGCTCCTTGTTTGGATGGCCAGAGTAACTCCTTGCAGAGTGCTATAATCTGCATAACTGACATTAATCTGTAAAAAGCAGGAACCCCGTATTATCACAGAGGACTCATTTTCTATGGCAGTCCACTGCTGGACGTAGGCCACCCCAATTTACGCCACAACATATCTATTGGCTGCGACCATTTATTTTCTAGGTCGTCAGACCATCTGGCACATGTCGCTATTTAATTAGTTCTGAAAGGAAACTACTGAATACATAAATTCCCGATCTTATATGTGGCAGTTGCCAACAAAACTATAGCGCGATTTAGTTTTAAAGGTTAACGCCATCTATTGAGCGAGAGCGTAAACTATAAACGGCATTGTGTATGATTTAATGTTACAGTTCGTAATTAAATTCTTTGTTCTAATTTATCCTGTGAACAACGACAATGTCTTAGACATAAGTATAATATACAGTATTTCTTCGACTAGTCTAATGGGCTTAACCAGAGAACTATAAATTCCACCCGCCCCCATTCTAAAAGGATAATCACACAGACAACTCCGAAGCAAATGGGAATTTACAGCTCCCAGGGTGAGGCCTAATTGACAAAACATACTCGATTACAACGCGACCCCTTCAAGTTGGTAGTGAAAATAAATAGCTGTGGGAATGACTTTTCTAACAAAATTAATTAGAGCCACGACAAATTCTGTACGTATTTTTCCAGCATTGGAATTTTCTCGAATAATTTTGCAAAGCACGTGTTTTTAAACCACGATGAAAAACGAGGGGTGTTGTTATAAGTTTGACTTGTGGCATCATAGCCGGTAGCCGCCCATCAGATTGACCAATTTTATAGCGTTTTTTTTGTTCAAACTTTGATGTTATCGAGATGGTTCATAACTATATTGAAGATCATCCCATTCACTAAAATTCATAGGCCCGTTTGATCTAAAATTTGGTATGCAGTTACTTTATTAGTATTTCCTCGGCATGGTAACCTGAAACTTGCTTCTACGTCAAGTAGTCTGCAAGATACTGAACTCCGCAGAAAGTTACAGCAGCAGAAATTATATATGTACGTATATAATTTTAAACCTTATTAGAAACTAGCTGAGCCCGCAACTTCGTTTACGTCACATAAGGTGTATGAAAGGAAAGGTATTTCTTCATCAGAGTCATCAAGCAGCGTCTGAAACTGCCCTGTTTGCTTAATCATAAAAGAGCTTAATGATTTAGTCTATTTTTAAAAATAGTCTTAATCATTAAGCTCTTTTATGATTAAGCCAACACGCCAGTTTAGGTTCACTCACATTCAAAGAAACCCCTACAATTAAAATTTGCAAAATATCTGATTCTTAAAAGTGTTATAACTCTTTTATTTCTAAACCGATTTACATAAAACAAACGCTAAATGTTAACTGGAGCAAACCTCAACACAATAAAAAAAACCGCATTGCAATCGGTTGAGCGGTTACTGAGATTAGCGTGCACAACCGTACAGACAAACAGATATACAGACATACAGATATACAGACATACAGACAAACAGACAAAAATTCTAAAAATCATTGTTTTGGGTTCTATTGCGTTCATAAAGCCCCCCTATAATATTTTTTCTTATTTATCTTCCATGTACAGACAGCGACCTGTTACGATTTTATTATATGTATTGATGATTGATTTGACCTTTTGTTGGGATTTTTTCATTTTTAAACTAACACTTTGATGACTACTGAAATCTGCATTACTTACCAAGTTTCTTTCAAATCGAAGAGACAAGCTGCGTAATTTGCATCTGATATTCATATCGATTTCTCCAAGAAATCACTAATTTACTCGTATCTCACTCTAGTTACAATGATCGACGGTTTTTAATAAACTTCGTCTATTTAGCAGAAAACTACACTGTCAACTTTGTCGTGTAAACCAAACTGCAAATTGCTACTCGAACAAACGACAATAGCATGTAAAAGTTTTTGCGAGCAACAGGATATTTTGCATAAAATCTAGTAGTTTGGTACACAAAGTTTTCGCGTCGATGGACTTGTTCAAATTTTTTACATGTAAGTTGTGTAATAAACTTACTTTATATATTAATGGGTTTTATTTTGTTTTAAACATATTTGCTTCTTTATGTTCTTGGGACGGCACTATAAGTCGCTACTCTAGTTTCGGCTGGTACGTAATTAACAAGCTAGGTGCTAGTCATCAAGGGTAAATTGACAAAAATTACCAGCCGTTAACCACAAAATGCCCCTGTTCATTTCGTCATGGCAATAAGCTATATATACCTATAAAACGGGGATAAATGAAAGTGGCAAAATATGACAGTATTATATTCATCAGCCCGTGGAAAAAAGGTGCGACTGAAATATATCATAGATGTCAATGTCAATAACCGGATGCACTAATATGCAACTGTTAGCATACTCTGATAGACCAACAAACAGTATCATTCTGTAAAAACGATCCTGACTTCACTAATTTCGGAAAGATGATAAAAGATACCTAAAGGTCGAAAAAAGTCTCAGGGACCCTGGGTTATGCTTTCGGCTCACTCACTGCCTCTCACACTCACTCACTCTATGCCAGTTGTTACTCTAAAGTAATACTGGCCCACCGCCGTGCCAGTTTGTATTGCGGATGCCTCTCCCACTCACTTACTCTATTCCAGTAGTACTCTAACTCTATAGTACTCTATAGTACTACTGGCATAGAGTGAGTGAGTGTGAGAGGCATCCTCAATACAAACTGGCACGTTGGGCCATAATCGGATTCGTGCTATCTCTTTCGCACCTTTCGACCCCTCAAATAAATCATTATCATCGGAAATTGTTAAAATTAAATTCTTAGCATAAGCGAATAGGTTTAAAATTATTAATACACAATATTAATATTGTATTAGTTATAGAGCTTCTTCTTAAAGAGACAAAATCGCTCGGATCTACTAAATTTCAATACCAGTTTAAATTATAGTCACGCCTTAATACCCGAAGATGCATACTAAACGCTGCTATACGAACTATTGCCGTGTTAAAACGGACAGGCGCAGCTTGCAGAATTGCAGATACCTGCTATTGTGTCAAGCCACTCATAGTCTGAAACTTAGTTTAACGACTGATAATTGGCATTTTACTGGCAATTGGGACCAACAGCTTAGCGTGCTTTCATGATAAAATAATCGTAATAAATAGAATTATCACAAAGCAGTTACCCATCTCCAAACCAGTCATAGCAAAAGATGCTTATCGGATCATGATCGTTTACAGTACACTTGAGCTAACGTGGCTATGAGCAGGTCTATACAAAATTTGATTGTGTATAAATTGTAGTTGTTGAAGATTTCGAGACGATTATACTCGTATGTTTAAAGATTTCTTGATTTTCAATCATAATAAATCGTCACCGTTGTTTTGTTCTTTCTAGTTATTCATTTTAATGGCACAAGATTTAACTTGGGATCAAATTATCAGAAGATGGCTTCAAATATTTAATAGCTTTTGTCCTTTAAAAATCAATTTAAGAAACTCAGAAGAAGGGGTCGCTTATCTTCCATTGGCAGCTGCGTTGAAACAACAGTAGGGATGAAGCTCCTTAGATTTATTAATATCAAGCTTTCTACAATTTTATTGGGTGAACGAATACAGTTACACAAGTACCATACAAGATATTTCGTAGATATTGGAAAATTGAGGAAAATTTTGTAACAACTGCTCCAAAAATAGATATCCTTCACGTTTCGAGAGGTTTTTGATTTCGTAAGTACGACAACAGTTTTTGACTTCGAATTCTGAGAAATTTTAGCAAGACGAATGATGTTGTTTTGGTCGTGTTGTACTGGAATGGGGACTTTTGTTGGGTTTATTTGTTAATAAGATGCTTTCTATCAACCTTATTTGCAACTTCGATACATTGTCTACTACACACAGAATATGAAAACAAATACTAAACTAATAATACCTTTAAGCTATGCCAAAATACATGCATTAGGTAAGCACTCTTCGTCATGATTTTATTTTAGTACATGGTCAATATTGTAAATACAATCATAAAGCAAAGTTTAACCTTCCTAGTATGTAATCCATTTGTGAAATAAGCCAAGTGTGTATGGATGGGCATGGCTATAAAGGTTCTGAGACGGGAACTAAAGAACCCTAAAAAAGACAATAAAGTTTCTTTGATAGTACCTATTATGGGACACTGGTATTGAACAGTTGGCGAAAAATGGTATTACTAGTACTTATTTAGTGTTGGAGAGGTGTACACTTTTTTTCGTTTTTTTTCAATAATATTAGAGCAAATTTTTTGAGTGTAGATACTCTTTGTATAATATGCAGTTACAAATTACAATACTCTCAAGCATCCAGGACAAAAAAAAAGCAAAAGAACAACCTGTAAGGAATCATATTCTTAATGTTTCAGCCAAAAATAATCAAGATTCCTAGATAAATAACGCGACAACATTCTTCACCCCTTTCTCCCTCATTTTCTATACCATCAAAAATACTCTCGACAAAAGTTGTATTTTAAATCAAAGAACACGTGTATCAAGTTTGGTACAAATCTGTTAAGAAATACCTACGTTGCATAAATACATACGATCGAAAGCAAAATCGTCCATACTGCCAAATCGGAGGCTCTCGTTCGCTCTGCTCGCTCATAATTCTACTATTGCTTGTAAGTTTGATGTTCCTGCGTAATTAGCAGTCAGCCTATGCTGTTGAAGATCTCGATTCTACAATCCTAAAATACTTATACGTCACAGTAACACTTATGACTTCGATATTATATATTTTACATTCACTGCCAGATTAGCATGGTCTTTGGGCAGAGCCTGCGAGAAAATAATCATTAGGTTTTTTTATTGTTGAAATGTGATCAAGGGCCTGAGAACGGCGAATTAGCTGCTTTACGTTCTTACTGAAGCAGGCTAAGACGGTAGATTGTCTCTCCACCCCTTATACTATGGGAATAGGATGCAACTTACCCCCCTCCCGCCTTCCCCAGAGAAGCGGAATTACATCCAACTTCTAAGGAGAGGCCGCGATGGTGGTCAAACTATGTGTCAGGTGCCCTGAGGCCATCCTCCCGAGGGTGAACACGAGATTCTTGGCCATAGGTCTTAGACCATATAACACGGGACTAGCCTTTGCGAACCACCGCATACAAAAATATTCTGCCAGTTTTCATAAAAGTGAAGGGGGAAACACAAAGACATATAAAATTTCATTGCATTTAAAAATGTATTAATCGACAAACGCGTAATGGCTGTTGTGTGTTAATTGTTATTGTACAGTCAACTACAATGTAATGTACTAGTTTAATCATATAAAATGATGTACTGATGTACAGGCTTTCCATAAAGCCAAAAGACCAAATGGTCATGTGCAATGGCAGAAAACAATGCTTAAGTAAGGCGCATCCTGTGGTTAGATGATCTAAGCCATAGGTAGATGGAAGTGCACAGTGTGGTTTTAGTCGTTCGGAGACCGGTATGGCATCCACGCGTAAAAGTACTCACGTTTAACTTTTCAAATCGCAAGTAATACTAAACTTAAACTATAAAAAGAACAATGCTCTCTGTAAATGTATTAAATACCTTCAAAGTATTTTAAAAATAACAAACCCAAGGTACAATAACATAAAACGAAGAAATGGCAACTCATATAAATACGGACAAACATCAAGTAGGTACGTTTATTAACTTGGGGTCGACATAAATAACGTTCAATAGCTCCATAGTGAAGTGAAAATACGTCTTCTTTATTTTGTAGTAGCATAGGTGAGCCTTTGCGTTCCCCCTTCATCATTTACGCACCTTAGACCCGATAACATTGAGCCCTGAAATATACAATTTACGACTTAAAAAGAAAACCCCTTATTTATATCTGTGTGAAAAACTTTACAAATTTTCCGGCAGATAAAAATAATATTAGCTAAATTATACCAAAAATAATGAGCCTTTGTTACCTGGTTGTAAATATAATACTACTCTGAAAACCTATATCCGAACATTTAATCATCAAGAATGACAGCTTAATCGTTGTCATAAAACATTGCGGCGTAATTACGTGATACGAAATGCTTTGCAAAGTGTTAATGCATAACTGTCACATCCAAATAAAACCCCCTTTCTCACATCCAAGAGGAAAAGTCATTGGGGAAATTCGTGGGGTGCGACGCACCGGCGTGTTTTCACTCCAGCCAGTGCCGTTTTCGCTTACGCCGCGAGAGGGCGCCATCTGCGCTCCCGTATCGACCACGTGACTTGTTGCTCAAAACACACAATTCTCGTTCACTTACAAAACATGCATCCCGATGCAACTTGACGTTTCTATTATGGTACCGATAGCAGTATTGTCTCATTGCCATGAATTTTATAGCGAGACCACTCTATAACCACGCTAAACTCCTCATGCTATTCAGTTTTGTGCTAGCTGTATTATTCATTGGAGTATTGTTTCGTACAAAAAATAAGCAATCGCAATTCATGATTTCGTACGACATTCAAGATCTCGAGGACAGTACTGAATACGGACTTATGATTAATGAAAGCACAATAGATCCAAGGAAAACGGAAAGAAAAGAATACCTGTACCGGCTTTTGACAAATACGACCCGCTCCCTCATACAAATGGAAATAAAAGCTAGGAGACTGGAGGAAAATATGCGTAGGATTAAGGAGAAGACGGCAGATTTATTGTGGAAGAACAAAGACAAAGCATTGTGGCATATCTTGTTTAAGAATATAAGCAGACATATTTCAATCCGACATGAATTCCACCAGCATGCAAGTTTGAGACGAATAATGCAAGACGCTCACAGCAGAAAGATGGGTCGAAGAAAACTTCTGTTTCGAAGATAAACACTAATAATATCATATCACCTCTAATTATTAAAACAGACAATTTTGTATAATACATAATAATATTTCATGTGAAAGACTTTGAAATTCTGAACTGACAATAAACGTATATAGTATATTAAATCATGATGTGTTTCTTCGGAGTGCGATTGGAACGAAATAAAACGAGTTTATATCACAAAGCACGTATGTACCATGTGTCTGCCTTATTTCTTCATGTACTATTTTATATGGAGCTACTATATCTTCACCTCGTACGGTATTAACGACATTACGCTTGCGGAATTACATTATACGTCACAGAGATCCTGTGCATCGCATAGCTATAGAAATGGTTCAATGCTGCCTCGATAAAGATTTTGTTTCATGCAAAGGATTTTAAGTTTTGTTTCTATTTAAGTAAAATTTATTCATACAAATGGGAAGTAAACCTGTGATAAAGTTATTCTAGGGCAAGAATAACATTCTCGATCAATTAATACAGGGGATCCTGCCGTTTGGTAAAATATGTTTCGTCAAATTTCAGTTCCCTAAAAACTTATCGCATAGATTCATTTCCCAAAAAAATATTTAGCAAATTTATAATACCGCATTTTAATCACTATGTCAAATATTCATTTGGCAACTTTTTACTTTCTCAATTTTTATTAAGTCAAATATACATTAAGCAAATGCATTATTTGGCAAAAAAAAATATTCCAAAAGTATGAAGGTATGATTAAATTTTGATTTTCGAGCGAGCGAAGCGAGCGTGCCGTCGCAGCGGATGGCGAAGCGCCGGAATTGATTTGTATTATAGCAATTTGCCAAGTTTAGAACGCAATTAATTTAGACTGTTAAGAAAATCTTATATGATATGTAATATTTTGGAAAAAGTATGTTAAGCCAAACCATATTTGAATACCTGAATTAGTTGTTAAACAATAAATTGCCATAAATAGTATTGCTAACTGTATAATTGCGAAAAGTGGTTTTGCCGAATGATTTGGGAAACATACTTTGGCATATGACACTTTGGGAAACGTTTTTTGCCAAACATTAGTAAACTTTAATATAGTTCAATTCAATGAAAATATGAGTTAAATTAATCTGAAAATTAACCTTCCAGACGGAGGAGTCTAAGTGGAATTAAAACTAATTTATTGTATCTCTAACTCCATCATGACATACTACCAAGATGGCCACGGTCGAGTCATATTGACAACTCAATACCAGTTCAGAGGGTCTTGTGTAATAGTGAATCTGAGACTTCAGCTTGGAGTACAATAATAAACCACGACCCCCACTCTCCCAGAGACTGTCACCTCATAGTGTTATTCCTTTGCAATTAAAGAAGGGAGGCCTAAAGGATATAATAATGCCACATAAAACTGTTGAATGAACTAGGAAACTGGGTGTTCCCAATGTATCTGATTCAACTACTAATACAGTGTTGATTCAATACTGCATCACGCTCTGAAATTGCAGATCCAAGTGGCACAGTAGTAGAAGTTGTTCAGACAACACGGTGTTTTGTGTCTATTCTTGTGTTGCATTACCACATCCCTAAGTACGAATCTTTTGTTCATCGAAACCCCCCGAACCTACCAAAGCACTTGGCCCGGGCTGCTGTGACCAAGAGTTGGCACCGGCCTTGGTACCAACCCGATGTTTCGCCGGCATGCGCACTATTATGTATTCAAGGTCAACGTAGCCTCAAGCCGGCACCTACTGTGAAAAAGTATACCATCAGACATGTGGTCTTAAACTTCTAACCGACATATTATTAATCTCACTATATAAGTAGTTGACTGATTTCGATGTTTTACGTATGTATTTACTCGATACCTACAAAATATTTTTATATGCAGTGATACGATGTTTGCTCGAATACAATTTTTTTGTGAACAAATAATCAGTCAGGCCAGTCGCTGAAGAGATATGACAAAGACGAAACATAAAGTAACTGTACAAGAGTAAAAGGGACAGGTATGGAACCGTAGATATTATCATGCGTGTGTTGTTACTAGCTCTTCAACATTTATTGTCAGAACCGGTGTAAATAGCGGTCAGAGACACTGTTTTGGAACTGCAATGGCGTGTTGTAAGTTATTACAATTTTACTTTTATATAAGAATACTAACCTAAAGTTGTTATAACATAGACTAACACATTTATAACCTACTAAATATACGAGTGTTTTTACTATGATTTTGTTATTTGAACGTGAACTAATACAGGATATTATGGTATAATCGTTTGAGTAGTGAATAAATTGTAAACAAATGTGTGTCTATCTAATTTAATTAGCTTGAACTTGAAATGGTGAATGTACTTCTAAGAAATAACATTTCAATAGATATTATTGGCATACCGATAGACAAACAAATGCTTATCATTGAACATGGTGTCAAAGTTTATCAAAATAATCAGTATTACACATTATCTTCTTTGATAGTATAATAGTGCAAAAGTAACTTTTTCCTTTTACTTGTTGTATGTGAATTACACTGTAAAATTTACCCATAAATGAAAAAAGATAAGTAATCCAAATACACTCGAGAGCAATGAATCCGGGTCACTTAAAGAATCCTAAAAATCTCGGAAACTAAAAATGCTAGGTTAATGCAATAAATTGTATTTAATAGACAATGTAATACTCCTTAAATGAAGGTATTAAAACTTCTTAGTTATTGTAAAGTTATATCATAAAAAAATCAAATTTGAAAAAGGGCCACTTTCGAAGATGGAACTACGAAATTACAGCATTTGGTGTTGCTTTTGTTTGTAATCTGTCATTTATGTGGGTACATAAACCATGTTGATAGTGCTCTATATTCATTAATCAAGCTGAAATTATGTCGCTTACGCCTGAAGAATGCACCAGAATACTTACAATGCTGGAAACCGGCCGGAGTCAGCGCGATACAGCCAGGACTGTCGGTGTGTCGCTGTCAACAGTACAAAGAGTTCTCCGACGTTACGAAGAAACTGGTTCTAACCTACGCAGACCAGGAACGGGCAGAACCAGGTGTACCACAGCACGAGAAGACCGATACTTGGTGAACACCATGCTTCGAAATCGCTTTCTCACAGGAACTGAACTCACCAATCAGTTTCGACGCCTCGGAGGAAGTAACCCAAGTGCATGGACAGTAAGACGTCGGCTTGCTGAATCTAACTTAAAACCCCTTAGACCTGCAAACGGCCCTAAACTGGAGCGTGGGCATCGTATTTCGAGACTAAGGTATGCCCAGAGCCACGTAAATTGGAGTATTGAAGATTGGTCAAAAGTTATGTTCTTCGACGAATCAAAATTTATGCTCTACAAGCACGATGGAAGACACAGAGTGTATCGAAGACCAGGGGAAAGTTTCAAGCAAGCATGCATCGAAGAAAAAGTAGCCTGCGGTGGTGGGTCTGTACTTGTGTGGGCCGGAATTTCTTCTGAAAGTCGCACAGAGCTGGTGATCATAGAAAACGGCTCTTTAACTAGCGTAAGATATGTGGAAGAAATCCTCAATGATCACGTTGGTCCATTTATGGTCAATTTAGGTGAGGATGCTATATTTATGCATGACAATGCCCGACCTCATACAGGTAGGATTGTGAATGACTACCTTCAAGAGATGAACATTACTCGTATGGAGTGGCCAGCGCGCAGCCCGGATATCAACCCGATCGAGCATGCTTGGGACGAGCTAGGCAGATGCGTAAAACAACGAAACCCTCCCCCAATCACGCTTCGTGAGCTCAAAATTGCTCTCACAGAGGAATGGGAGAATATTCCCTAAAATCGTATAAGGAACTTGGTGTACAGCATGCCAAACCGCGTAAACGCAGTAATGGAAGCACGAGGAGGCAATACGAAGTATTAAAATTCAAGAAAATCGTAATAAAGTTCAAAAATTTCATGTTTCCTATTTTTGTTTTAAGGAGAGATCAGCAGTTTTTTCTTTATGTAATTTTGTGTTAATAAAATGTATGGTGACTCATATTTTTTTTACTTTCATTTAAGGAGTATTACATTGTCTATTAAATACAATTTATTGCATTAACCTATCATTTTTAGTTTCCGAGATTTTTAACATTCTTTAAGTGACCCGGATTCATTGCTCTCGAGTGTAGTTGTTTGTTTTTATTCTAGCGTCCGATTCAATAAATAAATCTTGTGGTTCAGCCAGGGTGTTTTGTAGTGCACGCTCTTATGCAATGGTTTAGGTAGACTCCACAAACGAGAACTCTTCATGACTTTTGGCAACAACTTGAAATGTTACGATTTAGAGTAGATTTTTATGACACCAGTAAGGTGGCATTCGGTTCGCCTTTTGGAAAGTAGCCGTTGTATGAATGGAGTGCATTCATTCCACTCATAAAACGGCTACTTTCCCTGCAAACCGTGAACTTGAATGCAATCATGACGAATCTGGGACATATAGTCACGCCTTTAACCCCGTAGAGGTAGGCAGAGGCATAGTATGCCCACATTTCACCATATACTTTTATGTCCCACGAAATAGGTAAATTTTTCAAGCCGCCTATAAGGCCTGCAACATGACTTAACGATTGTCATTTTATGGACAACCTTCGAACTTTCCTTCTCTACTCAATGAATCGCTTTGTAAAATTGTTCCCTTAGTAGATGAATATAATGAGCATTTTAGTTAAATTGCGTAACGTGATAATTGAAATATAACTACAATAAGTGATATCCAATTTCCTGACATTTCTTGCAATCTCTGTTCTAGATCTATCAATATGTACCTACCAAAATTTATAATACGATTTGTCAGCTCACTAACCAACTTATTTGTTCGTGTCATAAGATAAGCAAAATAAAAGACCAGTAAAAGGTCACGGTATGAAAAAAAAGTGTCAGACACATCAAGCGGGTTGCAATTTATCATTCTTGCCTTGAGGCATGGCTTCAAAGCGTCTGAAACGAGCTCCCTCAAACGAACCCTAGTGATTTTAATCTCACTGTTTAGATAAAGAACCTTTTTGTCGTTGGAAAAATTGGAGAAGTCCCTTTTATATTAAAACAGTATGGGTTTAAGTGAGTCTGTCAAAGTGACTGAAATTGGTGGAGATGAAGGAGGCATTTGATTCATTGGTAACGTTTATTTAATCGTAATAGAAATCACTACCCCGGCTTTCATAATAGGCTTCCAGTTTACTTGCCTAATTGAAAAATTGCCTTTTACCTAATACTTAGAAAACATTGGACATTTTTTGTACATGTTCGTATTGATCCGATATTAAAATTTCATCGACTGTCAAAACAGCTAAGTATACCTAATATATTTTTCTTATATCAAAACATAAAATGTTTGTACACTGGTTTTAATATATTTAACAGAAGGGGCAATTAAACACTACAGGACTCTGCTAAATACTTTATTCTCCATATAGACACACAATAAATTGGACAGAGCTTCGGCTAGTCTTAGTATACAGTACAGAATGACCGACAAATGTGCTCGCACTGTCTTATATAGATGTACATTCGGAAATTGCGTAACTCCTTATGTCAACTGTCATAGTGATTTGAGGCGTGGCGTAACATATAAGAGAAACACGACTATTTTTTGTGTTTTCATTATAGTATCCGCAATACGAACTGGCACGTGGGGCCATAAATCATCGGATTCGTGCTATCTCTTTCGCACCTACACAGTCTTATGGAGCGGGACTTTTTTTCTTTTTTTTTTTTTTTTTAATATTTATTTTAATGGAGCGGGACTCGCACCCATAGTGCTGTGCAGGTAATCTTTTACGAATTCCATAACAGTATCGACAAAAGTAATAAAATGAAAAATTTAAATATGATTTATTTATTTATTTATTTTTATATCAGCATTGATTTATTAAGACAAATGTATTAAATTAAATAAATATATTAAAATAAGTAGGTTGAACAGGTGAATTACTAACTAAAAAAAAATCAAATTTACTAATTTTAACTTTTTTTATTGCTAAAATTTAGCTAATTATTTAAGAAAATTTTATTTGCTATTAATATCATAATAACAACTAAAAGCAAATTACCCACTTAATATCAGATTACGACATATCGAAAATTTTTAAAATATTTTATCGACATGGTTCAACCCCTACAATAAGTGACATTTATGGCCCAAAGTGCCAGTTCGTATTGCGGATACTATAGTAAAAGGTACCTAAAAGGTTTTGTAAAAATAGATTAACTTTGCAGGTTTGGCCTTTAAAGTAGGCTAAAAATAGGTATTTGTTTGTGAAAAATATTGAAAGTGACGACTGTCAAATGTTGAATTTTATGCAGTTCCAGGTACCTATAGATAACTATACCTGTGGATATAAATTAGCAATTCACTGTTTTTTTTTGCAAATTACGAATACTTTTGGTTTGTCTGGTCTTCGAATGCCACAGGGTAATACGCTTAGATGTTAATGAAAATAAAGTAAATGGGATCATTCTTTTGCTATGACATCTATTTTTAAATTTTAAACAGTTTGTTTTTATTTTAGGTAAAGATAAAGGTCCGGGCTACGCGTCTCCATTAGATGCCTTCAAAAATGGACCACGAGAAGATATAATTTATCTGATCTGTGTCCAGCCGGACTCAACAAAACAAGACTATTTGGCTACAGTAGACGTGAACCCCGAGTCTGAAACTTATTGTCAGGTTGGTGAAAAATATCTTTAAAATACGTTTCACGAAATTGGACTAATTTAGTCCATCTTATCTGATTTATAAATAAATCCAACGGGTAAACGATCAACAATTCAATCAATCTTTGTTAATAAGTACAACTTACTGCGAACCTTTGGTATACCTAAAAAAATCTGCCGAGTCACATTTATTCAGACTGACTGAACTTGCCTACTTTTACTATGTAGAAGAGATAACATGAAAAAACAACGCACCGGTAATTTTTTCACATTTATATTTTGTGATTGCGTCAGCATACTAAGTACTTTTCAAAATTATCTCTAAGATAACATGAACATTCTAAAACTAATTACAACTGAAAGCTGACTTCCCAATTTTCCTAGAAAACATATTATTGTTCGGAAAAAGCGACCACATAATTACGTACCTGCTGCTGGTATATTAGCAAATAAAACCTTACGCTCTGCCATTTAGTCCAGGGATGTCGCAACAAGGCAATAACGCACCGGTAATCCAGTAGGATTTCAGGATTTAGGAAGTATTATTGTGTACTTTGCTATTGCTCTTCCAGCTGGAACTAAATTATCTAGCGCGCGAAATGGAACATATTGCTACTGAGATTTGCTAGCAGAATTAAAGAGTGTGATTTGTTTTGTTTTGTATGCCATTACCTGCATAGTGTTGATATTATTTATTTCGCGTATTTCTTACTAAAGACACCAACATCAAGATTCAGCAGTATATACTTACACATTTCATAATACTTTACATTATAAGACAACCAAGCTTTTAAGTATTGAAATCCTCAGGGATGTTAGATGACAGACTTCTACCGGCTAAAATCACAAGCCTGCAGCTGCTGTCCACAAATTATAATTAATATTCTTAATTTTTTGTTTCATTATCTTAGGAAATTGAGTATTTTAGTAATATGTCTGGGACTTGTTTTGTTTGTAGTCCTATTTTGAGATAAAGGAAGGTAATGTTTTATAATAAATGTACCCTATACCTATACCCTACATTACTTACCAAAATATTGTATTGTATAAATTTACAGATAAGCACAGGATCACCTTGAACTGACATTACATACATTCAAATTAAATACCTTTACCCAGTTTTGCGTTTTAAGCAGGAATTCAATATTTTTGAGTACTTGTCATACAATCTTTCTTTCAGTACCGGAAAAAAAAATTGACTGGAATATTTATATTTAGCAACATTCTTTTAGGTTATACATCGCACCTATACTGGAAGCCTTGACGATGAGCTGCATCACAGCGGGTGGAACGTCTGCTCTAGTTGCCATAACGACCCCACTTTGAAGAGAGACCTCCTCATTTTACCTGCATTGAAGTCTGCTAAAGTTTTTGCTATCGATGTTGGAACTGAACCCCGGAAACCCAGGCTGTATAAAGTAAGTTTTTTTACTGCACTATGATCATCCATCGATGACTTATTGATTGACTTTCAAATATGGATATGGGCAAAAATCAACTAAGTGGAGCCGTATGCTTCTGTGCGATATCATTAGCATATACAAATTACAATGGCTGTGACTAACCAGAAGAACCACGGTATCTAAGGCCTTTTATATACCCAACTTACATTTTAAAACTATTGAGGTATAAAAAACACATTTTAAACGCCACGTTAGAGCGACAAATTGACGTGCTAAAGAGTATGGGTGATTCTGGTAATAAATTATTAACTAGAAAGCCATTTATTTATTATATAATGTTCACACTATTACTCCTTGGTCGTAATTTAAAGTCTAAGTTGGAAGAAATCCTTATTTACGGGTTTAGTTTGTTTTCCAAGATTTATGATTCAATTTTACGAACGACTTGGCAAGCGAACGGTCGCGTCAAGATTAAAGAGTAAACAAATTGTTTTCGTACTTTGGAATGCAGTTTGCAGTTTGAATGCAGCGGTAGTTTGAACGTTTGGTACATGCCGATATAGTGAGGCGAGCGGGTAGTCGTAAAACTGAATTTTTATGTCAACAGGGGGAAACTTTTTTAATTCCTCGCCATTTTATGTTCGGGATTTTCAGCTGGCAACTACTTTATTGAGTGAACATAAAACTGAAACAGGCGTTTATTCGTTAAAGAAACTTGTTGATTTATTTATTTATTTTAAGAAAACCTATAGGTTAACAACAATATAATTCAATACTATTAATAAGAATAAGTACATCACTAAGAAATGTATCAGGATTACACAAGATAATTGGTACAAGCATCGTTTTGTTGAGCTAAAATAACAAGACAATCATTTCTATGGAAACATAAAGAGATATACTGATTTTGTGTGTTTATGTGTTTATTACTCAATGAAACTCTTACGGCTCAACGGATAAGGCTGAATTTGGTACAGAGCTAGAGATAGTCTGGAATAAAATTTATATTTATGCTAATTTTACCCGTTTTCCACAATAGGAATATTTGGGAAGCGGGAGCAAAGCCGTGACTCAAGTAATACAAACAAATAGTGAGGTAAGACACACAAAAAAGTAATGGTAGCAAGTAGGTACTTAATAGTAAATTTTCCAAAAGTCAAAGTATTAAATTATTTAATTAGCATTAGTAGCACGATATTCTAAAGCGGATTTGCCACGATAGTAATAATATATCTAGTGTTATGTATACTTTACGTCAGATAAGAGTTTTAGTTGTTATACGTGTTATTAATTTAATTCCATCTAAGTTCATAATATCAGACAGATGGACGGACAGTAAAGTCTCAGAAATATGGTCCCGTTTTTACATTTGGGATACGGAATTACTTTATTTTAACATTGAAAGTTTTCGATTCAAAAGGCGCAAGGACACATTATTCAATAACATCTTCAATGGCGTCCAGTAGTAAGTACTTAAGTACAAACACATTTTCTTCCCATGGCTACAGCAAGTGCTTACCTCTTTCTCTTTGTTTTTTGCAAAACCTTCCCATTTTTAAGTTTTTGCTTGTACTGCTAAGGACTGGGGGGAGGGGACTACAACAAATACTTTCAATCCGGTGGGCAACCTGATCGAAAGCTCACAGCATAAGGATGATAGCAACACCAGAGACGGTATGGTCTTACCAAATATAATATAACAATATTACATAGTCTTACTACTGACCCTATCGTTTGAGTTGAAACAGACAAAATACTGGCTTTCTACTGATGAAATTTTTAAGATGTCAGATTGGCAACCTGGCCCTTAACGTAGAACGAAAAATACCGCATAAGGAATGTATCTCAAGAGTGAATCAAGGGTTCATTAGAAAAAAGAGAACCTTGAATTAGATCTTCAATCTAAATACCAAATTATTTATCATATTGACTATTCTTTAAGCGATCTACTTTGTTTGATTTAATCGAAAAGTTGATACTTTTGAAACTGATTATAATGTTTATGAAACTCAATAAATATAAAGACAGTAAATATATATTAGAAAATGCTTTCAAGAATGTTATAAGGCACTTGGAACCAAGAATTCTTTTAAAGTAAGCATGTTGACGTCATATTATGTAATTTACGAGAAAATTGACATGTTGTGTGTTTTATTTCTACTAAAAGCATATTTCATGCCATAACACAGTTTATGATATCAAAGGTTTTCAGTTTATTTTGTAAGTTTGCAATTTACCCACGATGAAATTTTATACGTGAGACCGTATTCTTAGCATTCCATGGATTCTCCGTGCGGGCGCCGGGTCCATAGCGTGGCACAGGGGGGAACACCCCGACGGCGTCTGGGACTTGCGACCCATTCGAGTAGGTTTAGGGTGGCCACCTTACTATGCGCATAAACGATCACCTTCCACCGTCAACAATGTCCCCCCCCCCCTGCCCACCGCTTTGGATACGCGTTTTAGTAAAGAGCTTACTGAAGCTCTTGGCAATCCAAGGTCCTTAAATAAATTATACAGGGATTTAGCTGGAATTCCCCTTGCTCCTACTTCTACGGCACAGAGTTTAACCACATAGCCATTTTTGGTTAACTCATTGGTCAAGTCAAAGTATTTATTTGTCTTCATGGCGTGGTCCTTCGGTATGTTGGTCTCCCACGGCACCGTCAGCTCCACGAGCACCGCACGCCTGTGTATCCTCGAAAACAGGAATATGTCGGGTCTGGATGACGAGGCACATACATCCTCCGGGATTTTGTAGTGTTTTTCATACGTGTCTGAGAGTATAGTCTTATCGGCGGCAGCCATCAAAATTGAGTATGGCTTTTGAGGTACTTTCTTTGAACAGCCTTCCTTTACAAACGCAATATCATTTCTTTTGTTTGTGGTTAATCCCTTTTTCGCTCTCGCTACCGCCAAACTGACAGCCTTACGTATGATTTCCAATACCCTATCGTGTCGGCGTGAGTAATGACCCCGGTCTAGTAACGTCCTACAACCTACCAGCAGGTGCCTAGCAGTTCCAATCGCTTCTCCACATGCATTACATGTTTTATCTGTGGCTTTCCCCCACCTTACCAGATTACTTTTGGTCGGGGAGGGTCAATTGAAACGCGTTCAGGTAGAACTTAAGCAAAGCCGGTGACCAGTCGTACAATAAGGTACGCCACTGCAAGGCCATGGGAATACAAAATTCGCCCAGAGTAAGCCATTCATTCTGCATCTCCAGGTTCATCGCGTGCACCTTATAGGCATCGCTCTCATCCTGCTCCAGAAAAGATTTTGTAATGTCTTTATCTGTTTGTCTCCGGATACTACCCAACCCCGCTCGACCAGTCTGCGAACCCACCATGAATCGCTTGTGGAATTGGAGGCGTGACTCAAGTTCTGCTATATTTTTATCCTTTGGAAGAGTTTGAACGATTTTGTCTCTTGATTTTGCCAAGACGTGCATTTTAGTAACTCTTAGATGTTTATAGAGTTCCGACGGCTTCTTAAACGTCATTCCGAAGTTATAAGAGGCTCTGTATAATGCCGACGGGTCGGCCGATTAAGCTAGCCCTAGCCACGACTTCAACGTCTTAGTAACATTCGCATCCAATTTTCTGAGAAGGTTTTGGCTCATATCATACACAAGAAACGGCCAGTTTAGACATGATGTTAAATAGTTGTCGTATATCCATGCTTTCTTGACGTTACCTATTGGTTGTTGGTCTACCTTTTTTATGTCAACAATGAAACTTTCAATTATGTCATCCAAAGCTGGAGTACAACCTCTGTTATCTATCTTTCTGCCAAGAAATTTGAAAGGCACGGTTTCCGATATAATAGAAACTTTTTCCCCGCCTATAGCAAGCCCGGGGTCATACGACGTAAACTTAGTACCCCGCCTACCCAGACATAGACAGTAGCATTTGCTAGGTTTTGTCCTCATTCCATCTGTCCATGTACAGAATTCATCCACTTTACGCAGTGGGTCTTGGCACTGCTTTGGGCTGCGAGTCAGGATTGCGAGGTCGTCTGCAAACGCTAGGATGGACTCTGTATATTTACCATTTAATTTAAACCGATATCCCCACTTCTTCTCATGAGTAATAATACTGTCTATTAAAATATTTATTACTATATTGAAAACTATTGGTGATAAACAGCAACCCTGGAACAAACCTACTCTATACTTTAAGGGTTGCGTATGTCCTTCTTTTGTATTGATTACAAATTTTAATTGGTTATAATAAGAAGCTATTATTTCACAGATTATTGACGGAAAGTTATACCATTTTAGTGCAAACAACATAAGTTCATGTTGTACTGAGCCAAAGGCGTTTTCCAAATCCATCCAACAAACTGTTAATTGCCTTTCATTTAATCTGGCATCTTTTAGACTTTCCGCCAGTAGAGAATTATGTTCCAGACATCCTGAAATTCCGGGCAGAAACCCTTTCTGGTGATTTGGTTTAAAAATACTTATTGCTGATCATAAAATCAGTCATTTTAAATTGAAGCCATGAGAAGAAAATTTTTGATATTGTGTTGGTTAACGCTATCGGACTGGCGTCTTTTGGACTGGTTAGCATTATAAAATTTTCGAAATTTTCTTAATTTACGAGAGTGTTCACAAAAAACAAACACTGTCTTAAACGTGGCACTATTCTATTCTGAATCATAAAGATATGCAATTTTTTTACGCTACTTCTCATACTTTACTTCTATAATATTTGGGTCAAAAAATTGATTTAGTTTAAGTATCTAATTTCGCCTTATTAGGCTTTGCTCCCGCTTCCCAAATATTCCTATCGTGGGAAACGGTTAAAATTAGCATGAATATAAATTTTATTCCAGACTATCTCTAGCTCTGTACCAAATTCAGCCTTATGCGTATAGTCGTTAGAGTGTCATTGAGTAATACACATCTAAACATTTTTACTAACTTTCTTATACTATTAAAAATGTAGTGGGAATCATAGTAATTCAAAGAACGATGTCTTATTTTATACTATTGCAAAACCAAATTCAACATTCTTTTACTTGCCAATCCTTATCATGGCATCCTAAGTATTTTAACAAATAGCAGTCTTCTGAACTGTTTCAGAATTTGTCGTCAAACTTTGAACATTCCAATTCACTCCAGACAGACAGGAGAACTCGTTACATTGACTGCGAGACCTTTTTATACCTATTTATGTGTGAATAAAATAACCTTCTTCACACATAGTTGTTGGGAAATGTTGCCTCTCACGTTTTTGACTTTTTATTAACACTACAATTACGAAGGATTATAAATGAAGTAGGTACTCCTAATGTTAGTCGGAATAGTTATGCTTTGAGTAAAGTAAAGCTAATGCTATCAGATGATTGTTACGGAAAAAATCATATTATACAAGTAGGAAGAAAGTTTTTAAAGGTAGAATACGCTTAAAAGGTAAAAGCTGTTATGCCTAAAAACATTACCCCAGAGATCTAACTTAAATGTAAATTCCTTACTATCGGATAAAGTACTAAAGACCTCGTTTTCTCAACGCCCTTTTATAGAGGGTTCATGGCGAAAATCTCATTACCAGGTAATAGACGGCTCCGAGATGAGGTCATTCAACTGCAGTTACCCGCATACGACGCATTGCCTAGCAACTGGCGAAATCATGATTTCGACGATGGGAGATAAAGAAGAAAACGGAAAAGGGGATTTCGTGCTCATCGATTCTAAGACTTTGAAAGTGACAGGTAAATTATCCACGTCTGTCCCTTTAAAAGGGCGCGTTAAAAAAGGAATTCACCTTGTGATAATATTATTTATATTTCAATTGAAAATGTCAACAATGATTATGCGTTTTTAGGAACTTGGACGAAAGGAGAGAAATTTGCAAAGTTTGGTTATGATTTTTGGTACCAGCCATACCATGATGTGATGTTTTCTTCAGAATGGGGCTCACCTAAAAGATTCAAGACGTAAGTATTTTGTGAAAAAGACATTAATTAATCTAATAATAAATGTATACGTCATTGTAACAAATAGTTTAAATTTTTTTCGAGCTCTTGCGAAGTATATTTGATACCTCTTTCTAGTCTATCAAAGATACAAAACTTCACTAAAGAAAAACGTAGCTACTCGTATTTATCATAATATATACTTTTGTTTGAAAATGTTTTACCCACAGTGGATTTCACGCAGAAGATATAAGCGACAAGTCCCTCTACGGCACCTCACTGAATATTTATAAGTGGTCAACGCAAGAACTACAACAAGTGATAGATTTAGGGCCTGAAGGCGCCGCACCCCTCGAGATCAGATTCCTTCATGATCCCAAAGCTGCGCAGGGATTTGTCGGATGCGCGGTCAAAGCCAACGTTTACAGGTAAGTACGAGATTTGTAAGGATTCTTGTTATGAGAATGTGTTCTACCTAGATTTAAGTAAAACGTAAGAATTGGATTTGGTGAGGCTTTCCATTATTGGGTGTTTAGAATAGTACTTTTGAAACTACCTAAGATTTCTAAATAGCTAGTATAGTATACAGGATGTATTTTTGAAACGGGGCAGTAAGGGCAAGTACCTTAACCATTGTAGTGACAGCAAAACGTACTTAGGAAACCATCCCTAACTTTTTGAGATATTTAGAACTGCATGCACAGATTTTTCAAAAATCTTACAGTTCGCAAAAAAAATGCAAAAGTACAAATTTTTTTTTGTGCCACTTGATTCCATTTCATGTTGAGATGAAAAGACTTTAAATGATCAATTTAGCTTTGAGTACTAGGATAGACAGAAATCGCCAAAAACGTTTCCCATACATTTCGTACGGAAATACCTTGTTTTTATTATTCCGTGGGAAATACGATAAAACAACTCGAAACTCACAAAATTGTATTATTATTTATTTTTATTATTTAAATGATTTACAATGATTTTAAGAATTTTCTCAGTTGAAACTAAGAATGACATAAAGATACCTATTCGAATCATATTTGAAATTTGTGGGTTCTTTTTTATTTATTTTAAAGTCAGTTTGTTATGAGTAGGAAGTGGGTAGGATAGCCACTTCCTACTCATAACAAAAAGTTTGACCTTTGTAGAAATTTGATTCTCTTGCCGAAATGTATGGGAAACGTTTTTGGCGATCTCTGCTTTTTATTTTTGTTTTCCTAGTACTCAAAGCTAAAATGGTCCAATAGAGTCTTTTGATCCCCACATGAAATAGAATCGATTGGCACATAATTTTTTTTTCATTCCTTCTATTCGAAAAGTATCACTTTGCACCACGATAACGGGGCGCAAAATAGCTCTTTTCTGTTAAGAGCTTTTTAGCGGGCGGCAAAGTGATTTGAATTTGGAACTTAAAAAATTTCATAGAAATCGAACGCAAATTGTATGAATTACTGGCTGGTAAGGGTTGCTAAGCTAACTAAAAAAAACTAAAGAGCGCCATTTATCTGTTCGTGTTCGTCATTATTATTGTTCTTGTAATCAGCAAACATATTTTATTGTATTCTGCGTATATAATATAATTAGTTCAACGTCAAGTTATGAAAGTGACAATCCATGAACTCCTCGTACAATAACTATAAAAGGTAACTATGTCGTACAAAACTTATTTTTTCTCATAGAAAGGAAATGAAAAGTAGAGTATATTACTCGAGGGCAAATTATTTATCCCTCGGGCGGTGTACTTTGAATCCCTCCCTGCGCTCAGGATTCAAAGTAGCGCCCTCGCCGTAAAAATACTATTTTGCCCTCTAGTTATACAATCTACTATTTTTAACCTTTTTGCATTTTTTTGGCTAACTGTAAGATTTTTGCAAAATCTGTGAATGCAGTTCATAATATCTGAAAAAGTTAGGGAAGGTCTCCTAAGAAAGTTTTGCTGTAACTACAACGGTTAAGGTACTTTTGCCCTTACTGCCCCGTTTCAAAAATACATTCTGTATATTATGGAGTTAAGTATATTTTCTCTTATTTTTTCATCATCATCAATCCAAAGTAATAATTTTAGATGCAGTTGAACTTCTCAATCGGATTGTGGTGGCAACAATAGATTTTAAAAAAATACGCGTCATAAGAATACGCAATAAAATTTAAAAATACGACGCAAACTAAAGGACAGTGAAATATAAAGTACATACTTACTAAAAGCCTAACTTTCTCCAGGTTCTACAAAACATCGGACGGAACGTGGAAAGCCGATAAAGTCATAGACATACCGGAGAAAAAAGTTAGCAAAGATGGCGTCGAGTCGGAGATTAACGGTAACTTTTGTTTTCAGTTTGTTTTTTCTAGTTTATCTAACATTAACCTGTGACTGATAGTTTTTGTTTATAATTCTTCACCACATTGCAAAAGAAAAACATAATAGTTTTTCGATCTTGCTTCTAGGAATGCTATCTGTCTTATTATTTAGTTTAATAAAAAGTACCCTACGTTTGACTCAAAGTACGATTCCAAGAATACAACACTAAGCGAGTGATGATGTAGTTCAAGGCATGTGCCTACCCCTCTATTGCCAATCTACCTCACATACGGACATATAAGACAATATTTGTGTTAGATGCCGTAGCATAATACTATTTGCGTACGTTTTTGATGTCTGCCCGGCAATATAAGGTGAGGTAGGTTTATTTACACATTCATCAATTCTATTTGGCCTCCCTTGCTCCGTTTATTGTTAACAAAATTGTGCCGTTTAACTTTACACTAAAGTAGGATTAAAGATAAGTAAACTGACACTGAACGTGCCGATACCTGTCTCGACTTGAATTCTAAATTTAATTATTTATTCCTTACTTATAAAAGTTGAAAGTTTGAAGGTACGGATGGATGTATGGTTGTTTGTTACACTTATGCTCTAACGGAGCTGAACAAATCTGGTGACAGTACAGGAACGCAGTGTTGAGCCGTGGTCCCGATGGTTCGACCCATTAACGGGTCCATGGGTAATTTTAATTACCTGTGGACAGTGGGCCGGATTTTCCAGTGTAAAACAAATCCTAATTGATTTATTTATTCCAGGTTTGATGAGCGACATCATTATATCTTTGGACGATAAATATTTATATACTTCGAGTTGGATGTTCGGTGAAGTCAGACAATATGATATTACTGATCCTGAGCATCCAAAACTGAAAAAATGTGTTCAACTCGGTGGAGTAATTGCTGCGGACCCTGATATTAAAGTTATAGAGGATAGAGAGTCGAATGTAAGAAATGCCTTCATTCCTTTATGAATCGCAATAGTGAAAATTAACGCTTCATGACTTCACACAATTACGTTTTAGCTGAGTCATTCTTTTCATTTCGAGTTTTTACCTCCAGATGCTTGCTAAATTACTTTTAACGTTTAACCTTTTTATTTGTGAAATGTTTCAGTGTATTATCGTTTTTCTTTCTGAATCGGATTTTATATTCGAGGTTGTTCATTATTTTATTTTAACTATCACATTTTGAATAAAGCTTGTTGCGTGTTTTTTATTATTTTAATAATGAGATTAAAATTACGTTAGCAAATAATTTTAATTTCAATAATCACATGTTTTACTCGTATGATCGCAGACTGGTTTTTATTATTGGTTTTCATTATGGTTGGTCAATTTGGGTATACTTTCTAAGTAACTTATCTTTCACACTATCTTCAACAGAAACCACATAAAGAAGTAAAAGTCAAAGGCAAGATATTGCAGGGAGGCTCTCAAATGTTACAACTATCTTTAGATGGCAAGCGCCTGTATGTAACATCATCTTTATTTTCTCCTTGGGATAAACAATTCTATCCAAAAATGATCGAAGAGGTAAGTTGTTTCTTTATCATATTTTACTTCGAAGACTTACTTGTTTGAATAGAAACCTATTTTGTCTAACAAACAGGAATTAGAACATGAAAAAGATAAATTTAACACTCCCTTTGAACATTTTCTTTTATTTACACAAAAATAAAATGGTTCAGCCCTTTTATTTATTTGTGTTGGATTATGAACTAAGAAGGAAATTATTTTTGTTGACATATTTTTGACAGTACGATTGATAGAGTTTTCCATTCCATTTGTCAAATTTATGTACAAAAAAAAATTACACACACGAAATAGGTACAGAGTATTGTTTCATGTGCGCTCGTATTTTATATTTCAGTTTATCGGAAAATTCTTCAACGTAACACGATGTAGGGGTTATTAAAAATGTAATACAACCAAGTATGTGCAGGCCGTAGACGCAGACTTATTGAGTTACGTTCACTTTTGCCTACCCCAGACCGCTATAAACATCCTTTAAGTTTTATATCCAAAACAAATGACCCTTATTTTATTTATACCTTTATTGTTTAGTATGATATCATTTTGCAGTTATGTTTAAGGTTCTGTACCCAACGGGTTAAAACGGGATCCTGTTTCTGAGACTTCGCCGTCCGCCTGTCTGTTTTCATACTTAGAATTTTCACAGATGATGATTTTATTTCTGTCGCCGCTACAGCAACAAACTAAATCTTATAAATATTAATGAATCGCAAAATGTGTTGGTAAGCGCATAACTTCAGAACGGGTGGACCGATTTCGCTAATTCTTTTTTTGTTGTGTAAGGTATTGTCAGGAGAAGGTTCTTATGGAAGAAAAAATATTGTATTCCCACGGGAACGGGAAATACGCAGGTGAAACCGCGTGACGTCCTCTAGTACCTAATAGAAATTAAGAAGCCTCCATCGTCGGATATCTTGTATTGTACTGGTCGCGTTGCTCTATGCCTTAGAAAGGTGAATTATTCACAAGACCTGTCGCATGGTTTGTCAAACAAAGAGACAGTAGGTGTTGTAATTCTGACGCAAGACGTCACGTAACTGTCATTTTTACGTGATTATTATAATTTATGATGCAGGAATCGGTGCGTGTAATACGAATGATGAGAATGCTTATTTTAGGAACAAACCTATGAGAGGCCACGGGAAAAGTAATTATCTAATAACATTACTTCACAATATAACCTCACTTACAAATGGGACATCTGCTGATAGGAAAAAATTGGGATTACAAAGTAACTTGTTGATGGGAAGATTAATGAGAAACACCTGCTCTCATCAAACAGTGGAGAAATGTCATCAGCGCGAGTGTCATGCGATGTGATTTAATCTTATTCTGTAAAAACGTTGTAAAATCTCAAAAAGACTTCACGTTGACATGTCAAATTTTAAAGTGGAATTTAGCAGCTCATATCTCATGCAGTTTCGATATTTCAGAATGTGCAATATAGCTGAATAGCTTTTGCTATTCAGTTAAACTTTTTCAATTGAGCATTACATTTTTGTACTACTACCTATAGGCGGATTTGGTTGTCAAATTTTCTTGTATTTCCTTGGTTCGTGGTAGAGTTTTTTAGAGTATGGTTGTTTTAACGCAAATTTTATTCCAATGATAATATTTGTTTTTGAAGTCAGTGTTTTTAATTAGTGCATTACTTACTTACATTGAAAACCCATAATAAAAAACAATTCAACAGTTCCAAACAAAAATGTTGCACATATTTACACGGAAACATGATTTTTCAGTAAAATTGAAAAACATTTTGTATTGTAGGGCGGCTGGATGGTAAAGTTAGATGTGGACACTGTGAATGGAGGCATGAAGTTGGATCCGGACTTTCTCGTCGACTTTGGACAGGAACCGGACGGACCGGTCCTGCCACATGAAATGAGGTACGAAAGTTTGCAAGTTTAAATTGTATGAAAAATTGTTTGTTCCAATCTGTTGTTTCATGTTTGAATTTTGTAAACAGAATTTTTAGTAACACGTGCATTATGAACCACATAAAAATAATATAGTAGCTATATGTTACCTTATTGTATTGTTATTATTTTTATGCGTATATTACGTTAAACTTGCCCAGTCGGGCCCTTAAAGTTGCCCAGCACGCAATGGAACAATCTATGCTTGGGATGTCTCTGAGGGATAAAATCCGGAACGATGTTATCCGTCAGAGAACTGGAGTGGTCGACATATGTAATATGCTTTATAAATAATAAACGATTACATACATTCAAATGTGAGTGAAATGACTTTGGAAACCCAATGATATTGAATAGAGTGGGCTACTTAAATCTACTACCTACGTTATAAAAGTTTTAGTAATCCTGGTCTAATAGTTTTTGTAGGGGTTCTTCTAATGGGTTGAGATTAAATAAATGGTCATGGCCTTCACACAGCAGCTAGTACATTAACATTATTTCAGCAAGATGAAAATGTAACTTGTTTAATTTTGAGTGGAAATTTGATTTCTTTTTTTTAAGCTTAAGCAAGTAGGGAAAAGGAAAAAGAAAAATGTTTTGTGTGTGTGTGTGTATGTGCAAAGTGGCGAATTGCATTTTCCGACCACATGTGTACCACCAGTAACCACAGCTTACCAATGTAAGGTAAAATGTAGAGTACAATACGATGCTCTCGGATCCATTAAAACCGTGTTTATACTTTCAACAGCTGATGGTTAAAGTGGCTCATGTTCAATCCAATATCTCATAGTAACAATTTACTACTTGACTTTTTGGCAGTTGTAAGAAATAAGATCATATTTGCAAGAAATAATCGAATCTATAATTAGAAAATCTGGAAAATACTCAGGTCACTGACGTAGCCGAGAAAATGTACGGTTCTAATGACAGTGGGCGGTGTGTCCCGCCGGTATGGCTCGTAGAACTGACGATCTATGGGGCGGAAAGATTCTCGAGTCGAACCGCAGTTATTTACAGACAACATCAATATTTATGTATCTCAGATTTTTTATGACATAGATAGAAGACTTTTTTGTAAGTACTCACATTTAACATAAATAATAACATAGTGATTAATTGCGCAAGTTAATAGTGGTGTCTAACAGAAAAGAATAATAATAAAATAATAGTTATTAATAACAATTCAAATAATAGATCTTAAGAAGAAAACCGCGCAAAACGCAGCGTGGATAAGCGCCACATAAGATGAACTGACGTCCTGACTGAAACTGAAATGTCTGTCTCTGTCTGTGAGCATGCTGAATGTGGGGGACATAAGTTCATCTATCTACTTAGATGCCTACACCCCGCAGAGGGTTACAATTACAACGGGCTGAGATAATGACTATCTACTTTTTCTTTTCTTAATGACACTCCAGTAACAAATAATGGAAATTAGATAATTGACCTCTTAGAAGTTTGCAAGAGATGAAATGTCGTTAAAAGCTATTAAGTGCCGGTGCTTTTGTTTCATAATATTTGCTTCCCTCATAACTTTCTCCTCAAAGACAATGTTATTAATAGCTTTGATAATAATGCTATATTTATTTCAATGGTTTTATTGTATCATTCGTAATATGAAAATCAAGTCTTCTTGAAATTACCTTATGAATGATCTAAAACGAAGAGTATGCGTCAGTCCTTATGCGCCTTAAAATATGTTAGGGCGCCTAGAACTGATTGCTGCCCTAGAATTAGAAGGACATTCCGTTACGAGATCTTCGGGGCCCAAATCCAATCTCCCATACAAGTAGTGCACCTGTTGACTAACGAAAGAGGTTATGGCAAAGAGAAGAATTTCCGATAGGGAGAGGCCTAAGTTCAACAGCAGCTTTTTTTTTTTTTTTTTTTTTTTTTTCTGTGTTTATCTGCAATCAGTAGACAACTATAAGCAGATGGGTTGTATGATGGTGGCAGGTCGAGTGCATCCTCCAGTGAGGACTGCTACTCCTCATGAACTAGTCTGATCTCTCCGACTAGATAATGTCCTTTCTTTTAAGTCTCCTTCGGTAGCTCCGCGCAACAAGACGGGTCGCAAGTACATTCGGATGGTTTTCCAGTCTCCTTTGGTATTTCTGTCTGGAGACCTCGATTTCTGCTCTAACTGTGTTCACTTTTAGGTTCGTGTGGATTTCAGAGTTGGTAACAAACCAAGGGACGTGTGCTATTGCTCTTAATATAGCGTTTTGTGCTCTTTGCAGTATTGTGATGTTGGAGTTAGCAGCACTGCCCCAGAGCTCTAGGCCGTACATCCATGTAGGTTTCAGTATGGAGTTATAGATTAATAGCTTGTTATCTATTGACAGCTTGCTATTTCGTCCCAGCATCCAGAAGAGATTCCTATGTCTTATATTTAGCTGCTCTCTTTTTGTTTTGATGTGTTGGTTCCAAGTCAGGCGACGATCCAGGTGGAGGCCCAGATACCTTACACAGTCTTGATGAGGCAGAATTTCATTTTGAAGGTGCACAGGAGGACAATTTTCTTTTCGTAGTGTGAAGGTTACCTGGACCGACTTTGTTGTGCTTGCTTTAATTTTCCATTTTTGAAGCCATTTTGCAATGGCGTCGAGTCCCAGTTGTAGTTGTTTTGTGGCTATATCTGGGTGTCTATTACTAGCCATTATTGCCGTATCATCGGCATATGTTGCAATCATGACTCCATCCACCTGTGGAAGATCGGAAGTGTACAGGGTGTACAGTGTCGGTCCCAACACCGAACCCTGAGGTACTCCCGCTCTAATTTGGTAAAATTTTGATGTTTTGTCAGATACCTTAACCTGGAAGATTCTCTCGGTGAGATAAGATTTCAGCAAATTATAGTAGCTGTGTGGTAGTGAAGTCCGGATCTTATAGAGTATACCGTCATGCCAGACCCTGTCAAAAGCCTGCTGGATGTCCAGGAACGCAGACGAGCAGTACTCCTTTTCTTCTAGGGATTTTCTTATCTGTTCGACCACTCTATGCACTTGCTCTACGGTTGAGTGCTGTTGCCTGAAGCCGAATTGGTGGTGAGGGATGACATTATTATGCTCCAGTATCGGTACAATGCGGTTAAGGATCAGTTTCTCCCAAACCTTCGACAGGATGGGCAAAAGACTGATGGGCCTGTATGAGGCAGTCTGACTCGCTGGTTTTCCCGCTTTATGTAACATCAGGATTTGTGACACCTTCCAAAGATCCGGGAAGTACTGGACTCTAAGTATTCCGTTATACAACATGGTCAAAAAAACTATTGCTTTCTTCGGAAGCTGTCTCAAAACTTCCTTAGTAATCAGGTCGTATCCTGGAGCTTTTTTGTCCTTAAGGTCCTGAATAGATCTCCAAACCTCTCGCACTGTGACCGTAGTCGGCGGTAGCGACATTTGTAAAGGCTGAGCAAGGGCAGATTCTACTTCTGTTTCTGCATCTGTGTCACTGACGATGTTCGGTGTGAACACGTTTGAGAGATGTTCTGCGAATACATCCGCCTTTTCCTGAGGTGTGCGGGCCCAGCCACCATCGCATCTCAGCGGAGACTTTGCCATTTGTGGTCTGTCATATGTCTTGGTGAATTTCCATAGTGAGTAGTCTGTGGCCGCAGTGGGTGTAAGAGATGCCAGTTGAGCCTCCAGAGTCATATTATTCCAAGCACTCAGCATTCCTCTCAGGAGCGACGCTTGCCTGTTGAATTTTGTTTTATCAGACGCAAGTCTGCTTAATTGCCAGACCCGGCGTAGCCTTCGTCTCTCCAAGACTGCTTTTCTTATTTCTAGAGGGTAGTTTTGTATCCGCTCTTTGGAATCAATTAAAGGTGTACTGCGCCAGCAAGCGTCCTGGATGAGATTTGTCAGATATTTAGTAGCGGTGTCAATGTCATCAGATGTCTTAAGAGCAATCTTTAATTTGATGTTCTCCTCTATATATTCTCTGAATGAGAGCCAGTCTGTTTTTTTGTTATATAGTCTTGATGGACCTTCGTGTTCTATTATTTTCGTACTCAAGGTGAGCAGTACCGGTGAGTGATCCGAAGAACTGTCATAACAAGGCTCACATTTAACGTAGTGTGAAGAGAATCCCTTAATAATGAAAAAGTCAATCAGGTCTGGTAATTTTGTGGTGTCTGATGGAAAATGTGTGGGTTCACATGTCGATGCAGTGACTAAGTTATTCGCATCAAGGCTTAGTTTTAACTGTCTGCCCCTGGTGTTAGTTAGTCTAGATCCCCAGTAAGTATTCTTGGAATTCCAGTCTCCGCCCACCAGAAATCGATTCCCCAGTGTCTCAAAGAACCTCGTAAACATCTCCTGGGATATCTTGTGTTTAGGTGGACAGTATATAGAAGAAATATTGAAAAAGCCATTACTATCCTCAATTGCTATTGTTGTAGCTTGGATTTGACAGGTTCTATACTCTGGCATCGCATGGTGCTTCAATGATTTTTTGACAATGATGGCAGTACCAGCGTGTCCTGTTCCATCCGGGTGTAGGGTGATATAGCACTCGTAGTTTTTGAGTTTGATATTTGTGGTCGTCGTACAGTGAGCTTCAGATATCAACAACACGTCTAAATTATGTTGAATCATAAGGGATTGTGCATCGTGTTGGTTAGGGGTCAATCCATTGATGTTCCATGCTGCCATGCGAATTGCAGTCATTTTGTTAGTTTGTCGACAAGGCGTGTTATGAGCGTCATAAGGGTACTCATCTGTTGTAAGATTACGTCAAATTTAGCAGTTTGTTCAGTCAAAATCTGTACCAAGTTTAAAGAAGGTGGATGATTTATTGTTTCTTGAACTGGTTCGGTTCTGTTTTGTGCGATGTCTGAGTATTTCTTTTGTGTTTTACCTTCAGAGCTTTCAGATGTCTTAGCAATAGTTTGTCTGTTCATTGTTTTTTCTATTGAAGGTTGGAAGTGTTGAGCTTGATAGCTTCTACCTGTCAGATGAGCTGGCTTGGAGCGCCTCGACTGGATTTCCCTGTATACTTCGCACCCCTTGAAGTTGGCTGGGTGTGGTCCGTTGCACAGTGCACATTGGGCAGGTGTAGTGCGATCTCGTTTTTTGCATTCTGAAGTTTTGTGGGACTGTCCACATTTTACGCAACGATAGGGGCGCATACAGTAATTTTTTGAGTGTCCATATTGTTGGCATCTTTGACACTGCACTATTGAGGTACGCTTCTTTGGATCCTCGATGATAATAGACTGGTGGTATATATACTTGAGTTCTTTCACTGCCTTATTGTTTGGTCCAGGTGCAAGATTGACAAAGAACGTAGAGGTAGGTTTTTTGTCAGGTCCGAATTTTGCGTTGATTATTCCTCCTGAGACTGTGTTTCCCGTAGCTTCAATGTCTTTCTTGATCTCGGATATTGGAGTAGTTGGATGGAGATTTCGTATTACTACTCTAAAGCACCTCTGATCTTTCCTGTTAAACGTATGACCAATCAATCCATTCTCCCGAGCCACTTTAATGATATTTTTGTAGGCTTCGATGTTTAAGCTGCTTATCCTCAGTTGGCTGCGGTTTACGATTTTAAAAGTAAACTTGTCTTTCTCAACCACTGACTTAAGCAGTTCAGTGAGTTTGTTGAGGTCCTCTACACCATACAACACAATTGGTGGCGGTTTAGAGGGTCTTCGATCTTTGGTTGTTACACCTGTTTCAGTGTGATCTATTGCTAGGCCTGTAAAGCTATTTGAAGTTTTTACTACTTCAGGAGAGAAATTGTTTGAGATTTTCTTCCTTTTCGGATTCCTGCTTACAGGAACTCTTTGCCAGCTTGGAGGGCTGATCTCTGTTGACTCAACCTCAGTATCGACAGTCAAGGGTTCGGTCGCCAGTAGTGGGTAGACTTCCTGTATGAGTGCTACCTCCCGGAGAAGATGTCTTCTGTCTTGTAAACAAGCCTGGATGGAAGGCCTGCTGGACGAGCTTCTTACTGCCACTGCTGCTGCTGCCAGGCATATTTACCAACACAGAGGCCTGGTCGCCCACCCCTGTGCGGTCTTCGGTAACAAATTTCACACACGCAGGCCCGGCTACCTGCGTGCGCCGGGGGTTAGCCGGTTCGCATGACATAGCACTCTCATTATTCGACATTTTCATATTAAAAAGGGGTTTTGGGAGTTTACTCATAGTACTTTCCCAAGGCACTACGACCACGCTTTTAGAGAGGATTTAGTCTCTCTTGGCTAGTGGCAACCAGAGAACAGGTTAATTAACCGCCGCCCGATGCTCGGCGTTGTTGCTCTATAATACCAACTTTTTTTTTTCTTTTATTGTTATGGCGCATGCATTTTTTTTTAAATTCTTTTTTTTTTTTTTTTTTTTTTTTTGTTTTTTTTTTTTTTTTTTTTTTTTTTTTTTGTGGGTATTTGTGTTATTGCAACGGAGAAACAATTTTTGTTATAAGTGCAGACATTCCCTAGTCTTCCTGCATCAGGTCTTTTTGGGATCATTTACTTCCCAAGGCTACTGTAGCCTCTTCCAGCCAGTTTCCCAGCAGGGTGTATGGTTATCCCGCCATTGCTCGGTCGCCAGAGCCTCGTCTGTTTTCTAGCAGGGAGCACCACGGCGTGGTATTTGCCACGTCGCCGCCATCCGGCGCGTGCAGGTGAGGTTGACATTTGGGCTGGTCGGATGTTATGACCATTCTCCCCTCGCTCCCCAAACAACAGCTTGTTCAACAGCAGCTGTTGCTGATTTGATGATTTAATCATGTAGATACGACCTACGTCTTGTAGTCATCAAGCTCCAAAATTTTGAACACTCCAGGCATACCAATTCTATATTGATCTTCATCTTTTGAATTGAACTTCTTGAAATACGGGCGGAATCGCGAGCATTAGCTAGTAAGTATAATTAGCTTATGTCGAAAAAATCTATCCTAATAAGGCCACACTGTATACTTATCACCTTTGTCCACTGTACCTACATAGAAAAAGAATGTTATCGTTTGTTATCTACCTACTCTTTCTGCTTTAGTATATTTAACTACTGCAGTGTAACTACTGCAGCAGCAAGACGGTAGATATCAAACGTAGGTAGGAGAGTTTGTTGATGTTATATATATTAATCCGGCAAATATTGACATTATTGACGTTAGTAAGTAAGATAAATAGTTAGGTAACGAATTAAGGCTAGTATTTCCGAAATCGACCAAAATCGACCCATTTTGAAGCGATCTTTATACTAGGAAATATTCTTTGACTTGATCTGATAAAAATGTATTACTATAGTTTAATAGATGCTCTTGCTTCCTTTAATTTTTAAAACACGATTAATAAAACTTTATATGATAAAAATCGTTCTCGAAAAACTGGAAATGTGCAAAAATTTTAAAGATGAATGTTGTTATTGCTCAAAATATACTTGTTTATTTTATATAAACACATGTCTATATTAAAGATATTGATCTTATGAACAATATTCAAGCTATTATTTATTTTTTAAACACCTCAGATTTTAAAACAATGATAAAAAGTGTAGAATCTAGAACAATTAGGCATTTAGCGTACACTTCAATCACTTCATACGCCTGACAGGGCTGTTCTGGGTAGGACCTGTGTCGCTCTGTCATCCGTGACCCGCTACATTCGCGCGAATCGATCGTTTTAATTAGAAGTAGTTGCAGAAATCTGTAAATATTATTTTGCTTTTATTTGTAAATATTAGGATAAGTACGTTATTGTGTATAAATAAATAAATATCGTGTAATATAGTGATTAGTGACTAGGTACTCAGTGAATATGGGTAAAAAAAAAGCCAAGAGAAATAAAATGCGCAGATTGCTTTGAGGCTACTACGACGGCAAGTATGGTAAGTTCCTACAAGTATTGTTTTATCTTTATTATATATATAAAAATACACAACCAACTAATTCACTGACGGGCATGATGAAATTATAAGGTTGATGCTGAGCGAAGCGACTGAAGCCAACAGCTGCCATTATTTTGCTACCTGCTGAAGAGGCAGTACAGTAGCTAAACGTACTCATATAGGCTTAGAGATCTCCCATTCCAGTCCTCTTCTACGTAGGTACAGGTAGGTGTCATTTAGCAAAGGCCAAGTAAGTTAGATCACGGCTGTTTTTGGTAATGAATGACTGTGAGAAATGAACTCGGTGCCCCAAAGTTGCTTGGGACCTTACGATAAGAAGAGGGATAGTATTTACCTAAACCACAGTAACTACTAGGTTTAAAATATTCTCTTTTTACTATGCCTGAACAATCAACGTATTGCCCGTTTGCTCTAAGTTTGCCTTTCGCCTCCCATACTACGCCTGTACACCATCCTGTCCGCCAGCGGCAACCTTAGCGCGAACGGGTAGTAAATAATATAATGTTTGACGCTTAGAGTATAATAGTAGATTCACGTTGTTATTGCTACACTGTATAAATTATAACAGTAGTACCTACCCACTACCAACATAAAAGAATAAACGTGTAGTTTTATTTTTCGTTGTAGTCTAGCCGTTTTGTTGTAGTGTACCCTCAAAGTCTTTTTTTTTTCAGCTCATCGACTCCGAGATTGAACGGTGGTTCATTTGCAAAAAAAGATACACGTGAATCGTAAGTACCTAGTACTCGTAGGTACTTTCATAATTTAATTTTGAGTGTAATAATCGTTACTTTCTTAGTAAATATGAATGTATGAAAAAGTGGATAATTTTTAGGGTTCCGTAGGTACCAAAAGGTAAAAAAACGGGACCCTATTCATGAGACTTCGCTGTCCGTCTGTCTGTCTATCGGTCAGTCTGTCTGTCGGTCAGTCTGTCTGTTTGTCTGTCCGTCTGTCTATCTTTCTGTCTTTCCTTCACGAGGCTGTAGCTCATGAATGGACATAGCTAGAGATCTGAAATTTTCACAGATAATGTGTTTCTGTTGCCGCCATAACAACAAATATTGAATTTTGCATGCCAATATTTCTATCAATAAGCTGATTCACCGAATTGACATATGAGAGCGAGACTTTGTGGACATGTACCTTTTTCATTCAACTTTGTAACAGCTTTATTTTTTGTAAGCAAGGGTTATAAACCCTTTTTTTTTTTCTTTTTAACGTGAGAGAAAATCCTCATGGATGCTATGCCGGACTCCTACCGACTAAAAACCTCACGTTACGCGCAACAGCCTATGGTTGGGAGCACAGGGTAAGCCCTTGGAAGGATGTCCAACTCCCAACAGACCCACGGCCGCCACTGCGGCCTCGTCAGGGGTAGGTTCGGGTGCAATCCTGCGTCTTTTGGGTGTTTCGGATGTGATCCCGCTTCTGAAGGGGGTATGCATAAATCCCTCACGTCACGCTGCCGTCATGGGCCTGCTTCTGTAAGGACGGTGAGCAGCCCCCTCACCGTCTTCAGGCCCCTGGTTATGGAGACCGATAGTCTTGGGCGAAGACACGTCTGCGGCGTTCATTTCAAGTGTGTACTTGTTGCCGTTATTAATAAAAAAAGGCAAAAATAAATCACGTTTGTTGTATGGAAGTCCCCCATAAATATTTATTATTTTTCTGGTTTAAGTACTCAATTCAATCCTTTATTTTTGCAAACAAGGGTTTATATCCCTTGTGCTTCCACGGACCTCGGAAGGGGCCACCTGCGGGATCCAGCCTGCGGGAGACTAAGAATAGGTTTTTGAAAACTTTCTAGGCAACCTAAGTTCCTAGTCTATATACATGTAATAAAAAGATCTAAAGGCAAAACTGTACATTAAACATATTTAAAAAAATACTCGCGGGGGGTTCTACACAGGATACCGAAGTCGAAAATGTATTTAGAATTTTTTTGTCTGTTTGTCTGTTAATTTTGCTTTGTCCGGAAGGATCTCGAAAAGTACTCAATATTTTTGATTAAAATTTTGCACAAATATTAACTAGGGGTAGGGTCTTCCAATAGACTTAAAATTGACTTCAAATTGACTATGTTGGTGTAAGCGCCATCTATCATTGGTTGTATTTTGTAACACAGGTCTAAGCTGACATGCAGCGTGCGTGTTATTTGTCTTATTCATATTATAATGTAAAATAAATAAACGCATTATTTTACTCATAAGATGCATTCTATTATTTTTTGCTACTTATGTTATACCTATGCTTACCTCTTCGAAGACTGCTCGAAATGATTTCATAAATTATTGACGGATTTTTTTCTTATTATCTTTTCTCGGCTCGTCTCACAATTAAAATGATGATAAAAAAAAGTAGTAAAAAATAGAACCGACTTCAAACAAATCCTGAAAAATTCAATTTACTTGGCACAAAGATAAATGTATTTTGATTTTTTATATTTTATTCAATATCATATTGAAGTCGGCGCCAAGTAAATCTATGTAATCAATTGAGGTAGGTATTATTAATGGCACCAACTTCAATATCATATTGAATACAATCTGATAAATCAAAATACATATTATTACTTTGTGCTATGTAAATTTTATTATTCAGGATTTTTTTGAAGTCAGTTCTATTTATTACTAAAAATTTTTTGATCATCATTTTAAGTGACGGGTGGACCGCAAAGTAAATCTATCTAGGTGTAAAGTTCTTATCAATATAAATCAATCAAGCCCAAACACAAGGTACGTGCTGTAAATCGTTAAATAATTCCCTCGACTGTCTTTCGGTTCCATCATCAGATCGACTCCTGACCTTCATTAAATTGTAGTACATTAACAGTGGGCGCACACTAGGCGTCTTGTCACGGCAACAAGCTGTGGGCGCCAAATTACATACATTTTGTTCTAAGCTCCGCACACTAGGCGACATGTCGCCGCGACTCCGAGACAAGCAAGGGGAGTCTTCGCGTCTATCGCGCTATTGTCGCGGCGACACGGCGGCAGTCGCCCAGCGACAGCTTTGGACAACGTGTTCCTTGCACAACGTCTGTCACGGCATCAAGTCGCCCGATGCAGGCGCACACTGCGCGACATGTCGCTGCGACTGTCGCCTAGTGTTTTCATTAAAAAGTTACCAAACGCACTAGTTGTCCCTACAATTTTCGGTGGTTGCCTTCGATTTCTCCTGGATCCCATCATCAGATCCTGACCTGGTAAAAATGGGACTACCTCAGAAGTAAACCCTATTGAAGAAAAGAAAAAAGAATTAAATCCGTCTATAATTGACGGAAATATCAGTGAACATACATAAAAACATACAGACGAATGTAGAACCTCCTCCTTTTTTGAAGTCGGTTAAAAATAAGGAAATGTTTCTTACAACCCCATTTTGAATATACCTGCTAACAGGCACTTACTAAATAAAATGTCTTATAAAGGTTTGATAAACTTATACTTCTGTTGTAATTTATTTGGTGGTACAAAAAGTGCGGCATGAAATACACGCTGCACCAACTGTCAACGTCCAATTGCACCAACTGGCAACGTCCAAACAAAGTGCTTGGGGTCAAATGAGTTCATGTCGATCGCATGCTACGGGGGTATCGCCCGCGGTGAGGTGAGGTGGTAAAAATACCTAATGCGCTCTGGCATTCGGCCCTTAATATGACAGTGGTCTTAATATAATTAAGTAGTGTAGTATGAACATCGTAATATTCATTCATGCATCCTAAACAAATTCTGCCCACCAACAGGCTGACACAGTTTTTCATGAGTTCTGAAGGCTCAATCTATTCTACCAACACTGAATAAATAATACACTTTATTCACCCGCCACAAGTAACGTAGCAAAATAAAGTTCACTAATAGTTAAGCATTCAATTATGAGACATTTCGTATACACGAGGGACGCCTTCAGCTTCGATTAAATGAGCAACTTCGCAATATAATTAAGCACAAATTTCGGATGGCAGTTTTGGTCCAAATGTTACTAAATTTAGTTTAACTTATCCAGATTTCAACCTGACATGGAATTTATAAATTATAACAATAATTGACACAAATTTCACTAAAGACTAAGAATGAGTGGATATACTCGTATTTAGAACCAGATATTATTATTAGTTTGTCATATGTTTTTACGTTTTACCGGGAACGACTACCGTCTACCCCGACACTGACGCCTACTCTTGGTTTTTCATCAGGCCACCTAATCAATAGGCAAAAATAACGTCGTGTAATACGCGTTTTATTACAAAAAGAATGGCTCAAATACGTTTCATTATGGTATTCTATTATTTTGATTCAACCGAAACAAAATGATGCTACGACTGCTACGAGTATATTAAGTAGTACAAAGGTAACCTATCCAGGGTATAATATCATTGGCTCAACATCAATATCGGTTACGACTTCATCTAATAGCTTCTTGGACATTCCTTGACCGTTGTAAGTACTGTCATAACATTAAATGCAATCTATTCTGCCCCATTTTCTGTGTAAGATTAGAAATTAGGGTCAATAAAGGACCTCTATAATAGTCGCAGCAATGTAATATTAAATAGGTAGAAATGGATAAAAAGATTTGACTTTGCAAACTTAGCCTTATTTGGGTTAGTAGTTGTCTTATGAAAGCACGTGTAAAGCCTCAATAACATGGAGCGAGTTTAACAAACTGGCACTTAGGAACTCGCTGGCTTTTGGCTTTTAAACTAGCTCCATGGCAAGACAAGGTATAAGTGTAGTGAAGTTGCGATTACATCAAGAATCACTTATTTGGAGTGAAAATAGTCTAGACTATTTTCATCCTAAAGTCATAATCAAATCACTCCAGTAATTTAATTCCATTTAAAGCACAGCAGTTTCATATTAAATTACTGTCTTTAGATACTAGTATGCATTCAGTTCTCCACATTTCAGCTATAAACGGCTGTGCGGACACGAGCCATTAAGCTGAAGCTGTATGCTAAGTACACACATATAATGGCAGTTTGGTTAGTGACGGCTGAACAATCACCTCATTTACCTTCTAGTATCTCAGGTAAATGACATCTTATCTATCATGTTCTAAAACAGAAAGTACTAAAAGTGAAGTAGAAACCATAAATTAATGAGCATAGATATTGAAACAGAAAACTCTGGCAGTGAATGCTATTCGCAGTCAGGCAGTCAGTGAGAATTGAGTCAAGATTTACACTGCTGCAAAGGAACTGATTATTCGAAAATTTGTTTTATCGTAAGCTCTGTTTAGTAAAGCTTAACAAAGGAATATTCTGCTAGACCAACTATTCATTTATTTATTTATTTTACACGCAAAAATATATATTCAGTGAAATACAAGGGGAAAGTACTACAAGGAGTCTGCTTATTACTGAAAAGAAATCTCTTCCAACAGACCCAAGAGAGGAGAGCGTTGTACAAAAAAAAATAAGTAAAAAAGTAAAAAGTAAGTAAAAATAAATCAATACAAATACACTTAATCATCAATCATTATAACTTTTCACATAAAATACCTAACATTGCCTTAATCAAAAGCTTTCCATAACATGGAATTCAATATAATTCTGTAGGAATTTGCTGAATATTGAGTTAGGTATTTAATCAAACTCCTTGAAACCAAACTCAATACAAGTCAAACAATTGTAAACAAGATTTTTAATCATAAAAAGTAATGATTACATTAAACAACTTCTGAGTCCTAAAAATATATTTTTGAACACATAAAAGTATCTTATAATCTACCTCCAACCGGAAAAGGCAAGATGTTTGATATTAGGACAGTCATAAATCCTCGAAAATGTTTTAATATTTGTCCATACGTAGTTCAGCTTTAAACATACGTATAATATAATGTAGATCTACATACAATTCAACACAGCCCCTTCCATCCATCTTCCAATGTGTTGCATCGTAGTATTTCGTAATATAATTTTATTCTCCTGAAATATTTTAAGAGGAAAGGCGTGACGTGACATACGACAAATGATGATTGAAAAAGGGGCTCTTAATACTTAGATACATTCATAACGTTCTAGTTTGTGCTTCTTTAGTGATTGTATAGAGCTGTCGAGGATTTGTATTTTTGACGCATGATTAAAATAATTCGATAGAATCTTTTTCTTTTTCGCTTTTTCTTGGTTGAAAGTACCTATGCCAAAGTCAAGCATCAATTCGAGAATATGTATCTTTTTTATGTTAAACAGATTTCTATAAAGTAGCGTACTTTTAATTTATGTTTAGGTTTTATCAAAGCTATACTCCAGTAAAGTGGTGGGAACTTTACTGCAGCTATTTGTGGAATTTGTCGAGAAAGAAATAGAGTAGCGTCGTAGCGTTTCACGGCGCTGATTACGGCTGTAATCACAAGTACCTATTGGGAATAAGTAGGTATTTGTGCTTGATATCGAATATTTTACATTTAAGAATCCACCATTCCTACACAAACACTCGAAAATACACTACACAGCTTTAAAAAAATATACGTCGTGGTCCGCGTCTTCCTGCATTTCCTGTCAAATTATTCGCAATTAAATTTTGTGGTATGAATGTTTGACAGTCCTTTTGGGACCGTCTAACATGACAGTGATACGCAGTGTAAAAACTAAGACAGAACATACATTTCGAATGGTGCTTTTCAGCCTATTAGTAGCAGTGGCTAATGGTTCATAATTCTAACGGCATTACCTACTAATGCTGTATTTCAAGTTCTATAATCCTCCAACGGAGCAACATATATCTATGTTTAAAGTTTTTAATCATAGGTATTCATCCCAAGTAGAATTCGTACCTAGAACCGTTACAGTTCCGACCTATAGGCTATTATAGGTCGGAACTATAGTAAACTAAGAAAATACTGAGAAGATATTTATCATGGACTATAAGAGAAACAATTCAAAATGTGTAATATAATGTCAAGACACTGACATCTGTGATACGATATCGCCGGTGGAAGCGACCTTTCTCTACTTTATGGAATTTTCTCAGCTGAAAATATGGCGTTTGACCTGTGTCGATAACCGTCTACCGCTATTTTCTTTACATTATAAGTGTATGATGAAGTAGGAACCCGTTTCGTTTCGTTGCAGTGGTCCAGTAGTACAAAATATCTGCACAGTGGAAAGATATTGAATTGCTCGAGCAGCATTCATAATTATTATTTAGTGATGTATGTCTAGCCAAACCAATTGCCCAAACAGGATGACGCTTGACAATTTGTTTGAATCCGTCCAAGGATGGTGAAATTAAATTTCAGTATCATAATTATAAACGAAAAAGGATTTCATGACCCTGATGTAGTAGTAGTAGAGACAAGATGTAAAACAGAAATGTTCCTTGGCAAATATTACAAAAGGTTAAAAAGAAGAAACCGGGTGGATAAAATAAGATACCAGACATAAACCATTAGCCGGACAAGATACTTAGATGTCTTTTCATTTGATTGTTGTAAAGACGCTTAGCTACTCGCGTCCGGTCGGAAGGCAATCAACCGGAAGAGGGAAAAATAAGAAAAAAATTTACTCGTCAAAAATTATTGAGATTTGTCACTTTCAGTTTGCAGTAGGGCAACCAGAAGTGACAGCTTTTTAGGTTTAGGTTTTTAGATGTGTCGGTCTTGGTGTTGTGTATTGGGCTCCAAGTTCTACGACCTGAGTTTATTTAAATCTGTAATTAATTCTTGAGGTACAGTGTAACACATACTAAAATGGTAAGTAAGTAATTGTCTTTTTAAGTTATCTGACAATACTCCAATATGATTGTATTTACCTAGTTATTCGATTTAGGTGCAAATTATAGTTGCCTACTTTGACTCTATGGGTAAAATCTCGTGAGTTACAGCATTTTGGGACGTTGAATAAAAGATCAAAATATTGTGTATGAAAACGTTGTATTATCTATCTATAACATTTTATTTGAGATTCGCACAATGTTCTTATAGAGTGAACAAAAAGTAAACCTAAAACATTCATATACATTTTGCGCATCTCGATTATGGCCACCACCTTAGCATGAACACTGCACAAGCCAATAGCAAAGATACTTTATTCCTTACAAGAAGTAGGTGCTTTCTTATAAAGTTGTGTTTCAATGATGCTAGTAAACGATATGGTATACCCATTATATCACTTTTTTAAATGGATATCAAAAATAAGTACATAAGTTTTATAGTTATCTAAATGCGAACTAACAATGTTTTCTGAAGTAAACGTAACCGTATCGTAAGGTGTACGTTCAATAAAAAGAGAGGCGTGCATTAAATTACACATTTTGTATAGGTAACACAAGTTGCAAGGAAGTGGCTGAAAAGATGTTACATTATACGGCTGCAACCATTCTGAGGGTTTGATCGACTTTGTGTACCTTTAGATGGCTTTGTGCTAGGGAAATTGGTTTTGTATACGTAGCTTGTACGATCAAACGGATAGGAGAAAAATGTTATGGAACATTTTCTTGTTATTAGTTTTATTGCGAGTTATATATTTGGAGCAATGTCACTGAGTACTTTGATTCCTACCTAAAATCAGAGTGAAATTAATACAATCATAGGAAGATAAATAATAATGAGTAGTTAGCTACCAAGCTTTATGACTTCACTGAAGCTTGCAATAGCTTCAATAACTTTCAGAATGCCAGAAAATTACTCTTTCCGATTGGAAGTCTATCACATTGTAGACACACAGTAGTATCAAAGCAGGCCTTTAATGCACTCGGGCATTAGCTCTCATCATCCCAAGAAAAAATATAATAGAAGCTACAGTGGTGCTTTCTGTCAATCACACCCCATTACCTAATTTAAGCGTGCCGAACGCTTGGCTTGGCAGTCAAAGTGGCCCCGTCACGATTACCTGGTAAAAATGAAACCACTACACCTGGATTACTGCAGTTTTAAGATCCTACTCCAGTGTCTTCTTGTAAAATAGGTACCGTGCTGCTGGGGCGATCAGTTCCCATGGAAAATAAAAAAGTCGCAGCTTGAAACCTCAGAATCTCTATGAAACTCATGTTCAGCAGCCAAAGAGCATATCGCAGTCTTGTGATGATACTAGTCGGAGAGTTCTCTACCCATACTGCCAAGCCGATCCAAGTTATCACCAGGGGATCAAGTTGACACTCTTCTACTTTATATACCTACCTATTGTGACTTAGTTGTCCTGAACTCTATCAGCTTGTAAGTAATTAAGATTATAATTTACTTAGGTATCTTTCTAATTTGAGCCCACGGTCACGGACTATTTAAGGTCAGAACTGTGGCAGATAATTATAACAAGAATATCTTATTATTTACTTACATCAAAGGTTCGCAATAAGAAAAGAAAGATAGTTTATCCAGATTAGGTACCTACTCACATATTTTTTCCATCTCGTATACTCGAGGTATACTGTGTAACCTTAAAAGCTTATAATATATAATATCAATTTCTTCCTACAAAGCGGAGGTTATACAAAATTCCACAGTACCTCAAAATATTAGGTGCTTACACATTAAATTGGCGTTTTTCGTACTGGCCACTTTAATTACGATTTTCTCCTCTTTGGTAAGGAATTCCAAATTCAAATTTTCCCAGCTATTTACTCATGTATTTATCCTTCGATGACCGTCATTCATTTGTTTTTTTCTTTTGTTTTTTTCTGTTTGCGTCACTCATTTTACAAAATGGAAAACTTAAAATATCGCATTATTTACGAGTACGAGTTCCGCCGTGGCACTAGTGCTGCGGAAACGACTACTCACTGACACTCTTCTACTTTATATACCTACCTATTGTGACTTAGTTGTCCTGAACTCTATCAGCTTGTAAGTAATTAAGATTATAATTTACTTAGGTATCTTTCTAATTTGAGCCCACGGTCACGGACTATTTAAGGTCAGAACTGTGGCAGATAATTATAACAAGAATATCTTATTATTTACTTACATCAAAGGTTCGCAATAAGAAAAGAAAGATAGTTTATCCAGATTAGGTACCTACTCACATATTTTTTCCATCTCGTATACTCGAGGTATACTGTGTAACCTTAAAAGCTTATAATATATAATATCAATTTCTTCCTACAAAGCGGAGGTTATACAAAATTCCACAGTACCTCAAAATAATAGGTGCTTACACATTAAATTGGCGTTTTTCGTACTGGCCACTTTAATTACGATTTTCTCCTCTTTGGTAAGGAATTCCAAATTCAAATTTTCCCAGCTATTTACTCATGTATTTATCCTTCGATGACCGTCATTCATTTGTTTTTTTCTTTTGTTTTTTTCTGTTTGCGTCACTCATTTTACAAAATGGAAAACTTAAAATATCGCATTATTTACGAGTACGAGTTCCGCCGTGGCACTAGTGCTGCGGAAACGACTAGAAGGGTGAATGATGTGTATGGCGGTCATGTTGCAAAAGAAAACACAGTTCGTTTTTGGTTCCAACGTTTTCGTTCAGGAAATGTCGACCTGCAGAACAAGCCCCGTGGACGGCCTGAGACTCAAGTTGATAATGAAGTATTGAAGGCTATTGTGGAAGCGGATCCATCGCAAACCACGTCCGAGTTAGCTGCAGGCTGCGGTGTTAGTGATAAAACTGTTTTAATTCACTTGAAGCAAATTGGGAAGATTAAAAAGCTTGAAAGGTGGGTACCTCACGAATTGACTGAAGCAAACCGGCAAAAGCGCGTCGACTGCTGCGTTACATTACTGAACCGGCACAATAATGAAGGTATTTTAAACCGAATCATTACCTGTGACGAAAAATGGATTCTTTACGATAATCGAAAGCGCTCAGCGCAATGGTTGGATCCTGGCCAGCCAGGCAAATCCTGCCCCAAGCGAAAATTAACCCCAAAAAAGTTACTTGTAAGCGTTTGGTGGACTAGTGCCGGTATTGTTCATTACAGTTTTCTCAAATCTGGCCAGACTATTACGGCTGATGTCTATTGTCAGCAATTGCAAACCATGATGGAAAAGCTAGCGGCTAAACAACCTAGGCTGGTCAATCGCTCCACGCCACTGCTGCTTCACAACAACGCTAGACCACACACTGCACAACAGACGGCTACCAAATTAGAAGAGCTTCAATTGGAATGTCTAAAACATCCTCCGTACTCCCCGGATCTTGCTCCAACAGATTACCATTTTTTTCGAAATTTGGACAACTTCTTGCAAGGGAAAAAATTCAACTCTGATGGGGCAGTCCAAATCGCCTTCACAGATTTTATTGATGCCCGTCCGACTGGTTTTTTTAGTAAAGGGATCAATGAACTACCTATGAGATGGCAAAAATTCATAGAAAACAATGGTTCATACTTTGATTAATTAAATATATTATACTAGCTGACCCGCGCAACTTCGTTTGCGTGATAAGTGAAGAACCGCTCGACCGATTTTGTGCAAACTTCACATAAACCATCTACTAAATAGTCCGAACAAAACCTAAACATTTGGTTTGGATAGGTGAGCCCGTTCTTGAGTTATAAAATTACAACGAAAAGTGGCATTGATTTTTATATATATAGATTTAAAAATATTCGACTTTTTGTTCCTCCTATACAAAACGCCAATTTCATATGTAAGCACCTAATATTTTCATGCGTATGACGTAACATGTTTTCAGCCACTTTCTTGCTTCTTTTGTCACCTCTACAATAATGTGTAACCTGTACAATATTCAATACATGCCCCTATTGTTGGCTGTACACTTTAATACGGCTTCGTTTACCTTAGAAAACGTTACGTTAGTCAACGCACGATTTTACTTAGAGAAATGTAGAAATAAATTATGGTTGATATCAATATAAATTTTATATAATATCAATACAAAACACTTAAGAAAACTATACACAGAAACTATGTTATTTTATTCGTACCTCAATCATTGACTTGAGCAGTATATAATTCAGTATGTATGAATTTCGAGACTTCAAAAGCCGTCTGCTAGCCGACCTAAAAAAACGTTCCATTTTTAAAGGCATGTATTTAAATCGATATCTGTTTATTCCCTTTTTCCGAACAAAATATTTCAAACTTAAACCAAAAATACTGACTTGCACACTAATTATGCACACTAAATAAACCAAATTCATTACACTGTTTAATAGTATTTGCAGAACTTTTTTACTGAACGAACAACTATTATCAGAATAGTATATCAAAAAATTCCATTGTTCAACAAAAATATTTAAACTTTTTTAAGGAAATCTATCGCCTAATTTACTTTTAGGAACATCGTTTATTCTAAGTAAAACCTCAATTTAATCAGTCACCTCTACAAAATTAATTTTTATTGATCAAAAAAATAAAAGTCTAACCTAACCTAACCTATTCCGTTATAAGCTAGTACTATTTAGAGTGCAAGTTAGTATTTTTGATATGCAATTCGTATTTCTGTTTCACAAATCATATATTCGATGTACGAACCACATTTTTGGTGTGAATTCGATAAAAAAGGTCATCTCGTTCTGGGTAATATTTAAGTATTTTAAGTAGGACATGTTTAGTTAATCAATTGGTTTTTTTGCACAGCATTTAATTTTCTGGTTTGCATTCAGTATATTAGTGGAGTTACCTAGTGTGCAGAAAAATTAAACAGAGGTGCATTTAAAAATATCCCATTTTTAAAGGGGATATTTTTAAATGCACTTCTATATAATTTTTATGCACACTAGGCAACTCCACTAATTAACTGAATGCATACCAGAAATCTGAATGCTGTGCAAAAAAACCAATTGATTAACTAAACATGTACTACTTAAAAAACTAAAATTTTACACTAAATGGGATGACCTTTTTTTCTCAAATTTAAACCAAAAATTTGGTTCGTACACCGGATATAAGATTTGCCAAACAAAAACACGAATTGCTCATCAAAAATACTAACTTGCACTCTAAATTTTACAATCTTATAACGGAATAGGTTAGGTTAGGTTAGTTTTTTATTTTTTTATTAATAAAATTTAATTTTGTAAAGATGATTGATTAAATTGGGTTTTTTATAAGAATAAAAGATGTTCCTAAAAGTAAATTAGATGATGGTTTTCATTAAAAAAGTTTTAATATGTTTGTTAAGCAAAGGAATTTTTAGTTATACTATTTTAATAATAGTGAATTGTTCAGTAAATAGTTATGCAAATAGCATTAAACAGTATAATGAATTTGACTTATTTAGTGTGCATAATTAGTGTGCCAGTCAGTATTTTTGGTTTAACTTTGTAATATTTTGTTCGAAAAAAGGGAATAAACAGTAATCTATTTAAAAACATGCCTTTTTAAAGTACCTCCTGGTTATATAAATGACTTGAAGAACATATAAAACAGAGAGAATTCTTTAATAAAAAAGATCAGCTGCAGCCAACTGAATTAGGACAATTGCCTGTTAAATGTCAGCCCTTGTCACCGTTGGATTTGCCTTTTTTTATTAAATCTGGAATGTGAATGAAATACGAAAGGAGTGAGTGATGTAGGTTTTTAATGTACAGCTAAAACAGTATCGTACCTACATAGACAACTATTCTTTAGCTAAGCAATTTTGTTTGGAACGTTGGATCAAAACCCAAATATGACAAGTAAAGTGGAATGGTGTAGAATCTAGAAACTATTTACATGACCAATACCATGATACGCTTTTTGAGAGATTTACTAATAAACGTTCAGACCCGTGTCTTCGGGCCCTTCATTTTATTAAGCAATATAAAATGAAGGGCCTTTCATAGGGTTCAATGTTCGTCAACAGCGCAGATGTTACAAACGTGAAGTTATAGTAGAAGAAAAATATAAATTTCGTAATCAATATTTCTTGCAGTAGAGAAAAAATTAATTACGGCAAATTTTTTCCCCAACCCAGAGAAATTTCATGACCATTTTTTTTAACCGACTTCAAAAGGAGGACCCAATTTAGACCCAATTACTAACGTAGTGACTTATTTTCATTAGAGAACACTACTCCGTCTACTCCGTCTAATAATGCTTAAAGGCTTCTGGATATGCATGACTACAGCAGCTAGGCCAGTCGTAAGAGGCGCCTAAGGGAACACATTCGCAAAAAGATCCATTGCGTAGAGAAGGAAAACTCGAAATAAAACCCGGTTGTCAGTAAAATGACAATCGTTAAGCCAAGTTGAAGGCCTTATGGGCGGCTTAAAAATTTCAACAACGGCCTGCGCCTGTCCATTTCAACACTGCGATAGGCTCACCACCTGTTACGTGGGACATAAAACTATAAGATGAAATGTGGGCGTATTCTATACTATGCCTCTGCCTACCTCTTCGGGGTTAAAGGCGTGACTATATGTATGTAGGTATGTATGTACATAATTATTTGTGCGTGTCCGCGTGGCATCATAAACATGTACCTGGGGGGGGACCTTATAATACGCGTTTATCTAGCACATTATTGCGACTCCATTCAACGATTTATCTTAAATCTAACTTTGGGGAAATCTTACGTTTAATTTAATGTATACAGAAATGTGACCAAAATAAAGAAGATTTACGATAAAAAGAACGGTCAAGTGCGAGTCGGACTGAAGCTAGGAGGGCTCTGTACCAAAAAAAAACGGTATTTTTTTTTTATTTTTTTTTATACCACTAAGGTGGCAGACAAGCATACGGCCCACCAGAAGGACCGGTGGTCACCGCAGCCTATGAACGTTTGCAACACCAGAGGCGCCACATTCGCGCTGCCGACCCTGCAAAAACCTTCTAAGACCCCTTTTGAAGAACCCCATACTGTAGGCGTTTGGGAAAACCGAGGCAGGGAGATCATTCCACAACCTAAGCGTGCGCGGAAGAAAACCCCTATCGGATATAGTTGGCCGGGTCGGTCCTGTCACCCTTCTTGGGCACAGGATGCACATACGCGATCTTCCACGACGCCTGGACTTGTTGCTTGGAATATGAAAGCGTGAAAAGACGTGTAAGTACCGGACACAACTCTGGACCACACTGCTTCAGTACCACCGCGGGTATACCATCCGGCCCACTCGACTTATGAACGTCCAGGGATCGAAGCTCACGTCGAACATTCCGCTGCGTAAATTTTACTTCCGGCATGGAAGTTCCACACCACGGAATATCCGGCGGCAAAGCACCCCCGTCGCTCATGGTCGAGTTAGAGGCAAAGAGAAAACCCAAAAGGTCGGCTTTCTCCTTAGCGCTCTGGGCCAAATTACCGTCGGGTTTAAGTAAAGGTGGTAAACCTGACCGACAGAAATTTCCCTCGGCAGCTTTGGCAAGCGACCAGAATTCGCGACTCCCTGAAGGGTAGCCTGCTAGCCGTTCACCAATTCTGCCGACGAAATCGAACTTAGCCCTGACAATTGCTCTTTTGCTGGCTCTCGAGGCGGCATTTAATTTGCGTTTCACCTCAGAGATGTTTGGATCTGAATTTGCACGAGCCGTGGTCCAAGCCCTGTAAGCAGATTCTTTCAACATCAAAGTTTCTCTGCAGAGCCGATTGAACCACGGTCGCTTTTTTGCTCCTACAGGGATCCAACGGTTGGGAATGTAACATTCCATGCCCTCCAAGATCCCCGCAGCGACTGCTGCAGCGCAAGAATCCAGATCCTCTGAGGCAAAACAAAGCCGCCTCCATGGGTACGACGCGAAAAACTCTCGCAGTCCATCCCAGTCTGCTGACTTATAGTGCCATACATGTCGCCACTCCTTGGGCCGAGGTGGTTCAGGCCTTGCGAGAGGCACATGCGCCCGAACGACACAGTGGTCCGACGATCCGAGTGGAGCATCCACTGAAACACTGTATCCGTCCGGACGCGTTGTCAGCAGGAGATCCAGCAATGCACTATGCTCGTTCTTCTTGTCTGGTATCCTTGTGTGGGATTTAACCAGTTGAGAGAACCCATAGGTCAGGGCAAATTCGTGAGCAGCTTTCCCCGCAAAGTCGGTGGTCCGGGAGCCCAACCAGTCAACATGATGTCCGTTGAAATCCCCCAGAATCACTATCTCCGCGGAGGGATACTGCTCAATCACCTTGTCAGTCGCTTGTTGCAGGTGGTCAAAAAGGCGAACTGTGTCCGTGTTACCACCGCTGTGAGACCTATACACGCACGCGTAGATCCGAGTGCGGCCCCCGTGATCCAAGCGTGCCCATAACGTAGACAGGTCCCTGTCTTCGAGGCTTGAAAGACGACGACAGCAGACATCATCCCGGACGTACATACATACCCCGGCTTTCTGCCTAAAGTGGTACTCAAGCTTGTAGCCAGGGTACATTAAGCAAGATGTATCGCCCGGACGTAAGATCTGCGTCTCCGTTAAGAAAAGAAGGGTCGGCTTCGCAGTTTCAAGATGGTGGTGGACTACGTTGATGTTCGTGCGCATACCCCTGATGTTGCAAAAGTCCACTTGAAGTGTGGACGACGATGCCGCTGTGGAATCCTTTTTCTTTCTCTTTGTAGCCATAGTTCTTAAAAATATGGGGAATTAAGAAGGTGAAGGGGGCGCTTTTGTGTCGGTGGCGCAGGAGACTAGGCGAGGCTCGAACTCACCGAAGGCAGACAGAGGTAGTGCGGTAGATTGGCACGGCGTACGGAAGGGCCCCCGGTCCCCCCCCGATGCAGTAGCCGCGTCCACTCCGGTATCCTCCTCCGGCACGACCACAGAGCACCAGGGACTTTACACAGGCTGCTGGTTCAGCCTCCTGGGGCGGAGATTAAGTAATCCCCAGGTTCGGGTCCCGTACAGCCTGCGGGCGGTCAGCGGTCAACCGTTTCACCGGGTCTCCCTGATCGCCGTACCAATATTCCGCGCCTCGATCTGCCAATGGAGACAGATAAGCCTCTGGTCACACCGTCACCGGCACAATGTCACCCCAATGAGCTCTGGATCCCTGCTAACCGACGGAGAACATAACCCGACCGGAGTCAGGTTACTATTACCGCGGTCTTCTGCAGGGCGGAGGTACTGCCCCAGGCGGGCTGCTCAACGAACGGAGTACCGTTAGGCCCTTCCTCCTAATGTGGGCTTTTTCGTTAATCCCTAAGATATTGGATCTTAGGGATCTGATTGAAGAAGCCACTACTGTACCCTCAGGGTGTAACGTTAACTCCATGAGAAGTAACGCATGTCCCCGAAACCCCGAGGGGAGAAAGCGGGTATAAATCACATTTGTTGTATGACAGCCCCTATATGATAAAAGATCGCAACACTGCGTTGTATAAATACAACGAGAATGCTTGATCCTCAAAAGTGTAGATAATTATTATTCTTGTAATGCTTCGGACTGAAATGTTTAACATTAGTGTTTAGTGATGAGTAGACATTTTATACTAGTGCGTCTGACCTGTCACAGAAAAGGTATTATGTATCTTTCATTGTAATGCCGCTAATTTCCCGAATCGCGTGTTCCTATTTGAATACAAGAGCCAACTGTATAAAATTTTAGAACACCTTACATTTTAATGAATTGCTCTATTCAAGTTTAACGTCTAGTACGTATGGTATTGTGATGCTTACTGTCGTGACGGTGAGTGTGCATACTAAGATGTCGTGTCGTTATGTACTCTGGCGTTATTTCTGAACAATACTTAACAAACCTTTGCAGCGTTTAAACATAATATGTTTTCTTCTGATTCGGATAGTGATTTTGATGAAGACTTTAAATACCTACACTTTGAGACTTAAATAACTTTTTGTTGACGTACAAGTTCAATAAGATCGTCAGACAGTCAGATCATTGCTGCAAAAATAATAAATCTAAAATTGCCCACTAGATGTTCGCGCCACGAGCCACGCGCTGGCATAGAGATAGAGACACATTTACCTGTTGTATCGTGTCGCGTCATAACCCCCACCACCGCTCTGGCGCAATAGGTGCAAATATGTCCCTAACCATATTAACCCATATATGCCCAGCGTGTAAATGTAATGTCATAGTATGTGTATCCATGAGATGTATAATAGAGATAAGAATAAAATGTAGAAGTTTCAGAATAAATTGTTAAATAGCTTAAGATTGTAAGATTGTAAAATAGTTTAAAGAATGTAAAATAGTTGTATAAGATTAGAAATTTGAAAAATTAAATAAAAAACTGAACCCACAAACCCCCACCCAAACGAATGATACCCAACATCCCCAGAATGAAAGGCCATCGTGAAAGTGCGAGAGGCATAAAAGCGTGACGAGTATGGTACTAGAGGAATAAGAATAAAAGACGATAGTTTTAAGCTTTAGCTAGTTTAGTTAAAAGAATGAAAGGTCGGGAAAGCGTGAAAGTGAGAGAGGCATAAAAGCGAGAACTGGAATGATAAAGAGAATATGGGTGAAAGAGGATATAGTTTAGCTAGGTTCGAGATGGCGGGGGCCTGGGACGCTACCCATGATGGATATGGACGGGGCCGGTGATGCCATGGGTCGGTTCTGATGGGCTCACGAAGTGGCGCCCAGGGTAGCCGATACGGTGGTACACCGAGGCTATAAATAGTGAAAACACGGGTCTAAGCGTCCCCGCCCCCCCGCCGTCTCTTGAAGTAGTTTCCTTAAGCCCTGCGGGGCTAGCCGTATTAAAATAGTTAGCTAGTAATTCAGCTCTGATGTAACTAGGCTCTGCCCACGGTAGAGATGTGAGAAAAAAAAAAAAAAAAAAAAAAAAAAAAAATATGCCCAGCGGGTCGTTTTTGTCCTGAAAAACTGGATTTGGTAAACGCGCTATTTCGTCTTTATAAAACGTTAATTTTCAATGCCTAGTGTGATTTGTCAATAAATCAAAGTACCGTCTACCAAAATAAATGAAAATACTTGGATTGGGTTGGAGTTTGTAGTCACTAGTGACAGTTGTTTTTATGACTTGATTTTTGGTGACAAAAAATTCCGACTCTGCTGATAAAAATGTGAGTAACATCGTTTTCTGCGTAAAAATACCCAATAAGTCATTTGTTTTATAATATTAGATAGTTATTCTTTTCAATAACAGGAAATGTTGTATAAAATACTTATTTTATTCCTAAGATATAGCTGTCAGAACACTGACGGGTCGCTATTGACCCATTGGGTAAAAGTGTAACTAATGTAAATTAGGTCTGAGGGACCGCTTTACACGAATGATATCATTGAAGTGTTGGAAAATTTGGACTCCAACGATGATGTACTGGGTGCTGATATCTTTATTAATCCTCCTGGTGATGGCAAGGTATCAGATGGTGATTCAGGGGACGAAGAAGTTACATTTTTCTATCACTTATCACGTCGACAGCTACTTGCACTGGCAAATCTTACTTATAGACGACCAATTACTGCGGAAACCGCGTCCAGTGAAGATGATGAACTTCATGATACACCTCCATTACCACTGGAACAAATAAGGCGCAGAGGAGGAAGAGGGAGACCCCAAAGAAGGGTTAGAGGAGCAATTACTCAGCGTCAAGCGCGTGGAGGTTGCTCTTGGAGATCCTTCCAAGGATAATCGTGCGTGGACTATACCACTTCCTAGGTCCGTTTGACGTTGTCTGAAAATAGTGATCCTATCGAATTCTTTCAACTTTTTTTCAATCGTGAAGTAATTGTTCACTGGGTCAGACAAACAGTTACATTATGCTGTTCAATCGGGAAATATGAATTTCTCTTTTCCAGACCAAGAAATTATTGTTTTGTTGGTATTATTATTTTGTCTGATTATGTTCCGCTACTGTGACGCCGCATGCACTAGTAAAGAATTGAGGATACTCATACAACTCATAACTTGCGGCACAAAGTATGTGCCGCAAAGATTTGAAGAGATTTTTCGTTATTTTCACGTGACAGATAATACTGAACTGCCAGAAAATGATAAGATGGCGAAAGTACGCCCGCTGATTGACATGTTAAATGCCAAATTTCTTCTGTATCTATGCTCGTAAAGAACAACATAATAAGCATCAATAAATCTATGGGTCCCTTTAATGGTAGGCATGGTTGCAAAGTTGTTGAGTTGCAGTGTGGCAGGTTCCTCCTGTCCCTTCTATCGAATTTTTGTTTTACATCAAAGGGAACCAATAAGATTTGGTTTCAAAATATGAATTGCTGCAACGAGATTGGGCTACAGCCTGTAAATAAATAAATAAATATAAGTAAATTTATTAATTACATTTAAACATGATAAATGAATACATATTTAACAACATTCTGGTATCTTCATTCATTATAAACTAAGTAGCACATTTGACCACGGGGTCGTTTTTGACCCTTTAAAAAAACGTATTTCTCTCAGTGCCACCTCCGATTTTCACTTACAATATCCATAGGGGCCCTTCAACCTACCACATATCCAAAAATGAAAGAAATCGGAAACAAAAATAGTTCTGGGCAATGGGTTAAATGTATGAAATCGATATGCTTCTGGCGCGTCATGACACGCCACGACACGTAAGTATGTTTCCGCCATAAAACACTAGACGTATTCTTTGTTCAAATATTTTATAGGAACTCAAACATTTCTTCAAAGAAAAAGCAAGGTACCAGCCAGCGTTGCTATAAATCTCTCTGCACTTTCGTAACTCAATTTCGTTAGTTTCTGCGATAAAACAATAACTTGATTTACGAAACTTGCAATTTTAAATTGAGTTGTTTTGGTCTATAGTTTATGTAAGGACGTTTTGTTGTATCTTTACGAAATTTCATCTGATACCTACGCTAAAAGTTGATACAGTTAACCAAATGAATACAGTGGAGATGGTCTCCATGACCATTATTCTCTTATATTTTTGTTCTGAGGTTTTTAATTTTTATGGTTCATTTCATAGAATGAATCTTTATCTATTGTGAGTTTTTATTGAAAAGGGTCTAATTTGAAAAAACATGTTTGTGTAGTAACGCATTTACCTGCTGATTTTAATAGTTATCGCGTTAAAAATAGTTTTGGGAATAAATACGTGCATATTATTACGGTGCTTATCCATACAAACTTTCTAATAACAATACAATAACAATAAAATTAGCTGGAGAACCTGTCTCCTTAAAGTATTTCAGGGCTTAAAATGCATCTAAAGTCTACTGTTTGTTCAAAGCTACCAGTATATTGAAATTGGACGGAATCGAATTATTAGCAAGCACGCAATTTGAAATCTAGACAGAGTTTTTAGGGTTTCGTAGCCAAATGGCAAAAACGGAACCCTTATAGATTCGTCATGTCTGTCTGTCTGTCTGTCTGTCTGTCCGTCCGTGTGTCACAGCCATTTTTCTCCGAAACTATAAGGCCTAGATATTGAAACTTGTTAGCTAGATTTTTTTTTTTTTTATACTACTTAGGTGGCAGACAAGCTTACGGCCCACTGGAAGGTTGGTAACCGTAGCCTATAGACGTTTGCAACACCAGAGGTGCTACACACGCGCTGCCGACCCGGGCGCAGGTTGTGACGACCCACAGTTGAAATTTTTCAAGCCGCCTATAAGGCCTTCAACTTGGCTTAACGACTGTCATTTTACTGACAACCGGGACCAACGGCTTATCGTGCCTTCCGAAGCACGGAAACGCTCGTAAATAAATGTAACAAAGTGATCCACGTGGTGGTCACCCATCCATATCCGGCCATAGTAAATGTTGCTTACTGCAGTGATCGTTTACAGAACACTGAGTCCGCGGGGCCACGAGCGCTTTGAATGTATTCTGTGAACCGCATTAAGATTCTTATATAAAATTGGAAAAAAGCAGTAAATTTTGGGGGTCCCCATACTCAGAGCTGAAACTCAAAATTGTTTTTTTCATCTAAACAATACGTGTGGGGTATCTATAGATAGGTCTTCAAAAATGCTATTGAGGTTTCTAACATCATTTTTTCCTAAACTGAATAGTTTGCGCAAGAGACACTTCCAAAGTGGAAAAATGTGTGTCCCCCCCCCCCCTCTAACTTCTAAACTAAGAGGATGATAAATCTAAAAAGAATATATGAAGTACATTGCCATAAAAACTACCAACGAAAATTGGTTTGAACGAGATAGAGCTGGTAGTTTTTTTTAATTCGTCATAAACCGCAATTTTCGGTTACAAAAATCACCCACTGCGAACGTGTTAAAACATCAATCAAAGTTACAACGAACTATAAGAACTTTTATATTATGTTACTTGCTGCTACGAAACCCTTCATGGGCGAGTCCAACTCGCACTTGGCCGGTTTTTTTTTAATTTTCTTATAGATGGCTTATGCTGGCATTAGTATGAAAATACTTTACAAATAAAATGAAACTTCAGCACATAAGTAAACATATTATTATCAACAGCATAAACATAACGATAGGATATATTATTGTAATTGTAAGATCCTTTTATCTATATCTATATACTTATAATAAATCTGTAGAAGTGAAAATTCTGTACATTCAAAATATCAAAAAAATAAATAGCAGGGCGTGTTACTAGACCGACACACTTAGATCATCCAACCACAGGATGCGCCTTACTTAAGCATTGTTTTCTGCCATTGCACATGACCATTTGGTCTTTTGGCTTTATGAAAAGCCTGTACATCAGTGCATCATTTTATATGACTAAACTAGTACATTACATTGTAGTTGACTGTACAATAACAATTAACACACAACAGCCATAACGCGATTGTCGATTAATACATTTTTAAATGCAATGAAATTTTATATGTCTTTGTGTTTCCCCCTTCACTTGTATGAAAACTGGCAGAATATTTTTGTATGCGGTGGTTCGCAAAGGCTAGTCCCGTGTTATATGGTCTAAGCCGACACATAACCCAAAAATGTGATTTAAAAAAAATTTATCAGTCTGTCTGTCTGTCTGTCTGTCTGTTTGTTCAGGCATCACGCAAAAACTACCGGTTCGATTACGATGAAACTTAGTATAATTATTCTTTAATAGCCTGGGCACCACACTGGGTACTTTTTATCCCGGAAAATTATATAGAATTCAAACCAAACTTAATTTTGCGGTTCGATCCCTAGACCCAAAGTTATTATCAATTATTGCTTAAACAGTTAATGGTATGATGATGAAACTATGCATGAGCGTTGTTTGTTACAATTTGAAAAAAGTTATTTTAACATTTTTGCAAATTCCACCTTCAAAGGTATAAAAAAGGAGGGTAAAGTTTGTATGGGACAACGTGATTCCATGGTCCGATCTACTTAAAATTTGGCTTATAGCATTATTAACATAATTGATGGAAGACGTGTTTCGTATTTTATTGAAATTTATACTATAACGAGCTAAAAAGGGAATATAAATTATTTTGGGGCTGATTTTCTCCGTAGTTGATATCATTACTCCTTAAATACTCTTATTTTATACTTAAATTACTTTTTATTTTGACACATAATTTGTGAAAGTTCAATACAATTGACGTTTTCATTTATGTTTTATTTCAAACTTCAAACAGATGATTTTACTACATAGCCATAAAGTTAAATAAAAAGCTTATATTTTGGTATAATATTAAACAAATATGCTTTATGGAAGTAATATTGCTAATTTATTCAAATTGTGTGTGACAAAAATACATTTGTGAAAAGAAGAAGAAAATTCTAAGATGGCTAGCCAGAAAAAATGAAAGACCACGCTTCAGGAAGTATCCACTGGTCAATAAAATAACGCCGCATGTTACCATCTACGCTCAATCCTTACAACAAAGATTGTCAGTAGCCCTAAGCGACTGATCATGGAAGGCATGAACTTTCTTCTACATATAGTGCCGACTGCATTCTGTCAGGAAACAGACTCACTAAGTCTTTGTAAAATACGGGAATGGCCTCTACGTATACTACATTCGACAGGACTGATGAAAGGCTGATGAAATTTACATTGTTATTACGTTACCAGGTCTTGGTTGGACCATCTGTATTAGGAGGACAAAGCCTACAGTAGTTCGGTTTGTCCAAAAGTCGTAGGCTAGGACTACCTGAAGAAGGAACTAAGAGAAGTTGTGTCAAGTAGTCGTTTAGCCATTGAATTAAGAAATGTATTTAATAAAAAAAATTACTTAGCTCATATTATTATGCATTATGAATTTGTTAATCAGAAATCTATCTAACTAGGTATTATTATAAATGCGAATGTTTGTGAGTGTGGATATTTGTTACTCTTTCACGCTATAACGGCTGAACGGATCTGGCTGAAAGAACAATGGCAGTTTCCCTTACTAGCAATTGTCTGACATAAAAGATGAGCGCACATAAGTGAAAAATATGTCAAACGATTCGGTTTCGCTAGTAGATTCCATAAATGAATACATTTTCCATCGAGAAAGCCGGAAAATAAAGATATTGTGTTTGGATTGTTAGGTTATGTTGTCGTACTTAGTCCCGCCATACTTACCTGTACATATAAATGTTCTAACACTATGGTGACTACAGTACTGTGACGGACTGGAGTACTTCTCGGTGGTCATACTGACATGTCAGAACTATTATTTTATTTAATGTATACCTACACGTTTTGACTAACTCTAATATAAAATCTAGTACTTACCTATATAAAATAGTACGAGGAGTAGGTAAGCAAGTTGCTACAGATCTAACTGTTGTTTGAAACTTTTTAGTAGGTACATACAGGAGTAGGGTATAGATTTGTTGTCAATATGAAGAAAAATAAAACCACTATTTTTATATTTCTTTTATTTCACTTGCATAACACTTCACATCGGCGCAATATGTTCTGTTGTTCACACATATAATGCAATCAACACAAACAATGCGCGTAGGCCTCGATTGTCTCCCACGATCTCCCACTATCGAAGAACAACAAATTCAATTCACAAATAAACAGTTCAGTAGGGAATAGCACAAGATCACTCAAAAGCTATATTAACATTCCTTTTGGCACGCACTAGTCATACGAGGAAATAATCAGAGTCCATAAAACAGTCCAGGGTCAGAATTGTTATAGAAAATCAGAAAAAGCACACAAAACAACACTTTCGACGAAAAGCGCGGAGTATTCTGTGATCTGTCAAAGTGCTACCTTGTAGGAACGCACGGTTTGATTGGCTGGCTCACGCGCCTCACGGCTGATAATAATCGTTGAAAATCTTTTAAAATGTAGATTTAACGCCGGCTTTTATTGGAACATTTAGATACTAGTAAAATCACAAAATAAACAATTAGTCACTTTGGCGTAACTCATATTTATGGGCGTTTTTAAATTATCAGACAATTTTCTGCCATTGTTCTTTGGTGCCTATAGAGATATGTTATAGTCTAGGAACAAAATTTCACGCAGGCGAAGCTTGAAATGGAAATTCAACATTTTAAAAATTCAACCTAATGATCCAAAAGGCAAAAAGGTAATACCAACGGGAATACTCGCGACAGAAACCACGCGATAAGAATAGAAGCGACGGGGGACCTTTCTATTTCTCTCTCTCTTACGCAAACGAAGTTGCGCGGGTCAGCTAGTTTTAAATAAATAGTTCAACGGATAAAGATCATTCAAATTTTGTAAATATACAACTGCAGAACTTCTCAAAATACAGCATCAAAGTTATCCGTTCCTATTTGGTGAGGAGCAGAAAATTAAAATAGTTTTACCGACTTTAATTAATAAAAATCCCGTCTAGTGCGAGTCGAACTCGCGCACAGAGGGATCCGTACCAAAATACGACGAAATAATCACGATTTTTTATACAAGAGCCCCCCTTAATTGTCCAATCATTTTTATAAAATTATTTGATAATTTCAGCTCTTTAGCTAGAGAGCTGAAATTTTTAAATATTTTTTTAGTGGGAGAAAATTCTCCTATTCAAAAATTATTAAATATTTTTTGAATATCTCCGTTCATGAGATACAGCCTCGTGACGAACAGACGGACAGATAGACAGACAGACAGACGGAAGGTGAAGTATCATTAATAAATAATAAAAGGATTGTGTCGTTTAAAGCTGATCGCACATATGTCAGCACCGTACGCGCCGCACGCGCCGCACGCGCCGTACGCACCGCATTTCCTGATAGCCTCGCACATATGCACCGTACGCGCCGCACGCGCCCTACGCGCCGTAAGCAAATCTTTGGTATTGCCAACTATTTTTGCAGTTTTTTTACCTCTTGTGTGAAATGGTACTGTGAGTGGTATTGTGACAGTGAGCTATAGAAGAAATTTTTGTAATAGCCTGCTTATTGGCGGGCAGGAAGAATAAATTGAAAGGAGTAAAAATCCGTGTGCATGTATTATGTATTGTCCGGTTTGAACATTATTTCCGTTTAGATACGGGCAAATACGTATATATGGCAACACTGAGCATGCTTGCGCCGCATTATGACGTCATCAGAATCCTATTCGGATGCCTACCGCATTTCACGAAATACGGCGCGTAAGGTGCGGGTGTAATGTGCGAGGTTTCATATCATTTCATACAACGAGTACGTTGCTGACAAATGTGCGATCACCTTTACTCGTCCTTTTTGAATTAACTAAATGGGTTAGCCTCTCTCAGTTGCATTGAGGTGAAATATTACGAGTAGTTAGGTATGTATAAAATAATTGGTTTATTTATAATAAATACATACCTAATTACTATAACTTCTAAACCAGGGTAAACAGCAGTAACAATAATTAACTCACGATAAGATACTCTTGGAATTCCTAATCGATAGCATATCGATAGGAACTATTTATTTAGCTCCTGATGGGACTGGGACCGCTGGGCCTCGATTTCTCGGAGGGCAAGTCTGTGGTCTTGATCCAACTTCTCCTTGCGTCATTGATACAACGACAAAAGATCACTTTCAGGTACCTGGAGGTGACGGTGAAGTCCATTACAACTGAAGAAGATTATAGGCGTGTAGTCTCCCTCTTTCGATTCTTTTAAGGAACAATGCGTGAGTTGTAATAATTTATAGTTCCCGTATATCTTAGTAGAAAATCTACTTGTGCACCCATATGGTGGTCTGACTTTTTTCTCATCAAATGTTCAATTTTGATACCGATCCAATTTCTAGATTTTAACAATGACTTTTATGGGAAGTGTGGTGCTTTGTCATTTAATCCCAAGAGGAAAGAGTAGATTTCAGCAGAACCTAGAAATCCAGAACTCGTTTACTTTCACGTATAACAAAATGTACTTTAGCGCTATTCCTACCTTCGATAACGAATCTTGCAAGCGAATAAGATTTTATCCAGTTCTGGATTTGGAAGTCTTTGTATTTCATTCATGATTGTAAACGCAATATCTAATTGAATTCGCACTTCACAACTGTTCTCGTACCCCTTTGCTGTTTAAAATTCAACCCCTTTCGAGCCTAAATGGTAATAAGCAACTCAGTTTTAGCGCAATGAAGATACTGTTTATACATATATATGGTTAAGCTCAGTTAATCCGCTTAAGCTATTGAGAACATATTAAGGGTGCAGGTAAGACGCTTCTTCAATCTAAAAGTAATTTATACAACCAAAGTCTCGATACGATACTAAATCTAAAAAAGACGCTTTATGCCTATTATATACTAGCTGACCCTCGCAACCTCGCTTACGGCACATAAGGTCTATGAAAAGAAAGGTATTTTTTCATCAATCTCACCAAACAGTGTTTGAAACTGCCCTATTTGCTTAATCAAAAAAGAGCCTTAAGATTAAGTATATCTAAAACAATTCAGTTCATGCCTTTGGCGTGAACTAAAATATTTTAGAACTAACTGACCCTCGCAACTTCGTTTACGTCACAGAAGGTGTATGGAAGGAGAGGTATTTTTTCATCAGGCTCATCGAGTAGGGTGTGAAACTGCCCTGTTTGCTTAATCATAAAAGAGTTTAAAGATTAAGTCTATTCTAAAAACTGAATTATTTTACAATACTTACCGTTAATCTTTAAGTTCTTTTATGACTAAGTAAACACGCCATTTTAGAATGACTCTTACATTCAAAGGAACCCTTGAATAATAGGTTTAGCGAAAGTTGAGATGTCTCTAATTTATGAACTACATAAGTAACTCTCAATATTGAAACTTGTGTGGAACAATCCGTATAGTACTCCCTTTATAACACTAAAAAAATATTTGAAATCGGACCACGCGTTGAGAACTTACAACTAAAAACCCATTTTGTCTTTCATTCCCTCTCCCGGGATAACCGCGCAAAATATCGGGATCAAAAGTATCGTAGAACCTTCCTCGGACTATAAGCTCGGAATGTACCAAGTATCATTCAATTTGGTTCAGTAATTTCGGCGTGATACTTATTTGGGATAGATCGTAAAAATAGGTGGATAGTTAGGACATAAAAACATAGAAATTGATGATTTTTATAGTTTTTAATATGTCCAGGCAATTGAGAATTATTTTGATTTTTTTACACACAATCGTGTAAACAAATACTTGATTAACCATGAATTTAAAAAAATAATTTTAAGATTTCAGTACAAAAAGTGACCAACAGATGGCGCTTATCGATTTAAATTGAAGATAGTGTTTGGTTTCCTAAAAGTTTATATAAAGATGTCATCTGGCGCACAGTTTACGAATTTATTATATGTATAGATAGCCTTAATAATTAAGCTCTTTTATGACTAAGCCAACACGCCAGTTTAGATTTACCCTCACATTCAAAGGAAAGTTGAGATGTCTCTAATTCCTGAACTACAAAACTCTCAACATTGAAACTTGCATGAAACAATTTTAAAAGTACTCCTTTATGACACTGATTTTTTTTTTTAAATCGGACTATGCATTGGGAAGTTACAACTAAAAAACAATTTTGTTTTTCATCCCCTCTCCCAAAGGATCCCCGCAAAATATCAGGATCAAAAGAATCCTAGAACTTTCCTCGGATTATAAGCTCAGATTGTACCAAGTTTCATTCAAATCGATTCAGTACTTTCGGCGTGATACTTATTTGGAATACAGACAGACAAGAAATATTTAAATTACATTTTCGGCATTAGTATCGATTAGAAAACGCCCTACAATTAAGATTTTCAAAATATCTTCCATGTACAGACTCTCGACCCTCAGCAGTTTTATTATATGTATTATTTTATTTTTTATTTATTTTTTTACTTGAGGGAAAATCCTCATGGATGTTATGCCGGACTCCTACCGACTAAAAAACCTCACGTAACGCCCAACAGCCTATGGTTGTAAGTCCCGGGTAAGCCCTCGGAAGGATGTCCAAGGAAATATTTTAAGGACTCAATTTTGTGACAAATCTACGCATGTTCGATGAGAATGAATTTCAGTCAATTACAAAATATATTTATTCACATACCTAAATAGTTTTATTCACTACGTGTTTGGTAGTAAATAATTTTGAAATGGAAAATGTTGATGTGTTCATAGCACAAGCTAAACAGATTCAAACGGTACCTAATAAATTGATAAGAGCTTCATAAAATCATTGTAATGCTTAATTTAACCTCTACAATTTAACTAGGTATAGGAGAATTTAAATCACTTCTAACGTTGTTATGAAATGATCGAAAATAGACCCCATAGTTACACAAAGCCATAAAGTGCATAATAAATTAGTTGTGTACAAAAAAGAACTTGAGACGGATTTTAATGAATTTTTAAAACGGGACCCCGTCCCGTATCGCGCCGACAACTTTAATTAAAATCCTAGCAACGTAAAAAAGACGACGATTTCTAAATAACTGTGAGGAAAAACGATAAAAATGGAGAACTTTGTGTTTTGTATAGTTTTGTTTCGTACGTCCAGTCCAGCAGAATTTTGGCGCTGTGTAGTTTTGAACGAGTTGCGAGTTTTTCAAAAAGTTTATAGTCATTTTGTCTAGCAGAGGTTTCAACAAATTCTGTAAACCATTTTACCATTTTCCCTTTAAGAATCCGTTTCGCTTAACATTTTGAATGAAATTAATAGAAATCATCATAACCCTAAAATAAAATTAATCCTTTGAGGCTCGTCAAATTAGAGTTTAACCTCGGAATCGGAGAATCTGAATTTTAAATAATAAGCAGCTAACCTTCATTTAGATATTATACCTATTATTATAATTACTAAATATTTAAAAACTTTTTGTATCACATTAATGACCTCACTTTTCGTAGTTTTCATGTATATATGCAGGAAATTGTATAAGTACTACTGGTAAGGCCCCATACACCCAAGAAAATTAGAGAATAGACAAAGACAATGCGTGATTTTCGTGTCTTTTCGAAGAATTTATCAATACTGGCTGGTAAAAAATTGGTTCTATATTCAAACGCTCACAGAAAAGTAATTTAATATTGGAATATGCTGCCAGTTTCAAAAATGGAAGTCACATTCAAAATGTACCGCGACATACTCTAAAGAATTCTGTTTGACGGTAATGCACCTGCATTACAGAGGCAGCTACGATATTCCCCCAAATAAATAGTGTTATGTTCATCTTAATTACAGAGGGTTATACTTTCAACCGTTTGGCAAACGAAACCTTTTTGGAAAATGAGAGAAATGCAATTTCAAACTCATTAAGTATTAATAGTACTTCTGACGTATAATAGAAAGGGGTTCAGCGATTTTAGGGCGTCCTATATCTGGTTTCTTACCATTAATTACACCGAGTAAAAATTCAGCTTTTGTTGTCGTTTAAGATAAAGATTTTTTGAGGGAGAGAGTGTCTGAAGTTGGTGAGGCGGAAGTTACGAAATGACTCGAAAATGGAACGGAAATAGTGTACCGGAAATGACTTCATGCCAATTCCTAGGAGTCTCATAATATTTTCCGTTTTTATTACTTGCCTTAAACTTGCTATTAGTACCTAGCAGTTTTATTTAAGTTTACTTTACGATAGTTGTGTCTCTATACACTCTTCGACAAATAAAATATAATTGCATACAACCAATTCAATATGGTTTGTGTAGGGCGCATTTTTCGTTACATTTTCACAAAAAAAAAATTTATAAGTATTTAAAAACATAATTTTAAAAAAATGATTTTTCTCTTCCTATTTGCACAATGGGATCCGATCTTTTTAAATACTTAATAAGTAAGCATTATTAAAATTAATCACATACCTACGTGCACATGAAAGGTACAATGTAACAAGTTAACAGCACCCTTTGTATGCAAATATTTGACTTTCAGTGAACTCAGGTTAATTTCAACATTCTAATTGTTTGCAATAAACCTGTTTAAAGGGGGATGTTGAGCGTAACGTATGAAGGATGGGACGAACGGGTTTAGGGGTAACGGTGCGTGAATTAACAATATCGTTCTGTTGTGGTTATTTTATAATGTAAATATAGTTTTTACTTGAAAATCTAAACATTATTTCCTCTTTCTCCTCGCATTTATTAATCATAGTTGTTAAATTCACACGAGTTGTGCTATTTATAATGATTTTCACGTCTTTTTCGCGTGGTCACGAGTCAACAGCTGTGGTCACGAGTTACGCAAAAGAGTTCCGTAAATAATTATACATGAGTATAATAATTATCAATTAAGTGTATTTTTTAATTGAAGCGCTTGTATCCCCGCAAACTCACTAGTGTCCTGTAAACGATCACTGCGTCAAGCATTTTTAGTAGGTAAAGGCTGACCCTCTGATGGGTGAAAACTTCGTGACATCTCCATTTGTCAGTATTCCTGTGCAAGGTTAGGTGTTTCCAGTTGACAGTTGACATTAAATTGCATTAGTTAGGACAAGTTGATAGCTTTACCACATATTTTGTGAAACAAAAATAAATAGCGCAGTGTGGGCGTAATAGTATGCCTATTGGGGCTTTTGGGGATGGAAGCGTCAGTACGTATAATTATAATTTTTGAATTTGCGTTATAGTGATATTTTTTCGGAATTACTTCTTTTAGTACAATATACAAGAAATTTTAATCAGAAATAATAATTCTCAGATAAGTATGTCAGTCATATTCCTCAGTATACATCTCACTATTGTTACTCTTTACATAACTAGACAAAGGAATCACCAAGACTCAACTAACTAACATAACCCAAACCAATGTCTGTGTGTAGGACGTAGGTAAACGGACAAACTATATTCATTAAGAAATTTCCCGACTAAGCCTACATTTGTGCGTACGAAAACTCAAACATACAAAACCTCGCTGATTAACATGCCGCAATGGTATGCAAATACATACTTATCGACGTAAAGGGTACCGGTGGTTCCCCCTAGGGCCCTGTTGGGAAAATTGATGCGAAATGGGGAGCGTAACAAGGTTAGACCTTAGGCACGGTAGAATAAACCCACGGTTCTTTAGAAGTTTGTGGGTTCTTGATGTTGATTCTGCTGGTGAGGACTATTTATTTTAACAGTACCTATGTATACTGCTTATTGCATTAAAAGTGGTTACTCGGTAACTTGATGGACTTTTAAAGGAATAGTTATGACTACTCCTTTGAAGAATAAAAATATGATATTATTATTCATTGTAAATATTTTTTCATTGCTTAATAATGATAGTGACCACTTTGTGACATTTATTTGTGAGCGTTTCCGTGCTTCGGAAGACACGTCAAACGGTTCGTCCCAGGTGCCAGTAAAATGTCAGTCGTTAAGCCAATTTGAAGAACTTTATGGGCAACTTTTAGAATTTCAACCACGCCCGCTGTTGAAATATTGTCACTACCTAGCTACTACCTATTATCAGAAAATATAAAGTGGCGTTTATCATCAATACATATAATAAAATCGTAACAGGTCGCTGTCTGTACATGGAAGATAAATAAGAAAAAATATTATTGGGGGGCTTTATGAACGCAATAGAACCCAAAACAGTGATTTTTAGAATTTTTGTCTGTTTGTCTGTATGTCTGTATGTCTGTATATCTGTTTGTCTGTACGGTTGTGCACGCTAATCTCAGTAACCGCTCAACCGATTGCAATGCGGTTTTTTTTATTGTGTTGAGGTTTGCTCCAGTTAACATTTAGCGTTTGTTTTATGTAAATCGGTTTAGAAATAAAAGAGTTATAACACTTTTAAGAATCAGATATTTTGAAAATTTTAATTGTAGGGGTTTCTTTGAATGTGTATGAACCTAAACTGGCGTGTTGGCTTAATCATAAAAGAGCTTAATGATTAAGACTAATCATTAACACAAGACTAAAATAGACTTAATCATTAAGCTCTTTTATGATTAAGCAAACAGGGCAGTTTCAGACGCTGCTTGATGACTCTGATGAAGAAATACCTTTCCTTTCATACACCTTATGTGACGTAAACGAAGTTGCGGGCTCAGCTAGTCTGTAATAATAATTAGTATCGACAAACCATATACTAGATCAAATCATTAAAGAACCAAGTTTTCAATAGCAGTTTTAAAACTTTCTGAAGCATTAAAAGTAAGTACCCTACGTTACACTTTTTCCAATCAAACCAACCGTTACCTCATTTATGAATTTTCCGTTTCATTATTTTTGAAACTTTTCCAAAGCATTTCTGAAACGTGTATTTGAATTGCAGTAAAGCAGTACGTGTCTTCAGGTTAAGCGTCAAAGAATAGGCCCTGTGATCTGGATACCAGATGTTACAATTTCCATATTGGAACCACGCCAACTGATTTGAGAAGTTTTATCACTCTTTAGGGCAGAATTCGTGAAAGTCTGGAGTCAGAAAATTCTTCGTAGCACGTAAAAAAGAATCTGTACAGATATGTTTTTAATAAATTGGATATCAGGTCTAGCCTAAGAATTTTTTCCCTTTACTATTTGTCCACATAATACATTGTATTGAATTGAACCATGAATATCTAATACGAATAAATTCTATCAAAAAGCATTCACAATAAAGTCAAAAGATTGTTTGCCAGGAATTTGAGATTAAAATTCCACCCTTTATTTCGGGGAGTCAATAGATTGAAATCGAGAGTCAGAAATCAAAAGAACGCCGCCGCCTATTTAAACAAGAATCCGCTAAAGATTTCTTCAATATTTAAATATTTAAGAGAAGTCAATGAGGAATAAAATAACTGTAGATTCTGCAGTCAATATTCCCCTTACAAACCATCAAAAATAATTTGATAAAACACTAAACTAAATTTGATAAAACACTAAACGAGTTAGCCTAGTAGAATGCTTATGAATTATATTAAAGTGATCTAAAAAACCCTCATCTTATTATACTGTCATGTGTATCCCAGGTTCTTAATGTTTTCTGTGGATATCCTTCCGAGGACTTATCCGGGGTTCTCAACGTAGGCAGTAGGTAGGGAGTAGGAAACGTGTTGGTTTTTAGTCTGTAAGAGTCCGGTATAGTATTCATGACGGATTTTCCACACAATATAATATAAAAAAAGTTCTTTCGTTCACTAAAACTATTCGCCTATTTATATACAAAATAAATCAATAATTCACACACACCTTCACTCACGTATCTAAGTCGACGACTAGGTTAATAAAATATGTTTACCGAAACCAGTGAAAGGGCTATCCATAAACAGAATACTGTCTGCTTAAAACAACATATTGAATAATTCAGACTTACACCCCTCAGTCAGGGGTTGATTATCCGTTATGCACTGGATCAGGAAGTAGGCAGTTTTGACATTGCATAAGAAAAATGAGTACCTGACACGTGGCGTGCCGGCGCATAAATTACTGTACCTCGTTTAAAGCGTGCTTGATTTATTTCATAGGTATTTTATAGTGAGAGATAGGATCACGGTGGAGATGTGACGTGTTATTGCACGTCATTCTATAGAGTCTGAAAGAATTAACCCCCAAACACCGGACTGGGGTTGTCATGATCAAGGATTTGAAAAATTTGTTTTCAACGCTTTTCAAGTTCGCTGACTAATAACGTGCTTAAAATTGCAAGCCGTTGCTTGCAATTTTAAGGGGTTCGGGTACGATAGGCACATCTTTTATTAGCTCTGCTGTGATGCTGACATCTCTAATATCTCTAATATCTCAAGAAACTATTGGTAGATTTATAAGACAAACTCAGCTCAAGTATTTTGCAATACGGCCCTAAGACAACAAGGAGGTCTCAAAAGACTGATGATTAGAGTCTAATCCTGACCCAATTCAAAGAGAAAAAACTGCATAATTATAATTGTTCAAAGTTAAACTATATCACTAGGTTTGGGAAATGTAGTTTCATAACTATTTTGTAAGGTTTCATAGAGTTAACATTTTACCAACAAATTCAAATAAATTAATATAGGCCATTAAATAAATAAAAAACAAATTAATAAGAGAACACACAATAACAACACTAAGATACTGTGCGATAAGTGTGTCTTTTACTCGTACCTATAAAAGCAAAATCTTTTAAAGACAATGAAACAATCGTATTCCTTGTTAAATGGAATAGGTAGTACTTATTCATCATAATTTTAATTTATCAATATCAGTCTTACATCTAATATAATTTACTTATTTAATTAATTTAGATACATACTAAAATTAACCTAATCCCTTGTTTTCCTTGATAGCTGTTGACTACTATATTCTATACGTATATCGCTATTGTTCGCCTAACATTTGATAGACCTAGCAAAATTGCGACGATCGGCCTCGAGATACTGGAAACTGAATGGTCCCTGAGTCCTATCTTGATTGGAGCTATTGTGCATTTCGAGTTATTTATAGCTGCTTTGTATGTGATAGTACTCAAAGTGTTCTGTAATTGTTGGGATAGTGTTAAGAACTTCCTGGAAAAATGGGTTATGCTTTCTATTGTGTATAATCACGGGGCTCCCAACCATAGATTGTTGGGCGTAACGTGAGGTTTTTTAGTCGGTAGGAGTCCGGCATAGCATCCATGATGGATTTTCACTCACGTTAAAAAAAAAGAAAAAAATGTGTAATATATAAATCTGGGCATTTATTTTACAACAGCTGTAAACGCTAAATTATTTAAGCTTATTCTAAAAGACTTGACTAGTTACCTATAGGCCTAAGATCCGAACCAAGTTGACACTTTCATTCCACTCTGACCTCCTAGTACAGTTACGATCGATTCTTGAAACTTATATTTTAATTCGGACAAGTTTTGGTTAAATATTGGTCAGATAAAATATGACACATATCAGTTTACCCAGGTCTTCCGACTGGTAGCAATGTTAGGGCACATTTGGTTTTAGTTCTCTAGGCACTCTACCTTTAATATTTAAAATTTTAAAGGATTTTGTATCATACTTAATAAAAATAATATACAATGAGAAAAAGAAACTTGGTTATGAGATTGGTTCTGAACCAAGTTGTTTTCATTATAAAATTTAATTGACTAATACTTGATTATTAAATTTTACATGAAAAGTGAGTATGGTCTGTATTTGTTGTAAAACATATTTATATGTAGAGTGGGACTGATGGGTGGATGGATTATTTGATTCATTATTTCGAAAATCTTATAAACAGATACATTGTGTATTTAAAACATTTTCACTAAACTAAAATACTACTCATGGTAATACGATAAACCTACTGAACCACAAAAGGCTTTTCAGTTCACATCAACTTTACCAAAACTATGTGGGAAGTATGTTCACAAATAGTTTGGCTTCCTGGGAGTTTATAAACATGGATCAATAAATCGGTTTAGCAAGGAATACCTTTGCTAAACTTATAGTTTGATCCTATACATTTATTGTTAAAAATTACAGAGAAACATAATAATTACATATTATCTATATTTACATTATTACTATCTAAACTAAATCTAAATAAGGCCCCCGTGGCATTGTGCCCAAAAGACTAGCAGCATTCCCCCTTTGAATAGCAATGCCTATTCGTTGAGCGAGAAAACTGCCAGCCCTTGGGTCACCAGTTAATAAGTATCAGTTATATTTAGTTATTTATATTATTATGTAGATAGCGCTACAACACGTTTCTCTCGAACAAGAGAGAAACGGCAAAACTACCTCGGCGAGGTCAGCAACAGTCGGCCTAGGCATCAGGGCGATTGGGAAAGAAACCGGCGGACTATTCGGGCATTATCGAGCAAGACAGCCCTCTGCATCTTAGCCGTCACCGATTTACCACTAATCCCGAGCTTCTCAAGGTGGTTTGAGAGGCTCTTTGGGATGAAACCATTGACTGAAATAACAACCGGTATTATTTCTGTGGACACCACCCTCCACATGTCGGTAACCTCATGCGCCAAGTCCAGATACTTCCTTTTCTTATCTGCTTCGGCTCGTATGAGGTTCTCGTCATAGGGGATGGTGATATCCACAAGAAACACCCGAGACTCTGACCGGTCCATCAGCACGATATCTGGCTTATTCGCTAGAATAGTCCTGTCCGTAATGACGGACCGGTCCCAGTAGAGCTTTGCACGGTCGTTTTCGAGTACGGCTTCCGGCAGGTACTTGTAGTATGGCAACCTTTGACCGATGAGGCCGTACTTAAGGGCGAGCTCTTGATGAACTATCTTGGCTGCTTGGTTATGCCTGCGCAGATACTCAGTGTTGGCAAGCATGGAACGACCAGAGGTTATGTGTCTGAGGGATTCCCCGGGTTGGCGACACATGCGACAGATATCCGCTGTCCCATCCCTCAGGATGTACCTCCTGTAGTTGTTCGTCTTGACAACCTGGTCCTGTATCGCACAGACAAAACCTTCGGTTTCCCCAAAGAGGTCACCGAAACGCAGCCAGTGCACAGACGCTTCACGGTTCACGTGCGGCTCATGAAGAGCTTGGTAAAAGCGTCCATGCAGCTCTTTATCCTTCCACACGGCCTCACGCTCAGAGGTACCAAGCGCCGTCGGAGCACGCCACCCGATTTTGGCCAAGGATAACGGAGTCAGTCCTTTATCGCATTCTTTGACCTCTCCGTGAAGCACACCATCCGTCCTCGACAGGAAATAGTTCCTGAGATTGCACACCTCGCGATTATGCATGACCTTGGCACTAAGCAGACCTCGGCCACCACACTTTCGAGGGATGTACAACCTCATAACCGAAGACTTCGGGTGGAGCATTCTATGGAGGGTCATAGTAGCGCGGACTTTTCTGTCCAGGGCATCCAATTCGGTCTGAGTCCACTTGACCACGCCGAAGGTATACAACAAGACGGGCATCACCCAGCCATTATACGCCCGTGTCTTGTTCACGCCTGACAATAGACTAGTACAAACCCTTGTCAAGCGCTCCCAAAACACGTCGCAAACAGCCTGTTTAACGCCCGCCATGTCAACACCCAAATTCTGCGACATGCCCAAGTACCGATAAGTTTCACCCTCGGAGAGTGATCGAAGGCTCACTCCATCGGATATGGACATACGATCCGATAGGACTAGTCTCCCCCCCTCCACATGAAGAACCGCACACTTGTCTACTCCAAGCTCCATGCCGATGCCACTGCTGAAATCACATGTGATATCCAGCAGTCGCCTCAGGCCTGCAGCGTGTGGAGCAAACAACTTGAGGTCGTCCATGTAGAAGAGGTGCGACACCCTCGGACCCCCTCTCCGAAGCTGAAAGCCCATCCCCGACTTCTCCAGCAGAGTGCTTAGAGGATTCAGGGAGAGGCAAAACCATAGTGGACTCAGACTATCGCCCTGGAAGATACCCCGTTTCACCTTTATCAGGTCTTCAGCAGCCGACAGTCGCACCCCGGACAGACTTAGCATTGTGCTCCATTGCTCCATACAGGTTCCAAGGAAGTCTCGAACTGTATCGTCTATCTTATACAGCTCGAGGACCCTTTTCAGCCATGTATGGGGGACCGAGTCAAACGCTTTTTTGTAGTCTATCCAGGCTGCAGACAAATTACGTCGGTTGCGTTTGGCCTGTTGACAAACAACCGCGTCTATCAGGAGGACTTCTTTAGTACCACGACTCCCTCGCCTACATGCATTCTGTGTAGTAGCAAGGATCTGACAGTTATCAATGTGACTCGCCACTTTTGCCGCCAGAACAGATGTTAGTGCCTTGTATAGTGTAGGGAGGCACGTAATAGGACGATATTGCGAAGGATTCGTGGCACTTTCGGATTTTGGAATCAAATGAGTGACCCCAGTAGTGAGGAAGTTTGGGAGCATTTTCGTGTTTAGGGCCTCTTGGAACTGTCTTGCAAGAGTTTCGTGGGAGGTCCGGAAACTCTTCAGCCAGTAGTTCTGCAGCCCATCACTCCCTGGGGCTTTCCAGTTTGGAGCTTTGGTAATCGCTGCACGAACGTCATCCTGACTGACAGTTACCGGATCCATCTGTGGTAGGTCCACACACGACTCTTCGATGACCTGCATCCAGGGCCCTTCCACATGCTCCACAGGTCGTGACCACAGGTTGCGCCAAAACACAACCAGCTCCTGTCCACCAGGACGCTGTGTTGCGTTACTGGCCCCAGGCTTCTCGATTGACCTGTAGAACTTCCTCTGGTCACTCACGAAGAGGCGATTCTGGTGATACCTTTTCACTCTCTCCGAGTATCGTCGGATTCGTTTGCTCCAAGCTGACACCTTCTGTTTCAGGTTATCTATGCGGTCCATCAGTTGCTGAGCATTGGGATTCGCAGAGCCTAAGTCACACCCTGCAAATGCTGCCCTGACGAACCGCAAGACTCTTGGTCTCCTATTACCCTCCCTGAAACTAATCAGTTTGCCGATGAGGACCCTGGCCTCAGCGACACGATGTTCAATTCTGCGCTTCCAAGCATTATTTATATTATTATTATCCTATTAATAAGTAGGTAAGTCTTAGTCAAAATTTGTGTTCCATTGTAGTTTATATGTATGACAACCTGCGCCTATCTATTTCAACACGGTTACGACTCACCATCTATAAGTGAGATAAATTCAAAAAATGGGAAATGTATTAACATGCCTCTGTGAATGTGTACTCAGTGTATTAAGTAATAAAGATAATAAGTAATATCACGCTTGATTCTTTCTCTCAATCAATCAAATCAACCTACGGCAGTCCACTGCAGGACGTATGCCTCTTCCAAATTACGCAACAATACACGGTCATGCGCCTTACGCATTTGGTAACTTCCTGCGACATTCTTCTTATTCATTATTTTCCTGATAATATTTTTTTTAAACTCACTGTAAGTCCTTGTTACTGTTATCATCAGAAATTATCATATTTTATTTATCTCGAAACCATGATAGCAAAAAATAACAGGCATTTGGTTAAAGCCCCATTTTCGTGGATTAAATTGTGTGTTGTGTTTTACAGGTTTGATGTACAAAAAGCAACATTTTACATGAAACAAGATTCTACCTTCGTCAAGTTTTTGACAGATGCTAAGCTAAATTCTTCTGCTGTGTTCATTTATTTAAGAGTAGAGACGTGCGAAGGAATAATTCAGAGGGGCAAATTGTCAGAATGGAGTCTTAATCGTGAATTTACCCCCAAATCCATAAATATCAGTTTTCACCGAATAAGTAGCTTAACATTCAACGAAGTACCCGTGGGGTACTTTAAAGCGATTTACTGATGTTAGGGCCAAATCGACCGACTGTCTTGAAAAATGGACGGGAAAATCTTGAAAAGTAATATATCTAGTGTTATGTATACTTTACATCAGATAAGAGCTTTAGTTGTTATACTTGTTATTAATTTAATTCCATCTAAGTTCATAATAATTATCAGACAGATGGACGGACAGTAAAGTCTCAGAAATATTGTCCCGTTTTTACATTTGGGATACGGAATTACTTTACTTTTAACATTGAAAGTTTTCTATTCAAAAGGCGAAAGGACACATTATTCAATAACATCTTCAATGGCGTCCAGTAGTAAGTACTTAAGTGCAAACACAGTTTCTTTCTGTGGCTACAGCAAGTGCTTACCTATTTCTCTTTGTTTTTTGCAAAATCTTCCTATTTTTAAGTTTTTGCTTGTACTGCTGAGGACTGGGGGAGGGGACTTCAACAAATACTTTCAATCAGGTGGGCAACCTGATCGAAAGCACACAGCATAAGGATGATAGCAACACCAGAGACGTTATGGTCTTACAAATATAATATAACAATATTACATAGGCTTACTACTAACCCTATCGTTTGAGTTGAAACAGACAAAATACTGGCTTTCTACTGATGAAATTTTTAAGATGTCAGATTGGCAACCGGGCCCTTAACGTAGAACGAAAAATACCGCATACGGAACCTCTCAAGAGCGAACCAAGGCTTCATTAGAAAAAAGAGAACCTTGAATTAGATCTTCAATCTAAATATCAAATTATTTAACATATTGACTATTCTTTAAGCGATCTACTGTGTTTGATTCAATCGAAAAGTTGAGACTTTTGAAACTGATTATAATGTTCATGAAACTCGATAAATATAAAGACAGTAAATATATATTCGAAAATGCTTTCAAGAATGTTATAAGGCACCTCATGGAACCAAGAATTCTTTTGGAGTAAGCATGTTGACGTCATATTATGTAATTTACGAGAAAATTGACATGTTGTGAGTTATATTTCTACTAAAAGCATATTTCATGCCATAACACAGTTTATGATACCAAAGGTTTTCAGTTTATTTTGTAAGTTAGCAATTTACCCATTGTAATAAATATAAATTTTATAAGTATTCTTTAGCATTATAAAATTTTCGAAATTTTCTTAATTTACGAGAGTGTTCACATAAAACAAACACTATCTTAAACGTGGCACTGTTCTATTCTAAATCATAAAGATATGCAATTTTTTTACGCTACTTCTAATACTTTACTTCTATAATATTTGGGTCAAAAATAGATTTAGTTTAAGTTTCTAATTTCGTCTTAATCAGGTCTACAAAAAACTTCTATAATATTTGGGTTAAAAAATAGATTTAGTTTAAGTATCTAATTTCGTCTAAATCAGGCTTTGCTCCCGCTTCCCAAATATTCCTATCGAGGAAAACAGTTAAAATTAGCATAAACATAAATTTTATTCCAGACTATCTGTAGCTCTGTACCAAATTCAGCCTTATCCGTTTAGCCGTTAGAGTGTCATTGAGTAATACACATCTAAACATTTTTACTAACTTTCTTATACTATTAAAAAATTGTAGTGGGAATCATAGTAATTTAAAGAACGATGCCTTATCTATAAATCTATATATATAAAAACAAGAACTGACTGACTGACGATCAACGCACAGCCTAAACCGCTGGGTCTAAAAGCATGAAATTTTGCACAAATGCTCCTTAAGTGACGTAGGCGAGCAATAAGAAGGGATTTTTGAAAATTCAACTCCTAAGGGGGTAAACAAGGGTTGCAAAGTCTGTATGGGACTACGTGATTCCTTGGTCCGATCTTCTTCAAATTTGGCATAAAACATCATTAACCGAATTGATGGGAGACGTGTATTTTATTTTGTTGAAATTTATCATTTAACATGTTTTAAATGGGTTAGAAAAAAAAATTGCGGGCATTTGCCTCATAGTTCATATTGATACTCCTTAGTCGGTACTTTTTTAACTTTTTTTTGACACATGACAGCTGAATTTTATTTAAAAAAATGGTTTTAATTTTGATAAACGTCAAAACATTTCAAATTGTATTATGTTATTTATTTTATTTATGCGTATATTTATTTCAATAAGCGAAATTGCCTTCATATTATTTTGCATGTCAAAATACATTTGTGAGATGAAAACCTGAACATGCCTGGCTAGGAATTATGAAAGAATAAGTACTAGGTAAGGTGTACTGTACACGGTTCATTCGAATAACAAAGAGTAGGTATTACCACCTTCGCTTACACTTATATTTTGTACAGGGATAGCCAATTAGATGAATACAAACAATCAGAGGCATTATAGATGAACAAATTAGCAGATGAAATCTACAGTAAATGTCTGGTCACAATAGGAGAAACTGTATTAGCATTTTGTAAACAAAGTATTATGTATTAGCACAAAAACCGTAAGAGGACAAAGCCTCTTTAATTAGGAATGGGACGATAGGAAACTGATTAAATATTATTTTTGTGACTTCCCGGTCGTCCCCTTCGGGGGATAAAGTCGAGAGGACGAACGGGAATACACTATTTTTACAAATACCGATATAGATTTACTTCGCTCAAAGTAACAAGTATTTTGATTTAGTTATTCAAAATTATATCTGATAAATCAAAATACAATTACTTTTTGCTAAGTAAATTTGATTTTTCAGAATTTCTTTGAAGTCGGTTTTATTTTTATATATTTTTATTATTTTAAGTGACGGGTGAACCGAAAAATATGTCTATCTAGGTGTAAAGTTCTCATAAATACAAATCAATCAATCCCAAACACAAAGTAACTGCTGTAAATCGTTAAGGAATTCCCTCGACTGTCTTTCGGTTCCATAATCAGATCGACTCCAGACCGTCATTAAATCGTAGTACAGTAAAGCACTTAATTAAAAAGTTAACATATGCACTAGGTGTCCCTACAATTTTCGAAGGTTGCCCTCGATTTCTCCTGGATCCCATCATCAGATCCTGACCTGGTGAAAATGGGACCACCTCAGAAGTAAACCCTATTCAACAGAAGAAAAGAAATTGAAACCCGTCCATAATTAACGGAAATATCGGTGAACATACATAAAAAAAACATACAGACAAATTGAGAACCTCTTGTTTTGAAGTCGGTTAAAAAGAGAAAACGGTGGAAGGAAACAGATGCACCGAGGACGAATGTCCGAGGTCGCAGGCTGGATGCGAAAGACGCAGGACGCAAATTAGGAGAGGCCTACGTCCAGGAGCGTACGTGCTGATTTGTTAGAATTATATAAAAACAAAAACTGACTAACTGATCGATCTAGAACCTTGAAGTTAATAATGGCGTAGGTGCGCATAAAGACACGATTTTTAGATTACGTGCCCCGAAAATACTACATACTATACGACTCCTACCGACCAAAAGCCACAAGTATCCTACCTAATAGCCTACGATTGGGAGTCCCAGAAAAGTCATCGGAAGGATACCCCTGGGCTCCCAACAGACCATCGGCTACCATTTTTTTTTTGTTTAACGTGAGGGAAAATCCTCATGGATGTTATGCCGGACTCCCACAGACTAAAAACCTCACATAACGCCCAACAGCCTATGGTTGGGAGCCCCGGGTAAGCCCACGGAAGGATGTCCCAGGACTTCCAACAGACCCACGGTCGCCACTGCGTCCTCGCCCAGGGAGTGGCTCGGGTGCTATTCCGCGTCTTTGGGGGATTTCGGGTGTGATCCCGCTTCTAACTGAGTTCCTCACGTCACGCTTTCGTCATGGGCCTGCTTCTGTAAGGACGGTGAGCCGCCCTCTTACTGTCCTCAGGCCCCCCGGTCATGGAGGCCGATAGTCCTCGGCGAAGACACGTCGGCGGTGCCCAAGCCGCCGACTGCGGAACTCGGGTGGGAGAGTTCTCTCCCGTTCAGCCCCGCCGCCTGTTTCACAAGCATGACCTGCTCGCAGAAAGAGGCGGCGCAGTCCCACTTACTCCCGCTAGAGAGCATGGCTCGCAACATGGTCTCGAGCGAGAGAGCGTCCACGTCCAGACCCACTACCTTCGGCTACCATTGCGGCCTGGGTGTTATTCTGCTTCTTCGGGGCTTGTGTGAATCCCTCACGTAAGTCTGGGTTCGTAGGCCTATTCACGAGACTTCGCTGTTCATCTATCTGTACGTCATGAGGCTGTATCTCAGGAACCATGATAGCTAGAGAGCTGCAAAATTCAGATGATATATTTCTGTTGCAACTATGACAATAATTACTACAGTCAGAAAAAGATGTCCCATCCAACAAACGTGATTTTTTGCCCTTTTTTGGTAGAGAACCCTCTGTGTGCGAGTCTATTTCGCACTTGGCTGGTTTTTATACTACTAAATGGGCAGACAAGCTTACGGCCCATCTCATGGTTGGTTACTGTAGCATATGAACGTTGCAACACCAGTGGCGCTGCTGCATGCCGACCCTAGGCGCTACCAGTAGAGTCACGGGAACGTAAAAAAAATCCCATAACCCTGTTAAGCGGTAGCGGTAGTGCTAAGGGTTATTTAATGTAATTTTCCCTTGACACTACTATTTGCCAGTAGCATTATGAGTGTCCGCATGAATTGAGGAGCCACCTCACTTTTTAAATTAAGTTTAAATGAAGTCCTTATTTAGTAGACAATCATAAGAAAAATTTAGAACATTTTTTTGGAATTTGTAGGCCAACAGATAAAAAGTTAGATGTCAAAGTGGCTCCTCAATCTTAACATCTGGATATAGGAGTTATTTGAATCGCTTAACGAAACTGATATTATGTTATCGATTTCCCTTTTTGTATCATTTAGTAGGCATTACGTACTTAATACGTAGGGTAACTACTAACGTTCTCTGTCCTATCGTACCTACCGGAATTCACAGATGTTACGAAGAGTTTAATTTGGCTCCTCTATCTTCAGATTAGGTTCGCTTGCTACACTCGAGAGCAATGAATCCGGGTCACTTAAAGAATGTTAAAAATCTCGGAAACTAAAAATGATAGGTTAATGCAATAAATTGTATTTAATAGACAATGTAATACTCCTTAAATGAAAGTAAAAAAAAATGAGTCACCATACATTTTATTAACACAAAATTACATAAAGAAAAAACTGCCGATCTCTCCTTAAAACAAAAATAGGAAACATGAAATTTTTGAACTTTATTACGATTTTCTTGAATTTTAATACTTCGTATTGCCTCCTCGTGCTTCCATTACTGCGTTTACGCGGTTTGGCATGCTGTACACCGAGTTCCTTATACGATTTTGGGGAATATTCTCCCATTCCTCTGTGAGAGCAATTTTGAGCTCACGAAGCGTGATTGGGGGAGGGTTTCGTTGTTTTACGCATCTGCCTAGCTCGTCCCAAGCATGCTCGATCGGGTTGATATCCGGGCTGCGCGCTGGCCACTCCATACGAGTAATGTTCATCTCTTGAAGGTAGTCATTCACAATCCTACCTGTATGAGGTCGGGCATTGTCATGCATAAATATAGCATCCTCACCTAAATTGACCATAAATGGACCAACGTGATCATTGAGGATTTCTTCCACATATCTTACGCTAGTTAAAGAGCCGTTTTCTATGATCACCAGCTCTGTGCGACTTTCAGAAGAAATTCCGGCCCACACAAGTACAGACCCACCACCGTAGGCTACTTTTTCTTCGATGCATGCTTGCTTGAATCTTTCCCCTGGTCTTCGATACACTCTGTGTCTTCCATCGTGCTTGTAGAGCATAAATTTTGATTCGTCGGAGAACATAACTTTTGACCAATCTTCAATACTCCAATTTACGTGGCTCTGGGCATACCTTAGTCTCGAAATACGATGCCCACGCTCCAGTTTAGGGCCGTTTGCAGGTCTAAGGGGTTTTAAGTTAGATTCAGCAAGCCGACGTCTTACTGTCCATGCACTTGGGTTACTTCCTCCGAGGCGTCGAAACTGATTGGTGAGTTCAGTTCCTGTGAGAAAGCGATTTCGAAGCATGGTGTTCACCAAGTATCGGTCTTCTCGTGCTGTGGTACACCTGGTTCTGCCCGTTCCTGGTCTGCGTAGGTTAGAACCAGTTTCTTCGTAACGTCGGAGAACTCTTTGTACTGTTGACAGCGACACACCGACAGTCCTGGCTGTATCGCGCTGACTCCGGCCGGTTTCCAGCATTGTAAGTATTCTGGTGCATTCTTCAGGCGTAAGCGACATAATTTCAGCTTGATTAATGAATATAGAGCATTATCAACATGGTTTATGTACCCACATAAATGACAGATTACGATTTCGAAAGTGGCCCTTTTTCAAATTTGATTTTTTTATGATATAACTTTACAATAACTAAGAAGTTTTAATACCTTCATTTAAGGAGTATTACATTGTCTATTAAATACAATTTATTGCATTAACCTAGCATTTTTAGTTTCCGAGATTTTTAGGATTCTTTAAGTGACCCGGATTCATTGCTCTCGAGTGTATAACCATTTTAATGGAAATCTAATTTGTGCCAAAATAATAGAACGAGAAAACACGCGATCGGAAACCATGATATAAGAAAAGTCGCGACGGGGAATCTTTCTATTTCTCTTTCTCTCTTACGCAAACGAAGTTGCGCGGGTCAGCTAGTCTATATATATAAAAACAAGAACTGACTGACTGACAATCAACGCACAGCCTAAACCGCTGGGTCTAGAACCATGAAATTTCGCACAAATGCTCCTCATGTGACGTAGGCGAGCAATAAGAAGGGATTTTTGGAAATTCAACTCCTAAAGGGGTAAACAAGGGTTGCAAAGTTTGTATGGGACAACGTGATTCCTTGGTCCGATCTTCTTCAAATTTGGCATACAACATCTTTAACTGAATTGATAGGGGACGCGTTTTGTATTTTATTGAAATTTGTCTTTTATCATGGTTAAAATGGGGTAGAAAAAAATTTTGGGGGGAATTGCCCCAAAGTTCATATTAGTACCTACTTCTTAGTCGGTACTTTTTAATTTTTTTTTGACACATGTTTGACAGCTCAATACGAGTTTTTAAAAAATGGTGTCAATTTATGTTAAATGTCAAAAAATCAAATAATTTTATTCAAACTGCTAAGATTGAAGATTAAGATTTTTTTTTTTTTTTTTCTCATTTGAAAGTTGAAAAAGGACTTGAGACTGGCGTATCGCCATTTTTTACTGATTTTATTTGTATCTATTAATTTTACTGGAGACTGGCAAAATCGTTAATAAACGGAGGGCCATTAATTAAAAGAAGAAGAAGAAACTGCTAAATTTATTGATTTTTGCCCTTCAGTATTACGTAGTATTGTATTCTCTTTGTTCAGTATGCGGAATTGCCTTCATATTTTGTATGTCAAAAATACATTTGTGAGAAGGAAAACCTGTACATGACTGGCTAGGAATTATGAAAGAACAAGTTCTAGGTAAGGCGTACACGGTTCATCCGAATAACACGAGAGTATTTATAACAATCTTCGCTTACTTTTTTATTTTATACGGTGATAATACAAACGACCAGAGGCGTTAAAGATGAACATTTAGCGGATAAAAGTACGGGTTGCCTCAGCCTCAAAATTCTGAAGACCTACATAATCCAGAAATACTAAAAATAAAGAAGTTAAGATATTGTTCAGGCGTTCCTAAGCTGTCCCCGCAAACGCAAACGAAAATCATCGTCATCGTGACGTCATCGATACGTAATGACAGTACAAATTTTATCTTCATTCGAACTATATACTACCTACCATAACGTACATGGAATACTGTAATTTTTCACAAATTTATTATACGCATTAATCAGTCGTCTGCGCATCATTTCTTCAACCCCAAGCTGAACCCTCACCATATGGACCTTCAGCACCGGATCTAAATATCGACACCAGCGCGCATCGATCGTTGGGGGTACCAGCAACAGCCGTTACGCTTCAAGAAAAGCTGTTGCAAGGAGTTGAAGTATCGGACGATAAGCAGCCCTTGCAGTATTCAAGACCAAGGAAAGCCAGGAGCAAAGGAGTGTACGCGCAAGCAGACGAAAGCCGGTTCCGCACCTGATACGCGCACAATAGGTACGGCCAGCCATCCTGCCCATCTCCCGCTTATCTCCCTTTCTAGTGTCTAATATCGTGCTATTTAACTAATTACAGTGTTCGCCTAATTACCTGTGTACGTATTTGCTACCCCATTCGCATCATTGGGTTTCACAGCATCACCGTAAACTGTAAGTACCCCATATTTCTATGCTTACCGCCAGAATGACCGAAGAACCGAAAGATCTAGGTAAATCACGCGATAAATCCCCTTGCAAAACCAGTGAAAGTGCACTTACGCGTGAGCTGATTAAAAAACGTGGTATTATTAAGGGTAGATTCACAAGATTCGCCAATTACCTTTCTACGCTAGAAGATGATATTTTGTCTAGTCAGAAACTGATTGATTTAAAATTACGCATTAAGGGTGCTACTGATTTGTTTAGCGAATTTAACCAAATACAGAACCAAATCGAGGAATCAGTTTCGGACTTCGAGGAGCAGTTATCGCAGCGTGATTCATTTGAAAATACTTACTATTCAGTGTTATCAAAGGCTGAATACCTACTTCTTAAGAATAAGGATGCTGAAAGTTCTAATAAATGCGGTCATCATAAAAAATCGGTTAAGCTTCCAACTATTTCTATGCCCACCTTTGACGGCTCATATGAACAATGGCTGGAGTACAGGGACACGTTTTTATCATTGGTTCACAATTCCACAGAGCTTAGCGATATTGAAAAGTATCATTATCTTAAAACTTCCCTCAAAGGAAGCGCAGCACTCGTAATAGACTCGGTGGAACGATCTAGTGATAATTACTGTGTGGCCTGGGAGTTACTTCTCAATCACTATAATAACAGTAGGCTATTAGTGCACAATCACGTTAAGTCGCTTTTCAGTACGCACAATGTTCACAAAGAGTCCTCAGATTTGATTAAAAAGTTGATAGACACTGTACTTAAGAACTTACGGGCTTTAAAAACATTAGGTGAACCCACAGACTCGTGGGATACGCTGGTTATTTACATAGTGGTATCTAAGTTAGATAACACGACGGAACGCGAGTGGGAGCAACACAAAGGTACATTATATTCCATGAGTGGCGATCCTAAGGCAATAATTAGGCTCAGTGATTTAATTAAGTTCCTAAAAGACCGTGCCGATATGTTGGAAACGTTACAGGTGTCACATAGCAAAGCTAGTCACTTCACAAAAAATAATAACACAAAAAATACACCGAATCATTCTAAAATTCACTGTAACGTTTCCACCAATAAGTCACAAGAACGTCATTTACGAAATCACTACAAGAAGGTTTGCTTGCTATGTAATGCGAGTCATCCACTATATGCATGCCAAAAGTTTCTTGATTACACTTTAGATAATAAATTACAATTTATAACCAACAAGAAACTTTGTAAAGACTGTTTACGTTCCGGTCACACAGTAAATGATTGCAGGTTTGGGACGTGTCGCTTATGTAGCCAGCAACATAATTCTGTAATTTGTCACAATAATAATCAGCCTATTTCACTATCTACTCGGCGCACTCAAAACGGAAGAAATGCAATGACTGCGCTCGACACGCCTGAATCCCTTCCCGTCTCGCAGTCGCCGGTCGCATCTTCATCACTCTTATCAGTAGATATACCTATAATTCAAACTAACAATGCACGCACTAGTGTTGAATGCACTCAGGTAGGCATAGCGAGACCGGTTCTTTTGTCAACTGCGTTGATCGAAGTGGCTGATCATTGTAATAAGTATCATTTAGCCCGTGCATTACTTGATAGCGGCAGTGAGCGATGTTTTATCACGAAATCTTTATGCGATTTACTACAAACTCCATTAATACAGTCCACTCAAGAGATTCGTGGTATAGGCAACTCAATCACGACATCCTCACAAATATGCAACATAAATATAAATTCACGCGCTAACGCATACTCCACGCGATTACAATGTTTCGTGTTACCGAACATTACATCGGCGTTGCATGCGACGTCGACCCAATGCGTACTAGATATACCAACGCATATACGACTAGCGGATCCGTGTTATTATGAATCTCGGAACATAGATATTTTAATAGGCGCAGATAAGTTCTGGGATTTATTAAATACCAATAAAATAAAACTACCTAGTGGGCCTTTCTTATTGGACACTAAATTAGGCTGGATTATATCCGGTACTATTTGTTCCCTTACGCGTTGCTATTCACTGTAGTTTCTCACAGTCAATTGATGCGCAACTACGACAGTTCTGGGAGCTCGAAGAAGTACCCAAAGGTCTGCGATGTACGCTCACTGACGAAGAGCGTGCTTGCGAGCAACACTTTCTTAGTCACACTAAGCGTTTAAGTGACGGAAGATTTTGCGTACGTATACCTTTTAAGCAAAGCCCTGATACGTTGGGTGAAACTTACTCACTGGCCGAACGTAGGTTTTTAGCGCTTGAAAAACGTTTGCTTCGTAATGCTGACTATAAAGCGCTTTATAGCGAATTTATTCACGAATATATTCGCTTAGGTCACATGAAGCGCGTTGACACCTACGGAGTGCCCCATTATATTCTCCCGCATCACGGCGTCTTTCGACAACATGCCGCCACCACTAAGCTACGAGTTGTATTCGACGCAAGTGCCCCATCTAGTAACGGTATATCTTTGAATCAATTGCAAATGGTTGGGCCTGCGATACAAGGCGATCTTTTAGCTATCCTGCTACGCTTTAGGCAGCATAGGTACACAGTTTGCGCAGATGTGGCGAAGATGTATCGCCAGTGCCTGGTAAGTGAGGATCAAAGGGATCTCCAATTAATATTGTGGCGCGACGATCCCAAATCACCTATAAGCGTATATCAGCTACAAACCGTTACTTATGGGTGCGCGGCATCAGCGTTCTTAAGCTGTAGATGCCTCAAACAACTCGCAAGCGAATGCTTAGATTCTGACGTCACAAGAATTATCAACGAAGACTTTTTCGTTGATGATTTGATTACAGGTTGTAACCACAAAGAAGAATTGTTAGAAATCTGCCGTAGGGTTGACAACGTTCTTCAATCAGGTGGTTTCCCACTTCGCAAGTGGAAATTTAATTTTCAATTAGATCCTATCTCAAATGATAATGCGCATGAGTTTTTAAAGGATTTAAATTTAGGTGAAAACATACACTCTAAGACTCTTGGCTTAGGGTGGCATAACTTAAGCGATGAATTTAATTTTAGTACACAATTTTATAATGATAATAAAAATATTACAAAGCGTTATATAATGTCCACTATAGCCCAGATCTTCGATCCTCTGGGACTTCTTAGTCCTGTTATAATCACAGTCAAAGTCTTATTGCAATCCCTGTGGCTTCTAAAAATAGGTTGGGATGACGTAGTGCCTAGTGACGTCATGCGCACCTGGGAACGATTCACAAGTTCCCTGCACATACTAAACGATATACACGTACCACGGCATGTCATCGGCGCTGATCCTGTGCGATTAGAGCTGCACATCTTTACGGATGCCTCGCAGTCTGCCTACGGAACCTGCATCTATGTGCGTACCATTAATCGCGACTCGTCCGTTGGTGTGAGACTATACATTTCCAAAGGAAAGGTTTCGCCTTTAAAGCCTGTAAGTATACCACGGTTGGAGTTATGCGGAGCCCTATTAGGTGCTAGGCTTTTCGCTAAGGTTCGAGAATCCCTGCATTGCAGTTTTGATCGCATAGTATTCTGGTGCGACTCAACAATCGTGTTGGGCTGGCTGCGAATGTCTCCCAATCTATTAAAAACCTTTGTCCAAAACCGAACGGCAGAAATGAACGAAATAACCGGAGACCTTCCATGGTGTCATGTAAAGGGTACAGACAACCCGGCCGACTTGGTGTCTCGTGGTATAAGCCTGGAGGACATACAAGCGTCCACTTTATGGTGGGAAGGTCCTTCATTTCTCCGTGACCCTGAGTTTGACTGTGAACAATCTATAGCAACCTGGTCCACTAACGAGACAGTCGTTGATTTACCCGAAACTAAGCATGTACTAGAAGTTCACTCACTGGTTGTCACTGCGGACACATCCTTATTTCCATTTGAAAGGTTTTCACAATATAATCGTATGAAACGCGCCTGTGCTTATGTGTTACGCTTCATTTTTAACACACGCCACAGCAGCACTAGACGTCATGGACCTCTTTCAGTGGATGAACTGAGGGACGCAGAGGTAACTTTGGTTAGGTTAAGTCAAAGGGAATCTTTCACGGAAGAATATAATTTATTAACTAATAAGCGTAGTTTAAGAAACAAACATAGTTTAATTAGTCTAGCGTTATTTATTGATTCTGACAAAAATATTCGTGTAGGTGGCAGAATAAAACATTCACCTTATAACTTTGATAAAAAACACCCATATTTAATATCGTCGAAGCATTGGTTTTCAATATTATTATTTCGTTATGAACATAAGCGCCTACAGCATGCGGCACAGCAAGCATTATTGTACAGTATTAGGGATACACATTGGCCGGTAGGCGGTAGAAACTTAGCTAAACGTACCGTACATAACTGTGTAGTTTCTTCGCGATTGAGAGGTAAATCCTTAACTCCTATCATGGGAGATCTGCCGCAAGAGAGGATTACACCTACCTACCCTTTCCTTCGATGTGGTGTTGACTATGCTGGGCCAATGTTCATATTGAGTCGAAAAGGCAGAGGCTCGAAGCTAACAAAGGCTTACATTTGCTTATTTGTATGTTTCGTGACTCGCGCCGTACATTTAGAACTCGTCAGCGACCTCACTACCGATGCCTACCTATTGGCTCTCAAGCGATTTATTGCTCGTCGTGGTCAGCCAGCTGAAATATTTTCAGACAACGGTAAGAACTTCGTGGGTGCTGCTAACAAATTTTCAAAATTTTTGTCGAAGTGTTCTGACGATGTAGTTGGTTATGCGACTAGACAAAATATCAAATTCTCTTTCATTCCGGTTCGCGCGGCACATTTTGGTGGGGTGTGGGAGTCTGGGGTACGTAGTTGTAAGCATCATCTGGTTAGAGTAGTAGGTAACGGGCACTTGACTTTCGAGGAATTTAGCACGATATTGGCACAGATCGAAGCCATCCTAAATTCACGTCCCATTAGTCCTATGTCTACCGATCCTAACGATTTCCTTCCCTTGAGTCCTGCTCACTTCCTGGTTGGTCGTCTCCTGACAGCACCTGCGACTGAACAGTTGTCCGACATCTTTCATTCCGGTTCGCGCGGCACATTTTGGTGGGGTGTGGGAGTCTGGGGTACGTAGTTGTAAGCATCATCTGGTTAGAGTAGTAGGTAACGCGCACTTGACTTTCGAGGAATTTAGCACGATATTGGCACAGATCGAAGCCATCCTAAATTCACGTCCCATTAGTCCTATGTCTACCGATCCTAACGATTTCCTTCCCTTGAGTCCTGCTCACTTCCTGGTTGGTCGTCTCCTGACAGCACCTGCGACTGAACAGTTGTCCGACATTCCGGTTCATCGACTGACCCGCTACCAGCGAATCGAGCAGCTCCGACAACACTTCTGGACAAGGTGGAGCAAAGAGTACGTCTCTGAAATGCAAGTTCGTCATAAATGGCGTGAGAATAAGGACAGCTTACAACCCAATACTCTCGTGGTCATCAAAGAAGACAACACTTCACCACTTAATTGGAAACTGGGACGCATTCTGTCCACAATGCCAGGAAAAGATGGGATTTCCAGAGTGGCCAATATCCAGGTGGCCTCAGGCGTCATTCGTCGCGCATTTCCCAAGATATGTCCTTTGTTTAGCGAAGACCTTGACCAAGTCGAGAAGTTGGATGCAGGTGCTTCCAAGGCCGGGGGTATGTTCAGGCGTTCCTAAGCTGTCCCCGCAAACGCAAACGAAAATCATCGTCATCGTGACGTCATCGATACGTAATGACAGTACAAATTTTATCTTCATTCGAACTATATACTACCTACCATAACGTACATGGAATACTGTAATTTTTCACAAATTTATTATACGCATTAATCAGTCGTCTGCGCATCATTTCTTCAACCCCAAGCTGAACCCTCACCAGATATCAACTCCTAATCAAATGCAGAAATCTTGGCTCCAGCACTATTTAATATCTACACTAATGACCAGCCAATAACCCCGAGCACAAAACACTTTCTATACGCGGACGACCTAGCGTTGGCTGCTCAGACAGGTAGATTTGAAGAGGCCGAAGCCAAACTGGGGGCGGCATTGGAAAGGCTGGACCAATATTATAAGGAGAATGGACTTCGACCCAACCCTTTAAAAACCCAATCGTGCGCTTTCCATTTGCGTAATCGGGAAGCAAACCGACCCCTTAACATCTCGTGGCGAGGAGTCAAAATTGAGCACTGCCCAAAGCCGCGCTACCTCGGCGTTACCCTCGATCGCGCTCTCACATTTAAAACCCACTGCATCAACACCAAGCTAAAAGTGGCGAGCAGGAATAACCTGGTACAAAAATTAATATCCACGTCCTGGGGAGCAGCCCCACATGTTGTCAGAACAACCAGCCTCGCTCTCTCCTTTTCAGCGGGTGAGTTTGCGTGTCCAGTGTGGCACCGCTCTACGCATGCGAAGGAGGTTGATACTGCCCTAAATGACACATGTCGCATGATAACGGGCTGCCTTAAGCCTACTCCCCTAAACAGAGTATATCCACTTGCCGGTATCGCTCCACCTAGCGTAAGGCGACAGGTTGCATGTGAGATTGAGAAGGGAAAGCAGGAGACCGATTAGCGGCACCCACTCTTCCAACACGTTATACCAAGCTCCCGCCTTAAAAGCAGAAGGAGCTTCCTTCGATGTACCATTGCTGTGGAGGGTCAACCCGAAAGCGTTCGGAACCAGCGGTGGCTCACGGAAAATGCACCCCCTCCAGGCAACATCCAGCCTGCTGAGAGCCTACCACCCGGGCATGAACTTAAATGGGCCACCTGGAAGTCCCTAAATAGGTTGAGGTCCCAGGTCGGCTGCTGAGGGGCGAACCGGGTAAGATGGGGCTACCTGGACCCGGGGGGCGGGGGCTGTGACTGTGGTGCACTTCTGCAGTCAATGGACCACCTACTGTCATGTTCGCTGTGCTCCTACACCTGCGCAATTGCGGATCTGAATCAGGCTACGGACCGCGCAGTCAATCTTGCTGAGTTTTGGGCTGGGCATATCTAGCTATTTTTGTCGCCATTGACACGAAGAAGAAGAAGAAGTAGAAGAAGAATCAAATGCAGAGAATGCTCTTTATACCAATTAACAAAAACATTAGGTATTACTTTTTGCAAAAATATAGATTTACTCTCAATACGATACATATGTTTTTATTTATTTAGTCAGAATTATATCTATACATATAAAAACTACTGTAAAGTGCCAGCGGGCTGGCCACAGAAGACGACAGACGATGGCAGATGGATCAAACGAGTTCTAAAGCGGGCATCGCGACTTGGTCCACCCGCCAGATGGATCGAGGATCTAGAAGAGGTCGCAGGCTGGATGCGAAAGGCGCAGGACGTAAATTAGGAGGCCTACGTCCAGGAGCGTACATGCCGATTTGATTTATATAAAAACAAAAACTGATTTAAATTCTGATCGACATCTAGAACCTTGAAATTAGATTAATGGCATAGGTGCGTAGAAAGAAACGATTTTTAGGGTCCGTACCCTTAAACGGGGTCCTGTTTATTCACGAGACTTCGGTGTCCGTTTGTCTGTCTATCTGTCCGAAATGAAGCTGTATCTCAGGAATCGTGATAGCTAGAGAGCTGAAATTTTCAGATGATATATTCTGTAGCCACTATGACAACAAATACTAACGTCAGAAAAGGGTGGGGGGGGGGGGGATTAAAGGGGATTATTTTTTGGTACGGAACCTTCTGTGCGCGAATCCGCTTCGCACTTGTCCGATTTTTATACCACTAAGATGGCAGAGAAGCTTACGGTCCATCTGATAGTTGGTTACTGTAGCGGACTAATTCGCATATTGAACGTTTGCAACACCAGTGGCGCTGCTGCATTTCAACCCATATTTCCCTTGGCACTACCGCTTGGCACCCAGTAGAGTCACGGGAAAGTAAATTATCCCGTAACCCTACTGATAGTGCTTCGAATTAGGTTCGTTTAAAATAACCATTATAATGAAAATCAAATTAGTGCCAAAATAATACAACGGGAGTATGTACACGCGACAGAAAACCACGCGAAAAGAATAGAAGTGACGGGGAACCTTTCTATTTCTTTCTCTCTTACGCAAACGAAGTTGCGCGGGTCAGCTAGTATTATATAAAAACAAGAACTGACTGACTGACTATCAACGCACAGCCTAAACCGCTGGGTCTATAAACATGAAATTTCGCACAAATGCTCCTTATGTCACGTAGGCGAGCAATAAGAAGGGATTTTTGAAAATTCAACTCCTAAGGGGGTAAACAAGGGTTGCAAAGTTTGTATGGGACAACGTGATTCCTTGATCCGATCTTCTTCAAATTTGGCATGAAACATCTTTAATTGAATTAATGAGAGACGTGTCTTGTATTTTATTGAAATTTATCTTTTAACATGGTTAAAATGGGGTTGAAAAATATTTACGGGGGATTTGCATCATCTATTATATAAAAATAAGTCGGGTTTTCCTTCCTGACGCTATAACTTTAGAACGCACGAACCGATTTCCACGGTTTTGCATTCGTTGGAAAGGTCTCGGGCTCCGTGAGGTTTATAGCAAAGAAAATTCAGCAAAATTTCACATACAGCGCCATCGCGGGCGAAGCTGCGGGCATCAGCTAGTAGTTCATATTAATACTCCGTAGTCGGTACTTTTTTAATTTTTTTTTTGACACATTGTCATGTTTGACACCTCAATTCGATTTAAAAAAGATGGTCGCAATTATTGATAAATGTAAAAAAAAAACTAATAATAATTTTATTAAAACTGCATATTTTATTGACTTTTGCCCGTCTTTTTTTTTTTTTTTTTAACGTGAGGGAAAATCCTCGTAGGATGCTATGCCGGACTCTTACCGACTAAAAAACCTCACGTGACGCCCAACAGCCTATGGTTGAGAGCCCCGGGTAAGCCCTCAGGAAGGATGTCCCGTGACTCCCAACAGACCTACGGCCGCCAATGCGGCCTCGCCCAGGGGGTGGTTCGGGTGCAGTCCCGCGTCTATGGGGGATTTCGGGTGTGACCCCGCTTCTAAGGGGGTGCGTGCGTGAGTGCTCACGTCACGCTGCCGTCATGGGCCTGCTTCTGTAAGGACGGTGAGCGGCCCTCTCACCGTCCTCAGACCCCCGGTCATGGAGGCCGATAGTCCTCGGCGAAGACACGTCGGCGGCGCCCAGGGCGCTGACTGCGGAACTCGGGTGGGAGAGTTCTCTCCCGCACCCGGCCCGCCGCCTCCTTCGCGAGCATGACCTGCTCGCAGAAAGAGGCGGCGCAGTCCCACTTACTCCCGCTGGAGAGCATGGCTCGCACCATGGCCTCAAGCGAGAGAGTGTCCACGCCCAGACCCACTACGAGGACCCGTCGCTGTTGTGCCCACGCCGTGCACTCCACCTGCGTGTGGAGCGCCGTGTCATCGCTGCGTTCCTCGCAGTGCTGACATTCGGCCGTGGTTTCCCGGTGTTTTCGCCACAGATACCTACCGAAGCTACCGTGCCCGGCAAGCATCTGTGTCAACGGGTAGGAGAGAGCACCGTGTCTTCTCTCCAGCCACTCGTCCATGACCGGTCTGACGGCCGCGATTGTGGCGAATCCCCCCTTTGGTTGCTCAAGTCGCATCTTCCATGTCTCCAGGGTTTCCTGGTGGAGCAGGGTCCGCTGGGCCTCGATTTCTCGATACGCAGGCCTTTGGCCCCGCTCCAGCGCCTCCTTGCGCCATCTGAACAGTGACGCAAGGGCTCTTGCTTCCAGGTCCCATGGAGGGGTCCCGGCTAGGAGACATGCCGCCTCACCGGAGATCGTGCGGTATCCTCTTATCACCCTGACGGCCATCACTCTCTGCGGGCTCATCAGTCTAGCCTCATTGCTGGCCGTCAGGGTCTCCGCCCATACGGGAGCCCCGTACAGGGCCATGCTTCGCACGATCCCAAGGTACAGCCTCCTGTAGGGAGCGTTGGGTCCCCTGATGTTGGGCATCAGCCGCGCGAGTGCGGCCGATGCTCCCCTCAGTTTTGGGACCAAACTTCGGAAATGATGTCCGAAGTTCCACCGGCCATCGAGTACGAGCCCCAGATACTTCATCGAGGGCTCGATGCCGATGCTGACGCCCCCCACCTGTAGGCTGGATCCCGCAGGTGGCCCCATCCGAGGTCCGTGGAAGCACAGAGCCTCGGATTTGTGAAGGGCGACCTCAAGACCCAGCCGCCGAATCCGACCCACGACCTGAGCAACCCCTGCCGTGGCCTTAAGTGCTGCGGAACGGTGCGTTGCTCCCCGCGCCGTAACGAGGGTGTCGTCGGCGTAACACGTTACGCCGACCCCTCTGAGCAACGGACCACGCAGCACCCAGTCGTAACCGATGTTCCACAGGAGCGGCCCTAAAACCGATCCCTGTGGAACACCGCACGACACATCTCGCCGACCCGGCCCTAGCCAGCTCGGGTAAGTTATGGCTCTCTCAGAGAGATAAGCCCCGACAATTCGACGGAGGTAGGGAGGCACTCCATGATAGATAAGCGCCTCCCTGACGCAGCTCCAGGGCAAGGTGTTGAATGCGTTGGCGATGTCGAGAGACACCGCCACCACCACCTCACCCTGTGAGACTGCTTCCTCCGTCAGGCCTCTAATGCGCATGATCGCGTCCACGGTGGAGCGTCCCTGACGGAAGCCAAACTGGCTATCCGCCAGATCAGGCCCCACGCGTGTGAGGTGCCCGACGAGGCGTTGTGCAATAATGCGCTCGAAGAGCTTGCACACCTCGTCGAGCAACACGATCGGCCGGTACCCTGATGGGGAATTTGCCGGCCGCCCCGCCTTTCGAATCAAGACCAGTTTCCCTGTCTTCCAGACCTTGGGAAACTGGCCTTTTTCGAGGCATGCGCTATAAAGACCCATAAGTCGAGGCCCAAGCTCCTCGAGAGCCAGGACCCATGCACGGCCTGGAATGCCGTCGGGTCCAGGGGCGGTGTTTCTGCGGGATTTAAGCCGCAGGACAGCCGCCCCTAACTCACCCTCGGTGACTACGGGCACGTCGTTCTCGCTGCTGACTTTTGCCCGTCTATATGCGGAATTGCCTTCATATTTTGTATGTCAAAAATACATTTGTGAGAAGGAAAACCTGTACATGTCTGGCTAGGAATTATGAAAGAACAAGTTCTATGGTAATGTGTACACAGTTCCGATTATCACAGACTACCTATTTATTACCATCTTCGCTTACTTTCTTATTTTATACAGGGATAATACGAGTACAAACGATCAGAGGCGTTATAGATGAACATTTAGCAGATGAAATCTGAGTAAATGTCTGGTCACAAAAGGAGAAACTGTATTAGTACGGGCTAAGAATATAGACTGGGTTGCCTCAACCTCGAAAGTCTAAGACCTACACAATTCTCTGTTGGGAGTCACGGGACATCCTTCCTGAGGGCTTACCCGGGGCTCTCAACCATAGGCTGTTAGGCGTGGCGTGAGGTTTTTTAGTCGGTAAGAGTCCGGCATAACATCCTATGAGGATTTTCCCTCACGTTAAACAAAAAAAAAAAAAAAAAAGACCTACACAATCCAGAAATACGAGAAAGAAAGAAGTTCAGATATCAATTCCTTAGCAAAAGCAGAAAATGCTCTCTAAACCAATTAAGAAAGACTTGTATCAATTTTTACAAAAATATAGATTTACTTCGCTCAAAGTATGTACGTATTTTGATTTATTTAGTCAGAATTAAATCTAAAGGTACATATAAAAACAGTACTGTAAAGTGCTAAAGGCTGGCCACAGAAGACGACAGACGACGGCAGATTGATTAAACGAAAGCCAAATGGGGGATCCAAAGCGGGCATCGCGACTTGGTTCACCCGCCAGATGAACCGAGGACCTAGAAGAGGTCGCAGGCTGGATGATGAAGGCGCAGGACGTAAATTAGGAGAGGCCTACGTCCAGGAGCGTACATGCTGATTTGATTGATAGAAAAATACTTATTGATAAAAACTGCCTTAGATACCTGATCAAGATCTAGAACCTTGAAATTAGATTAATGGCATAGTTGCGCACAAAGAAACGATTTTTAGATGATATATTTCTGTAGCCACTATGGCAACAAATACTAACGTCAGAAAAAGGGGGACGGGGATTATTTCTCTCTCTCTTACGCAAACGAAGTTGCGCGGGTCAGCTAGTTTTATACAATTGCAAACCGCAAATTCAACATTCTTTTACTTGCCAATCCTTATTATGGCATCCTAATTATTTTAACAAATAGCAGTCTTTTAAACTGTTTCGGAATTTGTCGTCAAACTTTGAACATTCCAATTCACTCCAGACAGACAGGAGAACTCGTTACATTGACTGCGAGATCTTCTTTATACCTATTTATGTGTGAATAAGATAATCTTCTTCACACATAGTTGTTGGGAAATGTTGCCTCTCACGTTTTTGACTTTTTATTAACACTACAACAAAGGTTTATTAATGAAGTAGGTACTTTTTATGTTAGTCGGAATAGTTATGCTATGAATAAAGTAAAGCTAATGCTATCAGATGATTGTTACGGAAAAAATCATATTATACAAGTAGGAAGAAAATTTTTAAAGGTAGAATACGCTTAAAAGGTAAAAGCTGTTATGCCTAAAAACATTACCCCAGAGATCCAACTTAAATGTAAATTCCTTACTATCGGGTAAAGTGCTAAAGACCTCGTTTTCTCAACGCCCTTATATAGAGGGTTCATAGCGAAAATCTCATTACCAGGTAATAGACGGCTCCGAGATGAGGTCATTCAACTGCAGTTACCCGCATACGACGCATTGCCTAGCAACTGGCGAAATCATGATTTCGACGATGGGTGATAAAGAAGAAAACGGAAAAAGGGATTTCGTGCTCATCGATTCAAAGACTTTGAAAGTGACAGGTAAATTATCCACGTCCGTCCCTTTAAAAGGGCGCGTTAAAAAAGGGATTTCCCTTGTGATAATATTATTTATATTTCAATAGAAAATGTCAACAATGATTATGCGTTTTTAGGAACTTGGACGAAAGGAGAAAAATTTGCAAAGTTTGGTTATGATTTTTGGTACCAGCCATACCATGACGTGATGTTTTCTTCAGAATGGGGCTCACCTAAAAGATTCAAGACGTAAGTATTTTGTGAAAAGGACATTAATGAATCTAATAATAAATGTTTACATCATTGTAACAAATAGTTTAAATTTTTTTCGAGCTCTTGAGAAGTATATTTGATGCCTCTTTCTAGTCTATCAAAGATACAAAACTTCACTAAAGAAAAACGTAGCTACTCGTATTTATCATAATATACACTTTTGTTTGAAAATGTTTTACCCACAGTGGATTTCACGCAGAAGATATAAGCGACAAGTCCCTCTACGGTACCTCCCTGAATATTTATAAGTGGTCAACGCAAGAACTACAACAAGTGATAGATTTAGGGCCTGAAGGCGCCGCACCCCTCGAGATCAGATTCCTTCATGATCCCAAAGCCGCGCAGGGATTTGTCGGATGCGCGGTCAAAGCCAACGTTTACAGGTAAGTACGAGATTTGTAAGGATTCTTGCTATGAGAATGTGTTCTACCTAGATTTAAGTAAAACGTAAGAATTGGATTTGGTGAGGCTTTCGCTTATTGGGTGTTTAGAACAGTACCTACTTTTGAATCTACGTAAGATTACTAAATAGCTAGTATAATACACAGGCTGTATTTTCGAAACGGGACAGTAAGGGCAAGTACATTAACCGTTGTAGTTACAGCAAAACGTACTTAGGAAACCTTCCCTAACTTTTTGAGATATTTAGAACTGCATGCACAGATTTTGCAAAAATCTTACAGTTCGCAAAAAAAATGCAAAAAGTCCAAATTTCTTTTTTTGTGCCACTCGATTCCATTTCATGTGGAGATCAAAAGACTTTACAGGATCAATTTAGCATTGAGTACTAGGAAAGACAGACATCAACAAAAACGTTTCCCATACGTTTCGTACGGAAATACCTTGTTTTTATTATTTCGTGGGAAATACGATAAAACAACTCGAAACTCATAAAATTTTGTAAAATTTTGAACTAGGTATGTCAGTTAAAAAAATCATTTAAATATTATATTCATTATTTAAATTGTAATTTATTTTTATTATTTAAATGATTTAAAATGATTTTAACCCGGCGTCATGGGGGTGGAAAAGTGTTACACGGACGTTGGGGTGGGTCTCACAGACCCGTTTATTAATGGCAAAATTATTCCAATATTTTATAAAAAATTAAGTTATTATTTATTCTTAATTAGTTTTTAGGTATTTATGTATAGAAATCAAACACAAATGTCATACTATATTACGTTTTAATTATATTTAACAGAACTCTAAAAAAGGAACGACAAATGTCAACAAAAAAATTCTCCTCTACTTAAATGTACTTTTATAATTAATTAACAATCAGCCTTAATGTTTTACTGGGATTTTTCGTAGGAAACACAAGAAAAATATAAGAATTAATCGCTCCGAATCATTATTTATGGTACAGTCAGCACAGAAAGTTACTAAATGTTGTACACAAATATTAGGTGCTTACACATCAAATTGGCGTTTTTCGTAATGGCCACTTTAATTACGATTTTCTCCTCTTTGGTAAGGAATTCCAAATTCAAATTTTCCCAGCTATTTACTCATGTATTTATCCTTCGATGACCGTCATTCATTTGTTTTTTTCTTCTGTTTTTTTCTGTTTGCGTCACTCATTTTACAAAATGGAAAACTTAAAATATCGCATTATTTACGAGTACGAGTTCCGCCGTGGCACTAGTGCTGCGGAAACGACTAGAAGGGTGAATGATGTGTATGGCGGTCATGTTGCAAAAGAAAACACAGTTCGTTTTTGGTTCCAACGTTTTCGTTCAGGAAATGTCGACCTGCAGAACAAGCCCCGTGGACGGCCTGAGACTCAAGTGGATAATGAAGTATTGAAGGCTATTGTGGAAGCGGATCCATCGCAAACCACGTCCGAGTTAGCTGCAGGCTGCGGTGTTAGTGATAAAACTGTTTTAATTCACTTGAAGCAAATTGGGAAGATTAAAAAGCTTGAAAGGTGGGTACCTCACGAATTGACTGAAGCAAACCGGCAAAAGCGCGTCGACTGCTGCGTTACATTACTGAACCGGCACAATAATGAAGGTATTTTAAACCGAATCATTACCTGTGACGAAAAATGGATTCTTTACGATAATCGAAAGCGCTCAGCGCAATGGTTGGATCCTGGTCAGCCAGCCAAATCCTGCTCCAAGCGAAAATTAACCCCAAAAAAGTTACTTGTAAGCGTTTGGTGGACTAGTGCCGGTATTGTTCATTACAGTTTTCTCAAATCTGGCCAGACTATTACGGCTGATGTCTATTGTCAGCAATTGCAAACCATGATGGAAAAGCTAGCGGCTAAACAACCTAGGCTGGTCAATCGCTCCACGCCACTGCTGCTTCACGACAACGCTAGACCACACACTGCACAACAGACGGCTACCAAATTAGAAGAGCTTCAATTGGAATGTCTAAAACATCCTCCGTACTCCCCGGATCTTGCTCCAACAGATTACCATTTTTTTCGAAATTTGGACAACTTCTTGCAAGGGAAAAAATTCAACTCTGATGGGGCAGTCCAAATCGCCTTCACAGATTTTATTGATTCCCGTCCGACTGGTTTTTTTAGTAAAGGGATCAATGAACTACCTATGAGATGGCAAAAATGCATAGAAAACAATGGTTCATACTTTGATTAATTAAATATATTATATTTAAAAATATTCGACTCTTTGTTCCTCCTATACAAAACGCCAATTTCATATGTAAGCACCTAATATATTTGTTACAACTCTCGTAGGTGCAATTTGTCTTACGGTTTTTCTTGGCTGGACACACTTGGCACCTTATGCGAATATTAGTCTTTACTCACGGAGATTCCCCTGAAAATTCACCAACAACAAATTTCCCAATTTTCCTACATGGAAGCACTGATACGTTTTGGCGAAGTTTTAGGCGTTCCATGACAAGACTGAGAACTAGCTTTTTTATATATTGTCTTCGTTTTATTTGTGAACTATTATTATTTATTCTGTTTATTATATTGGCATAGAACAACTATGTTCAGCGAGTCATAATCGAACAGACAATGGAATATCATCATCATCATCAGACTCTGATATATCTTGCTTTGTGTCACTTGACATAGAGCTAGATATCTCACAGTTTGATGTGACTTGATTAATCTGTCTGTACGGTTTTGTAGGACAAAATTTGTATTTATTCCTATTGATTTACTATGCTCACTCAAGTGATCTTCTTCGACACTCACACTCTGGCAACTCAAAATCAGAGTCTGACTTTACTAAAATTGCAAGAATACGTTATCATTCTGCCTAATTTTGATCCGTTTTTTACTAATCTCCCACAAAAAATAGAAATAAAATACATTAAACTATTATATCAGCAACTAAAATGGTAAACATCAACAAGACTCTAACATAAAATGATAAAAACACAGATAATAATTAAAACAATATCTATACGAAACGGTGCAAAATTGTTACGCTGACTGCGGGGATGGGTCTCACATACCCTATTCAATTTTGTGCACCTGTAGCTCCTGCTGCGGATGTATCACGACTAATGTGTCACTTGCGATGCATAGAAGCACTCAACAGCTCCAGCTATTGATAAGAAGGGCAACGTCGCTCGAATATTAACCGAACCAGAAACGAAATAAAATGTGACGGGTCTCACAGACCCAACCCCCATGACGCCGGGTTAAGAATTTTCTCAGTTGAAACAAAGAATGACATAAAGATATTCGAATCATATTTGAAATTTGTGGTAATTTTTTTTTATTTTTTTATAGTCTTTGTTTGTTTTTTTTTATTGACCTTTGTAGAAATTTGATTCTCTTGCCGAAATGTATGGGAAACGTTTTTGGCGATTTCTGCTTTTTATTTATGTTTTCCTAGTACTCAAAGCTAAAATGGTCCAAAAGAGACTCTATTGGACCATTTTAGCTTTGATCCCCACATGAAATAGAATCGATTGGCACAGAGAAAACATTTTTGAACTATTTGCATTTTTTTGGCTAACTGTAAGATTTTTGAAAAATCTTTGAATGCAGTTTATAATATCTCAAAAAGTAAGGGAAGGTCTCTCAAGAAAGTTTTGCTGTAACTACTACGGTTAAGATACTTGCCCATACTGCCCTGTTTCGAAAATACGTCCTGTATATTATGGTGTTAAGTATCTTTTTTCTGTTCAGGAAATATGCTTTTCTCAGTGATCCAAAGTAATAATTTTAGATGCAGTTGAACTTCTCAATCGGATTGTGGTGCAACAATATATATTAAAAAAATACGCGTCATAAGAATACGCAGTAAAATTGAAAAATACGACGCCAACTAAAGGACAGTGAATTATAAAGTACATACTTACTAAAAGCCTAACTTTCTCCAGGTTCTACAAAACATCGGATGGAACGTGGAAAGCCGATAAAGTCATAGACATACCGGAGAAAAAAGTTAGCAAAGATGGCGTCGAGTCGGAGATTAACGGTAACTTTTGTTTTCAGTTTGTTTTCTCTAGTTTATCTAACATTAACCTGTGACTGATAGTGGTATTATATTTCTTCACCACGTTACGAAAGAAAAACATAATATTTTTCGATCTTACTTCTAGGAATATTATCTGTCTTGTTATTTAGTTTAATAAAACGTACCCTACGTTTGACTCAAATTACGATTCCAAGAATACAACACTAAGCGAGCGATGATGTAGTTCAAGGCACGTGCCTACCCCTCTATTGCCAATCTACCTTACATACAGACATATAAGACAATATTTGTGTTTGATGCGGTAGCATAATACAATTTGCGTACCTTTTTTATACCGACCCGGCAATAAAAGATGAGGTAGGAATATTTACACATTCATCAATTCAACTTTGCCTCCCTGGCTCCGTTAATTGTCAACAAAATAGTTGCACAAAAATAGGAATAAAGATAATTATACTGACACGTATTAAGTACGTGCTAATACCTGCCTCGACTTGAACTCCAAATATAATAATAGTAATAATTAATTCCTTACCTACTTATAAAAGTTGAAAGTATAAAGGTATGGATGGATGTATGGTTGTTTGTTACACTTATGCTCTAACGGCTGAACAAATCTGGCGACAGTACAGGAAGTGGAGGCCTACTTTTTCTGCCTGAAAAATAAATGCTCATTAATATATTTTTTCTAGGTTTGATGAGTGACATCATTATATCTTTGGACGATAAATATTTATATACTTCGAGTTGGATGTTCGGTGAAGTCAGACAATAAGATATTACTGATCCTGAGCATCCAAAACTGAAAGAATACGTTCAACTCGGTGGAGTAATTGCTGCGGACCCTGATATTAAAGTTATAGAGGATAGAGAGTCGAATGTAAGAAATGCCTCCATGCCTTGAATCGCAATAGTGAAAATTAACGCTTCATGACTTCACACAATTACGTTTTAGCTGAGTCATTCTTTTCATTTCGACTTTTTACCTCCAGATGCTTGCTGAATTACTTTTAACGTTTAACCATTTTATTTGTGAAATGTTTCAGTGTATAATCGTTTTTCTTTCGAAATAGAATTTTAGAAATTCGAGGTTGTTCATTATTTTATTTTAAACTATCACATTTTTAATAGAGCTTGTTGCGTGTTTTTGATTATGTTAGTAATGAGATTAAAATTACGTTAGCAAATAATATTAATTTAAATAATCACAATATGTTGTATCCGTATGATCGCAGACTGGTTTTCATTATTAGTTTTCATTAAAATTTGTCAATTTGGATGTATTTTCTAAGTAATTTTATTACATAATGTTACTTATCTGTCACACTATCTTTAACAGAAACCACATAAAGAAGTAACAGTCAAAGGCAAGATATTGCAGGGTGGCTCTCAAATGTTACAGCTATCTTTAGATGGCAAACGCCTGTATGTAACATCATCTTTATTTTCTCCTTGGGATAAACAATTCTATCCGAAAATGATCGAAGAGGTGAGTTATTTTTTACAATAGGTAATATTAGTCTTGAATATTTTATGGACGTACGTCGTACGTCTCTTTTACTTCGAAACATAAACTGACATGGTTGATAAGAAACCTATTTCGTATAATAAATAAGAATAAGAAAATGACCCTTTGAACTTTTTCTTTTATTTACACAAAAATAAAAGGGTACAGACCTTCTTTTTCTTTGTGTTGGAATTTGAAGTAATTCTTATTAATATATTTTTGACAGTGCGATTGATAGGGTTCTCCATTCCATTTGTCAAATTTAAGTACAAAAAAATTTAAACACACGAAATAGGTACAGAGTATTGTTTCATGTGCGCTCGTATTTTACATTTCAGTTTATCGGAAAATTCTTCAACGTAACACGATGTAGGGTTTATTAAAAATGTCATACAACCAAGTATGTGCAGGCCGTAGACAAAGTATTTTATTGGGTTACGTTCGCTTTCGCCTAACCCTACCGCTATAAACATCCTTTATGTTTTAAACCCAAAACATTTGACCCTAATTTTATTTATACCTACCTTTATTGTTTAGTATGATATCATTTTGAAGTTAAGTTTAAGGTTCCTAACCCAAAGGGTAAGAACGGGGTGAAGGGTGTCCATTTCGATTGCTCGGCCAATATGTCGTAGAAAAAAGAAACTTATGTCAGCATTTCGAAGGAATTCGTAGAAAACGAACAGTGAAAACCGCAAATTCGAAGAGTCAATATTTAGAAAGTTATAAGGGTTTAACCGTGGCCGCGCAGTCCGCATGAATTCAACTGCGCGGCCACCAGTTCTCTTGAACGGAGCTACGTACAAGTCTAATTCTTTTTGCTAATCACTGATACGATTTCGAAGAAAATGTAGATTATAAAAATAAAGCCCTACTATTTGAACTTCACGACATACGGCACTCCAAAGTTATGGCCGCGCAGTCCGCATAAAGCGAACCGCGCGGCCACCAGTTCTCATTAACGGAGCATTGTAGAAGTCTAATTCTTTTTGCTAATCACTGATACGATTTCGAAGAAAAAGTAGATTTGAAAAATATAGCCCTAAAGTTTGAACTTCTCGTTCTACAACACTTACGTAAGGGCGAACCGCGCGGCCACGTGTTTCTTAAAGTGGAGCTTAAACAGAATTTGGTAGAGGTCTCATTATTTTTGCTAATCATTGATACGATTTCGAAGAATATGTAGATATCATGAATGAAGTTCTAATGCTTGAAAATCACGAGTTACAGAACTTAAACCCTGTAACTCGAGTTAAAAGAAGGGTGACCATGATTTACGTTGCGTCGACGAGATATTCCCAAAAAAAAATTGAACCGAATTCATACAAATCCTTTAAAATATTTACCTAGCACAAAGTTATTATTTTGATTTACCAGATTTTATTCAATATCATATTGAAGTCGGCGCCAAGTAAACCCATAGGTATAGGTAGGTAGGTATTATTAATGGCAACAACTTCCATATTAAATTGAATAAAATCTGATAAATCAAACTACATATCACTATGTGCTAGGTATATTTTATTTTTAAGGATTTGTATGAAGTCGGTTCTATTGTTTAATTATTTTTTTATTATTATTTTAAGTGACGGGTAGAACGATAAGTTTATCTATCTAGGTGTAAAGTTCTCATCAACACAAATCAATCAAGCCGAAACACAAGGTAACTGCTGTAAATCGTTAAGAAATTCCCTCAACTGTCTTTCGGTTCCATCATCATATCGACTCCAGACCTTTATTAAATTGTAGTAGGTATACTTACTTATTAAAGCACTTAATCAAAAAGTTAGCAAACGCGCTAGTTGTCCCAACAATTTTCGGTGGTTGCCCTCGATTTCTCCTGGATCCCAGCATCAGATCTTGATACCCTGGATATAGGACCACCTCAGAAGTAACCTCATTCAAACAAAAAAAAAACAAAATCGGCGCCGCTATCGCGTAATACTTATACATAAAAAAAACATAACGTACGAATTGAGAACCTCCTCTTTTTTGAAGTCGGTTAATAAGACTTTTTAATGTCACGTATATTGCTATACTTTTAATCGTAAAAAGCAAATAGTTGTAGTTCCTTGGTTTGAATTTGAATAGAGAAGTTTACTTCTAGGATATAAATAAATAAATATTCACGGACATCTCACACAACGCTATCTGATCTCAAAGTAAGCTAGGAATAACCTGCTTGTGTTATGGGTATCCACGATCCACCACGGATATTAATACTTATATACTTTTAAATACATACATATTATACATAGATACACCCAGACTCTTGAGACAAACATTTATGGGTCAATTTATTTATTAAAATGATGAAATTAAAAATATTTTGATTACTTACTGTTATGTACTGAATTATTACTTATTAAATAGATGTTTCTTTATGGTATTGTTATAGTTTGATTTTATGACTTAAATTACGCCAGTAATTACTAATCCGATAAACAGCACTAACATTTTATAAATTTAATTATTACTTTTTACCCGTAAACACATTAAGTAGGTTATCATATGTCTCAGTAAGTGAAATTCAAGTTTCCTTTTTACTCCACGTTCCTCTGATATTGACTTTTTTTCTTTCGCCAGCAAATATGTTTACTTCATGCATGCTACTACAGATAATTTATAGAATTCTTTTTTCAAATTTATAAAAGTTTATTTGTTTTTAAAGGCGCGATGTCGATGTGTATAGCTATGATACGTCCTTGTTTTCGACCATTTTTAATTGCTGATTTAATTTCAAATGCTTTAGTTTTACGTAAATTGAATCTAAATACCACTATTCAAGTAATATAAACTTTGCGTTTAACCTATAACGTTGGTAGTCTGGACAATAACAATATCAAGTAAGGTATTTCCGCAATACTAATATTTTTTACCCAATATTTAAGTTGGTAGGTAATGAGGTACTGTATGGTGTTTTTACGTATAGTACTTAATTAATGTAATGTAATCGAAAGTCAATACTTTACTTATATGTACCTACTTACTTTACTTTTTTTATAAACGACATTTTAATACCTACATTTATAGAAGAATACTTCTAGTTAGTAAAGAACACCTTATATAAATAAGTACGGAAAATGATCAGAATAGTTGTGGACCGCTTCATCTTAGAAAAAGTTACAAATGCCATCAGGCGAATTATCGTCCCGTCCATTTGTCTTCTTTGGGTTGGGCAGTTCGTTATCGTCGTGGTGATTTGCTAAGGTTTGTTTCCTTTTGGTGGTTGCTGTGTTTGGGATGGTTGAACTGTGGGAGTGAGGAGGTCCTGCACCAAAAACCAATATTAAATGTAGTGGAATATCTATTTCAAACAGCGCCATGTAGAATTAATGATTGCCAATCGCCAGCAAATATGTTTTCTTTTTAATAAACCTATTTTACTTAAAAGCTTACAAGCACATTTTCGTAAGACTAATTCGAATCACTAATTCTCAATTGAATTGAATTGGAATTCAATTGAAACAATCAGTAGCTCTTTTTACAAGAAAAGCTACTTGCTATATAAATATATTTACACTATGATATTAAAATAGTAAAAAGCCTGGATTCACACACTATAAATCTTGGTCACCCTATTTTTTCCTTCGATTATAGGTTTTAAGTTCTATACGTCATTTAGTTCTTAATTTGAGGCTTTATTCATACTGTCTACATATTCTTCGAAATGGTATCTGTAATTAGCAAAAAGAATGGGACTTCTACTAAGCTCCGTTTAAGCTCCATTTAAGAAAAACCGTGGCCGCGCGGTTCGCATTGTGCGGACTGCGCGGCCATAACTTTGGAGTGCCGTATGTTGTGAAGTTCAAATAGTAGGGCTTTATTTTTATAATCTACATTTTCTTCGAAATCGTGTCAGTGATTAGCAAAAAGAATTAGACTTGTACGTAGCTCCGTTCAAGAGAACTGGTGGCCGCGCAGTTGAATTCATGCGGACTGCGCGGCCACGGTTAAACCCTTATAACTTTCTAAATATTGACTCTTCGAATTTGCGGTTTTCACTGTTCGTTTTCTACGAATTCCTTCGAAATGCTGACATAAGTTTCTTTTTTCTACGACATATTGGCCGAGCAATCGAAATGGACACAGAACGGGATCCAATTTCTGAGACTTCGCTGTCCGTCTGTCTGTTTGTCACCAGGCTGTTTTGGTGCTTAGAATTCTTACAGATGATGTATATTTAGATTTTTTTTTCGGTTAAATTTTAGTTTTAATTATAGTATGATACATTTTGTCCTAAATTTACGTCACTTGGAAAAACAGAGCAACACGATCAATTTTATTTTATTTCTAACTAGCTGATGCCCGCAGCTTTGCCTGCGTGATATTTTGCTCGTAGACTATAACATATCTCTGTAGGCACCAAATTTCAGCCAGATCCGTTCACCTTACAGCGTGAAAGAGTAATAAACATCCACACTCACAAACATTCGCATTTATACCTAGTTAGATAGATTTCTGATTAACAAATTCATAATGCATAATAATATGAGCTAAGTAAATTTTATTTTTAAAAACATTTCTTAATTCAATGGCTAAACTACTACTTGACACAACTTCTCTTCTAAGCAATTGACATCATAACTTAGTTCCTTCGTTAGGTAGTCCCAGCCTACGACGTTTGGACAAACCGAACTACAGTAGGCTTTGTCCTCCTAATACAGATGGTCCAACCAAGACCTGGTCACGTAATAACAATGTAAATTTCATCAGCTGAGCGTTCATGTTCATTGTAATGGCTCTTTTCAGGTCTTTCAAATGACTGTAGTCTACGTAGAGGCCATTCCCGTAATTTACAAAGACTTAGTGAGTCTGTTTCCTGACAGAATGCAGTGGGCACTATTTGAAGATTAAAGTTCATGCAATCTTTGTCGTAAGGATTGAGCGTAGATGGCAGATGGTATCATGTTGTTTTATTATAATAAATACCTATTAATTAAATATTAATAAATATTCACGGACATTTCACACAACGCTATCTGATCCCAAAGTAAGCTAGGAATAACCTGCTTGTGTTATGGGTATCAGACCACGGATATTAATACTTATATACTTTTAAATACATACTTATCATACATAGAAACACCCAGACTCTTGAGACAAACATTTATGGGTCACACAAATATTTGTCTCCGGAGTGAATCGAACCCACGACCTCCAGCGCCGCAGGCGGTATCACTGCCGACTGCGCCACAGAAGCAGTCAAATTATTGACCAGTGGATACTACCTGAAGCGTGGTCTTTCATTTTTTCTGGCTAGCCATCTTGAAGTTTCTTCTTCTTTTCACAAATGTATTTTTGTCACACAATATTTGAATGAATTAGCAATAATACTTCCAAATAGCATATTTGGTTAATATTATACCAAAATAGCGTTTTTTATTGAACTTTATGGCTATGTAGTAAAATCATCTGTTTGAAGTTTGAAGTAAAACATAAATGAAAACGTCTATTGTATTGAACTTTCACTAATTATGTGTCAAAAAAAGTAATTTAAGTATAAAATAAGAGTATTTAAGGAGTATTGATATCAACTCCGGAGAAAATCAGCTCCAAAATAATTTACATTCCCTTTTCAGCTCGTTATAGTATAAATTTCATTAAAATACGAAACACGTCTTCCATCAATTATGTTAATTATGCTATATGCCAAATTTTAAGTAGATCGGACCAAGGAATCACGTTGTCCCATACAAACTTTACCCTCCTTTTTTATACCTTTGGAGGTGGAATTTGCAAAAATGTTGAAATTACTTATTTCAAATTGTAACAAACAACGCTCATGCTTAGTTTCATCATCGTACCATTAACCGTTTAAGCAATATTTGATAATAACTTTGGGTCTAGTGATCGAACCGCAAAATTAAGTTTGGTTTGAATTCTATATACTTTTCCGGGATAAAAAGTACCCAGTGTGGTGCCCAGGCTATTAAAGAATAATTATACCAAGTTTCATTGTAATTGAACCGGTAGTTTTTGCGTGATGCCTGAACAAACAGACAGACCGACAGACAGACAGACAGACAAAAAATTTTTTAATCACATTTTTGGGTTCGGTGTCGGTCTAGTAACACCCCCTGCTGTTTATTTTTTTGATATTTTGAATGTACAGAATTTTCACTTCTACAGATTTATTTTAAGTATAGATTATTATTATGATATCGATCTGACCTAAATTTACGTCACCTGAGAATACAGAGCAATACGATCAAACTAATATCTTGATATCTTATATAACACAACATCTTGATATAACACAAGCAGGTTATTCCTAGCTTACTTTGGGATCAGATAGCGTTGTGTGAGATGTCCGTGAGTATTTATTTATTATTTATTTATTTATCTTGTACTGGTCGCGTTGCACTATGCCTGGAAAGATGAATTATTCACGAGACGGGTGTCGCATGTTTTGTCTAACAAATTTGAGACAGTAGGTGTTGTAATTCTGACACAAGACGTCACGTAACTGTCATTTTGACGTGACTAATATAATTTATGATTTAGGAATACGTGTAATATGAATGGTGAGAATGCTAATTTTAGGATATAATCCCATGGGAGAAGGACACGGGAAATTAATAATCAACAATAGTACTTAATACTAGGTACGTGTAACTGGTTTCTTTGAGGGTCCAAGCTAACCTCACTTAATCTGCTGAGAGGAAATAAAAAAAATGCGATTAGAAAGTAACTTGTTCGAAGCGACAGGGACCTATTTACGATCATGGGAAGATTAATGAGAAACACCTGCTCTCATCAAACAGACGAGATAGTCACCCTTAAACAGAAGGAAGCGAGTGTCATGTGATGTGTGTGAATCCTATTCTGTAAAAACGTTGTAAAATCTCAATGACGACTTTCCGTTGAAATGTCAAATTTTGAAGTAGAATTTTGCAGCTCATATCTCATGCAGCTTCGATATTTTAGAATGTGCAATATAGCTGAATAGCTTTTACTATTCAGTTAAACTTTTCCGAATGAGTATTAAATTTGTACTGCCGCGTAGGTGGATTTGGTTGTCAAATTTTCTTGTATTTAATAGGTTCTTGGTGGAAATGATGAGAGAGTTTTATTTAAATAAAAGAAATTTTATTCACATTATAATACTAGTTGACCCCGCAACTTCGTCTACGTCACATAAGGTGTATGAAATGAGAGGTATTTCTTCATCAGACTTATCAAGCAGCGTGTGAAACTGCCCTGTTTGAATAATCATAAAAGATCATAAAGATTAAGGGTATTCTAAAACAATTCAGTTCATTGTTTTAAAATAGCCTAATCATTAGGCTTAAGATTAAGCTTAGAATAAGATAAGCTTTTAAGATTAAGCCAACATGCCAGTTTAGATTTACCCATTTTTAGATTAATCCATTATGATTCTTCAAAGTGATATATTTTTTTTATTTATTATCCGATTGACATGAAATAAACATTAAATGCTAAGTGGAGCAAACCTCAACACAATAAAGAAAACCGCATTGCAATCGGTTAAGCGGTTACTGAGATTAGCGTGCACAAATGTACAGACAAGCAGATATACAGACAAACAGACAAAAATTCTAAAAATCATTGTTCCCCCCTATAATTTTTTTTTATTTATCTTCCATGTACAGACAGCGACCTGTTACGATTTTATTATATGTATTGATTGATTGATGATGATGATTGATTGATGATTCATTTTTGAAGGATGGATTATTTACTTGGATATTGTGTTTTACTTACAATGAAAACCCAAAACAAAATAAAATTCAACAGTTCCAAACAAAAATGTTGCACATATTTACACGGTAACATGATTTTTCAGTAAAATAGAAAAACATTTTGTATTGTAGGGCGGCTGGATGGTAAAGTTAGATGTGGACACTGTGAATGGAGGCATGAAGTTGGATCCGGACTTTCTCGTCGACTTTGGACACGAACCGGACGGACCGGTCCTGCCACATGAAATGAGGTACGAAAGTTTGCAAGTTTAAATTTTTATGAAAAATTGTTTGTTCCAATCTGTTGTTTCATGTTTGAATTTTGTAAACAGAATTTTTAGTAACACGTGCATTAATGAACCACATAAAAATAATATAGTAGCTATGTTATTACCTTATTGTATTGTTTTTATTTTTATGCGTATATTACGTTATATGCCATACTTTTGTGATAAAATAAATCTAGAATAGAAGTTAGAGCTGGGTATAATATTTTGTATGGTAATAGTACCTCATGAAACATTATTTATGGTAGGATTTTACAGATTAAGCTTTGCTATTTATGTTCTTCATACGAAACTGTAAATTACTTTTTAACTCATTGATATGACCTCTTACATTGACTTACTGTATTTCGGGTAACATGTCAAGAACGCTGTTTTTTTATTCCATTATTTCTATCTCAGTGTTTTTTAACCGATGCGATAGGAGGAACTTCTTATATAAAATAAATCATATACAATTATTGCATATTATATACGATGTGCAGGTAATTCTGGTTAACACTACTTGTTCTGCGTTATATTTAATTTTCCTTATCTTTTGCAGATACCCTGGTGGAGATTGTACGTCTGACATTTGGTTGGCGGATGACTAAACTATAAATATCGTAATTTAACTATTGCTTACAAAGTGTGCCAATATTTTTATAAACATGGTGATATTATTCAAATTTCCATGGTACTAATTACATCAGATAAGTTATTAAAAGTACAATACAATGCCATAATTATATTTTGGTGCATTATAATATATCATAATAATATTGCGGAAATGTATTTTATACAAAACGTGTAATATGCTTTATAAATAATATACGATTACATACATTCAAATGTGAGTGAAATGACTTTGAATACCCTATGTTATTGAATATAAATCTACTACGTTATAAAAGTTTCAGTAATCCTGGTCTAATAGTACTTGTAGGGGCTTTTCTAATGGGTTGAGATTAAATAAATGGTCATGGCCTTCACACAGCAGCTAGTACATTAACATTATTTTAGCAAAATGAAAATGTAACTTGTTTAATTATGAGGAAAAATTTGATTTTTTTTAAGCTTGAGCAAGTCGGAAAAAGGTAAAAGAAAAATGTTTTGTGTGTGTGAGAGGCGAATTGCATTTTCCGACCAGATGTGTACCACCAGTAACTACCACTTACTAATGTAGTAAAATGTAGTGTATAATACGATGCTCTCGGATCCATTAAAACCGTTTTTATCCTTTCAACAGCTGATGGTAAAAGTGGCTCATGTACAATCTAATATGTTATAGTATTTACCACTTGACTTTTAGGCATTTGTAAGATATGAGATTATATTTTCAAGAAATAATCGAATCTATAATTAGAAAATCTGGAGAATGTCCCGTGTCACTGACACAGCCGAGAAAATGTACGGTTCTAATGACAGTGGGCGGTGTGTCCCGCCCGTATGGCTCGTAGAGCTGACGGTCGATGGGGCGGAAAGATTCTCGAGTCAAACCGCAGTTATTTACAGACAACATCAATATTTATGTATCTGAGATTTTTTATGGCATAGAATAGATCTTAAGGAGAAAACTGCGTAAAACGCAGCGTGGATAGGCGCCACATAAGATGAACTGACGTCCTGACTGAAACTGAAATGTCTGTCTCTGTCTGTTAGCATGCTGAATGTGGGGGACATAAGTTCAACTATCTACTTAGATGCCTAAACCCAGCAGAGGGTTACCATTACAACGGGCTGAGATAATGACTATCTACTTTTTCTTTTCTTAATGACACTCCAGTAACAAATAATGGAAACATATTGACCTTTTAGAAGTTTACAAGAGATGAGATGTCGTTAAAAGCTATTATATTTGCTTCCCTCATAACTATCCCTTCGAAGACAATGTTATGAATTGCTTTGATAATAATGCTATATTTATTTCAATGGTTTTATTGTATCATTCGTAGTATGAAAATCAAGTTTAATCCATAAATATCTATTACCTATTGAATGATCTAAAACGACGAGTATGTGTCTAAAACTGATTGCTGCCCTAGAATTTGGAGAACTTTCCCTAGAAGATATCAAACGTAGGTTTGATATCTTCTAGGGAAAGTTTGTTGATGTCGTATATATTAATCCGGCAAATATTTATATTATTGACGTTAGTAAGTAAGGTAAAAGTTAGGTAACGGATTAATATGAAACTGGCCTTAATATAATTAAGTAGTGTAGTATGAACATCGTAGTATTCGTTCATGCATCCTAAACAAATTCTGCCCACCAACAGGGTGACAAAGTTTTTCATGAGTTCTGAGGGCTCAATCTATTCTACCAACACTGAATAAATAATACACTTTATTCACCCGCCGCAAATAACGTAGCAAAAATAAAGTTCACTAATAGTTTGGCATTCAATTATGAGACATTTCGTATACACGAGGGACGCCTTCAGCTTCGATTAAATGAGCAACTTCGCAATATAATTAAGTACAAATTTCGGATGGCAGTTTTGGTCCAAATGTTACTAAATTTAGTTTAACTTATCCAGATTTCAATCTGACATGGAATTTGTAATTATAACAATAATTGACACAAATGTCACTAAAGACTAAGAAATGAGTGGATATATTTAGAACCAGATATTATTATTAGTTTGTCATATTTTTTTACGTTTTACCGGGAACGACTACCGTTTACCCCGATACTGACGCCTACTTTAGGTTTTTTCATCAGGCCACCTAATCAACAGGCAAATAAAATAACGTCGTGTAATACGCGTTTTAATACAAAAAGAATGGCTCAAATACGTTTAATTATGTATTCTGTCATTTAACAGAAACAAAACGATGCTACGACTGCTACGAGTATATTAAGTAGTACAAAGGTAACCTATCCAGGGTATAATGTCATTGGCTTAACATCAATATCGGTTACGACCACATCTAATAGCTTCTTGGACATTCTTTGACCCTTGTAAGTACTGTCGTAACACTAAATACAATCTATTCTGCCCCATTTTCTGTGTTAGATTAGAAATTAGGGTCAATAAAGGACCTCTATAATAGTCGCAGCAGTGTAATATTAAATATGTAGAAATGGATAAAAATATTTGACTTCGAAAACTTAGCCCTATTTGGGTTAGTAGTTGTCTTATGAAAGCACGTGTAAAGCCTCGATAACATGGAGCGAGTTAACAAACTGGCACTTAGGAACTCGCTGGCTTTTGGCTTTTAAACTAGCTCCATAGCAAGACAAGGTATAAGTGTAGTGAAGTTGCGATTACATCAAGAATCACTTATTTGGAGTGAAAATAGTCTAGACTAGTTTAATTCCATTTAAAGCACAGCAGTTACATATTAAATGACTGTCTTTAGACACTAGTACTCATTCAGTTCTCCACATTTCAGCTCTAAACGGCTGTGCGTACACGAGCCATTAAGCTGAAGCTGTATGCTAAGTACATACATATTATGGCAGTTTGGTTAGTGACGGCTGAACAATCACCTCATTTACCTTCTAGTATCTCAGGTAAATGACATCTTATCTATCATGTTCTAAAACAGAAAGTACTAAAAGTGAAGTAAAAACCATAAATGAATGAGCATAGATATTGGAACAGAAAACTCTGGCAGTGGATGCTATTCGCGGCAGTCAGTGAGAATTGAGTCAAGATTTGCACTGCTGCAAAGGAACTGAATATTCGAAAATTTGTTTTATCGTAAGCTCTGTTTAGTAAAGCTTAACAAAGCAATATTCTGCTAGACCAACTACTCATTTATTTATTTATTTTACACACAAAAATATACATACAGTGAAACACAAGGGGAAAGTACTAAGTACAAAGAGTCTGCTTATTACTGAATAGAAATCTCTTCCAACAGACCCAAGAGAGGAGAGCGTTGTAAGTAAAAATAAATAAATACAAATACACTTGATCATCAATCATTATTACTCTCCACATAAAATACCTAACATTCCCTTAATCAAAAGCTTTCCATAACATGGAATTCAATATAATTCTGTAGGAATTTGCTGGATATTGAGTAAGGTATTTAATCAAATTCCTTTAAACCAAACTCAATACAAGTCAAACAATTGTAAACAAGATTTTTAATCGTAAAAATAATTATATTAAAGAACTTCTGAGTTCTAAAAATATATTTTTGAAGTCATAAAAGTATCTTATAATCTACCTCCAACCGGAAAAGGCAAGATGTTGGATATTAGGACAGTCATAAATCCTCGAAAATGTTTTAATATTTGTCCATACGTAGTTTAGCTTTAAACATACGTATAATATAATGTAGATCTACATACAATCCAACACAGCCCCTTCCATCCGTCTTCCAATGTGTTGCATCGTAGAATTTCGTAATATAATTTTATTCTCCTGAAATATTTTAAGAGGAAAGGCGTGACGTGACATACGACAAATGATGTATGGAAAAGGGGCTCTTAATACTTGGATCCATTCATAACGTCTAGTTTGTGCTCCTTCAGTGATTGTATAGAGCTCTCGACGAGGATTTGTATTTTTGACGCATGATTTAAATAATTTGATAAAATTTTTTTTTTCGCTTCTTCTTGGTTGAAAGTATGTCAAAGTCAAGCAAGTAGGTAATATATTCATATTACCTACTTGCTTGACTCGTCGAGAGCTCTATACAATCACTGAAGGAGCAAAATAAAAATTAAAAAATATTCATTTTCTTATGTTAAACAGATTCCTGTAAAGTAGCGTATTCATTTAGTTTAGGTTTTATCAAAGCTATACTCCAGTAAAGTGGTGGGAACTTTACTGGAGCTACTTGTGGAATTTGTCGAGAAAGAAATAGAATAGCGTTTCACGGCGCTGATTACGACTGTAATCACAAGTACCTATTGGGAATAATAGGTACTTGTGCTTGATATCGAATATTTTACGTTTAAGAATCCACCACACCTACACAAACATTCGAAAATACACAACACAGTGTTAAAAATATATACGTCGGCGTCCGCGTCTTCTTGCATTTCCTGTCAAATTATTCGCAATCAAATTTTGTGGTATGAATGTTTGATAGTGCCTTTGGGACCGTCCAACCTGACAGTGATACGCTGTGTAAAAACTGAGAACAGAACATTAATTTCGAATGGTGCTTTTCAGCCTATTAGTAGCAGTGGCTAATGGTTCATAATTCTAACGGCATTACCTACTAATGCTGTATTTCAAGTTCTATAAAATCCTTCGACAGATCAACATATCTATAAAAGCGGACATCACGCGGTTTCACCCGCATAGCTCCCGTTCCCGTGGGAATACGGGAATAAAATATAGCCTATGTTCACCGGGAAGAGTGTAGCTTCCTAACAGTGAAATTTTTTTCAAATCGGTAAAGTAGTTCCGGAGCCTATTCGATGCAAACAAACAAACAATCAAATCTTTCCTCTTCATAATATTAGTATAGATTAAAGTTATTAGTCATAGATATTCATCCCAAATAGCATTCGGACCTAGAACCGTTACAGTTCCGAACTATATATCATTATAGATCGGAACTATAGTAAACTAAGAAAATACTAAGAAGGTATTCATCATGGAATATAAGAGAAACAATTCAAAATGTGTAAGTTAATGTCAAGACACTGACATCTGTGATATGATATCGCCAGTGGAAGCGACCTTTCTCTACTTTATGGAATTTTCTCAACTGAAAATATGGCGTTTGACCTGTGTCGATAACCGTCTACCGCTATTTTCTTTACAAATTATAAGTGTACTAGCTGACCCGCGCAACTTCGTTTGCGTGATAAATCAAGAACCGCTCGACCGATTTTGTGCAAACTTCACATAAACCATCTACTAAATAGTCCGAACAAAGCCTAAACATTCGGTTTGGATAGGCCAGCCCGATCTCGAGTTATAAAATTACAACGAAAAGTGGCATTGATTTTTATATATATAGATGATGAAGTAGGAACCCGTTTCGTTTCGTTGCAGTGGTCCAGTAGTACAGAATATCTGCACAGTGGAAAGATATTGAATTGCTCGAGCAGCATTCATAATTATTATTTAGTGATGTATGTCTGCACTCATACTTATAGAATTCGGGACTTCACGCGAAACACATTTACTTACATTTTCACACCGCCGTTTCGAGACACAAACAGAAGACACGACGTGCACCGAGGAAAGTGAAGCCGGGGGTGGAACGTCAACCAGCTTATATGCCGTATATAAAGGGAATAACGGACAAGATCGGATCGTGTTTACGGCGGTTCTCCATACGAACGATTTTTAAACCGTTAACAAAGGTAGCTAGGTACGTACGAACACCAAAGGACGTCATTCCTCTGCAAACACCAGGTGTCTACAAAGTGGATTGCAGCTGCGGTAGTTCCTACATAGGCCAAACCAAGCGGACCATCGCGGAAAGGGTCAAAGAACACATTGCAGCTGTGAAAAACCGTCAGTTTAACAAATCGGCAATAGCAGAACACCTCGATACGGGCAGTAATCGCTGGATCGAACTTCACCAACCAAAAGTCCTCTCCACTGATCGCCACTATTATCCACGTATGGTGCGTGAAGCCATTGAAATTAAAAAACACAAAAATTTCAATAGGGATGATGGATATAAGCTCTCCGGGATGTGGAATGCAGTGATTAATAAACTTGAACGTAAAACTGTGCCAATAAAACTGACGTAGTGAGTGTAGTGTGTCGCCGGCCTTATCCTTCGTTGTGACAATAGCGGAGGGTAGTTTGGCAAGAAGTTACTTCATGGTTTTCGTCGATTCTTGCCTCAGTCCAACCGCGACCACGGGCGCTGCAACGTGCTCGAAACGTCGGTGTGAAAATGTAAGTAAATGTGTTTCGCATGAAGTCCCGAATTCTATAAGTATGAGTGTAGAAAACCGCGATAGTTTAAAAATAACATGATGTAGACACCTGTGTGCACTTTGTAGACACCTGGTGTTTGCAGAGGAATGACGTCCTTTGGTGTTCGTACGTACCTAGCTACCTTTGTTAACGGTTTAAAAATCGTTCGTATGGAGAACCGCCGTAAACACGATCCGATCTTGTCCGTTATTCCCTTTATATACGGCATATAAGCTGGTTGACGTTCCACCCCCGGCTTCACTTTCCTCGGTGCACGTCGTGTCTTCTGTTTGTGTCTCGAAACGTCGGTGTGAAAATGTAAGTAAATGTGTTTCGCGTGAAGTCCCGAATTCTATAAGTATGAGTGTAGAAAACCGCGATAGTTTAAAAATAACATGATGTATGTCTGACCAAACCAATTGCCAGAACAGGATGACGCTTGACAATTTGTTTGCATCCGTCCAAGGATGGTGAAATTCAATTTCAGTATCATAATTATAAACGAAAAAGGATCTCATATGACTCTGATGTATTAGTAGTAGACACAAGATGTAAAACAGAAATGTTTCTTGTCTAATATTACAAAAGGCTAAGAAGAAGAAACCGGGTGGATAAAATAATATACCAGATATAAACCATTAGCCGGATCAGATACTTGGCAGTCTTTTCATTTGATTGTTGTAAAGACGCTTAGCTTCTCGCTTCCGGTCGGAAGTCGATCAACCGAAAGTGGGGAAAAAGATAGAAAAATTTCCTCTTTAAAAATGATTGAGATTTGTCACTTTCAGTTTGCAGAAGGGCAACCAGAAGTGACAGTTTTTTAGGTAAAGGTTTCTAGATGTGTCGGTCTAAGCATGAACACTGCACAAGCCAATATCAAAGATACTTTATTCCTTACAAGAGATAGGAAAAAGAACATTTTACTTGTAAAGCTGTTTTTTTTTTATATATTTAGCTCGCCAAATTGTCGTCGCCACCAGCCTGATGGAAAGCCGTGGCTCTTCTAGCGATTGGGGGCCACTTCTGAGAGTGGTCCTCAAGTTGGCGGCCCTATGATGTGCCTCTTCATTCTCCTCTTGAAGAACCCGGGATTGTAAGATGAAGGAAACACGTAAGCGGGCAGGTCGTTTGATGTTTTTATAGTTCGACAGAGGAACGATCTTTTGAAACGCTCAGTTCTGGCGAAGATTCTCTCCACTGTGTGTGAGTGGCATCTTTGCCCGGCACGTGTTGTTCGGGATCGGAAAGTTGTGTTTCAATGATGCTAGTAAACGATATTATAATACCCATTTATATCGCTCTTTTAAGTTGATATCAACCCTAAAATAATGCTGTAAGTTTTATAGTTGTCTGAATGCGAACTAACAATGTTTTCTGAAGTAAACGTAGCCGTATCGTAAGGTGTACGTTCAATAAAAAGAGAGGCGTGCATTGAATGTCACATTTTGGATAGGTAACACAAGTTGCAAGGAAGTAACTGAAAAGATGTTACATTATACGGCTGCAACCATTCTGAGGGGTTGATCGACTTTGTGTACCTTTAGACGGCTTTGTGCTAGGGAAATTGGTTTTGTATACGTTACTTGTACGATCAAACGGATAGGAGAAAAATGTTATGGAACATTTTCTGGTTATTAGTTTTACTCTGCGTATTATAATTGGAGCAATTGGAAGACCTTCAAGCGCTGTATACTTTGATACGTACCTAAAATCAGCGTAAAATTAATATAATAATAGGAAGATAAATAATAATGAGTAGTTAGCTACCAAACTTTATAACTTCACCGAAGCTTGATGACTTCAAGGATGCCAGGTAATTACTCCTTTCGATTGGAAGTCTGTCACTTTGTAGAGACACAGTAGTTTCAAAGCAGGTTTTAAATTCACTCGGTCATTAGCTCTCACCACCCCGAGAAAAGATACAATGAGAAGCTACATTACCTAATTTAAGCGTGCCAAACGCTTGGCTTGGCAGTCAAAGTTGCCCCTTTACGACTGCCCGGTAAAACTGGAACCGCTACTTCTCGATTGCTGCAGTTTTAAGAGCCTACTCTAGTGTCTTATTGTAAAATAGGTAACGTGCTGCTGGGGCGATAAGGTCCCATGGAAAATAGAAAACTCGCAGTTTGAAACCTCTGAATATCCCATTATTAAACTCATGCTCAGCAGCCACAGAGCATTTCGTAGTCTTGTGATGTTAATAGTCGGAGAGTTCTCTACCCATACTGCCAAGTCGATCCAAGTAATCACCAGGGGATCAAGTTGACACCCTTCTATTTTATATACCTACCTATTGTGACTTAGTTGTCCTGAACTCTATCAGCTTGTAAGTAATTAAGATTATAATTTACATAGGTATCTTTCTAATTTGAACCCACGGTCACGGACACTTTAAAGTCATAACTGTGGCAGATAATTATAACAAGAATAACTAATTATTTACTTACATCAAAGGTTCGCGATAAAAAAAGAAAGAAGGTTTTTCCAGATTAGGTACCAACTTACATAGTTTTTCATCTCGTAGAGGTATACCATGTAACCTTAAAAGCTCATATAAAATCAATTTCTTCCTACAAAGCGGAGGTTATACAAAATTCCACAGTACCTCAAAATATTTGCAGGCGTATGATGTAACATATTTTCTGCCACTTTCTTGCTTCTTTTGTCACCTCTACATTAATGTGTAACCTGTACAAAATTCAATACCTACATGCCCCTTTTGTTGGCCGTACACCTCAATACGGCTTCATTTTCCTTAGTCGTTAGGTACGTTAGTCAACGCACAGATTTTACTAAGAGAAATGTAAAAATAAATTATGGTTGAAATCAATATAAGATTTATATAATAGCAATGCAAAACACTTGAGAAAACCATACACAGAAACTGTTATTGTACTCGTAACACAATAATTGACTTGAGCAGTATATTATTCAGTATGTGTATGAATTTCGAGACTTCAAAAGCCGTCTGCTAGCCGACCTAATAAAACGTTCCATTTTTAAAGTACCTCGTGGTTATATAAATGGCTAATTCTTTAATAAAAAAGATCAGCTGCAGCCAACAGAATTAAGACAATTGCCTGTTAAATGTCGGCCCTTGTCACCGTTGGATTTGCCCTTTTTTATTAAATCTGGAATGTGAATGAAAAACAAAAGGAGAGAGTGATGTAGGTTTTTAATGTACAGCTACAACAGTATGGTACCTAGACAATATTCTTTAGTTAAGTAATTTTGTTTGGAACTTTGGATTAAAACCCAAATGTGACAAGCAAAGTGGAATGGTCTAGATTCTAGAAACAATTTACATGACCAATAGCTTGATCCGCATTTAGAGAGATTTACTAATAAACGTTCAGACCCGTGACTTTGGGCCCTGCACTTTATCATGCAAAGTATACCATCATTTTCATAGGGCATACCTACCTGTTCGACAACAGCGCAGATGTTACAAACGTGAAGTTATAGTAGCAGAAAAATATAAGTTTTGTAATCAATATTTCTTGCAGTAGGAGAAGAAAAAATGAATCACTGCAGATAAACAAAATAATAGAAGACTTACACTGATAGTAATTTATTCCCCAACCCAGAGATATTTCATGACCATTAAGTGTTAATCTTTTGAAACAAAAAAAAAAGAATAGAGTTTTATGGAGGAACCAATTTAAACCCCATTACTAACGTAGTGACTTATTTTCATTAGAGAACAGTTAAAACTACTCCGTCTAACAAAGCTTAATTAAAGGTTTCTGGATATTTTTTTTGTATTTTTTTTTATACTACTTAGGTGGCAGACAAGCTTACGGCCCACCGGAAGGTTGGTAGCCGTAGCCTATAGACGTTTGCAACACCAGAGGCGCTACACACGCGCTGCCGACCTGGGCGCAGGTTGTGACGACCCACAGTTGAAATTTTTCAAGCCGCCCATAAGGCCTTCAACTTGGCTTAACGACTGTCATTTTACTGACAACCGGGACCAACGGCTTATCGTGCCTTCCGAAGCACGGAAACGCTCGTAAATAAATGTCACAAAGTGGTCCACGTGGTGGTCACCCATCCATATCCGGCCATAGTAAATGTTGCTTACTGCAGTGATCGTTTACAGAACACTGAGTCCGCGGGGCCACGAGCGCTTATATGCAGGACTATAGCAGCTAGGCGAAAGGCTATATTGACTTGTAATCACACACATAATTATTTGTATGTGGCATCATAAACATTGTCGCAAAACGACATAAAAGAGGATTCAGGACAAGATTTTTTAATATTTACAACTTATAATGAATGTAAAAAAATGGTAATTTACAAATGAAAATAAAAAAATAACTTGAAATAAAAAAATGCACAATAACAGTTCAACACAGCTAAGGCCACGGTGCAGCAGCGACAAGGGTGGCGGCAAGGTCAACAGCAAAGACCTCAGCGTAGCGGCAGCAAAGGCGGCAGCAAGAGCTTCAGCAAAAGCTACCACGCAGCAGCAGTAAGGTCCACAAGAACATGTACCTGGGGACCTTATAACACACGTTTATTTTATTCACAATCAAAATTCACAAAAAAAAACAAACAAGTCAATTTTGTTGTATTGGTTGTATTGGTAATTTGACGCTAGTGTCTCATTTTAGGCTGTTTTTGATTGTGCATTCAGCATTGACAATGCTGACTTCTGCTCTCCTCTTTTTAGAGCGTCAAATCGACCACCGATCTAACATAAAATAGACGTACAGACTGACTTCTATCAATTATTAGAAGCCGGTCTATACTGGAAATATTTTTTATACTGTTTGTTTCAGGCATAATAAGGCATACATAAGTATTATTGAAATACGCAGCTTTATCAAGCCTATAATTGACTGGTTATTAATTCAACGTTATCCAAGTGACAATTTTCCATCGTCAATGGGTAGCGGTTCTCGCGACAGATTGGTGGAATGGTGTCATGGAGCACCTGGTGTTGTACCCTTGTGTACCTTTCAACGGCCAAGTCACACAACATTAACTATAATAATAAAGAAATCACAGTAAGGAACCTTAGACTTGGCACGACTTTGTCTAGATTTCATTACTTTTTAGAGATAAACAAGCAGCTCCATCGAGACTTGGCTAGTTTTTTACAGAATGTTTTTGCGTGGGATTTCACTTCTTTTTGTAGAAACGTAGGCATATTGATTTATTTTATTAGATTTTCTTATTTGACGCAGTTTTTTTCTTTTTAGGAGTACCTACTTTTTTCATTATTATAAATCTTTCTTTTCTTTTTTCCGGTTCTGATTCTTGTACAGTAGCAACAGTTTTTTGTATTGCCCATTCGCGTTCATGCATTATATTTTGATCAAATTTTGAGTGAAATTAATATTTTAGTGTAATTTGTTAATTTAATTATCGAGTAGAATAAAGATAATCGTTCGACTATTTCTTCTTGTAAACTTGTACCTAAGTATAAGTATAAAGGCCAGTCTAGTCTTATCCAGAGTTTTCCTTTAATTTTATTTAAATGTGTATTAAAAGCAGAAGGGATGGCATTCGCCCAGCAGTGGGACGCTATAGGCTAGCTTAAATTAGAAGATGTGTCCCACTTTGCTGGATTTTTGCAATGACAGTCAATTTTTTTATGTACCAATAGTAGAAGGGTGCATTACCATATGTCTAATACAGCTGAGACCAGCTGTGGGTTCTTGATCAGATACTTCAGACCTTCAATTTTTGACATTAAATAAAGCGGCCCACCAAGTTGAATATTTTTTGTAAAGACGGTATGTCGATCTCTAAATTATACCGTTGGGCTCTTGTGTTTTGTAATCAGGGTCACCAGGTACTCCAGATCTTCGATTATCCTACTTTTTATAGTTTTCCCTTTATGTGATCATTAAACCCTAACTCTGTACCAAATTTCAGCTCTCTGAGTTTATGGGAAGTACTAGTTCTATTTTGATGATCATGAGTGAATGAGTGTCATAAATGCGAAACTTTGCTTTCGCTTAACTTCGGAACTAAATGACCTACAGACTTGAGATTTTGGATTTTAAGTATGAGATTATAGCTTACTGGATGACGAAAATTTCTGCGTTCTGGTCTTATCCAGAGGTTCTCAAATAGGGGCCTGAAAATGCAGCGAAATGGTTCCAGTAAAGGATGGTACGGCAGTGTTTGCTTCGCGCTCGCCTTGGCTTGGGGGCAAGTGCCCCCAAATCCCACCTCTACAATTTAATTATAGGAGAATTTAAATCATTTATAACGTTGTTATGAAATGACGAATCGAAGATAGACCCCATAGTTAGACAAAGCCATAAATGGTATAAAGTGCAAAATAAATTAGTTGTGTACAAAAAAGAACTTGAGAAGGATTTTAATGAATTTTTAAAAAGGGACCCCGTCCCGTATCGTGCCGACAACTTTAATTAAAATCCTAGCAACGTAAAAAAGACGACTATTTCAAAATAACTGTGAGGGAAAAACGATAAAAATGGAGAACTTAGTGTTTTGTATAGTTTTGTTTCGTACGTCCAGTCCAGCAGAATTTTGGCGCTGTGTAGTTTGGACGAGTTGCGGGTTTTTCAAAAAGTTTATCGTCATTTTTATCTAGCAGAGGTTTCGACAATAATTTATGTAAACCATTTTACCATTTTCCCTTTAAGAATCCGTTTTGCTTAACATTTTGAATGAAATTAATAGAAATCATCATAACCCTGAAATAAAATTAAACCTTTGAGGCTCGTCAAATTAGAGTTTAACCTCGGAATCGGAGAATCTGAATTTTAAATAATAAGCAGCTAACCTTCATTTAGATATTAATTACTAAATATTTAAAAACTTCTTGTTTGTATCACATTAATGACCTCACTTTTTGTAGTTTTCATGCATCTATGCAGGAAATTGTATAAGTACCTACTACTGGTAAGGCCCCATACACCCAAGAAAATTACAGAATAGACAAAGACAATGCGAGATTTTCGTGTCTTTTCGAAGAATTTATCAAGACTGGCTGGTAAAAATTGGTTCTATAATCAAACGCTCACAAAAAAGTAATTTAATATTGGAATATGCTGTCAATTTCAATAAACCGGCCAAGTGCGAGTTGGACTCGCCTATGAAGGGTTTCGTAGCAGCAAGTAACATAATATAAAAGTTCTTATAGTTCGTTGTAACTTTGACTGATGTTTTAACATGTTCGCAGTGGTAGTGATTTCACTAACCGGAAATTGCGGTTTATGACGCATTAAAAAAAAACTACCAGCTCTATCTCGTTCAAACTAATTTTCGTTGGTAGTTTTTATGGCAATGTACATCATTTTTTTTTTTTCAGATTTATCATTCTCTTAGTTTAGAAGTTAGAGGGGGGGGGGGGACACACATTTTTCCACTTTGGAAGTGGCTCTTGCGCAAACTATTCACTTTAGAAAAAAATGATGGTAGAAACCTCCATAGCATTTTTGAAGACCTATCTATAGATACCCGACACGTATGGGTTTGATGAAAAAAAAATTTAGAGTTTCAGTTCTGAGTATGGGGACCCCCAAAATTTACTGCTTTTTTTCTAGTTTTATATAAGAATCTTAATGCAGTTCACAGAATACATCTAGCTACCAAGTTTCAATAGCATAGACCTTATAGTTACGGAGAAAAGTGGCTGTGACACACGGACGGACAGACAGACGGAGAGACAGACAGACAGACATGACGAATCTATAAGGGTTCCGTTTTTGCCATTTGGCTACGAAACCCTAAAAATGGAAGTCACATTCAAAATATACCGCGACATACTCTAAAGAATTCTGTTTGACGGTAATGCACCTGCATTACAGAGGCTGCTACGATATTCCCCCAAATAAATAGTGTTATGTTTATCTTAATTACAAGGGTTATAATACTTTCAACTGTTCGGCAAACAAACCTTTTTTGGGATGATGAGAGAAATGCAATTTCAAACTCATTACGTATTAATAGTACTTCTGACGTATAATAGAAAGGGGTTCAGCGATTTTAGGGTGTCCTATATCTGGTTTCTTAGCGTTAATTACACTGAGTAAAAATTCAGCTTTTGTAGTCGTTTAAGATAAAGCTTTTTTGAGGGGGAGAGTGTCTGAAGTTTGCGAGGCGGAAGTTACGGAATGACTCTAAAATGGAACGGAAATAGTGTACCGGAAATGACTTCATGCCAATTCCTAGGAGTCTCATATATTTTCCGTTTTTATTACTTGCCTTAAACTTGCTATTAGTACCTAGCAGTTTTATTTAAGTTTACTTTACGATAGTTGTGTCTCTATACGCTCTTCTACAAATAAACTCTAATTGCATACAGCCAATTAAATATGTTCTGTGTAGGTCGCATTTTTCATTACGTTTTCACGAAAATAAATTAAATAAGTATTTAAAAACATAATTAAAAAAAAATTATTTTTCTCTTCCTATTTGCACAATGGGTGGCGGATCTTTTTAAATACTTAATAAGTAAGCATTATTAAAATTAAAGCACAGCTTTCAAATTAATCACATACCTACGTGCACATGAAAGGTACAATGTAACAAGTTAGCAGCACCCTTTGTATGCAAATATTTGACTTTCAGTAAACTCAGATTAATTTCAAAATTCTAATTGTTTGCAATAAACCTGTTTACAGGGGGATGTTAAGCGTAACGTATAAAGGATGGGACGAGCGGGTTAAGGGGTTAGCATTTCTGTGCAAGGTTAGGTGTTCTCAGTTGACATTAAGATGGCATTCGTTTAGATAAGTTGATAGCCTTACCACGGACTATGTAAAACAAAAATAAATAGTGCCGAGTGGGCGTAACAGAACGCCTATTGGGGCCTTTGGGGATGAAAGCGTCAGTATTTATAATTGTTTTATTTGCATTAGTGATATTTTTTCAGAATTACTTCTTTTAGTAAAATATTCAAGAAATGTTAATCAGAAATAATAAATCTCAGATAAGTATGTCAGTCATATACCTCCGTATACATCTCACTATTGTTACTCTTTATACAACTAGACAAAGAAAACACCAAGACTCAACTAACTAACATAACCCAAACCAATGTCTGTGTATAGGACGTAGGTAAACGGACCAACTATATTAATTAAGAAATTTCCCGACAAAGCCTACATTTGTGCGTACGAAAACTCAAACATACAGAACTTCGCTGATTAACATGCCGCAGTGGTATGCAAATACATACTTATCGGCGTAAAGGGTACCGGTGGTTCCCCCTAGGGCCCTGTTGGGAAAATTGATGCGAAATGGGGAGCGTAACAAGGTTAGACCTTAGGCACGGTAGAATTAACCCACGTTTCTTTAGGAGTTTGTGGGTCCTTGATGTTGATTTTGCTGGTGAGGACTATTTATATTATTTTAATAGTGATAAGTATTTCGAAACAAAAAATAGCAAACAAGTATACCTACTGCTTATTGCATTGAAAGGTAAGAAAGAAAGAAAGAAATATTTATTATTATTAAGATACTATAATTTTTAGTTAGGTCTACGGCTTTATTGAAGAATCCCGTGCTATACTATTATGCATGTGATATAATTATTCATTGTAAGTATTTTTACACTGCTAAATATTGATAGTGACCACTTTGTGACATTTATTTGTGAGCGTTTCCGTGCTTCGGAAGACACGTCAAGCGGTTGTTCCCAGGTGCCAGTAAAATATCGGTCATTAAGCCAATTTGAAGAACTTTTTTTTTTTTTTTTTTTTTTTATACTACTTAGGTGGCAGACAAGCTTACGGCCCACCGGAAGGTTGGTAACCGTAGCCTATAGACGTTTGCAACACCAGAGGTGCTACACACGCGCTGCCGACCCGGGCGCAGGTTGTGACGACCCACAGTTGAAATTTTTCAAGCCGCCCATTAGGCCTTCAACTTGGCTTAACGACTGTCATTTTACTGACAACCGGGACCAACGGCTTATCGTGCCTTCCGAAGCACGGAAACGCTCGTAAATAAATGTCACAAAGTGGTCCACGTGGTGGTCACCCATCCATATCCGGCCATAGTAAATGTTGCTTACTGCAGTGATCGTTTACAGAACACTGAGTCCGCCGGGCCACGAGCGCTTCAAAAACTTTATGGACAACTTTAAGGATTTCAACAGTGCCCGCTGTGTCTGTGTGAAATATTGTCACTACCTAGCTATAACTTATAATAAGAAAATAAAGTGGTGTTTATCTGTAATTGGTATCGACAAACCATAAAATAGATAAAAACATTAAAGAACAAAGTTTTCAATCGCAGTTTTAAATTCAATTGGCTTTGAAATTTTATTGAATACTTTCGGGAACATTAAAAGTAAGTATCGTACGTTTTACATTTTAAAATCGAACCAACCATTAGGTACCTCGTTTATGAATTTTCCGTTTCATTATTTTTGAAACTTTTCCAAAACATTTTTGAAACGTCTATTTGAATTGCAGTAAAGCAGTACGTGTCTTCAGGTTAATCGTCAAAGAATAGGCCCTATGATCTGATTCCAGATGTTACAATTTCCATATTGAATCTGAGCCAACCGATTCGAGAAGTTTTAACACTCTTTAGGGTAGATTTCGTAAAAGTCTAGAAGTCAGAAAATTCTTCGTAGCACGTCAAAATTTTCTTTACATAAATCTTTTTATTGAATTTGACACCAGAGCCAGTTTAAGATTTTTTTCCCTTACAATTTGTCCACATAATACAACGTATTAAATTGAACCATGAATATCTAATACGAATAATTCTATCAAAAAGAAATCACAATAAAGTCAAAATATTGTTTGCCAGGAATTCGAGATTAAAATTCCACCCTTTATTTAGAGGAGTCAATAGATTGAAATCGAGAGTCAGGAGTCAAAATAAATAAATGGTTTAAAAAACCCTAGAAAAATACGCTTTTATAATGCACGAAAAGCCCCAAAAATAAATTATGGATCGTTCAAGTTGCCTCTATTTCTGGGCTGAAGTGTAAACTATGTGCTTTTAGTTATAATATTTGATTGCAAAAGCGTGGGACGCTCGAACAGGAAAGACTTTCCTGGCGGAAGCTGCATGATGTCTTGTCAGATTAAGGATAAGGTCACATTTATAAAAGCGTGTTTTTCTCGTGTTATTAAACTATTAATTTACACTGTCACGCTTTTATATATCTATTGCGACTTTTATTATTATTAATATCATTTTAAATTTCGGAAATGTATTAACGATGATAGCTTTAATTGAAATACATAACATACTTACTTGAAAAGTAAAGTAGTTAATCACGCCTACGCATTTTCAACACCCACGTTTGCCAGTTTTTCGTGACGCCCGCGTAATAGGAGCAAACCTAATACCGTTACGGATCTCTATTAGATAATTTATTGCTAGGTCCTTGAAGTTTCGGCATTCCGAGATATTTAGTACAATATGTAGTAATTACGTAATAGGAATACAAAAGCATATATCCCCAAGCGGGTTTTTAACGGTAACCAAAGATATCTCGTTCTCGAACAAGAACTCTACATTTTGCCACTGTTAACGTATTCCCCTCATGTTGTATCTACTTAATTGCCTGAAAGAAGAGGCGTTCCCTCTGGCAGCATAAACGTTATGCTCTTATGCGACCTCATGCAGCTTTCGCCAGAATTTTTATTATATAAGGATTAGTATTAATAGGAATATGCTTACAAAAAAGTCTTTCTTGTTCTAGCGCCCCATGCTTTTATAATCAAATATTATAACTAAAAGCACATAGTTTACACTTCAGCCCAGAAATAGAGGCAACTTGAACGATTCATAATTTATTTTTGGGGTTTTTCGTGCATTATAAAAGCGTATTTTTCTAGGGTTTTTTAAACCATTTATTTATTTTATACTTTTTAGTCACAACATTTATACCTTTACTAGCTGTTCCCTGCGGCTTCATCCGCGTAGAAGTCGTTATCGCATAAAATCATTACCCTCCTTTCGCGCATTCAAACTCACTCACTACTCTCAACTCAAACTATCTTTATAACAAATTTCATCAAAATCGGTTCAGCGGTTTAGGCATGAAAACGTAACAGACAGACAGACAGAGTTACTTTCGCATTTATAATATTAGTAGGGATTTCTGTATTACATGGTGTTTTGTCTGAGTTCGACTAATGGGAAAATATTACATTATTACTCTAATACATATACATTTTCTGCAGGTACCTATGTCAATATTTACACTCAATATTAACTTCAATATATAACAGGTTTGTTATAACCCTAATCGTGGTCTAAGCTCATTACACGACTTTTCTAACAAATCCAAAAACAGATATAATTGATATTCCATCATGAAGTTCCAGTGCATATCTTCCGGCTCCATCATCATTTCAGTTTGACAGTACCATATTATTGTATTGTCATCAGAACTACATACAGCTGCCAATTTTCATGACCCTACGATCCTTGGAAGCTGGTTAAATTAGCTACCTTAGATTCCACTTGTTTTCTGTGTCTATCTTCCGGCTCCATCATAATATCAGTTTGATAGTACCATATTATTGTATTGTCATCAGAACTTCATACATCTGCCAATTTTCATGACGCTTAAATCCTTGGAAGATGTTTAAATTAGTATCCTTAGATTCCACTTTTTCCATCGAAGTTTCAGTGCCTATCTTCCGGCTCCATCATCATATCGGTTTGACAGTACCATATTATTGTATTGTCATCAGAACTACATACAACTGCCAATTTTCATGACCCTACGATCCTTGGAAGCTGGTTAAATTAGCTACCTTAGATTCCACTTGTTTTCTGTGTTTATCTTCCGGCTCCATCATCATATCAGTTTGACAGTACCATATTATTGTATTGTCATCAGAACTACATACATCTGCCAATTTTCATGACGCTACGATCCTTGGAAGATGGTTAAATTAGTATCCTTAGATTCCATTACATTGTTAGTTACATACACGACGACCTAATAAAAGCTTATTAAAAACGCCGCCTATTTAAACAAGAATCCGGTAAAGATCTCTTCAATATTTAAATATCTAAGAGAAGTCAATGAAGTATAAAATAACCGTAGATTCTGCAGTCAATATTCTTTACAAACCATCACGAAAAAACACAAAACGAGTTAGCTTAGAAGAATGCTTATGAATTATACTAAAGTAATCTAAAAAACCCCTCATCTTATTGTTCTGAATGTTTTCTGTGGATATCCTTCCGAGGACTTATCCGGGGTTCCCAACCGTAGGCAGTATAGGTAGGGAGTAGGGAACGTGTTGGTTTTTTGTCGGTAAGAGTCCGGTACAGTATTCATGACGGATTTTCAACACGATATAATAAAAATAAAAAGTTCTTTCGTTCACTAACACTATTTCATAGATTAACGCCTATTTGTACACAAAATAAATCAATAATTCACACTCACACCTTCACTCACGTATCTAAGTCGACGACTAGGTTAATAAAATATGTTTACCGAAACCAGTGAAGGGGCTATCCATAAACAGATACTGTCTGCTTAAAACAAAATTTTGAATTATTCAGATTTACGCCCCTCAGTCAGGGGTTGATTATCCCGTACGCACTGGATCAGGAAGTAGGCAGTGAAAAGCTGATGGCTTTCAGGAAGAAAAAAGAGAGAATAAATAAGAAGTTGAGATTAAATTTTAAAATGATAGTTTATTGCAAATTAGATATAACTCGGGGTCGTGGGTATTTTGAGGCAGAAAGTGCGGTTTCCGAAGGCCTTCACAGGGTTCCGACTTATCTTAGTTTTTGCCTTCCTTGAGAATGCTGCAGTTGTTGATGTAGCCGTGCCGTCCACAACTTCGGCTGGCACGGTGTTTTCAACCCGGAGAGTAAGATATCTCCTGTAGCCCGTAGGGTAAAAGGTTCTCGTCGAACTCGAAGGGTGGATCTCTGGATCCCGTAGGCTGGACGTTCCTGCTTGGAACCCGCAGGGTGGATCTTGACAACCCGTATGGTGGACCCCAATGATGGGGTTATTGACGCTCGCAGCTATATCGCTGATCACTTTGGGAGCACCTGGCTCCTAACAATATTTCTTCACTTTGAAATTATACTCTGATGCACCTACGCACAGTGTCTTATATTTAGATTATTTGAGTAATGGGGGCTTCGAAATTCGCGCGCGGTTGTTTTTATATTTTTGTACAGCGCCTCTAGCGGCACCACTCGAAACCACTAAACGTCAAGACCGCTTTTTAAATACGAATGAGGCTTCCGCCGTTGCGACAATAACTCGGTAGATGGCGCTTTCATTTATTAATCTACGTTTTCATTTTAAAACCCCTAATGTTGAACCCCTAATTGCACCCGTTGTTCCACAACGTTACAGCAGTTTTGGCATTGCATAAGAAAAATGAGTACCTGACACGTGGCGTGTTGGCGCATAAATTATTGTACCTCGTTTACAGCGTGCTAGATTTATTTCATAGGTATTTTATAGTGAGAGATAGGATCACGGTGGAGGGGCGTCATTCTATAGTGTATGAAAGAATTAACCCCCAAACACTGGACTGGGGTTGTCATGATCAAGGATTGTAAAAATTTGTTTTCAACACTTTTTCAAGTTCGCTGACTAATAACTTGCGTGAATTAACGGATTGCAATTTTAGGGGATTTGGGTACGATAGGTACATCTTTTATTAGCTCTGCTGTCATGCCTACATCTCTAAAATCTCACGAATCTTGGTAGATTTATGAGACAAACTCAAGATTTATAAGACAGCAAGGAGGTCTCAAAAGACTGATGATTAGAGTCTAATCCTGACCAAATTCAAAGACAGAAAACTGCATAATTATAATTGTTATAAGTAAAACTATATCAGTAGTTTAAGGAAATGTAGTTTTATAACTATTTTCTAGGGTTTCATGGAGTTAACATTTTACAAACAAACTCAGAAAAAATAAGATAGATCCTAAAATAAAATAAAACCAAATTAATAAAATTCCTATCTACACAATAACAACACTAAAGATGCCGTGCGATAAGTGTGTTACCTCTTTACTCGTATAAAAGCAAAAACATTTAAAGACAATGAAACAATCGTATTTCTTGTTAAATGGAATAGTACTTATTCATCATAATTATAAATTTATCAATGTCAGTCTTACATCTAATATAATTTTCGTATTAAATTAATTTAGATAGATACTAAAATTAACCTAATCCCTTGTTTTACTTGATAGCCGTTGACTACTATATTCTATACCTATATCGCTATTGTTCACTTAACATTTGATAGACCTAGCAAAATTGCGATCATTATACTTGAGTCTGAATGGTCCCTGAGTCCTATCTTGATTGGAGCTATTGTGCTTTTCGAGTTATTTATAGTTGCTTTGTATGTGATAGTACCAATAGGCTTAAGTTCCGAACCAATTTGTCCTTTATCTTAAAGATATTACCGTGTAGAAGTTTCAATTCTACATTTTTTAAATGTACTGAACCTACATACGATAGACCATTTAAATGATCAAAAACAATTTTGGTTTGGTTGGTTGGTTCTGAACCAAGTTTTTTTATTCACTTTATAAAATTTAATTGACTGATACTTGATGACAAAATTTTACATGAAAAGTGAGTATCGTGCTGTAAAACATATTTATATGTAAAGTGGGACTGATGGGTGGATGGATTATTTGATTCATTAATTCGAAAATCTAATAAACAGATACATTGTGTATTTAAAACATTTTCACTATACCAATTTAATGTTAATACGATTAACCTACTGAGCAACAGTAGGCTTTTCAGTTCACGTCAACTTTACCAAAACTATGTGGGAAGTATGTTCACAAATAGTTTGGCTTCCTGGGAGTTTATAAACATGGATCAATAATCGGTTTAGCAAGGAATACCTTTGCTAAACTTATAGTTTGATCCTATTAATAAGTAGGTTACAGTACTACCAGTTTTATAAGTTACACCGATGTACCTGCGCAGAACTCAATTTTTTGTAAGGTGCGAAAATATATCTACCAATCACAGCGCGGCACATATTCCCGCGAAAATACTCGCCTGCTATTGGCTGATGCGTACGCGCCATGTCTGGCTCGGCAGTCAGTCTGTCTAGACAGCGTTCGTTGCTCTGTCGTACAAGCAATACGAGCGAGATAGCACATCGTGTGCACGTCTTGTTATTTTCGACCTTAAATTAGTAGCAATAAGTTCGAAATTGCTTTGCAATTTTCATTCGGTTTAATTCGTCAGTGGATGAGCTATTCTGCGCAGCGGAATAAAGCCGATGCGACTTATAAACGTGGTAGTACTTTAAGTCTTAGTCAAAAATTGTGTTCCATTGTAGTTTATAATGTATACCTGCGCCTATCTATTTCAACACGGCTTTGGCTCACTATCATACGTGAGATAAATTCAAAAAATGTGAAATGTATTAACATGCCTCTGTGTATGTGTACTCAGTGTATTTAGTAATAAAGATAATAACTCATCTCATGCCTACGGCAGTCCACTGATTCTGCTGTGTTCATTTATTTAAGAGTAGAGATGTGCGAAGGAATAATTCAGTTCCTCTTTTGACTTTGAATGCCTTTGGACTACTTAGTACGTGAATTTTGGTATTATTGATGTGTGTATAAGACAAGAGTTGTACGATCTATCATTGAAACTACTGACTTTTTCCAGAGGCAATATGTGGTAAAAATTTATTTAATGTATTATTTTTAGCCATAGATTTTTTTTTTAGCACTAGAGATCAAAGTACGAGAGTCTATCGATTTATTTTAATCCCGCGTATGTCACTGAAGAAATGACATAAAATAAAAGTTTTCCATTTAGAACTTTAATTACATCATACAAACTACATTTGTGTAACATTTTCTTAATCGTAGCGTCATAAATACACAAAACCAGGCAACAGCAAATTGTCAGAATGGAGTCTTAATCGTGAATTTACCCCCAAATCCATAAAAATCAGTTTTCACCGAATAAGTAGCTTAACATTTAACGAAGTACCCGTGGGGTACTTTAAAGCGATTTACTGATGTTTGGGCCAAATCGACCGACTGTCTTGAAAAATGGACGGGCCATGCATTAGCAGGAGGGGGTTTATGCGTTTAGCTCTAACCACGCTACGTTTTGGGGTAATGTTATTTGGAAAGGTACTTATCGGTAAGTAGCCAGTATGAGACATAGTAGGTACCTACACTTTAATTTGGAAACGAATTAGGTATTTTATTTCTTGTTTTCAATACCTACTTCCAAGTAAGTTGACTGGACGCGATCCTAGTCCCGTTGCCTAAGTGTTCTGAAAACGATCACTGCAGTTAACATCTTTTGCTATGGCTGGTCCATGGATCGTGAACACTTTGTAACAGTTCACTTGCGAGCGTTTTGCCCTTCGGAAGGCACGATAAGCTGTTGGGTCCCGGTTGTCAGTACTTTAGTTTACCTTTCAAACGGTTAGTTGCTATTACGGTTTTTAGGGTTCCGTACCCAAAGAGTGCAAACGGGACCCTATTACCATACTGAGAAACCGTACTGTCCGTCTGTCTGTTTATCTGCCACGAAACTGTATCTTATTAACATTAACCATAATAGCTAAAGCAAGTGGAAAGCCATAGGCTCTGTCTACCCTGATGGGAGACCGGCGTGATATTATGTATGTATATGTAATAGCTAGCAAGGTGACATTTTCACATGGTATGATATATTTCTGTTGCCGCTTTAACAGAATAAACCAAAACCAGCGAAAAAAAAAGAAAAGTGTAATTTTGTTGTCAGTTAATCATAATATCATATTACGGTTATATTGAAACATGTACAACATAAAACATGTATCTGATGTGAAACGACAGAAATCCAATTAAATTTTGGCTTTATGGGGTACTCGTAAACTAAATATCATCGATGCCTTTCAAAATGAAGTCTGCAGGATAAAATGTCTGCTTATTAAACCACTTTATTGGCTTATTTAGGTTTTATAGCCGAGTTTATCTCTATGTATCTTTTTAAGCCGCTGACGTATGGGTTTTTTCTTTTATGTACATCGGTGTCGTATAAAATGTAGAGTTTTATTGTGACAGGATAGCCAAAGAGCTGAATTTACACATTTTTAAAAAACTTACTTATTTGTGGGTGTAAACTAGCTAGATTCGTTGGTTTAGCTCTCGTATAAAATTAATTTGCTATTACAGGGACGCACTTTTGAAAAAAATCATGAGTGTCTTAGATATAGGGTAACTTAAAATTTTTAAGGTTATGTTAGGGTTTTGGGTTTTATACTTGAGTAAGTCACCCCGTAATTACATTAATTACGTCTATTTATCTGAGGAGGTAGGCAACAGAAACATACAAATCGAAACATCACAACCATAGGCTGTTGGGCGTTACGTGAGGTTTTTTAGTCGGTAGGAGTCCGGCATAGCATCCATAAGGATTTTCCCTCACGTAAAAAAAGTATTTAGTCATAAAAAACAATATTTTCCAAGTATCATACATTCTATTTTAATACCTTTACCCAGTTTTGCGTTTCGAGCAGTCGAGGTATTCAATATTTTTGAGTACTTTTCAAAACAATCTTTATTTCAGCACCGAAAAACTATTTGTGACAAGAATATGACATACGAATTTCTTTTAATGCTAGGTTTTATATCGCACTTATTATAGAAGCCTTGATGATGAGCTCCATCACAGCGGGTGGAACGTCTGCTCCAGTTGCCATAACGACACCACTTTGAAGAGAGACCCCCTCATTTTACCCGCATTGAAGTCTGCTAAAGTTTTTGCTATCGATGTTGGAACTGAACCCCGAAAACCCAGGCTGTATAAAGTAAGTATTTTACTACTCTATTAATCATTCATCGATGACTTTTAAAATATGAAAAAGGGCAAATATCAATCAAGTGGAGCCGTATGCTTCTGTGCCATATCAGTAGCATATAAATTACAATGCCTGTGACTAACTAGTAACCAGAAGAACCACGGTATCTAAGGACTTTTAAATTCTCAATTTACATTTAAAAACTATTGAGATATAAAAAACACATTTTAAACGCCACGTTAGAGCAACAAATTGACGTGCTAAACAGTATATGTGATTCGAGTAATAAATTATTAACTAGAAAGTCATTTATGTGTATAATGTTCACACTATTACTCCTTGGTCGTAATTTAAAGTCTAAGTTGGAAGAAATCCTTATTTACGGGTTTAGATTGTTTTCCTAGATTTATGATTCAATTTTACGATCGACTTGGCAAGCGAACGGTCGCGTCCAGATTAAAGAGTAAACAATTTGTTTTCGTACTTTGGAATGCAATTGCGGTAGTTTGAACTTTTGGTACATGCCGATACACTGAGGCGAGCGGGTAGTCGTAAAACTGAATTTTTATGTCAACAGAGGGAAACTTTTTTAATTCCTCGCCATTTTATGTTCGGGATTTTCAGCTGGCAACTACTTTATTGAGTGAACATAAAACTGAAACAGGCGTTTATTCGTTAAAGAAAATTGTTGATTTATTATTTATTTTAAGAAAACCTATAGGTTGACAACAATATAATTCAATACTATTAATAAGAATAAGTACATCACTAAGAAATGTATCAGTATTACACAAGATAATTGGTACAAGCATCGTTTTGTTGAGCAAAAATAACAAGACAAACATTTCTATGGAAACATAAAGAGATATACTGATTTTGTGTGTTTATGTGTTTATTACTCAATGAAACTCTTACGGCTCAACGGATAAGGCTGAATTTGGTACAGAGCTAGAGATAGTCTGGAATAAAATTTATATTTATGCTAATTTTACCCGTTTCCCACAATAGGAATATTTGGGAAGCGGGAGCAAAGCCGTGACTCAAGTAATACAAACAAATTGTGAGGTAAGACACACAAAAAAGTAATGGTAGCAAGTAGGTACTTAATAGTAAATTTTCCAAAAGTCAAAGTATTAAATTATTTAATTAGCATTAGTAGCACGATATTCTAAAGCGGATTTGCCACGATAGTAATAATATATCTAGTGTTATGTATACTTTACATCAGATAAGAGTTTTAGTTGTTATACGTGTTTTTAATTTAATTCCATCTAAGTTCATAATATCAGACAGATAGACGGACAGTAAAGTCTCAGAAATATGGTCCCGTTTTTACATTTGGGATACGGAATTACTTTATTTTAACATTGAAAGTTTTCGATTCAAAAGGCGCAAGGACACATTATTCAATAACATCTTCAATGGCGTCCAGTAGTAAGTACTTAAGTACAAACACATTTTCTTCCCATGGCTACAGCAAGTGCTTACCTCTTTCTCTTTGTTTTTTGCAAAACCTTCCCATTTTTAAGTTTTTGCTTGTACTGCTAAGGACTGGGGGGAGGGGACTACAACAAATACTTTCAATCAGGTGGGCAACCTGATCGAAAGCTCACAGCATAAGGATGATAGCAACACCAGAGACGGTATGGTCTTACCAAATATAATATAACAATATTACATAGTCTTACTACTGACCCTATCGTTTGAGTTGAAACAGACAAAATACTGGCTTTCTACTGATGAAATTTTTAAGATGTCAGATTGGCAACCGGGCCCTTAACGTAGAACGAAAAATACCGCATAAGGAATGTATCTCAAGAGTGAATCAAGGGTTCATTAGAAAAAAGAGAACCTTGAATTAGATCTTCAATCTAAATACCAAATTATTTATCATATTGACTATTCTTTAAGCGATCTACTTTGTTTGATTTAATCGAAAAGTTGATACTTTTGAAACTGATTATAATGTTTATGAAACTCAATAAATATAAAGACAGTAAATATATATTAGAAAATGCTTTCAAGAATGTTATAAGGCACTTGGAACCAAGAATTCTTTTAAAGTAAGCATGTTGACGTCATATTATGTAATTTACGAGAAAATTGACATGTTGTGTGTTTTATTTCTACTAAAAGCATATTTCATGCCATAACACAGTTTATGATATCAAAGGTTTTCAGTTTATTTTGTAAGTTAGCAATTTACCCACGATGAAATTTTATACGTGAGACCGTATTCTTAGCATTCCATGGATTCTCCGTGCGGGCGCCGGGTCCATAGCGTGGCACAGGGGGGAACACCCCGACGGCGTCTGGGACTTGCGACCCATTCGAGTAGGTTTAGGGTGGCCACCTTACTATGCGCATAAACAATCACCTTCCACCGTCAACAATGTTCCCCCCCCCCCCCCTGCCCACCGCTTTGGATACGCGTTTTAGTAAAGAGCTTACTGAAGCTCTTGGCAATCCAAGGTCCTTAAATAAATTATACAGGGATTTAGCTGGAATTCCCCTTGCTCCTACTTCTACGGCACAGAGTTTAACCATTTTTGGTTAACTCATTGGTCAAGTCAAAGTATTTATTTGTCTTCATGGCGTGGTCCTTCGGTATGTTGGTCTCCCACGGCACCGTCAGCTCCACGAGCACCGCACGCCTGTGTATCCTCGAAAACAGGAATATGTCGGGTCTGGATGACGAGGCACATACATCCTCCGGGATTTTGTAGTGTTTTTCATACGTGTCTGAGAGTATAGTCTTATCGGCGGCAGCCATCAAAATTGAGTATGGCTTTTGAGGTACTTTCTTTGAACAGCCTTCCTTTACAAACGCAATATCATTTCTTTTGTTTGTGGTTAATCCCTTTTTCGCTCTCGCTACCGCCAAACTGACAGCCTTACGTATGATTTCCAATACCCTATCGTGTCGGCGTGAGTAATGACCCCGGTCTAGTAACGTCCTACAACCTACCAGCAGGTGCCTAGCAGTTCCAATCGCTTCTCCACATGCATTACATGTTTTATCCGTGGCTTTCCCCCACCTGACCAGATTACTTTTGGTCGGGGAGGGTCAATTGAAACGCGTTCAGGTAGAACTTAAGCAAAGCCGGTGACCAGTCGTACAATAAGGTACGCCACTGCAAGGCCATGGGAATACAAAATTCGCCCAGAGTAAGCCATTCATTCTGCATCTCCAGGTTCATCGCGTGCACCTTATAGGCATCGCTCTCATCCTGCTCCAGAAAAGATTTTGTAATGTCTTTATCTGTTTGTCTCCGGATACTACCCAACCCCGCTCGACCAGTCTGCGAACCCACCATGAATCGCTTGTGGAATTGGAGGCGTGACTCAAGTTCTCCTATATTTTTATCCTTTGGAAGAGTTTGAACGATTTTGTCTCTTGATTTTGCCAAGACGTGCATTTTAGTAACTCTTAGATATTTATAGAGTTCCGACGGCTTCTTAAACGTCATTCCGAAGTTATTAGAGGCTCTGTATAATGCCAACGGGTCGGCCGATTAAGCTAGCCCTAGCCACGACTTCAACGTCTTAGTAACATTCGCATCCAATTTTCTGAGAAGGTTTTGGCTCATATCGTACACAAGAAACGGCCAGTTTAGACGTGATGTTAAATAGTTGTCGTATATCCATGCTTTCTTGACGTTACCTATTGGTTGTTGGTCTACCTTTTTTATGTCAACAATGAAACTTTCAATTATGTCATCCAAAGCTGGAGTACAACCTCTGTTATCTATCTTTCTGCCAAGAAATTTGAAAGGCACGGTTTCCGATATAATAGAAACTTTTTCCCCGCCTATAGCAAGCCCGGGGTCATACGACGTAAACTTAGTACCCCGCCTACCTAGACATAGTCAGTAGCATTTGCTAGGTTTTGTCCTCATTCCATCTGTCCATGTACAGAATTCATCCACTTTACGCAGTGGGTCTTGGCACTGCTTTGGGCTGCGAGTCAGGATTGCGAGGTCGTCTGCAAACGCCAGGATGGACTCTGTATATTTACCATTTAATTTAAACCGATATCCCCACTTCTTCTCATGAGTAATAATACTGTCTATTAAAATATTTATTACTATATTGAAAACTATTGGTGATAAACATCAACCCTGGAACAAACCTACTCTATACTTTAAGGGTTGCGTATGTCCTTCTTTTGTATTGATTACAAATTTTAATTGGTTATAATAAGAAGCTATTATTTCACAGAATATTGACGGAAAGTTATACCATTTTAGTGCAAACAACATAAGTTCATGTTGTACTGAGCCAAAGGCGTTTTCCAAATCTATCCAACAAACTGTTAATTGCCTTTCATTTAATCTGGCATCTTTTAGACTTTCCGCCAGTAGAGAATTATGTTCCAGACATCCTGAAATTCCGGGCAGAAACCCTTTCTGGTGATTTGGTCTAAAATACTTATTGCTGATCATAAAATCAGTCATTTTAAATTGAAGCCATGAGAAGAAAATTTTTGATATTGTGTTGGTTAACGCTATCGGACTGGCGTCTTTTGGACTGGTTAGCATGATAAAATTTTCGAAATTTTCTTAATTTACGAGAGTGTTCACAAAAAACAAACACTGTCTTAAACGTGGCACTATTCTATTCTGAATCATAAAGATATGCAATTTTTTTACGCTACTTCTCATACTTTACTTCTATAATATTTGGGTCAAAAAATTGATTTAGTTTAAGTATCTAATTTCGCCTTATTAGGCTTTGCTCCCGCTTCCCAAATATTCCTATCGTGGGAAACGGTTAAAATTAGCATGAATATAAATTTTATTCCAGACTATCTCTAGCTCTGTACCAAATTCAGCCTTATGCGTATAGTCGTTAGAGTGTCATTGAGTAATACACATCTAAACATTTTTACTAACTTTCTTATACTATTAAAAATGTAGTGGGAATCATAGTAATTCAAAGAACGATGCCTTATTTTATACTATTGCAAAACCAAATTCAACATTCTTTTACTTGCCAATCCTTATCATGGCATCCTAAGTATTTTAACAAATAGCAGTCTTCTGAACTGTTTCAGAATTTGTCGTCAAACTTTGAACATTCCAATTCACTCCAGACAGACAGGAGAACTCGTTACATTGACTGCGAGACCTTTTTATACCTATTTATGTGTGAATAAAATAACCTTCTTCACACATAGTTGTAGGGAAATGTTGCCTCTCACGTTTTTGACTTTTTATTAACACTACAATTACGAAGGATTATAAATGAAGTAGGTACTCCTAATGTTAGTCGGAATAGTTATGCTTTGAGTAAAGTAAAGCTAATGCTATCAGATGATTGTTACGGAAAAAATCATATTATACAAGTAGGAAGAAAGTTTTTAAAGGTAGAATACGCTTAAAAGGTAAAAGCTGTTATGCCTAAAAACATTACCCCAGAGATCTAACTTAAATGTAAATTCCTTACTATCGGATAAAGTACTAAAGACCTCGTTTTCTCAACGCCCTTTTATAGAGGGTTCATAGCGAAAATCTCATTACCAGGTAATAGACGGCTCCGAGATGAGGTCATTCAACTGCAGTTACCCGCATACGACGCATTGCCTAGCAACTGGCGAAATCATGATTTCGACGATGGGAGATAAAGAAGAAAACGGAAAAGGGGATTTCGTGCTCATCGATTCTAAGACTTTGAAAGTGACAGGTAAATTATCCACGTCCGTCCCTTTAAAAGGGCGCGTTAAAAAAGGAATTCCCCTTGTGATAATATTATTTATATTTCAATTGAAAATGTCAACAATGATTATGCGTTTTTAGGAACTTGGACGAAAGGAGAGAAATTTGCAAAGTTTGGTTATGATTTTTGGTACCAGCCATACCATGATGTGATGTTTTCGTAAGTATTTTGTGAAAAAGACATTAATTAATCTAATAATAAATGTATACGTCATTGTAACAAATAGTTTAAATTTTTTTCGAGCTCTTGCGAAGTATATTTGATACCTCTTTCTAGTCTATCAAAGATACAAAACTTCACTAAAGAAAAACGTAGCTACTCGTATTTATCATAATATATACTTTTGTTTGAAAATGTTTTACCCACAGTGGATTTCACGCAGAAGATATAAGCGACAAGTCCCTCTACGGCACCTCACTGAATATTTATAAGTGGTCAACGCAAGAACTACAACAAGTGATAGATTTAGGGCCTGAAGGCGCCGCACCCCTCGAGATCAGATTCCTTCATGATCCCAAAGCTGCGCAGGGATTTGTCGGATGCGCGGTCAAAGCCAACGTTTACAGGTAAGTACGAGATTTGTAAGGATTCTTGTTATGAGAATGTGTTCTACCTAGATTTAAGTAAAACGTAAGAATTGGATTTGGTGAGGCTTTCCATTATTGGGTGTTTAGAATAGTTCTTTTGAAACTACCTAAGATTTCTAAATAGCTAGTATAGTATACAGGATGTATTTTTGAAACGGGGCAGTAAGGGCAAGTACCTTAACCGTTGTAGTTACAGCAAAACGTACTTAGGAAACCATCCCTAACTTTTTGAGATATTTAGAACTGCATGCACAGATTTTTCAAAAATCTTACAGTTCGCAAAAAAAATGCAAAAGTACAAATTTTTTTTGTGCCACTTGATTCCATTTCATGTTGAGATGAAAAGACTTTAAAGGATCAATTTAGCTTTGAGTACTAGGATAGACAGAAATCGCTAAAAACGTTTCCCATACATTTCGTACGGAAATACCTTGTTTTTATTATTCCGTGGGAAATACGATAAAACAACTCGAAACTCACAAAATTGTATTATTATTTATTTTTATTATTTAAATGATTTACAATGATTTTAAGAATTTTCTCAGTTGAAACTAAGAATGACATAAAGATACCTATTCGAATCATATTTGAAATTTGTGGGTTCTTTTTTATTTATTTTAAAGTCAGTTTGTTATGAGTAGGAAGTGGGTAGGATAGCCACTTCCTACTCATAACAAAAAGTTTGACCTTTGTAGAAATTTGATTCTCTTGCCGAAATGTATGGGAAACGTTTTTGGCGATCTCTGCTTTTTATTTTTGTTTTCCTAGTACTCAAAGCTAAAATGGTCCAATAGAGTCTTTTGATCCCCACATGAAATAGAATCGATTGGCACATAATTTTTTTTTCATTCCTTCTATTCGAAAAGTATCACTTTGCACCACGATAACGGGGCGCAAAATAGCTCTTTTCTGTTAAGAGCTTTTTAGCGGGCGGCAAAGTGATTTGAATTTGGAACTTAAAAAATTTCATAGAAATCGAACGCAAATTGTATGAATTACTGGCTGGTAAGGGTTGCTAAGCTAACTAAAAAAAACTAAAGAGCGCCATTTATCTGTTCGTGTTCGTCATTATTATTGTTCTTGTAATCAGTAAACATATTTTATTGTATTCTGCGTATATAATATAATAAGTTCAACGTCAAGTTATGAAAGTGACAATCCATGAACTCCTCGTACAATAACTATAAAAGGAAACTATGTCGTACAAAACTTATTTTTTCTCATAGAAAGGAAATGAAAAGTAGAGTATATTACTCGAGGGCAAATTATTTATCCCTCGGGCGGTGTACTTTGAATCCCTCCCTGCGCTCAGGATTCAAAGTAGCGCCCTCGCCGTAAAAATACTATTTTGCCCTCTAGTTATACAATCTACTATTTTTAACCTTTTTGCATTTTTTTGGCTAACTGTAAGATTTTTGCAAAATCTGTGAATGCAGTTCATAATATCTGAAAAAGTTAGGGAAGGTCTCCTAAGAAAGTTTTGCTGTAACTACAACGGTTAAGGTACTTTTGCCCTTACTGCCCCGTTTCAAAAATACATTCTGTATATTATGGAGTTAAGTATATTTTCTCTTTTTTTTCATCATCATCAATCCAAAGTAATAATTTTAGATGCAGTTGAACTTCTCAATCGGATTGTGGTGGCAACAATAGATTTAAAAAAAATACGCGTCATAAGAATACGCAATAAAATTTAAAAATACGACGCAAACTAAAGGACAGTGAAATATAAAGTACATACTTACTAAAAGCCTAACTTTCTCCAGGTTCTACAAAACATCGGACGGAACGTGGAAAGCCGATAAAGTCATAGACATACCGGAGAAAAAAGTTAGCAAAGATGGCGTCGAGTCGGAGATTAACGGTAACTTTTGTTTTCAGTTTGTTTTTTCTAGTTTATCTAACATTAACCTGTGACTGATAGTTTTTGTTTATAATTCTTCACCACATTGCAAAAGAAAAACATAATAGTTTTTCGATCTTGCTTCTAGGAATGCTATCTGTCTTATTATTTAGTTTAATAAAAAGTACCCTACGTTTGACTCAAAGTACGATTCCAAGAATACAACACTAAGCGAGTGATGATGTAGTTCAAGGCATGTGCCTACCCCTCTATTGCCAATCTACCTCACATACGGACATATAAGACAATATTTGTGTTAGATGCCGTAGCATAATACTATTTGCGTACCTTTTTGATGTCTGCCCGGCAATATAAGGTGAGGTAGGTTTATTTACACATTCATCAGTTCTATTTAGCCTCCCTTGCTCCGTTTATTGTTAACAAAATTGTGCCGTTTAACTTTACACTAAAGTAGGATTAAAGATAAGTAAACTGACACTGAACGTGCCGATACCTGCCTCGACTTGAATTCTAAATGTAATTATTTATTCCTTACTTATAAAAGTTGAAAGTTTGAAGGTACGGATGGATGCATGGTTGTTTGTTACACTTATGCTCTAACGGAGCTGAACAAATCTGGTGACAGTACAGGAACGCAGTGTTGAGCCGTGGTCCCGATGGTTCGACCCATTAACGGGTCCATGGGTAATTTTAATTACCTGTGGACAGTGGGCCGGATTTTCCAGTGTAAAACAAATGCTAATTGATTTATTTATTCCAGGTTTGATGAGCGACATCATTATATCTTTGGACGATAAATATTTATATACTTCGAGTTGGATGTTCGGTGAAGTCAGACAATATGATATTACTGATCCTGAGCATCCAAAACTGAAAGAATGTGTTCAACTCGGTGGAGTAATTGCTGCGGACCCTGATATTAAAGTTATAGAGGATAGAGAGTCGAATGTAAGAAATGCCTTCATTCCTTTATGAATCGCAATAGTGAAAATTAACGCTTCATGACTTCACACAATTAAGTTTTAGCTGAGTCATTCTTTTCATTTCGAGTTTTTACCTCCAGATGCTTGCTAAATTACTTTTAACGTTTAACCTTTTTATTTGTGAAATGTTTCAGTGTATTATCGTTTTTCTTTCTGAATCGGATTTTATATTCGAGGTTGTTCATTATTTTATTTTATCTACTCTGATACTATAATACAAAGATTATAAAATTGAAATCAATACTATTATGACAAACATTACGCACAGGCCAAAAAAAAAGTTTTATTACGATACAGGTCTTGTATGGACACCTGTATCATAATAAAACTTTTTAATCATTACGATACACCATAAACAATCTCCAGCTGAAAAAGAAGTTTGAACCTCTACTTTAAAAAAAAATTGTGTCTCCAGAGTAGCGAAAAATCCTAAATCTATGGTCTCCGCAGCCTAAAAAAAAAAGAAACACGCATGCGCAATCGATGTTTGCGCCTTGGCGCCAACATTTTACATTTAAATTAAACAAAGTTTGGTTTTGTTTGTAAAATAAATTAGTTTTTGTGTAAAAACATGTCTTAAAGCGAGGATGGTGGTAATTGTACACCTACAGACATTCTGGAAACTGCGTCAAACATGACCATGAACCTGTTACCGGCGAAATCAAGGAGCAACTATATATCACAACAAAATGAAATGATAATTGAAATCAGGTATTATAGAATGAGAGTAGATAAAGTAGTGTATGACACTGTACATAACTTGGTCTTATAACACTCGTGTGATACTATAAAAAAACTCGCCTACGGCTCGTTTTTTTAAAACACACTCGTATTATAAGAACCCTTATTATGCAACAGTGTCATAAACTACTATTAACTATCACATTTTGAATAAAGCTTGTTGCGTGTTTTTTATTATTTTAGTAATGAGATTAAAATTACGTTAGCAAATAATTTTAATTTCAATAATCACATGTTTTACTCGTATGATCGTAGACTGGTTTTTATTATTGGTTTTCATTATGGTTGGTCAATTTGGGTATACTTTCTAAGTAACTTATCTTTCACACTATCTTCAACAGAAACCACATAAAGAAGTAAAAGTCAAAGGCAAGATATTGCAGGGAGGCTCTCAAATGTTACAACTATCTTTAGATGGCAAGCGCCTGTATGTAACATCATCTTTATTTTCTCCTTGGGATAAACAATTCTATCCAAAAATGATCGAAGAGGTAAGTTGTTTTTTTTTCATATTTTACTTCGAAGATTGACTTGTTTGAATAGAAACCTATTTTGTCTAACAAACAGGAATAAGAACATGAAAAGGATAAATTTAACACTCCCTTTGAACATTTTCTTTTATTTACACAAAAATAAAATGGTTCAGCCCTTTTATTTATTTGTGTTAGATTATGAACTAAGAAGGAAATTATTTTGTTGACATATTTTTGACAGTACGATTGATAGAGTTTTCCATTCCATTTGTCAAATTTATGTACAAAAAAAAATTACACACACGAAATAGGTACAGAGTATTGTTTCATGTGCGCTCGTATTTTATATTTCAGTTTATCGGAAAATTCTTCAACGTAACACGATGTAGGGGCACAGATTAAATAAGAGTTACTACGTAACAGATACATCACTCCCGTACTTAACCTCAAAAACATTAGCTAAAACACATCGCTACAGTTGAAATCATTCTCTACGACGTATTCCGAGAGTCGAGATTTGCGCGCACACCGTTGATTGCATCATCGAGTGATAACATTAGGGTTGTAACTACAAAGATAAATAAAAACAGTGTGTGAAATAAAACTTTATTGTACTTTATAAACTTCTTTACAAATATTTATAATTCTTATGTGCGTGTGAATGTAGTTAAACTCCAAAACGGCTGTACAAATTTTTAATCATTTTTTTGTATTTATTTGGATTCTAAAAAGCATCCTCTCTAAACTTTAGATACTTATTTTAGTCACCAAAATGGCTTCAACGTGAAAACGTGTGTACAGGAGTGTGCTGTGTATATAATATTAATTTAATAAATAATGTTCTTGGAACATTGTTACACAACGCCATCTTGTCCAAAATGAAATAAATGAACGAAAATAAGTACGTATTTAACTTAGTACTAGTTTATTAATTAAAAAATATCTACAAAATTCTAATAGTTATATTATGATCAAGCTGCTGAATTTTGCTCCAACCCCGAACAAATAAACAAACAAGCTAACAAATAGACACGAAAAAGAAAATTCATGGATTTGGACAAGGAAGCTCTAAATTAGTCGATAACAGTTATTTTTAAAATTTATCTTGAATGTACCCACAGCAATTTTTAGAATTTTATAACCGTAGAGAAGAGAAGAGAAGAGATAGGCTAAATGTTACTAAATTATTTGGCTAAATGTTACTGATGGCATAGGTTATATTGGGTTTGATGGCCGCTGTGGCTTGATGGTCAAGCCGAGGCAGTTGATGTGAAAAATTATATATGCTTTAATTTTATAAAATGTTCTATGTTTTTTTTTGAGTTGTCTTTGAACTCGCGGTTATTAAATTTAAGTGTTGAGAATATTCTAAATCTTGTAAATAACTTAATTAAATAATTTTGTGGGAAACAGGTGCAGGGGGCGACAAATTGAATGTTTTGTAAAATATTTAGTAAAGTGCTTCCCGGTCGGTTCATTATGACTTTCTCCACCCTGTTGTCTGACAGCACCAAAAAAATTTTCTAAAGGGTCTTGATTGAGTCTTCGTGTAAATAAAAAGTTTATGCCATTGTTATCCAAGTAGCGGCTTAACATAATTATTGCTCTTATAGTTATCAGTAAGTTTTTAAATGATTTTATCCTTTTTGTGCTGTTTACTCCTTTCATTTTATCTACAGCTATTAAGTTTTCAAACATTGTCGCTGCCTGTTCTAAGGTTTCTAGCTGATATTCCTTCGAAGAAAACGCGTTTTGAAATTTGTTGGGGGACGATATTTTACTGGAATTCAGCACATCGAAAATGTTATTCATTTTTTCTATGAAGTCTGCAGTGTGTTTTGCTTCTTCGGGTAATATATTAACTCTAACAAAAACGTTAATTGCAGCAAAAACGGATCTGCTAAAGATTTGAGCTGCATACTTTACTCGCATTTTTTGGAAATTATTGGGTCTAATATGTTTTTCCGTCACTTTTGGAATCATTTTCAAATTGTCTTCTTTTTGTTTATCAAACAGATCTTCTATATATTTCCATGATATTTGTTTACCGTCACTTATAAAATTGTTGGTAATTAGGTTATTTCGAATACATTTAATAAGGTGTGGAACATCAAATATGTAGTATATTTTTTTGCCATTTAATATAAAGAATGGTTGCTCTGGTGTAATTTTTTTAATTTCCTTTGCATATTTGTCAAAATTTGAGCCTTGATCTGAAACTATTGCCCGTACATCTATACCAATGCCTTGTAATTTTATAATTATTCCGTCTAACTACGTTTCTAACTCTTTATAGTGTTTAGGTGAAGCTAAAAATGAGTATGCAATTGGCTGTTTCCAGTTTTCCACTATACCTCGGAGCATTATTACACACGCATGTGAAGCGATTTCTTTAGAGACTTCGCCATTTATATTGTGTAAGCCGATAATTTGATCTCTTTTGGTGTCGTAATATAAGTGGCGTTTGAGTACCATCTCGTCAATACACAATGTACAATATTTTGACTTATCGGGTAGGGATTGCAGTTTAGCTGACAAAAAGTTTAAAATACGTTCTTCAAATTTAGGAGGTATTGCTATATTAAATCTTTGGAGAGTTGAATCGCTTGGGAGGCGTAAAAATGTTTGCAAACAGCGGTATGTTTGGGGACTAGAAAAATGTAAATTTAACGCAAATAGCTTGAAGTCTGGGTCGTAACGGTTTCCTTTGGACTTATTTTTCCATTTACTTTGCCATTCAAGCAGTTTTACAAATCTTTGACTGAGTTCATCGTCAATTTTGAAACAGAAATTTCGATAAGATTCTGAATCTGTTGACTGATTCTCTTTTTTTATTATATTTAATTCGGTTTGAAGCTTTCTCTTTTTCAGATATAATTTTTTAAGTTCTTCGCGGAGCTTTCGTTTCCTTGGTGTATCTGTCGAGAGGCTGAGTGATGTTTGTGAGAAATCATTCTTGATTGTTGGAGAGGTTTGTAAAGATAAAGACTTTTTATCTGCACTTTTGATAGTCATTGCTGATAGAATGTTAACATAAGATTCTTTTGTTTGAGTCGAAACGTCACAGTAATCATTACTATTAGTGGTGGAGATACTAGGTTGATTCGGAAGTAATTTTGTAGGGACGGCATCAGTCATCAATATTGCTCTGTATTTAAAACGGGCTTTATCGAAATGTAGCGAGCAAATAACATAACTTCTATAATTTTTATCAAGTAAATCTGGTCTTCCAATGATGTCAAGCCATTTCTTCCGTCTGAAATAAACACCATCAAAATTGGAAATAATTTTAAAAATCAATTAGTCTTGGCGGTGTTGTTTACAAAAAAAAAACACCTCGACGCCTAAGGTGAATATTTCATCAGTGAATAAATATTTCATTAAAAACGAGGAGCGGTGACTTAGCCGCTTCCTAAGTTCCTACCACCTTAGCTATACTATGTATGGGCTATACTTCCCAACGCTCAGCCTTAAAATTAATATTTATCAAGTAGGTTATGAAATAAAATATTTATCTGCACCGATCGGGAGGCTCGTATACGAGCGTCCCAATTTATCGATCCGACGCATATAGCACGTTTTGTTGTCCGTATATCATGCTTTTATGCTTAAGGCTAAGATCACACTACATGAACCTAGTTAAGTGCTTAAAGCCAAGCGACTCGCTTAATAACTTGATCCTAGCGAACAGACGCATTACGTACCTACGTGCTATCACAGCGGCCATATTGCTTGCTTGCTGGAGCTTGGATAGCCACTAAGCCTCTAGGTCCCATTACAAGAAAGTCAGGATTTGATGATGGCATCCTGGAGAAATCGAAGAATCTATAGAATTCTCCAACAATGTACAGCAGTTACCTTGTGTTTGGACTTGATTAATTTGAAAACTCCAGGACGCCATAATCAAATCCTGACTTCCTTGTAATGGGTCCTTTGGAGTATTTATTTTCCGACGAAAAAAAATTCCAATCGCGCGAACAAACATAAAAAAGCATATATCCGGTCGAATTAAGAAACCTCCTCCTTTTTTGAAGTCGGTTAAAAACAGGCCAGGTGCGACTAGAACTGGCGCACAGAGTTTTCCGTATCATAAACATACATACATACATATGGCCACGCCTTTTTCCCCGAAGGGGTAGGCAGAGGCATATTATATGCCCACATTTCACCTTTGTATAACTTGTCCCACGTAATAGGTGGTAACGTATCATAAAACTGCAAAATATCACGTTTATTATAAGGGAGCCCCCCATAATCCCCCCTTTTTTATGATTTTAGTATTTGTTGATATAGCGGCAACAGATAGATAGATTATTTCAGCTCTATTGCTATCACAGTTCCTGAGATACAGTCTCGTGACGGACAGACAGACGTTCGGCGATGTCTCATGAATAGGGTCCCGTTTTACCTTTTGGGTACGGAACCCTAAAAACGTGTTAGTTAAATTTTGTTAGTCGCCTAGTGACACAAACCCAAATCCAAAGAATGCGGGATAGCACCCGATCACCTGAGGTCGCTGTGGTAGCCAAAGTGTTTGTTTTACAAATAAAAAAGAAGTAAAAAGGCGGCAATTTAAACTTAATAAACATATTCCATTAGACTTTATAAAATGGAATACGATTATGAATAAGTTTTAATTGCTATTGGTTTTAAAAGGAAACCTGTAGAATCTATCAAGTACGCACTATAAAAATGTGTTTAATACTTACAAAAAAAAATTGCAGCATAGGTAGGTACTTAATTAGGTTTTTGAACGAAAGAATCGAAAGTGAATAAGTTAGCACTAATAAGTAAGCAGTAATAAATAAGCACCTTATTATATGACCATTGTGTATCTTGTACCTACACAAGCGTGGCTCTAAGCTAGGCTCTTATAGTGTGACCTTAGCCTTATGCATTTCTCACTGTACTTACACAATATATCCTACTTAAATATTATAAATGCTAAAATTTACGAGTGGATTTGGCTGAAATCTGGTACAGGGATGGATAATAGTCTGGAATAACATATGGGCTACGTTTTATGCCGGGAAAACGTTCCTATGCAAAGCGGAGATAGTAACAAACTTACATGCGGGCGAAGCTGCGGGTTTCTACTAGTCTTGTACAAAATAACAAATATTTAAATAATCAATGTTATGGTAACATAAAATACAGACCATCTTGTAGAATTACATAGACACCAAATTAAAACACATAGTTTAAAAAGTAAAAAATAATTTAAATTTAAATAGCAAAACGTAAGTACCTATCTCCTTACCTTTCTTTATCTTTTGGCAACGTAAAAAATGACAAGCTTTTGTTTGTTTTTTGACTGTGACATCCAATAACCTCACAGTATTGATTAGCCATCGTCAATGTATGACTAAATAATTATAATAATAGCAAAGATGAATAAAGCAAAATAGTTATTTTACGCGGTAAACTAAATAGTTTTTTTTTACCGACTTTTTTTTTTACCAACCGCACGTATCCTACCTATGGTTCGGGTGCGCGCTTCACTCGGTCTGGCGTGTGGCAGCCCTGTGCCGGTCGGCCACGTTAGTTCTGCGTCATTATACTTAGGAGTAGGTGCTTATAACACGACTTGTAGCGAGTGACGGAGGCCTGGTAGGGGTTATTAAAAATGTAATACAACCAAGTATGTGCAGGCCGTAGACGCAGACTTATTGAGTTACGTTCACTTTTGCCTACCCCAGACCGCTATAAACATCCTTTAAGTTTTATATCCAAAACAAATGACCCTTATTTTATTTATACCTTTATTGTTTAGTATGATATCATTTTGCAGTTATGTTTAAGGTTCTGTACCCAACGGGTTAAAACGGGATCCTGTTTCTGAGACTTCGCCGTCCGCCTGTCTGTTTTCATACTTAGAATTTTCACAGATGATGATTTTATTTCTGTCGCCGCTACAGCAACAAACTAAATCTTATATATATTAATGAATCGCAAAATGTGTTGGTAAGCGCATAACTTCAGAACGGGTGGACCGATTTCGCTAATTCTTTTTTTGTTGTGTAAGGTATTGTCAGGAGAAGGTTCTTATGGAAGAAAAAATATTGTATTCCCACGGGAACGGGAAATACGCAGGTGAAACCGCGTGACGTCCTCTAGTACCTAATAGAAATTAAGAAGCCCCCATCGTCGGATATCTTGTATTGTACTGGTCGCGTTGCTCTATGCCTTAGAAAGGTGAATTATTCACAAGACCTGTCGCATGGTTTGTCAAACAAAGAGACAGTAGGTGTTGTAATTCTGACGCAAGACGTCACGTAACTGTCATTTTTACGTGATTATTATAATTTATGATGCAGGAATCGGTGCGTGTATTACGAATGATGGGAATGCTTATTTTAGGAACAAACCTATGAGAGGCCACGGGAAAAGTAATTATCTAATAACATTACTTCACAATATAACCTCACTTACAAATGGGACATCTGCTGATAGGATAAAATTGGGATTACAAAGTAACTTGTTGATGGGAAGATTAATGAGAAACACCTGCTCTCATCAAACAGTGGAGAAATGTCATCAGCGCGAGTGTCATGCGATGTGATTTAATCTTATTCTGTAAAAACGTTGTAAAATCTCAAAAAGACTTCACGTTGACATGTCAAATTTTAAAGTGGAATTTAGCAGCTCATATCTCATGCAGTTTCGATATTTCAGAATGTGCAATATAGCTGAATAGCTTTTGCTATTCAGTTAAACTTTTTCAATTGAGCATTACATTTTTGTACTACTACCTACAGGCGGATTTGGTTGTCAAATTTTCTTGTATTTCCTTAGTTCGTGGTAGAGTTTGTTAGAGTATGGTTGTTTTAACGCAAATTTTATTCCAATGATAATATTTGTTTTTGGAGTCAGTGTTTTTAATTATTGCATTACTTACTTACATTGAAAACCCATAATAAAAAACAATTCAACAGTTCCAAACAAAAATGTTGCACATATTTACACGGAAACATGATTTTTCAGTAAAATTGAAAAACATTTTGTATTGTAGGGCGGCTGGATGGTAAAGTTAGATGTGGACACTGTGAATGGAGGCATGAAGTTGGATCCGGACTTTCTCGTCGACTTTGGACAGGAACCGGACGGACCGGTCCTGCCACATGAAATGAGGTACGAAAGTTTGCAAGTTTAAATTGTATGAAAAATTGTTTGTTCCAATCTGTTGTTTCATGTTTGAATTTTGTAAACAGAATTTTTAGTAACACGTGCATTAATGAACCACATAAAAATAATATTGTAGCTAGGTATATGTTACCTTATTGTATTGTTATTATTTTTATGCGTATATTACGTTAAACTGGCCCAGTCCGGGCCCTTAAAGTTGCCTAGCACGCAATGGAACGAGCTATACCTCGGGGTGTCTCTGAGAGATAAAATCCGGAACGATGTTATCCGTCAGAGAACTAGAGTGGTCGCCATAGCTCGCAGAGTATGCAGCTTAAAGTGGCAGTGGGCTGGTGATATCTGTAGGAGAACTGATGGTAGGTGGAGCAAACGAGTTCTGGAGTGGAGACCGCGACTTGGTACGCGTGGGGTAGGACGACCCCCCGCCAGATGGACCGATGACCTGAAAAAGGTGAGGAAGGCGCAGGACCGTGTGTTGTGGCGTGATTTGGGAGAGGCCTACGTTCAGCAGTGGACTGAGATAGGCTGATTTGATTGATTTTGATGATATTACGTTATATGGCATACTTTTGTGATAAAATAAATCTAGAATAGTAGTTAGAACTGTTTATAATATTTTGTATGGTAATAGTACTTCATGAAATATTATTATGACAGGATTTTACAGATTAGGCTTTGCTATTTATGTTTTTCATACGAAACTGTCAGTTACTTTTTAACACATCGATTTGACCTCTTACATTGACTTACTGTATTTCGGGCAACACGTTTGTCAAGGACGCTGTTATTTTATCCCATTATTTCTATCTCAGAGTTTTTAACCGCTGCGATAGGAGGAACTTCTTATATAAAATATACAATTATTGCATATTAAATACGATGTGTAGGTAATTCTGGTTTACACTACTTGTTCTGCGTTATATTTAATTTTCCTTATCTTTTGCAGATACCCTGGTGGAGATTGTACGTCTGACATTTGGTTGGCGGATAACTAAACTATAAATATCGTAATTTAACTATTGCTTACAAAGTGTGCCAATATTTTTATAAACATGGTGATGTTATTCAAATTTCCATGGTACTAATTACATCAGATAAGTTATTAAAAGTACAATACAATGCCATAATTATATTCAGGTGCATTATAATGTATCATAATAATATTGCGGAAATGTATTTTATACAAAACGTGTAATATGCTTTATAAATAATAAACGATTACATACATTCAAATGTGAGTGAAATGACTTTGGATACCCAATGATATTAAATAGAGTGGGCTACTTAAATCTACTACGTTATAAAAGTTTCAGTAATCCTGGTCTAATAGTAGGGGAGACCGGGGCTGGTTGACTAAGGGGTAGGTAGACTAACTATCAATAACTCGGCCAAAGCAATGGCTTTGAGCCAACCGATGACACCCGAAAGTCCGTTACCACTCCCCGCTCAGTCACCGGGAGCGCGGTGTCGCGCACGCACATAGTTTGAGTGAAGGAAATTAAAGTTGAAAAATAACATACGTAAGTAATTATTTTCATCGTAATGTTTTTTGTAATAATGCCTATTTATTCATGGTTACTGATTGTCAAAGAATTTATAATGGATGTTTGATTCATGTTCTTTCTTTTATGTATGGTTCTATTTGATTTCTTAGCAGTTTTGTGGTTATGTCATGTGATTGAAAATAAAAATGTGGTTCGGGGCTAGTAGACTAAATATATAACGGGGCTGGATGACCAATAATCATACATAAAAGAAAGAACATGAATCAAACATCCATTGTAAATTCTTTGACAATCAGTAACCATGAATATTCATAGGCATTATTACAAAAACATTACGATGAAAATAATTACTTACATATGTTATTTTTCAACTTTAAATTCCATCACTCAAACGATGTGCGTGCGCGACGACGCCCCGCTCTCGGTCATTTATTGTGTTTTATTTTCAATAAAAAATAATAAAAATAATATTTGTTTATGTATGTTGCCCTATATCCTACTTCCTCGTAGATTTTGCCCTTACAAGTCCATAGGTCAACTTACCCCAGCCGAATAGTCAACCTACCCCAAGCATGGGGTAGGTTGACCAGATTTTCGTATTGTATAAGATCTAGCCTGTACTCTATATAATAATGAATTAAGTGCTTTTTGCCATTTTTTTCCAAAGCTTAATAGTTAACCTATGGAATATACCTATTTTTGAATTAATCTATATATATAAAAATGTTGTGTGCGTTTGTGTATCTATTAAAAACTCAAAATTTACTGAATCGATTGAGCTCAAAATTGGACACGATATACAATAGGATTCAGAGATGGTTTTAGGCTACTTTATACACTTTTATCATAACAGCAATAAGAATAAAATAGCTTTAAAAAGTGATTTTACCAAGAGATGGCGCTGGTCGTTTATTTTTAAATTATATTCTGCCAGCTTCAGAACAAAATATTATAAACAACCTATTTAGAAGGTACCTACCAGATTGATGTTTTTTAAGAGAAGTTTGATTGCGACCTCCTTGCATTCAGAATAATAAAAGAGAGTACTTACCTAATAAAGAGGTCAGATATGTTTTGCATGTTATTTTTGAACTTTTTGGACATTCGGAATTTTGGAGTTTTGGACTTTAGACTTTTGGAATTTTGGAGTTTGGAGTTTTGGAGTGTTGGAGTTATGGAGTTTAGGACTTTTGGACTTTTAGAATTTTAGACTTTTAGACTTTGGAGTTATGGACTTTTGGACTTTGGACTTTTGGACTTTGGACTTTTGGACTTTTGGACTTTTGGACTTTTGGACTTTTGGACTTTTGGACTTTTGGACTTTTGGACTATTGGACTTTTGGACTTTTGTACTTTGGACTTTTCGAGTTTTGGGCGTTTGACATTTTGGACTTCTGGAGTTGGAGTTTTAGAGTTTTAGACATTTAGAGTTTTAGATTTTTAGAGCTTTAGAGTTTTAGAGCTTTAGAGTTTTAGAGTTTTGGAGTATTGAAGTTTTAGAGTTTTAGAGTTTTAGAGTTTTAGAGTTTTGGAGTTTGGGAGTTTTGGAGTTTTTGAGTTTTGGAGTTCTGGAGTTTTGGAGTTTTGGAGTTTTGGAGTTTTAGAGTTTTAGAGTTTTAGAGTTTTGGAGTTTTAGAGTTTTGAAGTTTTGGAGTTTTGGTGTTTTTGAGTTTTGGAGTTTTAGAGTTTTAGAGTTTTAGAGTTTTAGAGTTTTAGAGTTTTAGAGTTTTAGAGTTTTAGAGTTTTAGAGTTTTAGAGTTTTAGAGTTTTAGAGTTTTAGAGTTTTAGAGTTTTAGAGTTTTAGAGTTTTAGAGTTTTAGAGTTTTAGAGTTTTAGAGTTTTAGAGTTTTAGAGATTTGTAGTTTTAGAGTTTTGGAGTTTGGGAGTTTTGAAGTTTTGGAGTTTATGAGTTTTAGAGTTTTAGAGTTTTGGAGTTTCAGAGTTTTGGAGTTTGGGAGTTTTGGAGTTTTGGAGTTTCAGAGTTTTGGAGTTTTGGAGTTTTGGACTTTGGACTTTGGACTTTGGAATTTTGAACTTTTGTACTTTGGACTTTTGAACTTAGTAGAAAGTATAACTTTTGGAATTTTGGAGTTTTGGACTTTTGGAGTTTTGGAGTTTTGGAGTTTTGGAGTTTTGGAGTTTTAGAGTTTTGGAGTTTGGGAGTTTTGGAGTTTTGGAGTTTTGGACTTTTGGAGTTTTGGAGTTTTGGAGTTTTGGAGTTTTGGAGTTTTGGAGTTTTGGAGTTTTGGAGTTTTGGAGTTTTGGACTTTGGACTTTGGAATTTTGAACTTTTATACTTTTGTAATTTTGGAGTTTTGGACTTTTGGACTTTTGGAGTTTTGGAGTTTTGGAGTTTTGGAGTTTTAGAGTTTTGGAGTTTTAGAGTTTTGAAGTTTTGGAGTTTTGGTGTTTTTGAGTTTTGGAGTTTTAGAGTTTTAGAGTTTTAGAGTTTTAGAGTTTTAGAGTTTTAGAGTTTTAGAGTTTTAGAGTTTTAGAGTTTTAGAGTTTTAGAGTTTTAGAGTTTTAGAGTTTTAGAGTTTTAGAGTTTTAGAGTTTTAGAGTTTTAGAGTTTTAGAGTTTTAGAGTTTTAGAGTTTTGTAGTTTTAGAGTTTTGGAGTTTGGGAGATTTGAAGTTTTGGAGTTTATGAGTTTTAGAGTTTTAGAGTTTTAGAGTTTTGGAGTTTTAGAGTTTTGGAGTTTGGGAGTTTTGGAGTTTTGGAGTTTCGGAGTTTTGGAGTTTTGGAGTTTTGGACTTTGGACTTTGGACTTTGGAATTTTGAACTTTTGTACTTTGGACTTTTGAACTTAGTAGAAAGTATAACTTTTGGAATTTTGGAGTTTTGGACTTGTAGTTTTGGAGTTTTGGAGTTTTGGAGTTTTGGAGTTTTGGAGTTTTGGAGTCTTGGAGTTCTGGAGTTTTGGAGTTTTGGAGTTTTGGAGTTCTGGAGTTCTGGAGTTTTGGAGTTTTGGAGTTTTGGAGTTCTGGAGTTTTGGAGTTTTGGAGTTTTGTAGTTTTGTAGTTTTGGAGTTTTGGAGTTTTGGAGTTTTGTAGTTTTGTAGTTTTGTAGTTTTGGAGTTTCGGAGTTTCGGAGTTTTGGAGTTTTGGAGTTTTGGACTTTTGGACTTTTGGACTTTTGGAATTTTGGAGTTTTGGAGTTTTGGAGTTTTGGATTTTTGGAGTTTTGGACTTTTAGAATTTTAGACTTTTAGACTTTGTAGTTTTGGACTTTTGGACTTTGGACTTTTGGACTTTTGGACTTTTGGACTATTGGACTTTTGGACTATTGAACTTTTGGACTATTGGACTTTTGGACTTTTTGACTTTTTGACTTTTTGACTTTTTGACTTTGGACTTTTGAACTTTTGAACTTTTGGACTACTAACTCCTATGTATATTTCATGATATTTCTTTCGAAAACTAAGGTCATGAAAAAGTTTCACTTCTTAAGTGTGTACACGCACACATTTTTAAAAAAATGTACCCATCATTTAGTTTGTTACTCATTTCTCATAGGTACATAAAATCACCATAAAAAAGACACAGCGAAGCGTGGCAGGGTACCGCTAGTATTCTATAAAGAAATAAAAATATAAGCCTTTAAGCTGAAACCTAGTCAACCAGCCCCGGTCTCCCCTACTTGTAGGGGTTCTTCTAATGGGTTGAGATTAAATAAATGGTCATGACCTTCACACAGCAGCTAGTACATTAACATTATTTCAGGAAAATGAAAATGTAACTTGTTTAATTTTGAGGAGAAATTTGATTTTTTTTAAGCTTGAGCAAGTCGGAAAAAGGTAAAAGAAAAATGTTTTGTGTGTGTGTGAGTGGCGAATTGCATTTTCCGACCAGATGTGTACGACCAGTAACTACCACTTACCAATGTAAGGTAAAATGTAGTGTATAATACGATGCTCTCGGATCCATTAAAACCGTTTTTATCCTTTCAACAGCTGATGGTAAAAGTGGCTCATGTACAATCTAATATGTTATAGTAACACAATTTACCACTTGACTTTTTGGCATTTGTAAGATATGAGATTATATTTTCAAGAAATAATCGAATCTATAATTAGAAAATCTGGAGAATGTCCCGGGTCACTGACATAGCCGAGAAAAGTACGGTTCTAATGACAGTGGGCGGTGTGTCCCGCCCGTATGGCTCGTAGAACTGAGGGCCGATGGGGCGGAAAGATTCTCGAGTCGAACCGCAGTTATTTACAGACAACATCAATATTTATGTATCTGAGAGTTTTTATGGCATAGAATATAATCTTAAGAACCAAACCGCGTAAAACGCAGCGTGGATAGGCGTCACACAAGATGAACTGACGTTCTGACTGAAACTGAAATGTCTGTCTCTGTATGTGAGCATGCTGAATGCGGAGGACATAAGTTCAACTATCTACTTAGATGCCTAAACCCAGCAGAGGGTTACAATTACAACGGGCTGAGATAATGACTATCTACTTTTTCTTTTCTTAATGACACTCCAGTAAAGCCGGGGCCACATTAAAGAAAACGTCAATGCCCATCATCGCGATAAATATTGCGCTAATTATGGCGTTAATTCTTAACGTCACCATTTGAGTAGTGTGGCCGCTTCAACGTAATAATTCTCGCGTGAATGCCCATTCTTGGCGTTAAAATTGACGTTAAGTGTGACCGAATTAAATTTTACAAAAATACCTTAGCTCCTTAAAAATATACTGAATGTATCTATATATACTGGCACAGAGAAAAGATACCGATAAAAATACCGATTATCAAAACGTGTTTATTCTTTAATTACTACCTTATTTTTATAAAAGAAGAACCTAGAATTTACATTTAACATTTTATTTGAAGGATTGAATTCAACGTCCTTCACCTGCAACACGCTTCGTAAAAAAAAATTACCGAATGTTATTGCAACAAACCCTACAAAGAAAAAAATCATTGCGATGAGGAATTGGGTTTTTATTTTTTAAGGTCCTTAGCGAGCTCCGGGGGAACCTCCCATCTTGCTCCCCCGAGGAGAGACGCCGAACGGTTCTCGACGGGAATAATTGTTGGAAATTCTTTGGCTTTCGGCCGAAAGCCAAAGAATTTCCAAAGATTTTCCCGGCTTTCCGGATTCCCGGCTATAGGGAGGAGGAATACCACCAGGTTTAATGGGTAGGACGGCCCCGTTCCGGAACCGGGAGCCCCACACCCAGCTGTTTTACATGATAATTTTGCAATCCAATATGGCCGCCGCCCCGAAATCACAAAATTTCATGATGGGTATCGTTTAAGAGGGTTTTTGGTATGCTGAGTACGAATTTCGGGTTAATTTAGAGATCCAATATAACCGCCGCGCCGAAATCACTAAATTTCATGATGGGTATTGTTTAAGGGGTTTTTTGATATCTGACGTGTAAAGGCAATACACTGTATACTAGAATACAGTGTTTTGCCTTAACAACGCTTATTCGGCATATTTTAGGGTCTACTTTAAGTGAAACTTTTTAAATTTGTGTTACGACCTTTATTTATGAAGATATTCAATATTAAAAAACCATGTAAGTTTCAAAAAATCTACCTTCATCAAAGCATAAAACTGTATTTTTTAAAACATTGTTTTGCCATACATTCAACGCAAGGGAATGAGCGACCTTTTCAAGACAAGACACTGTATAATAAATTGACCGACCGCTCTGGATGCGCGCGTGAACCTATCGCTATCGCTCTTACTCATCTTACGCATACGATGTTAGAGCAGGACCGCAAGCGTTGCGGCCGTCCGGCGCCCGGCCGTCTTCGCCGATCACGTGTATTTGTTTTGATATAGATATTCTTTCTTTTGAGAGCTTCCACTCCGTACGTTGCGTAAATGGTTAAAGTTGCGTGAAAATTTTGTATTACAAAAATGCTCCCCTTTAAAAGTTACAAAAAAATGTCGTCAATAGCTTATGCCTATCTTTTAAAGTTCACTTACAATAACCCCCTCTTAATAAGTTTTATAGTATGAGCGACGCGACGGGAGTAGGTAAACGTGGTCTGCAGTGGTAGCCAATCAACTGAACGATAAAAACCGGCCAAGTGCGAGTCGGACACTAATGAGTTCCGTACCAAAAAAAGAACGGGTGGAAGAAAATGCAACGGGAAACATATATCACTTTACATATTAATACCACACCTCTCTCCTTCTCAATCTCATGTGATGCAAACGAAGTTGTGCGGGTCAGCTCTAATGAATCTATGCGACGCGACGGGAATAAATGCAAAGGGAAACATTATATCACCTTAAATATCAATACTACACCTCTCTCTTTCTCGCTCATGTGACGCAAACGAAATTGTGCGGGTCAGCTGTAATGTATATAAGCGACGCGACGGGACTAGGCGCGACGAGAGGAAATGCGACGGGAAACATTATATCACTCAAAATATTAATACCATACCTCTCTTTTTCTAACTCTCATGTGCCGCAAACGAAGTTGCGCGGGTCAGCTAGTGCTAATTTTGTATTTTAAGGATTTGTTAATTTTATACATACATATACTCATACATATACTCACGCCTTTATCCCCGAAGGGGTAGGCAGAGGCCTATACCGGCCCACATTTCACCGTGTACAATTCGGTCCCACGTAACAGGTGGTGAGCCCATCGCCGTGTTGAAATGGACCGCCGACGTCAGAGCCTCGTCCGTTGTTCAGCAGGTGCACGGAGCTTGCACGTGAGGTTGACTTGGGCCCGGAGGTGTTGGTAGGGCCCCACTACACCCCTTTTACCGTTACCGTTAATTTTATAACGTTTTATTTTATACTAGCTGACCCGCGCAACTTCGTTTGCGCCACATAAGAGAGAGTATTACCTGTTCCCGTCGCATTTACTCCCGTCGCGTTGCGTTTACTCCCGTAGCGTCTCGTCGTTAATATTCAATACTACGTGAGAGAGAGAGAGAGAGGTTTCTCGTCGCGTGTATTCCCGTCGCATTATTTTTAAGAACAATTTCGTTTATGAAAGACGTACCCCGTGGCATTATTGTAGAAAAAAATTGATTGCCATTAAAATGGTTATAGTGCACCAACCCAAAAATCGACATGCTATCGCGCAATTTTTTTAGAACTTTTTTAAGAGAAACAATTTTGTAGTGCATATTTTTTAAATAACTATAAATATTTACGCAGCACACGCAACGAAGCTCTCAAAAGGAACAACTTTTCCTCCGTTTTTGAAACATTTACTAATACTGCTCCGCTCCTATTCGTTGTAGTGTGATGCTATATAGCCTATGACACTCCACAATCACGTAGCTTTCTATTGGTGAAAGAATTTTTTAAATCGGTTTAGTCGATCCCGAGATTACCCCTTACAATTAACAAACACACAAACTTTACTTCTTTATAATATTAGTATAGATATAGATATAGATGTTGATCTCAAATTGTGACTATGAAAATAAGAGACTTATTAGCCTGAGTTAACTATTTCGTTTTGTATTTCAAAGGTCTTATGGTTCATTGACCATAAATAAAAGTAAATAATTGAAATAACTTTTTAATTGTTTCATTTAATTCACTACCCCTACTAGAACAGGTTTCACTTACTGAATCTTAATAAACGGTTTATGCAGAAAACTGTATTCAATAGTACATTATTATAACTAATGTTAAATTCTTAGGATTATTCAGGCAAAACACTGTATTATTATTTACAGTATTATGCCTTACACGAGCTTAACAAATTAATATTAGTCTGTTATACCAACTGTCTTTTTTGAATTTTCTAGAAAACTATTAATTTTTATTGTCAAGTTCTTTATATGGCTATAACAACAACAAAAAAACCTACAAAATGATATAAATTTTATTTATTTTCATAATTTTAATAGCTTTAAATTACAAAAAGACTGTTCAACAGACATTTTAGCGTTTTTCTCAAATTGGTATTTCGGATTATACAGTGTATTGCCTTGACACGTCAGATATGCTGAGTACGAATTTCGGGTCAATTTAGAGATCCAATATGGCCACCGCGCCGTTATCACAAAATTTCACGATGGGTATCGTTTAAGGGGTTTTTTGGTAGGCTGAGTACGAATTTAAGGTCAATTTTGCAATCCAAGATGGCCGCCGCGCCACCGTTGTAAAATTTCATGTTGGATACCGTTTAAGGGGTTTTTTGATATGCTGAGTACGAATTTCGGGTCAAGTTAGAGATCCAATATGGCCGCCACGCCGTTATCACAAAATTTCATGATGGGTATCGTTTAAGGGGTTTTTTGGTAGGCTGAGTACGAATTTAAGGTCAATTTTGCAATCCAAGATGGCCGCCTTACACCTTTGTAAAATTTCATGCTGTATATCGTATGAGGGGTTTTTTGGTATGCTGAGTACGAATTTCAGGTTAACGTTTGCCATCCAAAATGGCCGCCGTGCCACTGTTGTGAAATTTCATGTTGTATATAGTTTATGGGGTTTTTTGGTATGCCAAATACGAATTTTAGGTAAATTTTGCTATCCAATATGGCTGCCTCGCCACCGTTGTAAAATTTAATGTAGCATATCGTATAAATGGAATTTTGATATGCTGAGTACGAATTTAGGGTTGATTTTGCAAAATTATCTTGAAATTCGTACTCATCATACCAAAAAACCCCTTAAACGATACCCATCATGAAATTTTGTGATTTCGGCTCGGCGGCCATATTGGATTGCAAAAATTATCATAAAATTCGTACTCAGCATACCGAAGAACCCCTTAAACGATACCCATCATGAAATTTTGTTATAATGGCGTGGCGGCCATATTGGATCTCTAAATTGACCCGAAATTCGTACTCAGCATATCAAAAAACCCCTTAAACGATACCCATCATGAAATTTTGTGATTTCGGCTCGGCGGCCATATTGATTGCAAAAATTATCATAAAATTCGTACTCAGCATACCGAAGAACCCCTTAAACGATACCCATCATGAAATTTTGTTATAATGGCGCGGCGGCCATATTGGATCTCTAAATTGACCCGAAATTCGTACTCAGCATATCAAAAAATCCCTTAAACGATACCCATCATGAAATTTTGTGATAACGACGCGGCGGCCATATTGGATCCCTTAATTAACCCGAAATTCGTATTCAGCATACTAAAAAACCCCTTAAACGATACCCATCGTGAAATTTTGTGAATTCGGCGCGGCGGCCATATTGGATCTCTAAATTAACCTGAAATTCGTACTCAGCATACCAAAAAACCCCTTAAACGATACCTATCATGAAATTTTGTAATAGTGGCGCGGCGGCCATTTTGGATTGCAAAATTATCATAAATTTCGTACTCAGCATACCAAAAAACCCCTTAAACGATACCCATCATGAAATTTTGTGATTTCGGCGCGGCGGCCATATTGGATCTCTAAATTAACCCGAAATTCGTACTCAGCATACCAAAAACCCCCTTAAACGATACCCATCATGAAAATTTGTGATTTCGGCGCGGCGGCCATATTGGATTGCAAAATTATCATGTAGTCACACAGAGATAGATTATAGTCTGAAATGATACAAGTTTTATCCCGGGAATAAGTTCCCATGAGACGCGGAGAAGAGAACAAAATTTCACGCAGGCGAAGCTGCGGGCATCAGCTAGTCTATAATAAATGTTACATTACACGCGAATGCTCGTGTCGGTCAGGGAGTAATGCTCGAGTCGAATCTATAAATGTTACATTACACGCGAACGCTCGTCGGTCAGGGAGGCAGGCCGTAACGTAATGCTCAAAGTCGAATCTAATTTGTTACATTACAGGCGAATGCTCCCGGTGAGGGAGCACCTTTACCCTAACCTTTTATTCAAAATATACCCAAAAATACTGACTTTTACCAATATACCCATTAATATACTGATATCGAAAAAAGTCAATAAAATATACCGAAAAGGTATTAAAATACTGAAAACGGTCACACTCTCACGGTGCGCACTGACACGCGTAGTGTGGCCGCTTCAACGTAATAATTCTCTTTGATGTGCCGCCACTTGAGCTATCGCCTAACGTCAAACGGCAATGTGAATGCCGTTGTCGAATTATCGCGATAATTCGGTGGCTACACTAACGTTTAACGTTCATCAACGCCATTATTAATGGCATTTCCCCTTAGTGTGGCCCGAACACAACAAATAATGGAAATTACATAATTGACCTCTTAGAAGTTTGCAAGAGATGAGATGTCGTTAAAAGCTATTAAGTGCCGTTGCTTTTGTTTCAAAATATTTGCTTCCCTCATAACTTTCTCCTCTAAGACATTATTTATTAATCGCTTTGTTAACAATGCTATATTTATTTCAATGGTTTGATTGTATCATTCGTAGTATGAAAATCAAGTTGAATCTTTAAATATCTATTACCTATTGAATGATCTAAAACGACGAATATGTGTCTGTCCTTATGCGCCTTATATATGTTAGAGCGCCTAAAACTGATTGCTGCCCTAGAATTTGAAGAACTTTCCCTAGTAGATATCAAACGAAGGTAGGAGAGTTTTTTGATGTCATATATATTAATCCGGCAAATATTTACATTATTGACGTTAGTAAGTAAGGTAAATAGTTAGGTAACTGATTAATATGACACTGGCCTTAATATAATTAAGTAGTGTAGTATGAACATCGTAGTATTAATTCATGTATACTAAATAAATTCTGCCGACCAACAGGGTGACAAAGTTTTTCATAAGTTCTGAGGGCTCAATCTATTCTACCAACACTGAATAAATAATTCACTTAATACACTCGCCGCTAATAACGTAGCATAATAAAGTTTACTAATAGTTTGGCATTCAATTATGAGACATTTCGTATACACGAGGGACGCCTTCAGCTTCGATTAAATGAGCAACTTCTCAATATAATTAAGCACAAATTTCGGATGGCAGTTTTGGTCCAAATGTTACCAAATTTAGTTTAACTTATCCAGATTTCAACCTGACATGGAATTTATAAATTATAACAATAATTGACACAAATTTCACTAAAGACTAAGAATGAGTGGATATATTTAGAACCAGATATTATTATTAGTTTGTCATATTTTTTACGTTTTACCGGGAACGATTACCGTCTACCCAGATACTGACGCCTACTCTAGGTTTTTCATCAGGCCACCTAATCAACAGGCAAATAAAATAACGTCGTGTAATACGCGTTTTATTACAAAAAGAATGGCTCAAATACGTATAATTATGTATTCTATCATTTCGATTCAACGGAAACAAATCGATGCTACGACTGCTACGAGTATATTAAGTAGTACAAAGGTAACCTATCCAGGGTATAATATCATTGGCTCAACATCAATATCGGTTACGACTACAGCTAATAGCTTCTTGGACATTCTTTGACCCTTGTAAGTACTGTCGTAACACTAAATACAATCTATTCTGCCCCATTTTCTGTGTTAGATTAGAAATTAGGGTCAATAAAGGACCTCTATAATAGTCGCAGCAGTGTAATATTAAATAGGTAGAAATGGATAAAAAGATTTGACTTTGCAAACTTAGACCTATTTGGGTTAGTAGTTGCCTTATGAAAGCACGTGTAAAGCCTCGATAACATGGAGCGAGTTAACAAACTGGCACTTAGGAACTCGCTGGCTTTTGGCTTTTAAACTAGCTCCATGGCAATACAAGCTATAAGTGTAGTGAAGTTGCGATTATATCAAGAATAACTTATTTGGAATGAAAATAGTCTAGACTATTTTCATCCTAAAGTCATAATCAAATCACTCGAGTAATTAAATTCCATTTAAAGCACAGCAGTTACATATTAAATGACTGTCTTTAGATACTAGTACGCATTCAGTTCTCCACATTTCAGCTCTAAACGGCTGTGCGGACACGAGCCATTGAGTTGAAGCTGTATGCTAAGTACATACATATTATGGCAGTTTGGTTAGTGACGGCTGAACAATCACCTCATTTACCTTCTAGTATCTCAGCTAAATGACATCTTATCTGTCATGGTCTAAAACAGAAAGTACTAAAAGTGAAGTAGAAACCATAAATTAATGAGCATAGATATTGAAACAGAAAACTCTGGCAGTGGACGCTATTCGCGGCAGTCAGTGAGAATTGATTCAGTTTTGCACTGCTGCAAAGGAACTGAATAGGTATTCGAAAATTTGTTTTATCGTAAGCTCTGTTTAGTAAAGCTTAACAAAGGAATATTCTGCTAGACCAACTATTCATTTATTAATTTATTTTACACACAAAAATATATATATATAAAGTGAAATACAAGGGGAAAGTACTACAAAGAGTCTGCGTATTACTGAAAAGATATCTCTTCCAACAGACCCAAGAGAGGAGAGCGTTGTAAGTAAAAATAAATCAATACAAATACACTTGATCATCAATCATTATTACTTTTTACATAAAATACCTAACATTGCCTGAATCAAAAGCTTTCCATAACATGGAATTTAATATAATTCTGTAGGAATTTTCTGGATATTGAGTTAGGTATTTAATCAAATTCCTTTAAACTAAACTCAATACAAGTCAAACAATTGTAAACACGATTTTTAATCATAAAAATTATAATATTAAAGAACTTCTGAGTTCTAAAAATATATTTTTGAAGTCATAAAAGTATCTTAATCTACCTCCAACCGGAAAAGGCAAGATGTTGGATATTAGGACAGTCATAAATCCTCGAAAATGTTTTAATATTTGTCCATACGTAGTTTAGCTTTAAACATACGTATAATATAATGTAGATCTACATACAATCCAACACAGCCCCTTCCATCCGTCTTCCAATGTGTTGCATCGTAGAATTTCGTAATATAATTTTATTCTCCTGAAATATTTTAAGAGGAAAGGCGTGACGTGACATACGACAAATGATGTATGAAAAAGGGGATACATTCATAACGTCTAGTTTGTGCTCCTTCAGTGATTGTATAGAGCTCTCGACGAGAATTTGTATTTTTGACGCATGATTTAAAAAATTCGATAAAATCTTTTCTTTTCGCTTCTTCTTGGTTGAAAGTACCTATGCCAAAGTCAAGCATCAATTCGAGAATATGAATCTTTTTTATGTTAAACAGATTCCTGTAAAGTAGCGTACTATTCATTTATGTTTAGGTTTTATCAAAGCTATACTCCAGTAAAGTGGTGGGAACTTTACTGGAGCTATCTGTGGAATTTGTCGAGAAAGAAATAGAATAGCGTTTCACGGCGGTAATCACAAGTACCTAGCTATTGGGAATAATAAGTAGGTACTTGTGCTTGACGTCGAATCTTTTATGTTTAAGAATCCACTATTCCTATACAAACCCTCGAAAATACACTATACAGTTTTAAAAAAATATACGTCGTGGTCCGCGCCTTCCTGCATTTCCTGTCAAATTATTCGCAATTAAATTTTGTGTTATGAATGTTTGACAGTCTCTTTGGGACCGTCCGAGTTGACACTGATACGCAGTGTAAAAACTAAGAACAGAACATTAATTTCGAATGGTGCTTTTCAGGCTATTAGTAGCAGTGGTTAATGGTTCATAATTCTAACGGCATTCATTACCTGCTAATGCTTTAATTCAAGTACTATAATCCTCCGACGGAGCAACATTATCTCAGTTTTTAGTCATAGATATTCATTCCAAATAAAATTTGGACCTAGAACCGTTACAGTTCCGACCTATAGACTATTATAGGTCGGAACTATAGTAAACTAAGAAAATACTAAGAAGGTATTCACAATGGAAGCGACCTTTCTCTACTAGGAATTTCTTGACTGAAAATATGGCGTTTGACCTGTGTCGATAACCGTCTACCGCTATTTTCTTTACATTATAAGTGTATGATGAAGTAGGAACCCGTTTCGTTTCGTTGCAGTGGTCCAGTAGTACAGAATATCTGCACAGTGGAAAGATATTGAATTGCTTGAGCAGCATTCATAATTATTATTTAGTGATGTATGTCTGGCCAAACCAATTGCCCGAACAGGATGACGCTTGACAATTTGTTTGCATCCGTCCAAGGATGGTGAAATTCAATTTCAGTATCATAATAATATAAACGAAAAAGGATCTCCTATGACCCTGATGTATTAGTAGTAGACACAAGATGTAAAACAGAAATGTTTCTTGGCTAATATTACAAAAGGCTAAGAAGAAGAAACCGGGTGGATAAAATAATATACCAGACATAAACCATTAGCCGGATCAGATACTTGGCAGTCTTTTCATTTAATTGTTGTAAAGACGCTTAGCTACTCGCTTCCGGTCGGGAGTCGATCAACCGGAAGTGGGGAAAAAGATAGAAAAATTTCCTCTTTAAAAATGATTGAGATTTGTCACTTTCAGTTGCAGAAGGGCAACCAGAAGTGACAGCTTTTTAGGTAAAGGTTTTTAGATTTGTCGGTCTTAGCGTGAACACTGCAAAAGCCAATATCAAAGATACTTTATTCCTTACCTGAGTTAGGAAAAAGAACATTTTTCTTGTAAAGTTGTTTTTAAGCTATTGGAGAGTTGGAGACCGAATCCAGAAATTGTGTCACGAAAATAAATCACACTCTCGGCTACCTTCGGCCACGCTCGGCCACGTTCGTGTTTCTCGCACTTCATATACCAACGTGTACACGTGAGCCGTTGCATAACGTGTACCTATGTATATGAAGTGAAGTAGGGTGAAGTGGGGTGGGCTGAGGTGTGTAGGGTGGGGTGAAGTGAAGTGGGGTGTGGTGAGGTGAATTGGTGTGAGGTGGGGTGTGGTGAGGTTAGGTGGAGTGGAATTTTGGCCTTTTGGACTTTGGCCTTTGGGACTTTTAGACTTTTGGCCTTTTGGACTTTTGGACTTTCGGACTTTTGGACTTTTGTACTTTTGGACTTTTGGCCTTTTGGGCTTTTGGACTTTTGGAATTTGGTTTTTTGGACTTTTGGACTTTTGGACTTTGGACTTTTGGACTTTTGGACTTTTGGACTTTTGGACTTTTGGACTTTTGGACTTTTGCACTTTTGGACTTTTGAACTTTTGGACTTTTGGACTTTTGGACTTTTGGACTTTTGGACTTTTGGACTTTTGGACTTTTGGACTTTTGGACTTTTGGACTTTTGGACTTTTGGACTTTTGGACTTTTGGACTTTGGACTTTTGGACTTTTGGACTTTTGGACTTTTGGACTTTTGAAGACCCAAAAGTCCTCAAAGACCGAAAAGTCCCAAAAGTCCTCAAAGACCGAAAAGTCCCAAAAGTGGCATCACAATATATTTTTGAAAATCTTATGTATGTTCAGAAAAAATTATCTAGTTTTACTAAGTTAAGCGATAGACACAATGTGAACACCAGACATAAAAACAACCTTGCCGTTTATCATTGTAGACTGAACAAAGTCAGTAATTCTTTCCTGGGTAACTGTATACGTTTTTACAACAGGCTTCCAAGCGAAATTAAAAGCATGCCTCTAATTAAGTTTAAAAAGTGTATAAAAAGTAAATTGTGCTCCACGGGCTACTATACAATTGACGATTATTTGATTGATAAGGAAGCCTGGAAGTGATCTGCTTGCTCTACTGATGGAGTCTACTTATTGTAAATATGTAGTGCACAAAAAGAATAGCCCGCCGAGTTTCTTGCCAGTTCTTCTCAAGCGGGCCGCGTTCCAAACTGGTGGTACTATTTGCATTGTATTCATTGACGTGTCGCAAGTGCCCTATGTATTAGGATTATGCGAAATAAATGTTTTTTTGAGTTTGAGTTTGAGTTTGAACATAGGCCTTAAAATCTTACTTAAAGGCCTTAAAATCTTACTTAGCGAAAGTTTGTGAGTGTCGATGTTTGTTACTCTTTCACGCTCAAACCGCTGAACGGATCGGGCTGAAATTTGGTACAGAGATACATTATAGTTTGGAATAACACATAGGCTACCTTTTATCCCGGGAATAACTTCCCGCGGTAACAAATTTTACGCGGGCGAAGCTGCGGGCATCAGCTAGTATTCTTATCTATACATATAATAAATGATAGAAAAGCCAAAACTGTACATTGGAAATATTAACAAAAAAACACTCGCTGGGTGTTCTACATAAGATACCGAAGCAGAAAATATAGTTAGATTTTTTTTTGTCTGTTTGTCTGTTTGTCTGTTTGCTTTGCTTTGTCCGGAAGGATCTCGAAAAGTACTGAACAGATTTGGTTCAAATTTTGCACAAATACTACTTAGGGGTGTGGTCTTAAAATAGGCTATATATTATCACGCTACATATCCTAGGGGCTAAGCAGAGAGCAATGAAATGTTTAAACCGTTGGATTGATTTAACTAAAACGTAGCAGGAATATTAGTAGGAGATAAGTTTTACACTCAAACAACATATTATTACGCTAAATTTTTTAGGAGCTCGGCAGAGAACAATGAAAATCTGTTTGTATATTTTTGCAAAATACAGAAATCTATACATATAATAAAATGATAGAAAAGCTATTACTGTACATTGGAAATATTAACAAAAAAATACTCGCTGGGTGTTCTACATAAGATACCGAAGCTGAAAATATAGTTATCTATACATATAATAAAATGATAGAAAAGCCAAAACTGTACATTGGAAATATTAACAAAAAAACACTCGCTGGGTGTTCTACATAAGATACCGAAGCAGAAAATATAGTTAGATTTTTTTTTGTCTGTTTGTCTGTTTGTCTGTTTGCTTTGCTTTGTCCGGAAGGATCTCGAAAAGTACTGAACAGATTTGGTTCAAATTTTGCACAAATACTACTTAGGGGTGTGGTCTTAAAATAGGCTATATATTATCACGCTACATATCCTAGGGGCTAAGCAGAGAGCAATGAAATGTTTAAACCGTTGGATTGATTTAACTAAAACGTAGCAGGAATATTAGTAGGAGATAAGTTTTACACTCAAACAACATATTATTACGCTAAATTTTTTAGGAGCTCGGCAGAGAACAATGAAAATCTGTTTGTATATTTTTGCAAAATACAGAAATCTATACATATAATACAATGATAGAAAAGCTATTACTGTACATTGGAAATATTAACAAAAAAATACTCGCTGGGTGTCCTACATAAGATACCGAAGCTGAAAATATAGTTAGATTTTTTTTTTGTCTGTTTGTCTGTTTGCTTTGCTTTGTCCGGAAGGATCTCGAAAAGTACTGAACAGATTTGGTTCAAATTTTGCACAAATATTACTTAGGGGTGTGGTCTTAAAATAGGCTATATATTATCACGCTACATATCCTAGGGGCTAAGCAGAGAGCAATGAAATGTTTAAACCGTTGGATTGATTTAACTAAAACGTAGCAGGAATATTAGTAGAAGATAAGTTTTACACTCAAACAACATATTATTACGCTAAATTTTTTAGGAGCTCGGCAGAGAACAATGAAAATCTGTTTGTATATTTTTGCAAAATACAGAAATCTATACATATAATAAAATGATAGAAAAGCTATTACTGTACATTGGAAATATTAACAAAAAAATACTCGCTGGGTGTTCTACATAAGATACCGAAGCTGAAAATATAGTTAGATTTTTTTTTGTCTGTTTGTCTGTTTGTCTGTTTGCTTTGCTTTGTCCGGAAGGATCTCGAAAAGTACTGAACAGATTTGGTTCAAATTTTGCACAAATACTACTTAGGGGTGTGGTCTTAAAATAGGCTATATATTATCACGCTACATATCCTAGGGGCTAAGCAGAGAGCAATGAAATGTTTAAACCGTTGGATTGATTTAACTAAAACGTAGCAGGAATATTAGTAGGAGATAAGTTTTACACTCAAACAACATATTATTACGCTAAATTTTTTAGGAGCTCGGCAGAGAACAATGAAAATCTGTTTGTATATTTTTGCAAAATACAGAAATCTATACATATAATAAAATGATAGAAAAGCTATTACTGTACATTGGAAATATTAACAAAAAAATACTCGCTGGGTGTTCTACATAAGATACCGAAGCTGAAAATATAGTTAGATTTTTTTTTTGTCTGTTTGTCTGTTTGCTTTGCTTTGTCCGGAAGGATCTCGAAAAGTACTGAACAGATTTGGTTCAAATTTTGCACAAATATTACTTAGGGGTGTGGTCTTAAAATAGGCTATATATTATCACGCTACATATCCTAGGGGCTAAGCAGAGAGCAATGAAATGTTTAAACCGTTGGATTGATTTAACTAAAACGTAGCAGGAATATTAGTAGGAGATAAGTTTTACACTCAAACAACATATTATTACGCTAAATTTTTTAGGAGCTCGGCAGAGAACAATGAAAATCTGTTTATATATTTTTGCAAAATACAGAAATCTATACATATAATAAAATGATAGAAAAGCTATTACTGTACATTGGAAATATTAACAAAAAAATACTCGCTGGGTGTTCTACATAAGATACCGAAGCTGAAAATATAGTTAGATTTTTTTTTGTCTGTTTGTCTGTTTGTCTGTTTGCTTTGCTTTGTCCGGAAGGATCTCGAAAAGTACTGAACAGATTTGGTTCAAATTTTGCACAAATATTACTTAGGGGTGTGGTCTTAAAATAGGCTATATATTATCACGCTACATATCCTAGGGGCTAAGCAGAGAGCAATGAAACGTTTAAATCGTTTGATTGATTTAACTAAAACGTAGCAGGAATATTAGTAGGAGATAAGTTTTACACTCAAACAACATATTATTACGCTAAATTTTTTAGGAGCTCGGCAGAGAACAATGAAAATCTGTTTGTATATTTTTGCAAAATACAGAAATCTATACATATAATAAAATGATAGAAAAGCTATTACTGTACATTGGAAATATTAACAAAAAAATACTCGCTGGGTGTTCTACATAAGATACCGAAGCTGAAAATATAGTTAGATTTTTTTTGTCTGTTTGTCTGTTTGCTTTGCTTTGTCCGGAAGGATCTCGAAAAGTACTGAACAGATTTGGTTCAAATTTTGCACAAATATTACTTAGGGGTGTGGTCTTAAAATAGGCTATATATTATCACGCCACATATCCTAGGGGCTAAGCAGAGAGCAATGAAATGTTTAAACCGTTGGATTGATTTAACTAAAACGTAGCAGGAATATTAGTAGGAGATAGGTTTTACACTCAGACAACAATTATTATTACGCTAAATTTTTTAGGAGCTCGGCAGATACCAAAGAAAATCTGTTTGTATATTTTTGCAAAATACAGAAATTACTGAATAATGTTCATTAATCTTTTATTTGAATAGCAATCTAGAGGTAGGATCTTTACAATTTACAATAGCCTTAATCATTAAGCTCTTTTATCACTTAGCCAACACGCCAATTTAGATTTACCCTCACATTCAAAGTGATCCTTGAATTCTAGGTTTTGCGAAAGTTGGGATGTCTCTAATTCCTGAACTAGAAAACCTTTAACATGGAAACTTGTGTGAAACCTTCCTTACAGTAATATTACACAAAAAAAATATGGAATCCGAAAACGCATTGAGAAGTTACAACAAATAAACCGTTTTGTCTTTCATCCCTTCTCCCAAAGGAACCGTGCAAAATATCGAGATCAAAAGTATCCTAGAACCTCGGATTATAAGCTCTGATTGTACTAAGTTTCATTCAAATCCATTCAGTTACTACGGCGTGATACTTATTCGGAATACAGACAGACAGGCTTCAGTAGACTCTCGACCCTCAACAGTTTTACTATATGTATAGACTAGCTAACCCTCGCAACTTCGTTTACGTCACATAAGATCTATGAAAGGAGAGGTATTTCTTCATCAGACTCATTAAGCAGCGTGTGAAACTGCTCTGTTTGCTTAATAAAAAAAAAGCTTAAAGATTAAGTCTATTCTAAAGCAATTCAGTCCACGCCTTCGGCGCGGACTGATTTATTTTACAATAGCCTTAACCATTAAGCAGCTCTTTTATGATTAAGCCAACACGCCACACAAACGTTGTTTATAATGAACATTCTTAAAACGACTTTACTGAAAAATGTTGAGCTTTGGCTACAGTGACATGGGTACATAAATTAAATCACCTTAAACATAATAAGTAAATGCATACGGTCACGCCTCAATCCCCAAAGGGGTATCGAGGCATATTATATGTTTACCTTTTTTTAATTTGTCCCACGTAACGTAATATGTGGGGAGCCGCATTGCCGTGTTGAAATAGACAGGCGTTAGTACTGCCTACTTTTGAAAATTATTAAATCTATAAGGTCTTCAACTTGGTTTAACGACTGCCATTTAATGGCTACCGTTAGCGTTAGTGTTATCGTCTCAACTCTTCCGATTATGCGTAAAGTTTTCAGTCTGTGGCCCTAATCTAACAAACGTTTCGTATTCGCGCTTCACCATACTACTTACTCTTATAATTATTAAAGGGGCTAATTAATAAACACGTACGTCATACCGGCCTTGGACGCACTAAAACCATGAGGTCTCTTCCTATCCATCTAGCGCAGTCCTAGGGTATCCTTTAGAGGGCTTACCCGGGGCTCACAATCGTAGGCTGTTAGTTAGGATACGTGAGGTTTTTAGTCAGTGGGAGTCATAGTACATTCATGTGGGATTTCCCTCTCGTTAAAAAAATCCATCTAGCGCATAACTCCCCGGGTAAGTTGGAGGATGTCCTAAATGTGTTCCCACATTTTGGTTACGACTTATCCTAGCTAGAGCCTCAAATAGAATACGGTTCAAACTTTGCTTATAACATAATTTCCACGCGGACGAAGTCGCGGGTAACAGCTAGTATATTATACTAGCATAGTTGGTAAAAAATGCTATGTAATAGCTTTACCGCGGCAGTCCCGGAGTGCCACACGTCTTTTTTTTTTATATTTAGCTCGCCAAATTGACGTCGCCACCAGCCTGATGGAAAGCCGTGGCGCCACTTCTGAGAGTGGTCCTCAAGTTGGCAGCCCTGTGATGTGCCTCTTCACGCTCCTCTTGAAGAACCCGGGATTGTAAGATAAGGGAAACACGTGAGCGGGCAGGTCGTTCGATGTTTTTATAGTTCGACAGAGGAACGATCTTTTGAAACGCTCAGTTCTGGCGAAGATTCTCTCCACTGTGTGTGAGTGACATCTTTGCCCGGCACGTGTTGTTCGGGATCGGAAAGTTGTGTTTCAATGATGCTAGTAAACGATATTATAATACCCATTTATATCGCTCTTTTAAATTGATATCAACCGTAAAATAAGACTGTAAGTTTTATAGTTGTCTGAATGCGAACTAACAATGTTTTCTGAAGTAAACGTAGCCGTATCGTAAGGTGTACGTTCAATAAAAAGAGAGGCGTGCATTGAATGTCACATTTTGTATAGGTAACACAAGTTGCAAGGAAGTGGCTGAAAAGATGTTACAGTATACGGCTGCAACCATTCTGAGTGGTTGATCGACTTTGTGTACCTTTAGACGGCTTTGTGCTAGGGAAATTGGTTTTGTATACGTTGCATGTACGATCAAACGGATGAGAGAAAATGTTATGGAACGTTTTCTTGTTATTAGTTTTACTGTGCGTATTATATTTGGAACACTGGGAAGACCTTCAAGCGCTGAGTACTTTGATACTTGAAATTAATATAAAAATAGGAAGATAAATAATAATGAGATAGCTTATAAACTTTATAACTTCACTGAAGCTTGCAATAGCTTCAATGAAGTTATGGATACCAGGTAATTAATCCTTTCGATTGGAAGTCTGTCACTTTGTTGTCACACAGTAGTTTCAAAGCAGGCCTAAATGCACTCGGACATTAACTCTCATCATCCTAGGAAAAATATAATGAGAAGCCTCAGTGGTGCTTCCCTGTAAATTTTTCCCATTGTCTAATTTAAGCGTGCCAAACGCTTGGCTTGGCAGTCAAAGTTGCCCCTTTATGACTACCCAGTAAAAATGGAACCGCTGCTCCTCAATTACTGCATATTTAAGATCCTACTCCAGTGTCTTATGGTTAAATAGGTACCGTGCTGCTGGGGTGATCATGGAAAATATAAAACTCGGAGCTTGAAACCTCAGAATATTCCCCTTATGATTCTCATGCTCAGCAGCCACAGAACATATCGCAGTCTTGTGATGATACTAGTCGGAGAGTTCTCTACCCATACTGCCAAGCCGATCCAAGGGAATCAAGTTGTCACCCTTCTATTTTATATACCGACCTATTGTGACTTAGTTGACCTGAACTCTATCAGCTTGTTAGTTATTAAGATTGTAATTTACTTAGGTATCTTTCTAATTTGAACCCACGGTCACGGACACTTTAAGGTCATAACTGTGGCAGATAATTATAACAAGAATCACTAATTATTTACTTTCATCAAAGGTTCACGATAAAAAAAGAAAGAAGGTTTTTCCAGATTAGGTACCAACTTACATAGTTTTTCCATCTCGTAGAGGTATATCAGGTAACCTTAAAAGCTCATATAAAATCAATTTCTTCCTACAAAGCAGAGGTTATACAAAATTCCACAGTACCTCAAAATATTTGTAGGCGTATGATGTAACATATTTTCAGCCACTTTCTTGCTTCTTTTGTCACCTCTACAATAATGTGTAACCTGTACAAAATTCAATACATTCCCTTTTGTTGGCCAAACACCTCAATACGGCTTCTTTTACCTTAGAAAACGTTAGGAACGTTAGTCAACGCACAGATTTTACTAAGAGAAATGTAAAAATAAATTATGGTTGATATCAATACAGAAGTTACATAATATCAATGCAAAACACTTGAGAAAACCATACACAGAAACTGTTATTGTACGAGTACAATAACAGTTTCTGTGTATGGTTTTCTGTCAATAATTGTGTTACGAGTAACACAATCATTGACTTGAGGAGTATATTATTAAGTATGTGTTTTTGAAGCCGTCTGCTAGCCGACCTAATAAAGGGTTCCATTTTTAAAGTACCTCGTGGTTATATAAATGGCTTTAGGAACACATAAAGCAGAGAGAATTCTTTAATAAAAAAGATCAGCTGCAGCCAACAGAATTAGGACAATTGCCTGTTAAATGTCGGCCCTTGTCACCGTTGGATTTGCCCTTTTTTATTAAATCTGGAATGTGAATGAAATACGAAAGGAGAGAGTGATGTAGGTTTTTAATGTACAGCTACAACAGTATGGTTCCTAGACAAATATTCTTTAGCTAAACCATTTTGTTTGGAACGTTGGATCAAAACCCAAATATGACAAACAAAGTGGAATGGTGTAGAGTCTACAAACAATTTAGATGACCAATAGCTTGATATTCGTGACTTCGGGTCCTTCATTTTATCATGCAAAATATACCATCCTTTTCAAAGGGTATACCTACATGTTCGTCAACAGTGCAGATGTTACAAACGCGAGGTTATAGTAGTAGAAAAATGTAAGTTTTGTAATGAATATTTCTTGCAGTAGGAGAAGAAAAAATAAATTTCTGCAAATAGACAAAATAGTAAAAGACTGACACTGAAAGTAATTTATTCCCCAACCCAGAGATATTTCATGACCATTTAGTGTTAAATACCTCTTTTGAAACAAAAAAAAAAAGATTAGAGTTTTATGGAGAAACCAATTTAAACCCTATTACTAACGTAGTGATTTATTTTCATTCATTAGAGAACAGTTAAGACTACTCCGTCTAACAAAGCTTAAAGGTTTCTGGATATGCATGACTATAGCAGCTAGGCGAAAGTTTCTATATTCACTTGTAATCACACACATAATTATTTGTATGTGGCATCATAAACATTGTCGCAAAACGACATAAAAGCGGATTCAGGACAAGATTTTTTAATATTTACAACTTATAATGAATCTAAATAAATGGTCATTTACAAATGAAAATAAAAAAAATAACATGAAATAAAAAAATGCACAATAAGGCCACCTAGCAGCAGCGACAAGGGTGGCGGCAAGGTCCACAGCAAAGACCTCAGCGTAGCGGCAGCGAAAACTTCAGCAAAAGCTACCACGCAGCAGCAGTAAGGTCCACAAAAACATGTACCTGGGGACCTTATAACACATATTTATCTAACCGTTGTACAAATTCAACTTGAATGCTTGATCCTCAAAAGTGTAGATAATAATAATTTATGTAATGCTTCGGACTGAAATGTTTAACATTCAAATTAAATTTAGTGTGTGGTGATGAGTCAACATTTTATACTGGTGCGTCTGACCTGTCACAGAAAGGTATTATCTATCTTTCATTGCTAAATCCCTGAATCGCGTGTTCCAATTCGAATACAAAAGCCAACTGATGTATTAAATTTAAGAACACCTTACATTTTAATGTATGGCCCTATTTAAGTTTAACGTCTAATATCTACAGGATTACAGGAAAAGTCGTGCTAGATCCGTTAAGGGCGTGGAGTACCCATTATTTCTGACTAATTTCACTATGAAACACCCTACCCTAAACTTAACCCTGTTCGAGATATTCGACTTTTAATATTTGTCCCAGCGTCGATTCAGCGTGAATGTGTGGATGGGCATTATCTCCAATTATTTAATTGGACCTTACTTTCTCCCGGACACTTTAAATGGGGAAACATACGAAAACTTTTTAAGAGGAGACTTAAATGATCTGCTGGATGATCTGCCACTAAACTTAATCAGGGACATGTGGTTCCAGCAGGATGGCTGCCCTGCCCATTTCAGAAGCAGTGTCCGAGACTGGCTGGACACAACTTACCCAAATAAATGAATAGGACGAGGTGGGCCGTTGCCATGTCCAGCAAGAAGTCCGGACTTAACCCCCATGGATTTTCATGTGTGGGGGGTTATGAAAAGTCTTGTGTACAGCGAGCCAAATCCAGTTTCGTCTGTGGAAGAATTAAGAGAAAGGATTGTGGACGCAGCCAATCAAATGAGGACAACATTGACCACTGGAGTAGTAAAGACTGGTCTCCGTAGAAGGATGCGAAAATGTATTCATAACCAAGGCGGCCATGTTGAACATGAACTGTAGAGTATGAAAAAGTTGTGTAAAAACCTTGTTTAATAAATGACATTTCATCCTTTCCTATTGTTTTATTTTACGTTTTAGGGCTAAGTATTAATTTTCTTCTTCACTGTCGCTTTTGAAACTAAGTTTTTTTCAATGAATTTAAATACAACCCTACATTGCTATACGTCGTTAGATAGCTGATGAAATGTAGATATTTTAAAAAACATCTGCCGAACGACTGCCGTAATATTTTTTTTACATATCCCTTAGAGAAAAATAAACTTGTTACTATTTTTTTTATTTTCTTAACTTTCACTTGTCTTCTACGACATGTTCAATTAATTTATGCACTATTTCAATGATTGACGTTTTGGAGCAGCTTATTACACATGTCGAAATGCAACAAAAATAATAAATAAGGCGCCCAAAATAAAAATAAAAAATTTTGTAACCTAAAAATCGACAATTTTCAATAAAAATATTAAAAGTCGAATACCTCGAACAGGGTTAAGTTTAGGGTAGGGTGTTTCATAGTGAAATTAGTCAGAAATAATGGGTACTCCACGCCCTTAACGGATCTAGCACGACTTTTCCTGTAATCCTGTATAGAATTAACGTTAGGTAAAAAATAATAAAGTTAAATAGTGCCGACTAAAACACTCGACGTATTGTTCTTTGTTCAAAATATTTTATGGAATACTTAAATATTTCTTCAAATAAAAGCAAGGTACCAGCCAGTATAAATCTCTCTGCACTTTCACAAAGGCGCACTACTTACCAAGAACCCGTACACCCTGTTTGGTCCTTCGAGCCGGATTATTGTAAGATCCTTTTATTTTTCATAAATAGTTCAACGGATCGAGATCATTCAAAATTTGAAAATATTACTAAAGAACTTCAAAATACAGTATCAAATCTGTACATATTTGGTGAGTAGGAGAAAATTAAAATTGTTTTACCGACTTTAAATAATAAAAACCCGTCTAGTGCGAGTCGAACTCGCGCACGGAGCTGCAGAGGGATCCGTACCAGAATATGACAAAATCACGTTTTTTGTAGTAGAGCCCCCCTTAAACGTACATTCTATTACATAAAATTATTTGAAAATTTCAGCTTGCGCTCTAGCTAGAGAGCTGAAATTTTTAAATTTTTTTTTTTGTTAGGAGAATTTCTCCTATTCAAAAATTATTAAATAATTTTTGTAAGTTGTAAGAATAGGAGTATCACTGTTCATGAGACACAGCCACGTGACGGACAGACGGACAGACAGATAAACAGACAGACGGACAGCTAGACAGACAGACAGACGGACGGCAGAGATGAATAGGGTTTCGTTATTTTTACCCTTTGGGTAACGATAAAAAATAGGACTATGTCAAAAACGTGTGTTGTGTAATTCAAAAAGTACGAGTACAACTCGTACTTTTTGAATTAATTAAATGGGTTAGCCTCTCTCAGCTGCATCGAGATGAAATATTACGAGTAGTAAGATACGTATAAAATAATTTGTTTATTTACACCCACATTTCTAATAAATACATAATATTATAACTTCTAAACAGGGGTAAACAGCAATAACAATTTCAACGTAAGAAACTCGGTAATGGCTAAGAATTCCTAATCAATAGCTTATCGATAGGAACTATTTATTTCGCTCCTGACGGGACTGGGATCGCTGGACTTCGATTTCTCGGGGTACAAGCATGTGGTCTTGTTCCAACTGCTCCTTGCGATACAAGAACCTTCGACCAAGTAATAGTATTGACAGGCCCAAGTCATACATTTCGAACTCAAAAAGTGATACTAGTTCACACACAAAGATATTGTAGCGACGACACGACATGCACACATACATTATTTTTTCGAATTTAGAGATTTCTCAGTTGTGCCACTGGTTGGCCAGTTTTCTGCACAGGCGACGTAAATGGGTTCTCTGTAATGCTGTCTCTGTCAGGTTTCCTGCTTTTTGCAGGTAAATGCCGGAGTACCACAGGGATCAGTATTGTCCCCAACTCTCTTTATCCTGCATATCAATGACATGCTGTCCCTTGGGTGCATTCATTCTTATGCCTGCATGGGAACTATTCTGGCCGTCCAGCGGAAGGGCGAGGCGACGTGGAGGAGAAGAGACGGCAACTCGTGGTGAATCTCCACCGGGACCTGGGTCACATTGCCAAATGGGGTTCAGACAACCTGGTCGAGTTCAATGCCAGAAAAACACAGGCGTGTGCGTTTACAGCTAAGAAGTCCCCATTCCTACCCCTAACCTCTCTTCAGAGCATTACGGTTACACTAAAGGACAACCTGGAGATCCTCGGTATAGACGTCCGGCGTGAGCTCAATCACAAAAACTGCTTACCATCAGGGTGGTGGCGAAAAAGTGTAGTGTTTTTACAAGTCGGGAACGCACAGGAAGGCATCTTTCGTAAAATATCTTATCTTGACACATGTTTCACCTTCGGAACAATATCACCCACTACCATCAAGTGAGCGCATGCGCTCACTTGCTCGTCGACGTCTTCAAAACTGATGTATGGATGGGCCGGTCTATACTATTACTTGGTCGAAGACAACAATACAAGATGCCCTTGCTTTCAGGTCCTTGGAGGTGACGGTGAAGTCAAATACAACGGAAGATGAATATATTTTAAGGAACGATGCGTGAGTTGTAATAATTTAAAGGTGCCGTATATCTTTAGAAAATCTACTCGTCCACCTTTATAGTGGTCTAACTTTTCTCTCCTCAAATGTTCAATTTTGAGGTTGATTCTATTTCTAGACTTTCACAATGATTTACATATAAGTCATTGTGAAAATCTAGAAATAGGATTGTATGGGAAGTATGCCATTCTGGCTTTTAATCCCAAGAGGAAAGAGTAGATTTCAGCAGAATCTAGGAATCCAGCACTCGTTTACATTCACGTATAACAAAATGTACTTTAGCGCTATTCCTACCTCCGATAACGAATCTTGCCAGCGAATAAGATTTTATCCAGTTCTGGATTTGGAAGTCTTTGTATTTCACTCATGATAGTAAACGAAATATCTACCTAATTGAATTCGCACTTCACCACTGTTCTTGTAACCCCTTTGCTGTTTAAAATGCAACCCCTTTCGAGCCTAAATGGTAATGAGCAACTCAGTTTTAGCGCAATGAAGATACTGTTTATACATAAATATGGTTAAGCTAAGTAAATCCGCTTAAGCTATTGAGAACATATTAGGTGCTTACACATCAAATTGGCGTTTTTCGTACTGGCCACTTTAATTACGATTTTCTCCTCTTTGGTAAGGAATTCCAAATTCAAATTTTCCCAGCTATTTACTCATGTATTTATCCTTCGATGACCGTCATTCATTTATTTTTTTCTTCTGTTTTTTTCTGTTTGCGTCACTCATTTTACAAAATGGAAAACTTAAAATATCGCATTATTTACGAGTACGAGTTCCGCCGTGGCACTAGTGCTGCGGAAACGACTAGAAGGGTGAATGATGTGTATGGCGGTCATGTTGCAAAAGAAAACACAGTTCGTTTTTGGTTCCAACGTTTTCGTTCAGGAAATGTCGACCTGCAGAACAAGCCCCGTGGACGGCCTGAGACTCAAGTTGATAATGAAGTATTGAAGGCTATTGTGGAAGCGGATCCATCGCAAACCACGTCCGAGTTAGCTGCAGGCTGCGGTGTTAGTGATAAAACTGTTTTAATTCACTTAAAGCAAATTGGGAAGATTAAAAAGCTTGAAAGGTGGGTACCTCACGAATTGACTGAAGCAAACCGGCAAAAGCGTTACATTACTGAACCGGCACAATAATGAAGGTATTTTAAACCGAATCATTACCTGTGACGAAAAATGGATTCTTTACGATAATCGAAAGCGCTCAGCGCAATGGTTGGATTCTGGCCAGCCAGCCAAATCCTGCCCCAAGCGAAAATTAACCCCAAAAAAGTTACTTGTAAGCGTTTGGTGGACTAGTGCAGGTATTGTTCATTACAGTTTTCTCAAATCTGGCCAGACTATTACGGCTGATGTCTATTGTCAGCAATTGCAAACCATGATGGAAAAGCTAGCGGCTAAACAACCTAGGCTCGTCAATCGCTCCACGCCACTGCTGCTTCACGACAACGCTAGACCACACACTGCACAACAGACGGCTACCAAATTAGAAGAGCTTCAATTGGAATGTCTAAAACATCCTCCGTACTCCCCGGATCTTGCTCCAACAGATTACCATTTTTTTCGAAATTTGGACAACTTCTTGCAAGGGAAAAAATTCAACTCTGATGGGGCAGTCCAAATCGCCTTCACAGATTTTATTGATTCCCGTCCGACTGGTTTTTTTAGTAAAGGGATCAATGAACTACCTATGAGATGGCAAAATTGCATAGAAAACAATGGTTCATACTTTGATTAATTAAGAGTCCCGATACGAAACTAAATCTAAAGACGCTTTATACGTAATATATACTAGCGAACGTCACGCGGTTTCACCCGCGTAGTTCCCGTTGCCGTGGGAATACGGGAATAAAATATAGCCTATGTTCACCGCCTCCAGTGAGGCGGCACGTCTCCTAGCCGGGACTGCGCCGCCTCTTTCTGCGAGCAGGTCATGCTCGCTAAGGAGGCGGCGGGCCGGGTGCGGGAGAGAACTCTCCCACCCGAGTTCCGCAGTCGGCGCCCTGGGCGCCGCCGACGTGTCTTCGCCGAGGACTATCGGCCACCATGACCGGGGGTCTGAGGACGGTGAGAGGGCCGCTCACCGTCCTTACAGAAGCAGGCCCATGACGGCAGCGTGACGTGAGCACTCACGCACGCCCCCCCTTAGAAGCGGGGTCACACCCGAAACCCCCCATAGACGCGGGATTGCACCCGAACCACCCCCTGGGCGAGGCTGCATTGGCGGCCGTAGGTCTGTTGGGAGTCACGGGATATCCTTCCTGAGGGCTTACCCGGGGCTCTCAACCATAGGCTGTTGGGCGTTACGTGAGGTTTTTTAGTCGGTAAGAGTCCATAGCATCCTACGAGGATTTTCCCTCACGTAAAAAAAAAAAAAAAAAAAAAGCCTATGTTCACCGCAAAGAGTGTAGCTTCCTAACAGTGAAAGAATTTTTCAAATTGGTCCAGTAGTTCCGGAGTCTATTCGTTACAAACAAACAATCAAAAAAAAACAAAAATACAAAAAAAAAACTTTCCTCTTCATAATATTAATAGTATAGATAAAATATTTTAAGGACTCTATTTTGTGACAAATTTACGCATGTTCGATTAAAATGAATTTCAGTCAATTACAAAAAATTAGGTACCTTAATAGTTTTATTGACTACGTTTTTGGTAGTAACTAATTTTAAAATGGAAAATGTTGATGTGTTAATAGCACAAGCTAAACAGATTCAAAGGGTATTAATAAATTGATAAGAGCTTCATAAAATTACTGCAATGCTAAATCCAACCTCTACAATTTAACTACAGGAGAATTTAAATCACTTCTAACGTTGTTATGAAATGATCGAAAATAGACCCCATAGTTAAACAAAGCCATAAAGTGCATAATAAATTAGTTGTGTACAAAAAAGAACTTAAGACGGATTTTAATGAATTTTTAAAACGGGACTCCGTCCCGTATCGCTCCGACAACTTTAATTAAAATCCTAGCAATGTAAAAAAGACGACGATTTCTAAATAACTGTGAGGGAAAAACGATAAAAATGGAGAACTTTGTGTTTCGTATAGTTTTGTTTCGTACGTCCAGTCCGGCAGAATTTTGGCGCTGTGTAGTTTTGAACGAGTTGCGGGTTTTTCAAAAAGTTTATAGTCATTTTGTCTAGCAGAGGTTTCGACAAATTCTGTAAACCATTTTACCACTTTCGCTTTAAGAATCCGTTTTGCTTAAAATTTTGAATGAAATTAATAGAAATCATCATAACCCTAAAATAAAATTAATCCTTTGAGGCCCGTCAAATTAGAGTTTAACCTCGGAATCGGAGAATCTGAATTTTAAATAATAAGCAGCTAACCTTCATTTAGATATTATACCTATTATTATAATTACTAAATATTTAAAAACTTCGTGTTTGTATCACATTAATGACCTCACTTTTCGTAGTTTTCATGCATATATGCAGGAAATTGTATAAGTACTACTGGTAAGGCCCCATACACCCAAGAAAAAGAGAATAGACAAAGACAATGCGTGATTTTCGTGTCTTTTCGAAGAATTTATCAAGATTGGCTGGTAAAAATTGGTTCTATATTCAAACGCTCACAGAAACGTAGTTTAATATTGGAATATGCTGCCAGTTTCAAAAATGGAAGTCACATTCAAAATGTACCGCGACATACTCTAAAGAATTCTGTTTGACGGTAATGCACCTGCATTACAGAGGCAGCTACGATATTCCCCCAAATAAATAGTGTTATGTTCATCTTAATTACAGAGGGTTATACTTTCAACCATTTGGCAAACGAAACCTTTTTGGGAAGATGAGAGAAATGCAATTTCAAACTCATTAAGTATTAATAGTACTTCTGACGTATAATAGAAAGGGGTTCAGCGATTTTAGGGCTTCCTGTATCTGGTTTCTTACCGTTAATTACACCGAGTAAAAATTCAGCTTTTGTAGTCGTTTAAGATAAAGATTTTTTGAGGGAGAGAGTGTCTGAAGGTGGTGAGGCGGAAGTTACGAAATGACTCGAAAATGGAACGGAAATAGTGTACTACCCGTTCGCTCTAACTTTGCCGCTGGCGTAGAGACGTTTACCTGATTTTTTAATTAGACGAAGTAAATTGACAGTAGCTAATTTCACTTCGTCATAGAAAATAAGCAAAATTGTATGAAGAAGTGACATTAGTTGCTATCAATTTACTTCGTCTAATTAAAAATTCGACTTTAGTATGGAGCCGAGCGGCAAAGTTAGAGCGAACGAGCAGTACCGGAAATGACTTCATGCCAATTCCTAGGAGTCTCATAATATTTTCCGTTTTTATTACTTGCCTTAAACTTGCTATTAGTACCTAGCAGTTTTATTTAACTTTAGTTTACGATAGTTGTGTCTCTATACGCTCTTCGACAAATAAACTATAATTGCATACAAACAATTCAATATGGTTTATGTAGAGCGCATTTTTCATTACATTTTCACAAAAATAAATTTAATAAGTATTTAAAAACATAATTTAAAAAAATGATTTTTCTCTTCCTATTTGCACAATGGGTTCGGATCTTTTTAAATACTTAATAAGTAAGCATTATTAAAATTAAAGCACAGCTTTCAAATTAATCACATACCTACGTGCACATGAAAGGTATAATGTAACAAGTTAAGAGCACCCTTTGTATGCAAATATTTGACTTTCAGTAAACTCAGGTTTATTTCAAAATTCTAATTGTTTGCAATAAACCTGTTTACAGGGGGATGTTGAGCGTTACGTATGAAGGATGGGACGAACGGGTTAAGGGGTAACGGTGCGTGAATTAACAATATCGTTCTGTTGTGGTTATTTTATAATGTAAATATAGTATTTACTTGAAAATCTAAACATTATTTCCTCTTTCTCCTCGCATTTATTAATCATAGTTGTTAAATTCACACGAGTTGTGCTATTTATAATGATTTTCACGTCTTTTTCGCGTGGTCACGAGTCAACAGCTGTGGTCACGAGTTACGCAAAAGAGTTCCGTAAATAATTATACATGAGTATAATAATTATCAATTAAGTGTATTTTTTAATTGAAGCGCTTGTATCCCCGCAAACTCACTAGTGTCCTGTAAACGATCACTGCGTCAAGCATTTTTAGTAGGTAAAGGCTGACCCTCTGATGGGTGAAAACTTCGTGACATCTCCATTTATCAGTATTCCTGTGCAAGGTTAGGTGTTTCCAGTTGACAGTTGACATTAAATTGCATTAGTTAGGACAAGTTGATAGCTTTACCACATATTTTGTGAAACAAAAATAAATAGCGCAGTGTGGGCGTAATAGTATGCCTATTGGGGCTTTTGGGGATGGAAGCGTCAGTTTGTATAATTATAATTTTTGAATTTGCGTTATAGTGATATTTTTTCGGAATTACTTCTTTTAGTACAATATACAAGAAATTTTAATCAGAAATAATAATTCTCAGATAAGTATGTCAGTCATATTCCTCAGTATACATCTCACTATTGTTACTCTTTACATAACTAGACAAAGGAATCACCAAGACTCAACTAACTAACATAACCCAAACCAATGTCTGTGTGTAGGACGTAGGTAAACGGACAAACTATATTCATTAAGAAATTTCCCGACAAAGCCTACATTTGTGCGTACGAAAACTTGAGTTTTCGTACGCACAAATGTATTTTTTATTTTAACAGTACCATTGCGGCATGTTAATCAGCGAAGTTCTGTATGTTTGAACATACAGAACTTCGCTGATTAACATGCCGCAATGGTATGCAAATACATACTTATCGACGTAAAGGGTACCGGTGGTTCCCCCTAGGGCCCTGTTGGGAAAATTGATGCGAAATGGGGAGCGTAACAAGGTTAGACCTTAGGCACGGTAGAATAAACCCACGGTTCTTTAGAAGTTTGTGGGTTCTTGATGTTGATTCTGCTGGTGAGGACTTTTTATTTTAACAGTACCTATGTAAACTGCTTATTGCATTAAAAGTGGTTACTCGGTAACTTGGTAGGAATAGTTATGACTACTCCTTTGAAGAATAAAAATATGATATTATTATTCATTGTAAATATTTTTTCATTGCTTAATAATGATAGTGACCACTTTGTGACATTTATTTGTGAGCGTTTCCGTGCTTCGGAAGACACGTCAAACGGTTCGTCCCAGGTGCCAGTAAAATGTCAGTCGTTAAACCAATTTGAAGAACTTTATGGGCAACTTTTAGAATTTCAACCACGCCCGCTGTTGAAATATTGTCACTACCTAGCTACTACCTATTATTAGAAAATATAAAGTGGCGTTTATCAATACATATAATAAAATCGTAACAGGTCGCTGTCTGTACATGGAAGATAAATAAGAAAAAATATTATTGGGGGGCTTTATGAACGCAATAGAACCCAAAACAATGATTTTTAGAATTTTTGTCTGTTTGTCTGTATGTCTGTATGTCTGTATGTCTGTATATCTGTTTGTCTGTACGGTTGTGCACGCTAATCTCAGTAACCGCTCAACCGATTAATAATAATAATAATAATAAAATAATTCCATAATGTCCAACTCTCAAAATGGATGTAGAAGCGGGTCACGTGGTACTAAAGAACTCCTTATTCTTGACATGGCCATTAATCAGCAGGTTCGTCGTAACCGGAGAAATCTGGCAACATGCTGGATTGATTACAAGAAAGCCTACGATTCCGTACCACATACATGGCTGCTGAGGGTGCTGGAGTTGTATAAAGTTGATACAACTCTTCGCACCTTCTTGCAGGCATGTATGGGGCAATGGAGAACGGCTCTTGTTTATCCAGGATGTCGTCAGATGCTTGGGAACGGTGAGCCTGTCAGGATTGAGAGGGGTATATTTCAGGGTGATAGTCTGAGTCCCTTATGGTTTTGTCTAGCACTGAATCCTCTCAGTACTTTACTGGAGAATTCAGGGCTAGGCTATCAGTTTCGGAGAGGAGGTCAAGTTGTTTCCCACCTTCTGTACATGGATGACTTGAAATTATTTGCCTGCACCAATTCCCACTTGATAGAGTTACTCAAGATCACTGAAACCTTTAGTAATTCTATCAAAATGGAATTTGGTGTAGATAAATGTGCAGTCATGCATGTAAAGAAGGGACGGATTGTGGAATCTGAAAGAGTACAGCTTTCAGATTTCACAAAACTTAAATCCCTCTCCGCGACTGAAACCTACAAATATCTTGGTATGTCGCAGGCATTAGGTATTGCTGAGACAGGCATGAAACAAGCGTTGGTGGATCGTTTCCTTGGCCGCCTGAAAAAAGTACTGAGAAGTCTTTTATTAGGAGGTAACAAGGTGCGCGCCATCAATGGTTGGGCCATGCCTGTCTTAGGATATTCCTTCGGCATACTGAGATGGACTCAGACAGAACTGGACACCCTGGATAGAAAAGTCCGCTCGTTGTTGACCGCAAACCGAATGCATCATCCGCGTTCGTCTGTAATGAGGTTGTATATCCCACGGAAATGTGGTGGTCGTGGATTTTTAAATATCAAGACGTTACACAACCGTGTGATATACAACTTTAGGGAATATTTACTTCATGCGGACGTGGGTATGCATCGGGATGTGGTAACAATAGACAGCGGACTGACCCCTCTTTCTCTTGCCAAAGAGAACTGGCACAAACCAGCAATACTAACTACTAATGATCGCAAGGAGATATGGCAGGGCAAAGAGCTGCATGGACGATTCTATCGGGCCTTACATGGGTCCGATGTAGATTTATTAGCATCAGTATCCTGGCTACGTTTTGGTGATCTTTTTGGAGAAACCGAAGGTTTTGTCTGTGCAATTACTGACGAAGTTGTTATGACGAATAACTATCGGAAGTATATTTTGAGAGATGGTACGGTTGACATATGTCGGGCATGCCACCGACCGGGTGAATCTCTCAGACATATAATTTCTGGTTGTCCTCGTCTTGCTAATGGTGAGTATTTGCATAGACACAACCAAGTGGCCAGGATTGTCCATCAGCAACTTGCCCTAAAATATAAACTTGTGGATGCAGAGGTACCGTATTACAGGTATGTGCCCGACCCAGTTCTCGAAAATGGTCATGGCACATTGTATTGGGATCGGTCTATTATCACTGACAGGACTATTGTAGCCAATAAGCCTGATATAGTGGTAATAGATCGATCAGAGCGCCTCGCAATAATCGTTGATATTACCGTCCCACATGACGAAAATCTCGTGAAAGCAGAAAAAGAAAAACAAATAAAATATTTGGATTTGGCTCACGAGATTGTCGACATGTGGGATGTGGATTCAGCGGTTATTGTTCCGATAGTCCTATCAGCACATGGTCTGATTGCCAAGAGCCTCGATCAACACCTAAAGAGGCTCGGGTTAGGTAGTTGGGTCAAGGGCCAGATGCAAAAGGCAGTTCTCTTAGACACTGCACGTATTGTGAGGAGGTTCCTGTCTCTGCAGCCCTAACCACCGGTAGCTTGGTCCCTGTATCCGATGCCGGTGGGACACTATTTTTTTATATTTTTAAATATATTTTTTTTATATAATGTATTTAAAAATTTAAATTAATATGTTTTAAAATTGTAAATAAAGGAAATAATAATAATATCTTTATTGCTCAAGTAACAAGACTCATTCTGTTAGTAACAATTCCTTAATCTATGTTAGTATTCTTAACCTAAACTCATAGAATAAAATAAACATAAACAAATAAATAATATAATATAAATAGGTAATACAAATAGATACCTGCTGATATGAGAATCACCGCCACACGTCTATCACCGAAGTAGACAGCCTGCAGCAGTGACTCACATACAAGCAGTCCAGTCTGCTCGCTACGCATCGCAGGATGACGTTGGGGCTGGCCCGCACCCGGCGCACCAGGGAAGCGCACCGTTTTCTCATAGTCGTGTAGAAGCAGTCTACACGAGCTTCAACAAACATCCCTGAGGCGCTACAGAAACGGGGCAGCCCCATCATCACTCTAAATGCATTATTATATTGGACACGAAGGGCACTGTACGATTTCCGCGAATAATCAGCCCACAGACTACACGTGTAGAAAGAGGTGCAGTATGCACGAAATAAGGTTTTCTTAACACCTTGTGAGCAACGTGCAAATCTGCGAGCAATCATATTCGCCCTAACCGACAGTGCCCTCCGCTCTCTTTCAATATCTTCCTGGTCCTTCATGTCGGCGGTCAAGAAATGTCCAAGATATTTAAATTTAAATACCCTTGTTAGGGGAATTCCATTCAGCATAAGCGAAGGTATAGATTCCGGACCCCTCCCGCCGCCGGCACCAAAGACCATGACCTCACTCTTCTTTACATTGTAGACCAAGCCGTGTACTCGAGCATATTCTTCACAGATGGCCACCAACCTCCTAAGGCCACAAAATTGAGGCGCTCAGCAGAACCATATCATCGGCATAACTAATGTTATTAACACAAACACTGTCAATGTAACATCCAGCCCGCTCTCTGCTGAGCGTCTCAATCAGTTCATTTACGTATAGATTGAAGAGCGTAGGCGAGGTTAACCCCCCCTGCCTCACCCCGCACTCCAACCCATACGGATCCGAAAAAGCCCCAGACCAACGAACTTGATTGATCTGTCCCCCATACCAGTATTTTAAAGTGCTTATCAGTTCAAACGGAACTCCGACTTTCTCAAGCTTTTTCCACAAAATACTGTAGGAAACCAGATCGAAAGCCCTGGAAAGATCAAGGAAGCAAGCATACGTAGGAGTCTTCCGGTCAGTATAATACCTAACAGCCCACTTTAAGGACAAAATAGCAGTCTCAGTGGATAACCCGGTTCGAAATCCAAACTGGTTATCGTGCAAGTGTATGTGGTTGTTAATTTGTCTGTCCAGTAGGCCGTCAAACACTTTTGCTATCACCGTCGCCAAAGAAATAGGTCTATAGTTATTTACATCTGCGATATCGCCCGTTTTGTTTTTAACTATAGGCACTACTATAGTTCTAGTCATCTGACTAGGCAAATACGCATGACCAACACATAAGCCAAACAACATTGCCAACACTCTCGGTAGATGAGGACCCGCGAACCTGAGATGCTCGATACTCAGACCATCATGACCCGGAGACTTTCCTCTGACCATGGTGTTGATGACACCTTTGATCTCCTTAGCTGTAAATTTTGTTTTAAGATCATGACAGCCGACTGCATCTTGAACAGACATGCCGGGGCCCAGCGGTGATTTTAATTGAAAATGTTCCTTGAAGAGGTTAGCAATTTCCACAGCATCGCTCACACCATTGACCGATACAGGAAGGCCAGGCTTACAGCTCAGTCCGCGCGTGTTTCTCCAAAAGGAGCGAAAGTCATTGCTTGAATGGTGTGATGCCAGAATGTCCATTTTTATTTGCTCTTGGTGTGTCTGACACCACCTTAACCGAGACCTAAATATCCTTCTGGCCTCACACATTTCAGCAAATACAGAACCTGAAGACGGCTTTCCACAATCCTGCCATACACTCAACTTCCGCCTGGCCTCCCCGAACGCATCACTGACATGACGGTTCCATCCTATCACAACCTTCTTTCTCCTACATTTTTGCTTGCAATGCGGTTTTTTTTATTGTGTTGAGATTTGCTCCAGTTAACATTTAGCGTTTGTTTTATGTAAATCGGTTTAGAAATAAAAGAGTTATAACACTTTTAAGAATCAGATATTTTGAAAATTTTAATTGTAGGGGTTTCTTTGAATGTGTATGAACCTAAACTGGCGTGTTGGCTTAATCATAAAAGAGCTTAATGATTAAGACTAATCATTAACACAAGACTAAAATAGACTTAATCATTAAGCTCTTTTATGATTAAGCAAACAGGGCAGTTTCAGACGCTGCTTGATGACTCTGATGAAGAAATACCTTTCCTTTCATACACCTTATGTGACGTAAACGAAGTTGCGGGCTCAGCTAGTCTGTAATAATAATTAGTATCGACAAAACCATATACTAGATCAAATCATTAAAGAACCAAGTTTTCAATAGCAGTTTTAAAACTTTCTGAAGCATTAAAAGTAAGTACCCTACGTTACACTTTTTCCAATCAAACCAACCGTTACCTCATTTATGAATTTTCCGTTTCATTATTTTTGAAACTTTTCCAAAGCATTTCTGAAACGTGTATTTGAATTGCAGTAAAGCAGTACGTGTCTTCAGGTTAAGCGTCAAAGAATAGGCCCTGTGATCTGGATACCAGATGTTACAATTTCCATATTGGAACCACGCCAACTGATTTGAGAAGTTTTATCACTCTTTAGGGCAGAATTCGTGAAAGTCTGGAGTCAGAAAATTCTTCGTAGCACGTAAAAAAGAATCTGTACAGATATATTTTTAATAAATTGGACATCAGGTCTAGCCTAAGAATTTTTTTCCTTTACTATTTGTCCACATAATACATTGTATTGAATTGAACCATGAATATCTAATACGAATAAATTCTATCAAAAAGCATTCACAATAAAGTCAAAAGATTGTTTGCCAGGAATTTGAGATTAAAATTCCACCCTTTATTTCGGGGAGTCAATAGATTGAAATCGAGAGTCAGAAGTCAAAAGAACGCCGCCGCCTATTTAAACAAGAATCCGCTAAAGATTTCTTCAATATTTAAATATTTAAGAGAAGTCAATGAGGAATAAAATAACTGTAGATTCTGCAGTCAATATTCCCCTTACAAACCATCACAAATAATTTGATAAAACACTAAACTAAATTTGATAAAACACTAAACGAGTTAGCTTAGTAGAATGCTTATGAATTATATTAAAGTGATCTAAAAAACCCTCATCTTATTATACAGTCATGTGTATCCCAGGTTCTTAATGTTTTCTGTGGATATCCTTCCGAGGACTTATCCGGGGTTCTCAACGTTGGCAGTAGGTAGGGAGTAGGAAACGTGTTGGTTTTTAGTCGGTAAGAGTCCGGTATAGTATTCATGACGGATTTTCCACACAATATAATATAAAAAAAGTTCTTTCGTTCACTAAATCTATTCGCCTGTTTATATACAAAATAAATCAATAATTCACACACACCTTCACTCACGTATCTAAGTCGACGACTAGGTTTATAAAATATGTTTACCGAAACCAGTGAAAGGGCTATCCATAAACAGAATACTGTCTGCTTAAAACAACATTTTGAATAATTCAGACTTACACCCCTCAGTCAGGGGTTGATTATCCGTTACGCACTGGATCAGGAAGTAGGCAGTTTTGTCATTGCATAAGAAAAATGAGTACCTGACACGTGGCGTGCCGGCGCATAAATTACTGTACCTCGTTTAAAGCGTGCTTGATTTATTTCATAGGTATTTTATAGTGAGAGATAGGATCACGGTGGACATGTGACGTGTTATTGCACGTCATTCTATAGTGTCTGAAAGAATTAACCCCCAAACACCGGACTGGGGTTGTCATGATCAAGGATTTGAAAAATTTGTTTTCAACGCTTTTCAAGTTCGCTGACTAATAACGTGCTTAAAATTGCAAGCCGTTGCTTGCAATTTTAAGGGGTTCGGGTACGATAGGCACATCTTTTATTAGCTCTGCTGTGATGCTGACATCTCTAATATCTCTAATATCTCAAGAAACTATTGGTAGATTTATAAGACAAACTCAGCTCAAGTATTTTGCAATACGGCCCTAAGACAACAAGGAGGTCTCAAAAGACTGATGATTAGAGTCTAATCCTGACCCAATTCAAAGAGAAAAAACTGCATAATTATAATTGTTCAAAGTTAAACTATATCACTAGGTTTGGGAAATGTAGTTTTATAACTATTTTGTAAGGTTTCATAGAGTTAACATTTTACCAACAAATTCAAATAAATTAATATAGGCCATTAAATAAATAAAAAACAAATTAATAAGAGAACACACAATAACAACACTAAGATACTGTGCGATAAGTGTGTCTTTTACTCGTACCTATAAAAGCAAAATCTTTTAAAGACAATGAAACAATCGTATTCCTTGTTAAATGGAATAGGTAGTACTTATTCATCATAATTAGAATTTATCAATATCAGTCTTACATCTAATATAATTTACTTATTTAATTAATTTAGATACATACTAAAATTAACCTAATCCCTTGTTTTCCTTGATAGCTGTTGACTACTATATTCTATACGTATATCGCTATTGTTCGCCTAACATTTGATAGACCTAGCAAAATTGCGATCATTATACGATCGGCCTCGAGATACTTGAAACTGAATGGTCCCTGAGTCCTATCTTGATTGGAGCTATTGTGCATTTCGAGTTATTTATAGCTGCTTTGTATGTGATAGTACTCAAAGTGTTCTGTAATTGTTGGGATAGTGTTAAGAACTTCCTGGATAAATGGGTTATGCTTTCTATTGTGTATAATCACGGGGCTCCCAACCATAGATTGTTGGGCGTAACGTGAGGTTTTTTAGTCGGTAGGAGTCCGGCATAGCATCCATGATGGATTTTCACTCACGTTAAAAAAAAAGAAAAAAATGTGTAATATATAAATCTGGGCATTTATTTTACAACAGCTGTAAACGCTAAATTATTTAAGCTTATTCTAAAAGACTCGACTAGTTACCTATAGGCCTAAGATCCGAACCAAGTTGACACTTTCATTCCACTCTGACCTCCTCTGATTCTTGAAACTTATATTTTAATTCGGACAAGTTTTGGTTAAATATTGGTCAGATAAAATATGACACATATCAGTTTACCCAGGTCTTCCGACTGGTAGCAATGTTAGGGCACATTTGGTTTTAGTTCTCTAGGCACTCTACATTTAATATTTAAAATTTTAAAGGATTTAGTATCATACTTAATAAAAATAATATACAATGAGAAAAAGAAACTTGGTTATGAGATTGGTTCTGAACCAAGTTGTTTTTATTATAAAATTTAATTGACTAATACTTGATTATTTAATTTTACATGAAAAGTGAGTATGGTCTGTATTTGTTGTAAAACATATTTATATGTAGAGTGGGACTGATGGGTGGATGGATTATTTGATTCATTATTTCGAAAATCTTATAAACAGATACATTGTGTATTTAAAACATTTTCACTAAACTAATTTCATGGTAATACGATAAACCTACTAAACCACAAAAGGCTTTTCAGTTCACATCAACTTTACCAAAACTATGTGGGAAGTATGTTCACAAATAGTTTGGCTTCCTGGGAGTTTATAAACATGGATCAATAAATCGGTTTAGCAAGGAATACCTTTGCTAAACTTATAGTTTGATCCTATTAATAAGTAGGTAAGTCTTATTCAAAATTTGTGTTCCATTGTAGTTTATATGTATGACAACCTGCGCCTATCTATTTCAACACGGTTACGACTCACCATCTATAAGTGAGATAAATTCAAAAAATGGGAAATGTATTAACATGCCTCTGTGAATGTGTACTCAGTGTATTAAGTAATAAAGATAATAAGTAATATCACGCTTGATTCTTTCTCTCAATCAATCAATCAATCAAATCAACCTACGGCAGTCCACTGCAGGACGTATGCCTCTTCCAAATTACGCAACAATACACGGTCATGCGCCTTACGCATTTGGTAACTTCCTGCGACATTCTTCTTCTTCATTATTTTCCTGATAATATTTTTTTTAAACTCACTGTAAGTCCTTGTTACTGTTATCATCAGAAATTATCATATTATATTTATCTCGAAACCATGATAGCAAAAAATAACAGGCATTTGGTTAAAGCCCCATTTTCGTGGATTAAATTGTGTGTTGTGTTTTACAGGTTTGATGTACAAAAAGCAACATTTTACATGAAACAAGATTCTACCTTCGTCAAGTTTTTGACAGATGCTAAGCTAAATTCTTCTGCTGTGTTCATTTATTTAAGAGTAGAGACGTGCGAAGGAATAATTCAGTTCATCTTTTGACCTTGAATGCCTTTGGACTACTTAGTACGTGAATTTTGGTATTATTGCTGTATGTATAAGACAAGAGTTGTACGATCTATCATTGAATTTACTGACTTTTTCCAGAGGCAGTACGTGGCACTAGCACTAGAGATCAAAGTACGAGAGTCTATATATTTATTTTAATCCCGCGTATGTCACTGAAGAAATGACATAAAATAAAAGTTTTCCATTTAGAACTTTAATTACCACATCATACAAACTATATTTGTGTAACATTTTCTCAATCGTAGCGTCATAAATAGGTACACAAAAACAGGCAACAGCAAATTGTCAGAACGGAGTCTTAATCGTGAATTTACCCCCAAATCCATAAATATCAGTTTTCACCGAATAAGTAGCTTAAAATTCAACGAAGTACCCGTGGGGTACTTTAAAGCGATTCACTGATGTTAGGGCCAAATCGACCGACTGTCTTGAAAAATGGACGGGCCATACATTAACAGGAGGGGGTTAATGCGTTTAGCCCTAACCACGCTTCGTTTTGGGGTGAGGTTATTTGGAACGGTATCGGTAAAGTAGCCACAGTACACTTTAATTTGGAAACAAATTGGTAGGTATTTTATTTCTTGTTTTTAATACAGTAGGTTGATAGAAAGCGTTCCTAGTCCCGTTGGCTAAGTGTTCTGAAAACGATAACTGCAGTAAGCAACTATTGCTTCGGCTGGACTTTGGAAGGTGACCACTTTGTGACAGTTCACTAGCGAGCGTTTTGCCCTTCGGAAGGCACGATAAGCTGTTGGTCTCGGTTGGCAGTAGACGTCATGTACGTTCTTCTTCTCGTTTACCTTTATAACGGTTAGTTACTATTATGGTTTTTAGGGTTCCGTAACCAAAGGGTGAAAACGGAACTCTATTACTGAGACTCAGAACTGTCCGTCTGTCTGTTTAACTGTCACGAAGCTGTATTTTACGAAACATAATAGCTAGACTACCCTTAACCGGCGCGCGTATATCACAACACTTATGAAAGTGGTATGCCAAGATCTTAGCAAGTGGAAAGCCATAGTCTGTCTACCTCGATGGGACACAGGCGTGATATTATGTATGTATGTGTAATAGCTAGCAGGCTGACATTTTCACATAATTATGTATTTCTGTTGCTGCTCTAATAAAAAGTACCAAAACCAGCAAAAAAAGAAAAGTGTAATTTTGTTGTCAGTTAATCATATTATCCTATTACGGTTATATTGGAACATGTAAAACATAAAACATGTATCTGATGTGAAACGGCAGAAATCCAATTAAATTTTGGCTTTATGGGGTACTCGTAAACTAAATATCATCGATGCCTTCCAAAATGAAGTCTGCAGGATAAAATGAATGCTTATTAAACCACTTTATTGGCTTATTTAGGTTTTATAGCCGAGTTTATCTCTATGTATCTTTTTAAGCTGCTGACATATGGGGTTTTTTTTCCTTTATGTACATGTGTGTCGTATAAAATGTGGAGTTTTATTGTGATAGGTAGAGCCAAAGAGCTGAGTTCCATTTTTGGCTGTGTCCGTTGGTTTTAAAATTAATAATTCATTTTAAAGACTAGCTAAGTCTTTAAAAGTAATTTACTATTAGAGGGATGGAGTTTTGATAAAAGAAGAAACAGTTTTTTTGGGTGTCTTTAATATGTGTAACTTGTGTTTTCAAGGTTATGTTAGGGTTTTTGGTGGGTATTAGTTTATACATGAGTGAGTTGCCCCGTAATTGCTCTAATTACGCTTATTTATCTTTTTTTTTTTTTTTTTTTTTTATTTATTTATAAAACAAATCAAGATACAAATTTAATATAACTCGCCAAACGGCTTTAGCAGTTTGTAGGCGATTCGCTCTTAATTCTTATAAAGTAACTCAAATGTAGTACTTATTAATACCTTATATTATATCTAATCTACTTAAATATATAATAATATAACAACTTAGTGGTAAGTGGTTATGTTACATTGCCCTGCTATAATTACTAATACTATAATTTTAAATGATTCTTTTTCTATATCCAAACAGTTCCTTAACTTTTGACTTCAGCCTCATTTTACACTTTATTTTATTATCATCCCTCAATAAATCATATTTATTATATAACCTGGGTACAATATATTTCCTAGTTCTTTCGCCGTAATAATTATTAGCCCTTATTTTTTTGTATTTCCCTATTTTTTTACTTCGTACACTATATTTATATTCTTTTTCCATTTTAAACTCCTTTTTATAATAAGTCTCTAAAGCTATTAAATATTGTACTTTTTCATGAACAGGTATTATGCTACATGCTCTAAACAGCTGATCATAGTCTTCTCTATACTTATTTTTTATTTTTTTATCCACTAACAGTTTTAATATCCTGACTTGCACCTTTTTTATTTCATCTATATATGTTTTAAAAGTTAACCCATAACAGCTTAATCCATAATTTATTATTGAATCCGCCAACGCATAGTAAACTACAAATAATACATCCCTACTTACAACCCTTTTCAGCTGATAAAATTTACTGAGGACAGCTCTCAACCGGTCACACACAGTGGTAACCTGCTGTTTCCAATTAAATCTGTCGTCTATTTCCAAACCCAAATATCTAATTTTATCTACAAACTCTAAGTCACTACATGTACATACTTGACCATGTAAACAATCATACGTGTGTCCCTTAATTATTAATTTTTTTGTATATGTTTTTTTCGCTATTAAATTATAAGGTGAATAGATATGAATACATTTTGTTTTATTTATGTTTAAGAGAATACCATTATCGTGTGCCCATTTCGTTATGCTGTCGAAATCTTCCTGAACTTTCACAACTAATTGTTCTATTTGAGAGCCAGCTACAAGAATACATGTATCGTCAGCATAACAGAACACCTTACAATGCTTTACAACGTTTACCATCGAGTTAACATGCATAATATACCCTACCGGCCCATAAACTGAACCGGTAGGTACTCCCATTGTAACCGAGGCTACCTCCCCTTTCACTCCGTCTACTGTAGTACATAATGTTCTATTACACAGATAATTACTAAAAAAAATATTATATTGAGGATACTACATATACTGAGGAGGTAGGCAGCAGAATCATACTCTCATTTTGCCAAAGTTGTCTCTTTGTATAATTTGTTGTAGGGGTGCAAGACCTGCTACATTTTTGAACAGCCTGAGCGCCTTTTCCTCTGCTATGAAATAGGTTAACGTTAACAGCACACTAAATATTCTATCCATCTCAGTATATGCTTCAACTACTGTGAATTCACAGTTGCTTACGACTAACAAGGCTTTTGTGTAAAAAGAAAATTTTATAGGCCATGGAATTTACGATAAACTGTCAGTTTTCAAAATACTATAGCAGAATAGCAAGTAAATAAGGTCACTTAGTTATACTTTTGTAATACTTACTAATGGATTAAGGCGTTATAAAGCGGAAATTAATCGCAAAACTACTGTAAAGGAGGGGATGAAAACCCAACACCTACCATCGACCCGTCTTAAATCTCGACATTTCCATTGAGAAGTTCGAATCGTAATTTACCTATCAGTTACTATCAAAGACGACTTTATTCATCAGTTCACGTAACCATAGACTGGTGTGCTTTGGGATTGTAGAGTCGATAGCGTGTGGTGTGTTTACTCCGTCCTAGTTCTCCTTCGAATCAACCTATAGCAGTCCATTGTTAGGCGTGGGCCTTTCCCTCCTTATAAACATGGGTAGGCACATACTTTTCTTTTTTCTGAACTTATAATTCGGATTCCAAAAGTAAATTTGTCTCAACAATGTACTAAGTGTTACTTCCATTTACTACCTCCTAAAAGATCAAACACAACAAAATGTTCCTTATAAAAACAACCGCTTACATTTTTCCTTCATGAATAAAAACCATCGGTAAAAGAATAAATAAACATTTCTTTCATGCGTCCCCAAGCTGGTTAAATAAAGGAACGCAACTTTTTTCCGATAGGATGTAAATAACCTTCCCATCTGACAACCTCAAGGGCTTGAAAGCAATCTAGGAGGTAAACTATTTTTCTTTAGCAACACAAAGCAATTGTTGGCAGTTATTGCTTCAGCGAGAAATTGATATATGACCACATTCACAAGTGTTTTGAATCTAGCTTTTTAAATATTCTTTTATGTGAGAAACGTAAAACGGTTTCTTACAAAGACACCCACTTAATGTTATATTAAGAAACCGTGTGTTAGTTCTTCTTTCACGTGGATTTGGCTGATCTATAGCGAAGGCTTAATTTAAGATTATAAAATTATCTAATGAGAAAATGCCAATAAATTAAATCTTGAGTTTTTACAAGGATGTACAATGTTTATGCCATCACATGATTAAATCAAAATCACATCATCACAGGGTTTTTGAAGCAGACGTTGTTAGCACTAGCTAATGCCCTGTGACTCCGCCGTACCTCGATGGTAGATTATCACGTACCCATTTCCCACAGAAGATAAGCTAACTTTTTTAGTGCCATGTCAGCCGGAGTTCCGTTGTTATTCAGACTGAAGAGTAGTGATCTACTAACACACAGGCTTAGGATACTCCAGAGTACTGTTGCATTCAGCATCACGTCTCTCTAGGTCAAAAATTCCATGGAATATATCCAGATTACAAAAAATTTCAACAATGTACCAAAGAAATATGAATGTACGTAAGTAATATTGTGTAGTAAGCTTTCAACATCTTCATAATCGAAAAACGAAGCCATAAAGCTACAGCAGGTGCATTAAGAATTTCTCACAAAGTACACGGTTTCAAATTACACACACACACAGTTAATCATATTATCCTATTACGGTTATATTGGAACATGTAAAACATAAAACATGTATCTGATGTGAAACGGCAGAAATCCAATTAAATTTTGGCTTTATGGGGTACTCGTAAACTAAATATCATCGATGCCTTCCAAAATGAAGTCTGCAGGATAAAATGAATGCTTATTAAACCACTTTATTGGCTTATTTAGGTTTTATAGCCGAGTTTATCTCTATGTATCTTTTTAAGCTGCTGACATATGGGGTTTTTTTTCCTTTATGTACATGTGTGTCGTATAAAATGTGGAGTTTTATTGTGATAGGTAGAGCCAAAGAGCTGAGTTCCATTTTTGGCTGTGTCCGTTGGTTTTAAAATTAATAATTCATTTTAAAGACTAGCTAAGTCTTTAAAAGTAATTTACTATTAGAGGGATGGAGTTTTGATAAAAGAAGAAACAGTTTTTTTGGGTGTCTTTAATATGTGTAACTTGTGTTTTCAAGGTTATGTTAGGGTTTTTGGTGGGTATTAGTTTATACATGAGTGAGTTGCCCCGTAATTGCTCTAATTACGCTTATTTATCTGAGGAGGTAGGCAGCAGAATCATACTCTCATTTTGCCAAAGTTGTCTCTTTGTATAATTTGTTGTAGGGGTGCAAGACCTGCTACATTTTTGAACAGCCTGAGCGCCTTTTCCTCTGCTATGAAATAGGTTAACGTTAACAGCACACTAAATATTCTATCCATCTCAGTATATGCTTCAACTACTGTGAATTCACAGTTGCTTACGACTAACAAGGCTTTTGTGTAAAAAGAAAATTTTATAGGCCATGGAATTTACGATAAACTGTCAGTTTTCAAAATACTATAGCAGAATAGCAAGTAAATAAGGTCACTTAGTTATACTTTTGTAATACTTACTAATGGATTAAGGCGTTATAAAGCGGAAATTAATCGCAAAACTACTGTAAAGGAGGGGATGAAAACCCAACACCTACCATCGACCCGTCTTAAATCTCGACATTTCCATTGAGAAGTTCGAATCGTAATTTACCTATCAGTTACTATCAAAGACGACTTTATTCATCAGTTCACGTAACCATAGACTGGTGTGCTTTGGGATTGTAGAGTCGATAGCGTGTGGTGTGTTTACTCCGTCCTAGTTCTCCTTCGAATCAACCTTTTTTTTTTTTTTTTTTTTTTTTTTATTTATTTATTTAAAAGCAGGTTACACATTTTACAAAGTAAACATGTTGCCAAACTGCATATGCAGTTTGTTGGCAAGCGTACACTCACTTACTTAATTATTACCTACCTTAAACTAATCTACACATGATTATAACAACATAAACCAGTACCTAGTTTACCCAGAATACCTACCCAAATACAACAACGATCTAATTAAAGCAAAACAAAACAGAACTATTTTTTAAGTAGTGCTCCTTTAACTTTTACCTTCAACGAGTATTTACTTACTTTCCTTTCTTCCCTTAAAAAGTCTAATCTATTAAAGATCTTTGGTAACATATATCTATTTGTTCTTTGCCCATAATAATTTTTAACTTTAGGAACGGTATAATTTTTTTTCCGAACTCTTTTAGTATTATATTTATTTGTTACAACATTTCTAAACCAATCGCTATAATAATTTTCCACTATCATTAAATACTCAACCTTAAGTTTAACCGGAAGTACATTAGTCTCAAAAAATAGTTCGTCATAGTTGTCGCGACATTTCCTTTTAACTTTAGTACTGACTAGATATTTTAAGAATCTAATTTGCAAGTTCTTGACGTCTTTAAGGTACGTATCAAAAGTTCGACCATACGTACTTAGGCAATAACTGAGTGTCGAGTCAACCAGCGCGAAGTATATAATACGTAATAAATGTTTGGAGAGAGTATGCTTAAGGTGGTAAAATTTTCCCAGCAGGATTCTTAATTTAGTACATACCTGCTCCACATGCATCTTCCAGTTAAACTTGCGGTCGACGTGCAAGCCTAAATATTTGAAACTGTCAACAAAATTAAGTTCTTCACAAGAACAGTCCCTCTCGGCCAAGTGTAGACATTCGTAAGTATGACCCACGATACTGACGTCATCGACAATCAGTCTGGCGGCCACTCTATTGTATGGCGAGTGTATATGTATGCATTTTGTTTTAGATTGATTTATAATTAGCCCGTTATCGTGCGCCCATTTGGTAATATTATTTAAATCTATTTGTACACACTTTATCACTTCAGTAATATCCTTTGAGGAGTAAAGGAGGCACATATCGTCAGCATACATATACACACGACAACACCGTACTACGTTTGGCACACTGTTTACATGCATGATAAAGCCCACCGGGCCAAACACAGAACCGGTCGGGACCCCCAGCACAACCTCACACTCTGCACCCTCCACGCCACTGACCACTGTGCGGATAGTTCGGTTTTGCAAATAATTGCGGAACCAATTATTCGTAGGCCCACGTATACCACATTCGTCCATGGACTGCAATAAGATTTCATGATCTAAAGTTTCGAAAGCTTTTTTATAGTCTATGAAGACACAAATCACCTGGTGCCCTCTGTCCAGACTATTGTTGACCTCATCCGCAAAGCACGTCAGTGCCGTGGAAGTGCTTCGGCCGGGTCTGAAGCCGTGCTGAGCACCCGACAAAATCTCATATTTTTCTAAAAAATTACTAACTTGATTAACAATAACTTTTTCTACTAATTTATTTATTACAGATAAAATTGCTATAGGCCTATAATTACCGTAGTCAGAAAAGCTTCCCTGCTTATATATCGGGCGGATAATGGACTTTTTCAGATCATCAGGATATATACCTTGAGATATGCAAAGGTTTATAAATAACGCCAGAACGGGGCTTAATTCTTTTTTTATAAGCTTGATATCTTGCACTCTTATGTTGTCAATACCGGGAGACTTCTCTGAACTAAGGTTGTTTATATATTTTTCGACTAAATCGCTTTTAATTTCTTTAAATCGAAACGATATATTCGACGGGCAAACATATGTATTTCTATCCAAGAATTTTGTGCTACAAGTGTGCTTGATATTTGTTATTTCACGTGTAAATGTATTCGTGAAGTTAGTACATATTTCATATAAATTATGTTTCTTACCTAAATATTTCATGATCAAATTATCGACACTATTCCTACTTCGACCTATCCATTCATTAATTTTACCCCATATTTTCCTCATGTCCCCATTACAATTTTTAATTTCTTGCTGCCTATAATTATTTTTTGCGACATTTATTAACTTATTTAGCCTATTTCTAAATCTGGTATACTCCAAACGGTAACACATATTAGTTGGTTTAGATTTCCATATTCTAAAAAGTTTGTCACGGTGCACCATCATTACATACAGCTCCTTATCTATCCAAGGGTGCCTATACACTCGTTGTTTCACAGATACTTCAATTTTACTATCCTGATATATTTTACCAAAAGTACTACATAAAGCTGTATATAACATCAACGGACACGTAAACAGCAATAGACTCGACCAATCAAATGATAATAGTTTTTCTTTCACTAATTTATTACTAATTACAGTCAATTTATCAATCTTACTATTTGAAAACAACTGTGATTCGTCCTGTCCCGTTGTATTAATAGAAATTCCAAGCATATGATGATCCGTTATGTAACACTCAATGACAGCTGTGGAATACGCTGTCATCTGCCTCGCTCGCACCCATACGTGGTCGATACAGGAACAAGTGTACTTACCGTCGACTATCGCCTCGCGCGTTATCTCCGTGCAAGGTATTGCAAGCTGCAGGCCTTGTTCACACAACATATTTTTGTAACGGGAAATAATTGGATTGATTTTATTTTCGTATAAGTCGATATTCATATCTCCAATTAATATGAGGTCTATAGTCGACGGTATTTTCTTTACTAACTCAGAGAGTTCCTCAAGATATAACAATCTATTCTTGTGTGGCGGTCTATAAGCCACTATCAGGTGTATACATTTGCTATTAAAGCTCAACTGAAGTTCAACAAGTTCTACAGATAAACTTTTTACTATTTTAAATTCTACAATGAAATCATTCTTTGTGTAAATAATTATTCCGCCTCCTTTTTGGGATATTCTTGTTTTACTCCACAAACTGTATCCATCAATTCTGTACAAATCCACTTCCGACTCTTTAATATTGACCTCCGACAATATTAGAATTTCATAGCGACCTTGTTGTAAGAGAGTTAAAAGTTCATTGAAGTGTTTCCTCATGGATCGAATATTTAAGTGTAAAATATGCATCTGTTTGCTGTTAATATCGTTACTGTTATTCCAAGTTAAAATATCTGTAAATCTCGCATAAGTTGTATTTATACTATTAATAACCGATGTGCTATCGTTACCGTGGAATGTTAAAACTAATTAAACTTCAGGTAGTGTGATCACGCACTATTTTTATTGTGCTTAATGAATGACTTGTGATACCGGCGATGAAGGCAGCAATTTATCAATATCCTTCTCGTTTCTGATTTTATATATTTTGCTGTCTTCATTACTCTTTCTAACCAGGACATTGGAATTCTGTATCCAAATAAATTTAAAGGATCCCCGTAGGCGCACTTTGCAGTTCCACAATAGCTGTCGCTTATACCTCGTAAGATTTTCGTTAATATAAATACGTGTGCCATTTCCATTATTTAATATATCATCATTAGTGATTACATTTCTACGTGACGACAGCCACTGATCTCTCACCTGCTTGCTAGAAAATGTGGCCACCACCGGCTGGTACTTGTTTTCTGCACTTTTATCTCTTCCTACCCTTACCACACTTTCGACAGCACTATGATTTAAATTAAGCTTTTTAGCAATTTTCGATACTGTTACATATAAATTCTCGTTTGCCACTTTCTCAATGCCCACAATTTCAAGATTCTTCTGTAATCCTTTCTCTTCCAAATCATGTACTCTTTCTTCCAGAGCGCTGTTGCACTTTTCCAGATAGGCATTCTTGTGTTCAAGTGCCACTAACTTCCTCTCTGCAGTTTCCTTGAATTTCATGAGTTCTTGGTACTTCTCGGCATAGAAATCCACTGCCTCCGAAATATCTGACAGCTTCTTTTCTATTTTATAGATAACTTCAAGCTTTTTATTCATTTCTTGAAGTAGCACTTCCACAGAAGTTTCAGACGGATTTATATTCATCTTCGGAGTCTGGGGATTAATTTGCTTTGAGCTCTCACCGTTATGACAGTTGGCACAAACACCCAATTGCATAAATTGTTTAAGGTTTTTAACACATTTTTTATGGAAGTATCCTTCACATGCACCACGACATCTCACTATATCATCCTTGCTAAGTGAAATGAACAATTTGCACTTTGAACACTGCACCATTTTAAATTTCTATAACTTTACACAAATACGTATTAGGTAGGTACTTAGCACAATACTACTCGCACATCCGATCGCAGAGTGCGCTCGCGCCGGACTGATGCAGATGCAGACCTATAGCAGTCCATTGTTAGGCGTGGGCCTTTCCCTCCTTATAAACATGGGTAGGCACATACTTTTCTTTTTTCTGAACTTATAATTCGGATTCCAAAAGTAAATTTGTCTCAACAATTTACTAAGTGTTACTTCCATTTACTACCTCCTAAAAGATCAAACACAACAAAATGTTCCTTATAAAAACAACCGCTTACATTTTTCCTTCATGAATAAAAACCATCGGTAAAAGAATAAATAAACATTTCTTTCATGCGTCCCCAAGCTGGTTAAATAAAGGAACGCAACTTTTTTCCGATAGGATGTAAATAACCTTCCCATCTGACAACCTCAAGGGCTTGAAAGCAATCTAGGAGGTAAACTATTTTTCTTTAGCAACACAAAGCAATTGTTGGCAGTTATTGCTTCAGCGAGAAATTGATATATGACCACATTCACAAGTGTTTTGAATCTAGCTTTTTAAATATTCTTTTATGTGAGAAACGTAAAACGGTTTCTTACAAAGACACCCACTTAATGTTATATTAAGAAACCGTGTGTTAGTTCTTCTTTCACGTGGATTTGGCTGATCTATAGCGAAGGCTTAATTTAAGATTATAAAATTATCTAATGAGAAAATGCCAATAAATTAAATCTTGAGTTTTTACAAGGATGTACAATGTTTATGCCATCACATGATTAAATCAAAATCACATCATCACAGGGTTTTTGAAGCAGACGTTGTTAGCACTAGCTAATGCCCTGTGACTCCGCCGTACCTCGATGGTAGATTATCACGTACCCATTTCCCACAGAAGATAAGCTAACTTTTTTAGTGCCATGTCAGCCGGAGTTCCGTTGTTATTCAGACTGAAGAGTAGTGATCTACTAACACACAGGCTTAGGATACTCCAGAGTACTGTTGCATTCAGCATCACGTCTCTCTAGGTCAAAAATTCCATGGAATATATCCAGATTACAAAAAATTTCAACAATGTACTAAAGAAATATGAATGTACGTAAGTAATATTGTGTAGTAAGCTTTCAACATCTTCATAATCGAAAAACGAAGCCATAAAGCTACAGCAGGTGCATTAAGAATTTCTCACAAAGTACACGGTTTCAAATTACAACTGTAACTGTATCTGAAGAGAGTACTACACGGTTGCCATGGCAACTGGGCACTTAGACAGGGGAGGCTCAATATGAACTGCACCATTTGAATTTCAAGTGCTATGCAAAGCGATCCCGAACTGAGGATCCGTCGAGATCGCTTTAATGTACTTTAGTAAACATGGATATTATTGTATAACTCGAATACCAACGTTGTTTGTGGCTTAGTCTACCTGAAATACCCCTAGAGGCACTAAGTAAGAAACAAGATGTCTGGAACGTGCCTGAATATTTGCGGTCGTTTGCAAGATTTTTTTACCAACTTTTTACAGTGAAACTTATTAAAACTTACTTAATATGCTATGCAAAGTCAGAGATCACCATAAAACACTACTTTACTTCGAACCAAACATATTGCCTTCTAATAAAATTCTGCGTAAAATGAGTAGGTAGGTAGCTAACATCTTTAGGATAGGTCCGCACTACAGCCAGGCATTACATACGAGTAGATGCCGCAAGTGTATGTACCTCGCGTGCCAAAAAGATGACAACATTTCTTCTTTCGCGTTTTAGTCCCCTCTCTATAAAATAGATTGCAGAGGGGCTTATGGCGAGACTTGTGTCTGTAGTCTCTGACTCTGTTGCATTAAATTACGTCACTAGGTCACGTGGATCATCTGTTTAAAGTTTAAAATAAAACAAAAACGACAACGATAATAGGATTCAACTTTCACTTTCACAATAAACTTTAGAGGGGCAGTCGGGTGAGACCGTCTTAAGGCTTCTTGTTTAACGGCACAGTAGGTGTCAAAAAAGTGGCATGCAAGTTTCATACTAATCAAACACTATAGCAGCATCTGTTGTACGAGTATTTATAGTATGTCTATGATTTGCACAGTGCGCTCTGTAATAGTCTGCAATACCTAAGACAGGAATTCGGATTTTTAGTTGTGTAGACTGAATCTATAAAAATGTAGAGCAAAAATGTGTACCAAGTACCAACGCAGCGGAGTTAGTAGACGTTTTATAATTTCCCTCAATTGAATGTCAACACAGCTTTCTATTATGCATGCGCTAATCCTTCACGTCACGCTGCAGTGTAGGGTCTGCTTATGTAAGGACGGTGAGCAGCCCTCTCACCGTCCTAAGGCCCTCGGTCATGGAGGCCGATAGACTTCGTCGAAGACACGTCGGCGGCGCCCTAGCCGCCGACTGCGGAGCGGAACTCGAATGAGTTCTCTCCCAATCCCGCCCCACCGCCTCCTTTACGAGCATGACCTGCTCACAGAAAGAGGCGGCGCGGCGTAGTCCCACTTACTCCTTCTGGAGATCATGTCTTGCACCATGTTTTCGAGAGCGAGAGCGTGTCTACGTCCAGACCTACCACGAGAACCTGGCGCTGTTGCAAACTTTGGAAGTGGTGTCCGAAGTTCCACCGGCCATCGAGTACGAGCCCCAGATACTTCATCGAGGGCCCGATGCCGATGCTGACGCCCTCTACCTGTAGGCTGGATCCCGCAGGCGGCCCGACTGGAACAACCCCTGCCGTGACCTTTAGTGCTGCGACTCGGTGTGTTGCTCCCCGCGCGCCGTAGCGAGGGTGTATTCGGCGAACTACTATAGGCTACATAACACTAAGCTTCAATAAATAGGATCAGCAAAGTTAAAATAATAGCCAGAAAAAAAAATTAACAATAAAAAACCGACTTCAAACAAAAACTAAAAATTGAAAAATAAAATTAACTTAGCACAAAGTAATAGAATAGGTAGTAAATTTAGATTTATCAGATTTTATTGAATGTAATACTGAAATCGGCGCCAAGTAAAACTATAGGTTTAGGTAGGTATCATTAATCTCTCATAGAAATATTGGCACCGACTTCAGTATTACAATCAATAATATCTGATAAATCTAAATTTACTACCTATTACTTTGTGCTAAGTTAATTTTATTTTTCAATTTTTAGTTTTGTTTGAAGTCGGTTTTTTTAGTTAATTTTTTTTTTACATTATTTTTAGTGACAGGTAGACTGAAATTATATCAGTCTAGTCTAGGGGTTATGTCCTCCCCAATACAAATTAATCAAGCCCAAACACAAGGTAACTGTTGTAAATCGTTAAGGAATTCTCTCGATTCGAGGGATTTCCTCGATTTCTCCAGGATCCCAGCATCAGATTCTGACTTACTGTACATGGGACCACATGGGCAGCACCAGCTTTCAAATAAAAAAGAATCATCAAAATCGGTTAACTTTTTCAAGCGATTTGGCGGTAACAAACATAAAAAAGAACAGACGAATTGAGAACCTCCTCCTTTTTTGGGAAGTCGGTTAAAAATAAATATCTTTATTGAAAATATTAATGACTAGTTATTGCCTGCGACTTCGCACGCTGCATTTCATATGTGATTTTTTTAGATTGATATAAGTTTTTGATTTATGAACCGATTGACATGAAACAAACACTAAATGTTAAGTGGAGTAAACCGCAACGCAATTTCAATGGGTTAAGCGGTAGCTGAGATTAGTGTGCACAAACGTACAGACAAACAGACAGTTACGATTTTATTATATGTGTTGATGTTAATGATTGATTGATATTTTAATGTCACTACAAATTTCACACCGAAATTAAGTCTTTTGTTACGATTGTTCTACGATTTTGAAAACTAAATCATTTTACAAATCAAATCTATTACCAAAATACTATAATATGCTAATCATTTACTCAATGAAATACACCTTTAAGCCCAATGTTATATTTATATTCCTCCAAATTGTGAACATATTTAAGCATTCTTATTGTTATTAATTTTATAACAGTAAAGCAGCAACTTCACAAAAAGTATCTTTCCCTATCCTTTCTCTGAAAGTCTTGCCGTTAAAATAATAGTCATTGAGCGGCATATTTGAAGATACTTGGAACCCTAACTTGCTGCCAATCCTTTTACTGCCTTCTGAAGTCCACAAAGCTTGGCAAAATTTTGGAATCTTGTCAACAGGCTTCCTTTCGGTCATATATGAATATTTTGGACCGAAATCCTTGACAGTAATTGAGGATACCAGACCATCTTTCAGTTTTCGTGCTATGTCAACCGACAGCTTACACAAATATGTACCAAGGTTGTTGAATCTATGCTGAGGGTGTGTAACCAAGAACATTAGCTCCAGACTGCAATCAAGTCCAAATCTGTAAATAATAAAAAGATTTAATATTATTCTCACCTCCTATAATTTAATCAAAGATAATAATAGAGTTTCCGCCCAGTGCTATAATGTGGGACGAATTCTAATAAAGTTGAAATATGCGCATACAATATGCCTCTGGTTACCGCTTTGAGGATAAAGATGTGACCATATGCATTATAAATGCAAAATGTAAATATTTTGTAACTCTTATAGAGTCAGCGCTATCTAGTCCAGTCCGAATCTGCGTCTACTTCAATTAAATAGATATTTTTGACGATAATGAACCACCAAAGATATTACATTCTTATAAGAAGCACTTGAAACCTCCTCTGTTAAGTGAAGTAGTAACGAAACCTCCTCTGTTAAGTGAAGTATTCTATTTATGTCTATTAAATAGGTACCTATTTAATAGACATAAATAGAACTTAGAGTTCATCTTCACGATTAAAAACCTACCACGATTTAAAAACATTAGGTAATAGGTATGTTGACAATGTGCATACATACATACATACATATGGTCACGCCTTTATCCCCGAAGGGGTAGGCAGAGGCATATTATATGCCCACATTTCACCTTTGCATAATTTGTCCTACGTAATAGGTGGTGAGCCGTATTGCCGTGTTTAAATGGACAGGCGCAGGTTGTGACTGCCCGCTGTTGAAATAAAGACTTCAACTTAGCTTAACGACTGCCATTTTACTGGCAACCGGGACCAACGGCTTAACGTGCCTTCCGAAGTACGCGAACGCACAAATAAATGTCACAAAGTGATCACATGGATGTTCACCCATCCATGGACCCGCCATAATGAAAGTTACTTACTGCAGTGATCGTTTACAGAACACTGAGTCCGCGGGCCACGAGCGCAATGTGCATAGACCAAATTAAACTGTATTATCAGTACGAAAAATATCTTACTTCTCGAAGAAATTAGTCTGCCCATCAAGATCTGCCATAATTTCAATCAACATGCGCGATGACTCCTGCTTGCATCGTTCTTCAGCAAATACCTGAAAATAATGTTTCTCGGAACCTGTTGTAGGCACCTGAAATGTAAGCTGTGTTAAATCTTTGAAGTAGGTATAAAAAAATAGCCACGTGCGAGTTGAAGTTGCGCACGGAGGGTTCCGTACCAAAAATAGCCAAAACTCACGTTTGTGGTATGGGAGCCCCCCTTAAATATCTATTTTGTTTAAATTTAACTATTTATATTGAATGAAAATACGAAGTTCGATATGCTGTGAGTATTTCAAGCGTCTACTTGTTGCCCTTATTAATATAATTATGAATGAATAATATATGAATGATTAAATCACAAACAAAAGATTTCAAACGCCTTAACTTACAAAGTATAAATAACTAGCAGATCCCCGCGGCTTCGCTGCGTAGAACTCATTATCGCATAAAATCATTACCTTTCTTTTGTTCAGTCAGTTAAATAGTAGCCAATGTCCTTCGCTTGAACTTAAACTATCTCTATATCAAATTTTATCAAAATCAGTTCCGTGGTTTAGGCGTGAAAACGTAACAGACAGACAGACAGAGTAATTTTTGCTAATACTAGCAGTTCCCTGCGGCTTCGACCGCGTTGAAGTCGTTATCACGTAAAACCATAACCCTCCTTTTGCGCAGTCATTTAAAAAGTAGCCTATATCTTTCCCAGGGCATCGAACTATCCCTGTACCAAATTTTATCTCAATCGCTCCAGCCGTTTATGCGTGAAAGCGTAACAGACAGATAGACAGACATACAGACAGAGTTACTTTCGCATTTATAATATTAGTAGGGACAGTAGGGAATAGTAGGGAATTAGTAGGGAGTAGGGATAAGTAGGTAACCAACCATAAACTTTATTTTCTTACAAATCGCTATTTGATTCCAAAGAAGGCAAGCTAGGAATAAGCAAAGACTTCTATATAAACTGAGGTAGACATGCCCTACGCACAGATTTTTGAAACCTATAAACTGAGCATTAGCTCAGTTTATAGGTCTCACAACAGTGCGAGCAACGCTGCTAATTATAGCAGCGTTGCTCGCACTGTTGTGAGTCAAAACTTCGAGAATAGGTGCTCGACTTGCAATCGGAGTCCATACGCCTTCTCTTTTACTCTTTTTCTATTCGTATATTGCTATTGTGTGTGGTGACAATTACGTAAAAAATATTAATACGTGTGTATAGTCTTATTAATGTGTGTATTTGAGGATTGCTTTTGAAATCTCGTTTGTTAGAGTACGGCGTTAGAGTCTTTGGGAATAAGCTGCTTGTGTTGATTTTAGGACTCTTCGTACCACTACGCCAAAGAGCCAGTCAAAATACATCTTACTCTGGCTAATAAACTTCAGGCTTTAAGAAATTTTGTTGCCATTCCGTTTGTCTAACCGTATTAATACATTTAAATATTTGTATGACCGGTCTGATTGTGGCGAATCCGCCGCTTGGTTGCTTAAGTTGCACCTTCCAGGTCTTCACGGTTTCCAAATTTCTCGAGACGCAGACCTTGTGTGGGCTAAATAATCTAGCTGCATTGTGGGCCTTCAGTGTCTCCGCCCATATCGGGGGCTCCGTTTAGGACCATGCTCCACACGATCCTAAAGTACAGTCTCCTGCAGAGAGCGTTGAGGTCCCCTTATGTTGGGCAGCAACCGCGAGAGTGCGGCTGTTGCCTCAGTTTTGGAACCAAACTTTGGAAGTGGTGTCCCTCAAGAGCTAGAAATGCCGGACTCCTACCGACTAAAGCACACGATGACTTAGAACTGTCTACGGCCGAAAGCACCGGGTAAGCCTTCGGAAAAACATCCCCCCGGGTTCCTGACAGTAATAATGATCAATGATTGGTGCATGCCAAGCATGAGTAATTGAAGGCTAATTTACCTGCAACTTGTTAAAAAGTACTGCTACCACATCTCCAGTTTCAATTTCAACAGCAACTACAGAAACTCCATCCAATGCACAATCAGCACATAGCTCCAACATTTCATCAGCTGCTAACTCATGTTTGGCCATCTCTAGACCAATATTCACATACTCGTCTCTACAAAAGACTTCTTTAACTATCTGAATTATGAATATTTGTTCTTTTTACACAAAATTTATTCCTATTAGGTCTCTTTCTCTATAGTTGATTTAACAAACGTTATTGAGTCATTCATACCACAGTAACCAAGTAAGCCGCACATATTCTGCTTCATACTAATAATATAAAATTGAAGCTGTGTCCTACTTTGTTGAAGTATCAGGTCCGACTGACATGATTTAGCCAACACGCCTGTTTAAATTTACCCTATCATTCAAAGGAACCCTTGAATTCTGTAGTGGGTCTGGACGTGGACACTCTCTCGCTCGAGACCATGGTGCGAGCCATGATCTCCAGCGGGAGTAAGTGGGACTGCGCCGCCTCTTTCTGCGAGCAGATCATGCATGTGAAAGAGGCGGCGGGGCGAGAACGGGAGAGAAATCTCTCACCCGAGTTCCGCAGTCGAGACGTGTCTTCGCCGAGGACTATCGGCCTCCATGACCGGGGGCCTGAGGACGCTGAGAGGCTGCTCACCGTACTTACAGAAGCAGGCCCATGACGGCAGCGTGTCGTGAGAAAGTCACGCACGCTCCCCCCCCCCCTTAGAAGCACCCGAAACCCCCCAAAGATGCGGGATAGCACCCGAAACACCCCATGTGCGAGACCGCATTGGCGGCCGTAGGTCTGTTGGGAGTCCTGGGACATCCTTCCGAGGGCTTACCCGGGGCTTCCAACCACAGGCTGTTGGGCATTACGTGAGGTTTTTTTTGTCGGTAGGAGTCCGGCATAACATCCATGAGTATTTTCCCTCACGTAAAAAAAACTCTTGAATTCTAGGTTTGGTGAAAGTTGAGATGCCTCTAATTACTGAACCCAAAACCCTCAACTTTGAAACTTGTGTGGAACAATGCTTAAAGTACTCCCTTTCCAACACAAAAAAAAATATTCGAAATCGGAACAGGCGTTGAGAAATTACAACTGAAAAACTATTTTGTCTTTCATCCCCTCTCCCGTAGGAACCGCACAAAAAAAACGGGATCAAAAGTATCCAAGAACCTTTCTCGGACTATAAGCTCAGAATGTACCAAGTATCATTTAAATCGGCTCAGTAGTTTCGGCGTGATACTTATTCGGGATACAGACAGACAGACAGACAGACATGAAAATTTTAAATTACATTTTCGGCTTCAGTATCGATTAGAGAACGTTCTACAATAAATATTTTCAAAATATCTCTCTACAGTTTTATTATATGTATATATATAGATAATCGTTTTAGATCTGAAAGATTTGCGATATTAGTGCTTTATACTAAACAAATAAAATACCGTAGTAAATATATCAATATTTTTACTACGGGATAAGCTGTTTATTATTTAGCGCTTATATCGATAACAATAACGTAATAATAATAACGATACGTAAAGTAAAATAATTTTTCAAACGATTTATTTAGATTATTAATATTTTTTCAAATCAATATTGTCGCATTCAAATTCAACTTGAACTCTATATATCTACTTAAATTAATGAATACTTGAATAGAAAAAGACACATAAATAAAACTGAATAATATTAGCCCTCAATCGCTAGATGCGCCACGGCTTTCCATCAGGCTGGTGGCGACGTCTATTTGGCGTGCTAAATTTAAAAAAAAAATTCTTTAGTGTATTTATGGCGAGTACAGGCTTACTTTCAATGCACCGTGGAACGTCGCAGCTGACAAACATTCTAATTTGTATTTTCCTGAAACAAATAAGAAATTCAAGATGCATAAATAAATGCACCAGAAATTTGTTTGTTTTGTTATGCTTTAAATACGTTTTTCATGTTCATAACAAAGTATTTTAAAGCTTTTGTAATGGTCCGGCCTTAATTTTGCCTAGAAAAATGTACTACGGTACAATTAGTATCTAAAATATAATGCTGAATAAAATACTTCCATATAAAATTTTCTCGAAAAAGAATTTCTGAAAGCACTGTATACCTTAACGCATTCAATGATATGATACGTCACTGGCTGAGGTCAATAACATTCGTCACTTGATGAATTCAAAAAATCGGTTGTCTGTAAAGACGGTTTACTGACGATAGTTGAACGTGACAACTCAGCCTTAAATGGAACGCCTCAGAGCGAGGTAACGCCGCATACGTCATGATTTTTCGTGCGTGCAGCCGGCTCCACCGAATTATAAGACGTTGTCACGTCAAAAATTTAAAGACCTTTTTAGGGTTTCGTAGCCAAATGGCAAAAACGGAACCCTTATATTTAATTTAAAGATACGGAGATATCCATTCTTCTATAAAACTGCTGCGCTCGCAGTTCGCTAGAAATACTGCAGCCCTATTTGGAATTCATTGTATGAAGTTTTTCAGAAATCACTTATACCTACCACCTTATGACTCGTACTTATGACAATATAATCTGTGTCATAAATTGATTTTCAACACCTTGCTCATAAATTGGTTTTTATCATATGACTTTCACACTCATAAACCATGGTATTAAACACTTGTGCTTTTTTTCTTGATCACACTAGTGTTTTATTTTATATTCCATCAAATTAAGTTTGTACCTCGCTGAAAGATATTATTTATGCTTTCTATTTGCTCTTAACTTTACAGGGTTTTAGTTTTATTTTAAAATATCCGAAAAATGTTTTGTCTTAGATACGTTTCGCTTCAACATATTAATAAGACTAAAAATAACACTATTTTTGTGAAAAAGAAGAAGTGTACAACCTTGAATATGATAAATTTTTAACAACTTATTTACTTTAATTAATAATTCAACGTGAAACTAATTTATAAATGCATAAAAATCATATTTATTTACATTTTGCGTTTTGGCTGTTTTGCGTCATTGTTCGTGCATTCGCTCCAATCTGCGTGCGCCTTAGACCATATATCACAGGACTAGCCTTTGCGAACCACCGCATACAAAAATATTCTGCCAGTTTTCATACAAGTGAAGGGGGAAACACAAAGACATATAAAATTTCATTGCATTTAAAAATGTATTAATCAACAAACGCGTAATGGCTGTTGTGTGTTAATTTTTATTGTACAGTCAACTACAATGAAATGTACTAGTTTAATCATATAAAATGATGTACTGATGTACAGTGCTTTTATAAAGCCAAAAGACCAAATGGTCATGTGCAATGGCAGAAAACAATGCTTAAGTAAGGCGCATCCTGTGGTTAGATGATCTAAGGCGTGCGCATAGCTAACACGCCGCACGTGCAGAATAGCGCTGTGCCGCAGTCGCGGAGCGCGTCATTTTTAACCGACGTCAAAAAAGGAGGAGCTTACTCAATTCGACCGTATATATACACGGTGTTTCTTTTAGGGTGTCAAGCCGCCACTAGCTGGTAGCAGCGTTCCATACCTATCGATTTAACCCCCATGTTTGTGCTACGATTTTTTGATCTATCAAATATTATGATCATGTCTCATATCTTAGCCAGAAACTCAAATGGCTCCCTATCCGTCTTCGCCGGAACACTCGTATACTCTGTCTCCTCACTCTAATACCCTGTACAACCCCAATTCACCTTCCTATCTAAGGGATAGATTCTCCTTCATGCGTGATCCAGGTATTCTCTGTAGATCGCATCTACGCTTCATTCTTAAATTTCCTAGACACAAATCAGACTGCTGCACAAACTCCTACAGTTCATGCGGTTAGACTGTGGAATTCCCTTCCGCCTAACGTACAAGAGTCTCAATTAATATCTATTTAAAAAAAAAGTTTGTTTGCTAGTGCAGAGAGGGAGGCAGTCCTCTCCTCTATTGTGTACAGTTTTCTTTCTTTCCTATTTAAACATTTTGGTCTTTTCAAAATATTTTTTTCATGCAGGTATTTATTTGTTTTAATATAGGTTTGTTATGTATATACATCCATGTATATATTTATAATATATATTTATGAATATTGTATATATCTTAAGTAGGTATTTATGTGTACAATATCTATTATATTCGTTTGTGTATGTTTACTATATTCTGGCCTGAGTTTACTATAACACATTTCTACCTTTAACATATTTTCAAGCTATCCTTTCGCCGAACTGATGGAAGAAATTAAAAATAAGCAGTACCATTGTAATTATTTTTCTTGTTTTGTATTTACCTGTGTAAGCATTGTGTGTACATAAATGTTAAATAAATTGTTTTTCTCTGGTGTTGCAAACGTCCATAGGCCAAGGACCACTTTCTATCTTGTGAGCCGTCTGATTATTGTCTACCACCCTAGTCGTATAATAGTAGTTTATGACACTGTTGCATAATGAGGGTTCTTATAACACGAGTGTGTTTTAAAAAAACGAGCCGTAGGCGAGTTTTTTTATAGTATCACACGAGTGTTATAAGACCAAGTTATGTACAGTGTCATACACTACTTTATCTACTCTCATACTATAATACCTGATTTCATTTTGTTGTGATATATAGTTGCTCCTTGATTTCGCCGGTAACAGGTTCATGGTCATGTTTGACGCAGTTTCCAGAATGTCTGGTGGTGTACAATTACCACCATCCTCGCTTTAAGACATGTTTTTACACAAAAACTAATTTATTTTACAAACAAAACCAAACTTTGTTTAATTTAAATGTAAAATGTTGGCGCCAAGGCGCAAACATCGATTGCGCATGCGTGTTTCTTTTTTTTTTAGGCTGCGGAGACCATAGATTTAGGATTTTTCGCTACTCTGGAGACACAATTTTTTTTTAAAGTAGAGGTTCAAACTTTTTTTTCAGCTGTTGATTGTTTATGGTGTATCGTAATGATTAAAAAGTTTTATTATGATATAGGTGTCCATACAAGACCTGTATCGTAATAAAACTTTTTTTTTGGCCTGTGCGTAATGTTTGTCATAATAGTATTGATTTCAATTTTATAATCTTTGTATTATAGTATCAGAGTAGATAAACAATTTTATTGTTGTTTAATCGTGAAAAAATAAAAAAATACACTAACCATTCTCTGTAACTAGCCGTTCCATTTTCAAACAAGCAAGTGGGCGGGAGTCGCTTTCAAGCGTTGATACAAAACTAGCTACATTATTGTATTAGAGACGTATTGTTCTAATATAATCTCAAACTGGCTGGATTCGAGGCTAGATTTTAAAGGCGGCACAGATATCAGTCGTCTGCCGGTTGTCCACCGGCGCGGCGCGGGCGCCAGCCGGCTGGAATCGGCCTGTCAGTTAAACGCAGTTGCAATTGCAACTAACTGACCGGCCGATTCCTGCCGGAGGACTGCCGGTGGGCTGTTAATCTGTGGCACCCCTTAGTTATAAAGTCATAAGTAAATATATATTTTTTGCAACGCGGATTTATTTTACGTTATTTATTTTTCCTCTTTATTTAATTATTTACATATCAATTTACATTTTAAATATACATATAAAAATACATTTAAAAATATAAAAAAATAGTATCCCACCGGCATCGGGCACAGGGACCAAGCTACCGGTGGTCAGGGCTCCAGAGACAGGAATCACCTCACAATACGTGCCGTGCTCAACAAAACCGCCTTTTGCATCAAACCCTTGACCCAACCGCCTAACGCGAGCCTCTTAAGGTGTTGATCGAGGCTCTTGGCGATCAGACCGCTTGCTGATACGACTATCGGAACAATAATCGCTGAATCCACATCCCACATGTCGACAACCTCGTGAGCTAAGTCCAAATATTTCAACTGTTTATCTTTTTCTGCTTTCTTTTAACTGTTTATCTTTTTCTGCTTTATTTATTTTATTACTAGCTGACCCGCGCAACTTCGTTTGCGCCACATAATAGAGTATTACCTGTTCCCGTCGCATTTACTCCCGTCACGTTGCGTTTACTCCCGTAGCGTCTCGTCGTTAATATTCAATACTACGTGAGAGAGAGAGAGAGAGAGAAAGGTTTGTCGTCGCGTGTATTCCCGTCGCATTATTTTTAAGAACAATTTCGTTTACGAAAGAGGTATCCCGCGGCATTATCGTAGAAAAAATTGATTGCCATTAAAATGGTTTTTTGTGCACCAACCTAAAGATAGACACATGCTATCGCGCAATATTTTTAAGAACTTTAAAAAAAAAAACAATTTTGTAGTAGGTACATATTTTTTACATAGGTAACTATACATATTTACGCAGCACACGCAACGAAGCTCTCAAAAGGAATAACTTTTCCAACGTTTTTTGAAACATTTACCATTACTGCTCTGCTCCTATTCGTTGTAGCGTAATGCTTTATAGCCTATGACACTGCACAATAACGTAACTTTCTATTGGTGAAAGAATTTTTAAAATCAGTTCGGTAGATCCTAAGATTACACCTTACAATTTTTTTAAGAGATATACAAACACACAAACTTTACTTCTTAAAAAAATTACTTAGCACAAAGTTAGTATATTCTGATTTATCAGATATCATTGAATATAATACTGAAATCAGTGCCCAGTAAAACTATGAAGGCTTAGGTAGACATTATTAATCTCTCTCATAGTCATATTGGCACTGACTTCAGTATTATATTTAATGATATCTGATAAATCAGAATATACTAACTTTGTGCTAAGTAAATTTTACTTTTCAGTTTTTAGTTTTGTTTAAAGTCGGTTTCTTTTTTGTTCAGTTTTTTTTTCATTATTTTTAGTGTCGTGTGGACTGAAAATCTATCTATCTAGGTGTAAAGTTCTCGACAGTACAAATTAATCAAACACAAAGTAACTGCTGTATATCGTTAGGGAATTCTCTCTACTGTCTTTCGTCTCCATCATCAGATCGACTCCAGACCTTCATTGAGTTGTACTACTTTAAAACCCTTAATAAAAAAATTTACAAACGCCCTAGATGCCCCTACAATTTTTAAAAGTTCCTTTCGATTTCTCCAGGATGCCATAATCAGATCCTGGCTTCCTTAAAATGGGACCACCTTGGGAGTAGGTACCTATTTTCGAACGAAAAAAAATTTTCAAATCGGTCTATAAACGATGGAGTTCTGCGCGAAAAAACATAAAAAAAATTAAAAAAAAGGGTGAATTGAGTCCTCCTTGTTTGAAGTTGGTTAAATAATATTAGTCACGCAGCACACGCAACGAAGCTCTCAAAAGGAATAACTTTTCCCCCGTTTTTGAAACATTTACTATTACTGCTCCGCTCCTATTAGTTGTAGCGTGATGCTATATAGCCTATGACACTCCGCAATAACGTAGCTTTCTATTGGTGAAAGAATTTTTAAAATCGGTTCAGTAGATCCCGAGATTACCCCTTACAATTTAACAAATATACAAACACAAACTTTACCTCTTTATAATATTAGTATAGATATAGATTACAGAAAACTTACAGCTAGTACACTTGATAATTACATCACTGAAATTTAAAAGGCCAATTACAAGTTTTCACTTATAGATAAAAACAAAAGACAATATAGAACAAATAGGCAATAGACCAATATAACAAATATATGTACTTATTTCAATAGTGTGCACAATACAACATACAATCTAAATTGAGTTTTCAAAAAACAAATTAGACAAAAGTTCTCTAAGGTATGGAATTATTAAAGATATCGATGTCAACACTTCGACGCGCTTCATTAAACGTGCGACTAGAATTCTGACGATATGTAGTTTTTGCTACAGACGTGTGTAATAAATTCGGTCTACGCAGAAAATTTGGTGGTGCCCACAGTCCAATTTTGCTCACCAACTCCGGGGTATCAGCCAATCCATTCATCACCTTGAACAAGTATGATAAATCTGCAATCCTCCTTCGCTCATGAAGTGGAAGAAGGTGATTTTTTTTACAGCGAGAGTAATAATTTGGTAGAAAACACTGAGATCTAAATTGAATATACCTTAGGAATTTCTTTTGTATGCCCTCTATTCTATCTATGTACTTCTGGTATATTGGATTCCAAACCTGTGAATTATGTTCAAGATGGCTGCGATGCACAAAGAATTTTTATTGTTTTTATTTCCTTAAAATCTGACGAAGTTCTAATTACGAAATAATTATAAAAAATATTCTTTGTTTTATTTTTATTTTTGTTTAACTAATGTCTAGTTTAATTAATGTACTTAACACCTTGTTAAACTAATTTAAAATATTAGAATTATACTTTATTTTACGACAGAAGATATTCTACTGGCTGTTCCCCCAGGCTTCGACCGCATAGAAGTCGTGTTCGCGTAAAATCATAACTATCCTTTTGCGCAGTTTAGTCGGTTAAAAAGTAGCCTATATCCTTCCCAGGGCTTTGAACTATCTCTATACCAAATTTCATCTCAATCGCTCCAGCCGTTTAGGCGTGAAAGTGTAACCGACAGACAGACAGACAGAGTTGCTTTCACATTTTTAACATTAGTAGGGAGCAGGGATTGACTACAAAATCTCCAAAGAGTATCCCCCATCAGCAGAAGCATAACGGTAGAAGTAGAACCCAAGAGCACCGGGGGATTTGGCTCCGCGAAAAGAGCTAGAGTACATGTTACCTAAAATAATAAATAAGTTACCTTTACAAGAAAAAAATAAAATAACAGACAAAAATATTAAAATAATTTTAAAAAAATATTACAATCAGCGACTGCACGAACTGGAGCATTCTGTATGCCGGCGTGCCTAGCGTTGTTGGTGGGAGTTGTGTACTTATCACAGATAAGCACAACGTATTCCGCCGTGTGGTTAGTTTGTTGGATACCCACTTTTAATTTTTATTGTAACCTTCGTCAATGTGTTGAATGTTTACAAAAAAAAAATGTACCTATAAGTAATAGGTTTTAGCGTGCAAGTTAGAGATAGACAAATTGTGTATTTATAAATTAGGTTAAAATTTGTTATCCTACACAAACCCTATCTGGGTTTACAGGATAAGTTTATTGTAATAATTATTGTGTTTGTATAAAAATAATAAAAAAAAAAAAAAAAAAAGCTCCCGTCGTGCGAGACGCTCTTTGTTCGTTCTCTTTTTTTAACATGAGAGAAAATCTTAATGGGTGCTATGCCAGACTCCTAACGACTAAAAAACCTCACTGTATCCTACCTGGGCGCCGATTCTCGACCACTCGACGTGAATGCGTGGACGCAAATTTACGGGTGAAACGTCGTCCGTCTCATGTTCGCCGTTCCTAAATATGAGACAGGCGACGCGTCACCCGCCGATTACCGTCCACGCATTCATGTCGTGTGAAGCGAGAATCGGTGCCCAGACAGCCTACGGTTGGGAGCCCCGGGAGGGACTTCGGAAGGATACCCCAGGACTCCCAACAGACCTACGGCTACCACTGCGGCCTCGCCTAGGGGGTTCGGGTGCTATCCCCCGCGTCTTTATGGGGTTTTCAGGTGTTATCCCGCTTTTTAGGGGGGAGTGCGTGAATTTTCCTCACGTCACGCTGTCGTCTAGGGCCTGCTTCTGTAAGGACGGTGAGCAGCCCCCTCACCGTCCTCAGACCCCCGGTCATAGAGGCCGGTACTCTTGGGCGAAAACACGTCGGCTTATTTTGCGAGGTCAATTTTCTTCTGAAGAATTACCCGGGGCGCTCGATTTAGGTCGGATGGTTAGGAACCTTGTGGTTTTAGTTGGTGCAACATTATTCTAATGAAAACCTCAACTAACTATAAAGTATATTTATTTATCAAAATATTTATAAATGGTTTAAATTAAATCCACAAAATTATTTTTTTTTTATATATTCAGCACGCCAAATTGACGTCGCTACCAGCCTGATGGAAAGCCGTGGCGCATCTATCTAAACTTTGTTAATTACAGCGTTATTATAATTGCCGAACATAAAAAAAGAGAAAAAAAGAGATTTATAAGGCGAGAGTGAATGGACAATCTGGTAGGGGTCGACCGCGTCGCACTTATGTCGACCAAATTGGACACCTTTTGGAAAAAGGCCAGGTCAAGAGTACCCTTAATCGGAGAGCATGTATGAAAACACTTATGAAAGTAAAAGAAACGAAAGTGATATGTCAGGATCGTGGCAAGTGGAAAACCATAGTCTCTGCCTACCCCGTTGGGAAACAGGCGTGATGTTATGTGTGTATGTATTGTTAACGAGGTTTTTGTGAAATTCTTACATAAAGAGGCATTTATAACGAGTCTGAATAAGTAAGTCTAAATCAGTTACTAACAATAGTCTTAACTGAAATCCTTTTAAACAATGAGGAACACATTTCAATGTAAATGTGATTGACTACCTCAGTGGCGCAGTAGTTGTGTTATGTATGTGAGTATTGAGGTCTCGGACTTCGAGGCCAGTTCGAAACCAATATTTGAGCTCAAATAGAAGTACCTACGAGTACCTACCTACGGGTATCGCTTGTCTAGATGACGCGGAACAATTAGCCCCAAAATATATTTAATACTAGCTGATGCTCGCGGCTTCGCCCCTGTGAAATTTGGTTCCCGTTTCCACTTCCCATGGGAACATTTTCCCGGAATGAAAAGTAGCCTTTGTGTTTTTCCAGCCTACAATCTACCTTGGTAACAAAATTTCATCCCAATCCGTTCAGTTAGAGCGTGATAAAGTAACAAACATCTAAACATCTTCACAAAAAATAAAAGTAGGATTAAATAATTTAAACTAAACATTCTCAGTCTCATCTATTTTATAAAATAAAAGCAGCAACCTCACAACTAGCCTCCTTCCCTATTCTTTCTAGGTAATTCTTATCTTTGAAAGAATATTCACTGAGTGACGCACTTAAATACACCGTGAAGCCTAATATTTCTCCAATCCTCTGAGTGCCTTCTGTAGTCCACAAAGCTTGGCAAAATTTCGGAATCTTGTCAACAGGCTTCCTTTCGGTCATAAACGAATATTTTGGACCAAAATCCTTGACAGTCATTGAAGACACCGGACCATCTTTCAGTTTCCGCGCTATGTCGACCGATAGCTTACACAGTAATGTGCCAAGCTTCTTATATCTATGTTGATGATGTGTAGCTAGGAACATAAGCTCCAAGCTGCAGTCAAGTCCCAATCTGTAAAAAATAAATTAAAAAGAAATAAATAGGTCAATTAATACATATTAAGGGATCTTTTTACACATCACCATCTAATTCAAATTTTGATAATTTTAACCTGTGCTGTTTAAATAAACAACTGAATCACCATCATTAAAATAAGGGGTCGTCCATTAATCGTGTAGTGTTTTTTTGGGCATTTTTTGATTTATGAAAGGGAGTGCTTTAGGAATTATTCCACAGATATTTCAATATTGTAAATGTTGTTCAGTAATTAGAGGAAACTCAATCTTCTTCAATATCTAGAATTAAAAAAAAACAGGTTGCACAACATGTACCTAATGTTTAGAATAAATACACGTGATATCTCACTGCACCCCCCATCCCCCCTGGTGATGTTTCGTGATTTTTGTCAGACCCCCTCCGCCGCCCCCCCCCCCTTTCGAGCCACACGTGATTAATGGACGACTCTTAAGCAACTGAATCCCCATCATTAAAAAAAATAATCAAGGTGTTATTAACAGAAGATCTATACATCGCTATGTACCTCTACTTTGGCAAAATAGTTTGAATTTCTTGTAGCCAAAGAACCTTTAATGTCAGCAAAGACTTATATACAGCACATTATAGCTACACTTTCAATTTTTTTTACACCGCTAAGGGGGCAGACAAGTTTACAGTCCTACCTGATGGACTGTGGCTACCGCAGCCTACCGACATTTGCAACACCAGAGACGCGACACTTGCGCTGCCGACCCTGTAAGAACCTTCTAAGACCTTATTTGAAGGACCCCATACTGCAGGGATTTGGCAAAATCGTGGTTTAAAGTATATTAAAAAAAAACATTTTTGTTTAAAATACCAAGAGTTCATGTTAACTGGCGAAATACAGCAATATTTACTGTCTACGCCGTCACTTGGAGCCAAATGAAACTCTGACTCGCGGCGGTATGAAATTTTAAGTAAAAGAAAAATGATAATTGTAGGTTGATTGAGGCATTACGTAATAAATTACACAAATTAATGAATTAAGTAGGTATACAATTTAACTTGCGCCGCGACCTCCTACTTACATATAGTTAGCAATTGAGTAAATAAAAATAAAACATGATTTATAAAATCGATCAGGCGCTTCGAGCCTGAATATTTGTAAAAAAAGTTTTTCAATAAAAAATAAAACCGACTTCCAACAAATACCGAAAAATAAAATTTACTTAGCACAAAGTAAAATGTATTTTGATTTATCTGATTTTATTCAATATCATATTGAAGTCGGCGCCAAGTAAACCCATAGTTTTATGTAGGTATTATTCATGGCACCAACTTCAATACTATATTGAATAAAATCTGATAAATCAAAATACATTTTACTTTGTGCTAAGTAAATTTTATTTTTCGGTATTTGTTGGAAGTCGGTTTTATTTTTTATTGAAAAACTTTTTTTCATTATTTTAAGTGACAGGTGAACCGAAAAATATATCTATCTAGGTAAAAGTTTTCATCAATACAAATCAATCAAGCCCAAACACAAGGTAGCTGCTGTAAATCGTTAAGGATTTCCTTCGACTGTCTTTCGGTTCCATAATCAGATCTACTCCAGATATTCATTAAATTGTAGTACATTAAAGCACTGAATTAAAAAGTTAACAAATGCACTGGTTGTCCCTACAATTTTCGGTGGTTGCCCTCGATTTCTCCTGGATCCCATCATCAGATCTTGATCTGATTAAAATAGGACCACCTCAGAAGTAAACCCTATTCAAGAAAGAAAACAATTTAAATCCGTTTATAATTGACGGAAATATCGGTGAACATAGGTACATAAAACAATGAGCACTTCCTTTTTTTTTGAAGGCGGATCTATCAATCTAGGTGCAAAGTTCTCATCAATACAAATCAATCAAGCCCAAACACAAGGTAATTGCTGTAAATTGTTAAGGAATGCCCTCGACTGTCTTTCGACTCTATCATCAGGTCGACTCCAGATCTTCATTAAAGTGTAGAGCATTAAAGCACTTAATTAAAGAGTTAACAAGTGCACTAGTTGTCCCTACAATATTCGGTGGTTGCCCTCGTTTTCTCCTGGATCCCATCATCAGATCCTGACTTGGTGAAAATGGGACTACCTCAGAAGTAAACCCTATTCAACAAAAAAATAAATTTTGAAATCCGTCTATAATTGACGGAAATATCGCTTGACATACATAAAAAAAAATACATACAGACGAATTGAGAACCTCCTCCTTTTTTTGAAGTCGGTTAATAAAAGAGCGAGCTATAACAAACCTCAATTTTCAGAAACCGTATTATCTTCCCCATTTCATTTTATCAAACGAGCCCAACGGAAATAATGAGACTTGAGCATTATGGAGCCAAGCATATAGTATGTTTACCACCGTATAATTTTAACCCAATTTCCATCTTTTGGTTGTAAAATGCGACAGTGTAATATGTATGAAATTTACCATGTAAATTAAATGCCGAGGAAAAAATGAATGCCTAAGTAATTGCTCGCATATTGGTTACAGTCAGTTTACCAAATAAAACATGGCCAGATATTTTTTATTTTAATTATAATGACGAGAACACAGTTTTTATTATTATATCCAGTCTTCCCGGGTAACTTCTTTTTGTTTTTCATATGTAGGTAGATACACGTCCTTTTGTAAGGCTTACATTAAAATTCTATCAAATATTGAGTGGTCCATGCCGCCGAGTCACCTTCGTCATTCGGGGCAGAGTCAGACCCGTAGCTGTTGGCCCTTAGTTAAGCCCTTGATATATGTCTGGCTTTTCCTCTTTGACCGGCCACTAAAGATATGCTAAAGTTAAAATTGGTTGCTGTTTTTCTTTTTAACGTGAGGGAAAATCCTCATCAATTCTATGCTGGACTTCTACCGACTAAAAACCTCACGTATCCTGCCCACAGCCTACGGTTGGAAGCCCCGGGTAAGCCCTCGGAAGGATACCCCAGGACTCCGTCCCAACTGGTTGCTGTCCTGGAAGTACCGCTGTTCCTCCCTGCGGGACCATATTGCAAGCCGGTCGAGAAGGGCCACACATTTCGAGGAATCGGGACCGATGTGACGCACATTCTGCTCATCTCAAGCTGCCCCGTGGATTGTGTGTGTACCTACCTCTGGAGCACGTCACTGGGTGGCTAATATCACCCATGAGTGGAATGCTAACCCAACCCATGGTTATAAATAATGTTGACTTTATAGGGCCAATTGGACTTTATAAACAGTAGTATCAATAATAACTTACTTCTCAAACAAATTACCCCGTCCGTCAATATCTGCCATAAATTCAATCAACGCGCGCGATGATGCCTGCTTGCAACGTTCTTCAGCGAATATCTCAAAGAATGGTTTCTCGGAAGAATCCGATGTAGCCACCTGAAATCAGTTTGAGGTAAGATATCAATAGAGGCTATTACTTATTCATCTCAGCATAAAGTTTTGATTACAATCAAACCTCAACGTTGTGTCTCTCAATATTGAGGTCTCAAAGAATGTAACCTTGTTTGTAAATCATACATTATAATAACTAATGAATAATTACATACCTTTGGATTTCTATTAAAACCTATCAAATGATATCGAGAACTGATTACTAATTTCCTAGTGCACAATGATATTTTGATCTAAGAAATTGCAACCGTATTGTTGTAGATATAAATCGTACTAATAATGTTAATACGAATGTTCGTGAGTGTGGTAGATGTTTGTTACTCTTTCAAGCTCTCACGTCTGAACGTATCTGGCTGAAATTGTTAGATTATAGCGAAACATCAACAAATCGACTCTAAAATAGTACTTAGACTTCTTTTTATTCCCGGAATAAGTTCCCATAGGATGTCCCTCTAGTCATGTCTATTTAAAGTAAAAAGTACCTGCAATTTATTAAAAATTGCTGCAGCAACTTCCCCAGTTTCAATATCTATGGCAACCAGAGAAACGCCATCCAATGCTGCATCAGCACATAACTCCAATAGTTCATCAGCAGCTAACTCATTCTTGTTTATCTCTGTGCCAATACTAACGTATTCATCTTTACAGAAGACTTCTTTAATAACCTGGAACGTAAAAAGTTTAAATTTTAATAATAATGTTATTACAAGTAAAAGTGGTACAAAAACCTATTGATTGAACCATCGAAGGTGGTGTCCTGAAACCTGACTTGATACATAATTTGTACTGTGTGTGGCTCAGCAGCTGCGATGCATCAACCTGGATGTCGGTGATCTACGGGAAGCCGCGACAGCGCGGTGTGATCTAATTCACAGGGATTCCTATTGAAGTGCAGCAGCATAGCGCGGAAAGCTGATAATTTAAAAGCGAACAAGTTACAATCACATTATGCTGCAACTCAAACTGACGAGACCCACATACTTTACGAGGACTTAAAATTTCCGTAATAGTATAATTATTATAATAACATTATTATCGGTATACCGTCATAATACCAGAAATTAAAATGCCTTTACTCAAAATATCGTAGCCCAAAATACCCGAAATCGAAATATCAATATTCAAAAGGCAAATATTTATAATATAAATAATTTAAAATGCCTTACGGTCGAATAACCGAAACCCAAAATATAAATTTATGAAATACCTTATCCTAAAATGTTCAAACACAAAATACCTTTTTTTAACATGATTTAAATCCTACATGGATGCTATATATCTGTGAATGGTTAACACCCCGACTCAGAGTATCCCGACTTGGATAGGTTAGGTTAGAAGACTAAGGCGGGAGCGAAGCGAAGCGGAGCTCCCGTCTTAGCCTTCGTGGTTTTTTTTTTTTTTCGTTAGCCCACTGTAGTGTACTTTTGTAACTCGGACTCCTACCGACTAAAAACCACACGTATTCTACATAACAGCCTACAGTTGGGAGCCCCGGATAAGCCCTCAGAAGGATACCCTAGGACCAACAGACCTACGGCTACAACTGCGGCTTCACTTAGGTGGGGGGGAGGGGTAAATAAGTTAAAGCCAAATAACAAAACGTGTGAGTGACAGTGACACATTGTATTCTATTTTCGGTATTTTAAATTAAGGATATTTGAAAATTTGTATTTTGAATTCTGATATAATAATTATTTGTATTTCAAATTTAGACATTTTACGGTAAGGTGTACTGAAATAAGGTAATTTGAATGTTAAGGTATTTCGAATTCGGGTATTTTGGTCTAATGCATTTTAAGTAAAGGCATTTTGATTTCTGGTATTTTAATATATAACCATTATTATCACATAGAACGAAATATCTGAGGTGAATGTCCGAACGACCGCAAGTTCAATAAACTGTGACAAAGTTTACCTCGCATTTAACATGAATATCTAATGAAGATTATTATGAACTAGCTGAGCCCGCAACTTCGTTTACGTCACATAAGGTGTATGAAAGGAAAGGTATTTCTTCATCAGAGTCATCAAGCAGCGTCTGAAACTGCCCTGTTTGCTTAATCATAAAAGAGCTTAATGATTAAGTCTATTTTAAAACAATTCAGTCCACGCCTGCGGCGCGGACTGAATTGTTTAAAAATAGTCTTAATCATTAAGCTCTTTTATGATTAAGCCAACACGCCAGTTTAGGTTCACTAACATTCAAAGAAACCCCTACAATTAAAATTTTCAAAATATCTGATTCTTAAAAGTGTTATAACTCTTTTATTTCTAAACCGATTTACATAAAACAAACGCTAAATGTTAACTGGAGCAAACCTCAACACAATAAAAAAAACCGCATTGCAATCGGTTGAGCGGTTACTGAGATTAGCGTGCACAACCGTACAGACAAACAGATATACAGACATACAGACATACAGACAAACAGACAAAAATTCTAAAAATCATTGTTTTGGGTTCTATTGCGTTCATAAAGCCCCCCTATAATATTTTTTCTTATTTATCTTCCATGTACAGACAGCGACCTGTTACGATTTTATTATATGTATTGATGTTTGGTAGGTATAAACACGAAAGTGATTAAAAACCGCTCCAGTGGAAGCGGAAATTATCATATCACTCTGTTAAGTGAAGTATGTATTGCTTGTCTATCTAACACTAAGCAAGTAACGGAAATGTAAATGTATTTTATGTTCTTTTAGTGAAGTCTATTTACTTATCGTTTTGAGTTTCGCATTACTTAACCTACGAGTGTGAAAGGCTTAACGAAAAGCACCCGCGTAGTTCCCGTTCCCGTGGGAATACGGGAATAAAATATAGCCTATGTTACCCGCAAAGAGTGTAGCGTCCCAACAGTGAAAGAATTTTTCAAGAATTCAAATCGGACCAGTAGTTCCGGAGCCTATTCGTTACAAACAAACAAACAAAAAAACAAATCTTTCCTCTTTATAATATTAGTATAGATGAATAATGCTATGAAAAATACTCTTCAAGAAACTTAATTATAAAAGTAGTTCTATAGTAGGTATAATTACGGCGAGTACCGACTTACTCTTAATGCACCGTGGAACGTCGCAGCTGACAGAGATTCTATTCTGTATTTTCCTGAAACAAATAAGAAATTCAAGCTGCATAAATAATAGCCCTAGCCTTTGTTTGTATTGTCACGCTTAGAATCTGTTTTTCATTTTCAAAACGCTATTGAAGTCGATTTTAAGCTTTTGTTGTGATTCCGCCTTCGATCAAATGTTTATTTTGTCGAAGGCGCAAACTTGCTACATGATTTTGGGAGCATGATATATACAGAACCAAAGATTATCAATCAACTTTTTCGGTTCTGGGTTCCACAATAACGCATGATATCAATGTTCATAAAAAAAATCTTTAGAGTGGGAGTAAATTATTTTGACTAATTATCAAGCTTTCGAACACTTAGAAAATGTGAAAAGTTTATAATAAGTACCTGCTATGATTATTGTAATTTTTCTTTCTGTATGGTAGTTAACTAGATAGACTTATTGGTATCGAGAAAATAAAATAACGACTTAAGTAGGTATACGAGTATAGGTCACATAAATTATTTTATTCAAAACCAATTCAATAGTTTTGAATGCCAAACATTTATAGAGTCTTTATGATATTACCTTTTGATAGTTCGCAGTATAGTAATGTGACAGTCCATTTTTATTTGACGGTAATTTGTGACCGTATCATCACTACATCTTACTTATAATATTATAAATGCGAAAGTTTGTGAGTGTGGATGTTTGTTACTCTTTCACGCTCAAATGGCTGAACGGATCTGGCTGAAATCTGGTACAGAGATACATTATAGTCTGGAATAACACATAGGCTACTTTTTATCCCGGGAATAAGTTCCTACGGGAAGAACAAATTTTACGCGGGCGAAGCTGCGGGCATCAGCTAGTAGTATATAAAACAAAGTCGCTTTCTCTGTCCCTATGTATGCTTAAATCTTTATAACTACGCAACGGATTGTGATGCGGTTTTTTTTAATAGATAGAGTGATTGAAGAGGAAGGTTTATATGTATAACTAGCTGAACCCGCAACTTCGTTTACGTCACATAAGGTGTATGAAAGGAGAGGTATTTCTTCAGCAGACTCATCAACCAGCGTGTGAAACTGCCCTGTTTGCTTAATCATAAAGAGCTTAAAGATTAAGGCTATTCTAAAACAATTCAGTCCACTCCTTCGGCGCGGACTGAATTGTTTTGAAATAGCCTTAATCATTAAGCTCTTTTATGATTAAGCCAACACGCCAGTTTAGATTTGCCCATTTTTAGATTCAAATGTCTATGTACGATTCTTTAAAGTGATATAACTTTTTTATTTATAAACCGATTGACATGAAATAAACACTAAATGTTAAGTGGAGCAAACCGCGACATAATAAAGAAAACCGTATTGCAATCGATTAAGCGGTTACTGAGATTAGCGTGCACAACCTTACAGACAAACAGACATACAGACAAACAGACAAAAATTCTAAAAATCATTGTTTTGGGTTCTATTGCGTTCCTAAAGCCCCCCTATAATATTTTTTCTTATTTATCTTCCATGTACAGACAGCGACTTGTTACGATTTTATTATATGTATTGATAATATCCATTAAATAGTATTTGTATTAGTATGAGCATTGCTACCGTGCGAAGCCGGAGCGGATCGCTAGTAAACTATAAACAGTTCGAGTTGTTCAATAAAATATTTTTAGTAATAATCTGTAAACTTAGAAAGGTCCGAATTTAAAGAACTGTACAAAATACAACTTCTGACATTAATATGAATGGTTTTATACTTCGATCAACAATATACGAAGGTTTTATAATAAAACTATCGGACGCCACGCGATTTCACTCGCATAGTTCCCGTTGCCCTCCCTCGGGAATATTGTAGCTTCCCAACAGTGAAAGGAAACGTTAATTCATAAACCTATAGAGTCCTGAGATCTAAATCAAGATAATAGTCCATTTAGCGTTGTACGGACCCTTAAGTTATCTTCTGAATGACTTAATCCATCTGACGGGACCTTTATCAGTTGACATTACAGATAGTAACTTAAGGTCAAAGCCCACTTAAACGACTCCGCTTCAACACCGCTCCCACCCAACACTGCTCTAAAAGAAGAGTACTCTACGCGGCGACAGCTAGCACGCACCCAGCAGTCCACGCGGCGACAGCAGACGGCCAGCTGTCCACCCGCCGACCGCAAAGAGCAATATTTAAAACAATATAATTCAAATATAGGCTATATTTGAATTATATTGTTTTTGCCGGGTGGGAGCGGAGTCGTTAAAGTGGGCTTTGACCTTTAGACTACTATTTTTTTTAGAATAACAATCAAGGTTTAAGAACAAAGCCAGTAAATCTTATTAAATGGTCAGTAACGTTATGAACTACCGGGTATCAGCTAGGACCTATTAAATAACATTACTGGACATTGAATTGTAAATAAGCAAATAAGTAGGTGGGCCCACACAGTATAATATTTAGTATAACCACTGTTAAACAACATATATATACTGTGGTATAACTGCGCTAAAATACCAACCAATGATTTACTCTATTATTAATTGGTAAAACATAGCACAGCACTTATAAAGACGCAAGTCATAAATGGCTTATGCATTTGAATATAGTTGTGTGGTTTTAGTGTTGATATTAATCATTTTAGTTTGTGATGTTGAATCCATAATTTTATACTATCCATAGACGCAAATGCTAAATCCATAAGACCATAGCGACAAAATGAAAAAAAAAAAACACTTAAACTAACCGTCTTGTGTCACTAGCCATTCCATTTTCAAACACAAACACACATAAAATATTTATTTCGATAAGTTGACAAGGCGCGGGAGTCACTATCGAGCGTTGATATGGCACTAGCTTGTTATTGGACGGATGGTGTCACGTGTATCATAACTGTTTGTCATATCAAGTTCCAGTTTGACCACAGTTCATTCGACGCGAGACTAGAACACTGATAAAAAGAATATATTGAACTAGCTGACGTCACGCGGTTTTACCCACGTAGTTCCCGTTTCCGTGGGAATACGGGAATAAAATATAGCCTATGAGCCTATGATGTTCACCGCAAAGAGTGTAGCTTCCCAACAGTGAAAGAATTTTTCTAATCGGTCCAGTAGTTCCGAAGCCTATTCGTTACAAACAAAAAAAAAAAAAAAGAACAAATCTTCCTCTTTATAATCCTTTCCTCTTTATAATATTAGTATAGATATGCGTGCGCTTGTGTGTAGGATTTTTTTAAATCTGCTTTCAATCAGGCAGGCAGCAGTCAAGCATACGGTTCACCTATTCGAAAGTGGGTTGCTTGCATCACCAAAATTGTTGACATGGTCAGGAACAGTGTGTGGCTGCCTTATAATTTTCCACGCCGCCGCCGCTCTTATGATCTTCACTGATCAAGGATTGGGAATATTCATATTCCTAAACTAGATGTCAATGTGTAAAAAATACATTAGGTTTCCCAAGCACACGTGTCTAAAGTCCATTGTCCAACATTTATAATAGTTCTCTCTGGGGTGAGGTAAGGTACCCCGAAATAAAGTTTAAAGAAATTCTAGACAAATACCTCTTCGTGAAAGGTAGGCTTTCTAAGTGAGCGTCTATAGCGTCAGTGACGCCGCGACATACCTATACAAATGTAAGAAATTCTAGTTTCAGTGACGTCACAGTGACGCTGTGACGTCGTTGTCAGACTAGAATTTCATAAATTTGTACATGTCGCGGCGCCACTGACACTATAGACACAGTATAAATATTATGTTGTATACAGTGCTATAGACGCTCGCTTCGAAAGTCCACCTTTAGTGGGAAAATGCCTGTCAAAATGTAGAGCATTAAATAGCTTTATTGACTGTAATTTATCGAATTTACCACGATGAGTGTTCTGAGAGCTCTTCAAGTTAATTCAGTACCAAAAATACCGCTAATACCTAGTCTCTTCCAGGGAGAGAATATTCGCCAGAAGTTAGCTATTCGAAATAGCGATTCACTGTCATACCACTGCCGCTTAGAACGCTTCACCAGCGCACGAGTTCTCCTCTTACAGCTTTTCCTATGCTGGTTTCGGCAAGTGATCATTTAGGCCTTAAACTTTAGGTACGCTGTCATAGTTTTTTGGACTCTCAGAGTTGTCTGATGGCGCTAGTAAATATAGCAACAGTTGAGGGTTAGGCGACATGTCGCCCGCACGAAATCTTGCCTGCGGGCGAGTTGTACCCTTCGTTCAGATGTTTGGGCTACACTTGCCCGAATATATTTTTCGACTGGGCCTGTTGTACTCAGGAAAAAGTACTAAGTAGTAGTGAAGTCGCCCACTGATGTAGATTCGTATATCCATCGGTTGCTAGATGACACAGAAAACTTTCTTCCCTTTTAGCTGCATAATTCATCAGAAAATGAACTAATTTGTGCTAGGAACATTTAAAAAAATCGGCCAAGTGCGAGTTGGACTCGCCCATGAAGGGTTTCGTAGCAGCAAGTAACATAATATAAAAGTTCTTATAGTTCGTTGTAGCTTTGATTGATGTTTTAACACGTTCCCAGTGGTAGTGATTTTTCTAACCGAAAATTGCGGTTTACGGCGTATTAAAAAAAAACTACCAGCTCTATCTCGTTCGAAATAATTTTTGCTGGTTGTTTTTATGGCAATGTACATCATATATTCTTTTTAGATTTATCAGTCTCTTAGTTTAGGAGTTAGAGGGGGGGGGGGACACACATTTTTCCACTTTGGAAGTGTCTCTTGCGCAAACTATTCACTTTAGAAAAAAATGATGTTAGAAACCTCAATAGCATTTTTAAAGACCTATCTATAGATACCCCACACGTATGGGTTTGACGAAAAAAAAAATTTTGAGTTTCAGTTCTGAGTATGGGGACCCCCAAAATTTATTGCTTTTTTTCTAGTTTTATATAAGAATATTAATGCGGTTCACAGAATACATCTACTTACCAAGTTTCAATAGCATAGGCCTTATAGTTCCGGAGAAAAGTGGCTGTGACACACGGACGGACAGACAGACAGACAGACATGACGAATCTATAAGGGTTCCGTTTTTGCCATTTGGCTACGAAACCCTAAAAATGGTTGAGAAGTGTGACTTACGCTCAACAAACACACACACACACACACAATCACACGCACGCACGCACACACAAGTAAATTTGACCATCTGGAAATAGAGACTTACTACGTTCGCTGGGTAAATTAGAGTAAGTTTGCCGACCTCCGACTAAGACGGCACGTGTCTTGAATGTAAAAGTAGTGGATTCGAGCAAAAGTTCCTAATATATAAAGTTGTCCAAGTAGCATTAGTGTTGACCGAAATTGATTTTGACGGAACGTTATCACTACATAGAGATATTGCTTGTTTTGTAGGAAACGAGTAACATCCTTGTTAAAACAACAATTTTAGTGGTGTCAGTGTTAAAAACTAAGCGCTAAAGTCGATTTCTATTTATCATTTTCCCGATAAGTATATGGGATCGACAGTCCTTAACAGACCACACCTTCACTAAACAATATTATTAATGAACGCTGATAGTAATGTCGTTTTTGAAAGTGTAAAAATTATCAACATTCATTTTCATTTGATTCACTTAAAAAAACTCTCAATCTTTAGATTGCCCCATGGCTTTTCATTGGGCAATCGGAGTCATTTTAACATTATTTTGTAAGTCAATCAAGCGATCAATCATATCAACCTACCACAGTCCTCTGCTGGATGAAGGTAACTCTCAATTTTCGGCTTAACTAACGGTCCAATGCCACCCAGATCCAGTCCCGCCTTGTGACCTATTCTTGATCGTCAGTCAATCTGGCTGGAAGACGTTCCGTCCCACCTTACCATATCCTAGTTGCAGTTTTTGCTTCCAAACTTGTCGCACCCCTTAACGTGCTGCACACTGCATAAATTGAATAGCACAAACTACTTATACTCACTGTTAAACCTAGTGTGGTACAGGAAAAGTTACGAGTACCACAAGATTCAAAGCATTTATTATCAATCACTACTTTAGCCTAAATAGCCGTCTAAAAAGTCTGTTCAAATACCTATTACATGTTCCTACAAAATTTAATATAGCATAACGAAGTACCGTGCAAATTACGAATTCAAAGCAGGCGTCAACCATGTCTCCTACACGGCCGTCAGTCGATTTCATTTCCCAAATAAAATTGTCTTGCGCTCCCTATCACTGAAAGGAAAATAAGTTGTCAGTTTAATTATACTATTGGACCTAGTCCTAATATATAAAATAGTTTTAACGTATACATTGGGATAACAAAAATGTGTGCTAGCAATTTTTGAACTTGCAACCCGCCGACAGTCTTAGTTTTTTAGGGTTTCGTAGCTAAGTGGCAAAAACGGAACCCTTATAGATTCGTCATGTCTGTCTGTCTGTCCGTCCGTGTGTCACAGCCACTTTTCTCCGAAACTATACGGCCTATGCTTTTGAAACTTGGTAACTAGATGTATTCTGTGAACCGCATTATTTTGGGGGTCCCCATACTCAGAACTGAAACTCGAATTTTTTTTTTCATCAAACCCATACGTGTGGGTATCTATAGATAGGTCTTCCAAAATGCTGTTGAGGTTTAAGACATCATTTTTTTCTAAAGTGAATAGTTTGCGCAAGAGGGACTTCCAAAGTGGAAAAACGAGTGTCCCCCCCCCTCTAACTTCTAAACTAAGAGTATGATATATCTAAAAAAATATATGATGTACATTGCTATAAAAACTACCAACGAAAATTGGTTTGAACGAGATAGAGCTGAAAAGTTTTTTTAATACGTCATAAACCGCAATTTTCGGTTAGAAAAATCACTACCACTGCGAACGTGTTAAAACATCAATCAAAGTTACAACGAACTATAAGAACTTTTATATTATGTTACTTGCTGCTACGAAACCCTTCATGGGCGAGTCCAACTCGCACTTGGCCGGTTTTTCGTTCTTCATTTAGTTATCCGATCTGCATTATATTTTGTCGACCCTAGTGGGAATAGTGGACATAAATTTTAACATTACACTTTTACCCACTGCTCAAAAAGTGGAATTATCCATCGTTTTTCAAGTATATCGCTAAACTAGGGGTGGATAAAATGCGATTGCCTATGCTGAAGGTGGTTTATTATCGGGTCCGAAACCAATTTTTATTATATAATTGGAACACAAAGATAGAATGAAGGCATTATAATATGCCTCTGCTTATGTAAAATTACTAGCACAACGATTTTCTTGGTTGGCAACAGTAATAGAATTCAGCGGGTCGATGTTAATGGTACACGCTCAGAGGGATCTTTAGTTACTATGGGCGTCCCGCAGGGTTCAATACTCGGACCATTTTTATTCCTTATATATTTTAATGACCTACCCTTTTACGTGGGGGACAACAACAGGATTGTTTTGTTTGCAGATGACACTTCTTTGATTTTCAAAGTTAAAAGACAAATAGATAACTATGACGATGTCAACAACGCAATCTTGAAAGTGGTTCATTGGTTTAACACTAACAATCTTAAACTAAATGATAATAAAACTAAATGTATTAAATTTACCTTGCCAAATGTTGCACAGTCAGAAACCAATGTTCAACTTAATGGTCGAGAGTTGGAACTTGTGGAACAAACCACATTCCTAGGGTTAACGGTTGATGCTGGTTTACAATGGGGTCCACATATTGTAAAACTAGCTAGTAGATTAAGTTCAGCAGCATTTGCTGTACAAAAAATAAGGCACTTGACTGATGTAGATACGGCTAGAATAGTTTATTTCAGTTACTTTCACAGTATAATGTCTTATGGTATTCTACTGTGGGGCAATGCTGCAGGTACCTATAAATAAAATTTTTATTTTACAAAAGCGGGCCATAAGAGCTATATATAGACTAGGTCCAAGGGTCTCTCTGCGCGAAAAATTCAAAGAGGTTAATATTCTTACTGTAGCATCACAATATATTTTTGAAAACCTTATGTATGTACAAAGAAATCTACATAGTTTCGCTAAGTTAAGTGATAGACACAATGTCAACACTAGAAATAAAAATAACCTTGCTGTTTTTCATAGCAGATTGCACAAAACCAGCAATTCTTTCATGGGTAACTGTATACGCTTTTACAACAGGCTTCCAGACGAAATTAAAAGTATGTCCCTTAATAAGTTTAAAAGATCTGTTAAAAGTAAATTGAACTGCAGGGGCTACTATACAATCAATGATTATTTGTTGGATAAGGAAGCCTGGAAATGACCTGCTCTGCTGGATTCTCAAAAAAAATGTTAAAATGCCTAGTTTTTAGATTCTTTAAAATTGTAAATAGAGCAAAAAAAAGAACAACCCGCTGAGTTTCTTGCCAGTTCTTCTCAGGTGGGTCGCGTTGTGAACTGGTGGTAGAGTTTTTGTTTTGTATTCTGGACGTTTTGCAAGCGCATCTGTATAATGCCTATGTGAAATAAATATATTTTTGATTTTTGATTGATTTTTGTCTACAATGTCTTGAAGAAAATTACAGTGACAGTCGTTAAGCCAAGTTGAAGGCCTTACGGGCAGCTTGAAAAATTTCAACTGTGGGTCGTCACAACCTGCGCCCGGGTCGGCATCGCGTGTGTAGCGCCTCTGGTGTTGCAAACGTCTATAGGCTACGGTTACCAACCTTCCGGTGGGCCGTAAGCTTGTCTGCCACCTAAGTAGTATAAAAAAAAATTGTCTCTGATTGATGTAAATGAAAAAGTTAAAATAAAAACAGGATTTTAATTATTCAATTTTAAGATTCATTTTGAGATCGCTGATAATTTCACTTTTGTTTCAAAAGGGGTCTTAGAAGGTTCTTAGAGGGTTGGCAGCGCGAGTGTAGCGCATCTAGTGTTGCAAACGTTCATAGACTACGGTGACCACAGTCATCACATTAAGTGAACCGTAAGCTTGTCTGCCACCTCAGTGGTATAAAAAAAAAACTTGTGAAGCAGTTGATCCCGGCAGCCAGAAAAAGGGGATGTCGTTAAGCCGTGTTTGAAGGCTTTATGAGCAACTTGAAAACTTTCAACAGCAGCCACAACCTGCGCCTGTACCTACGTATCATAACGTCAATAGGCTCTGTTTAAAGGGATGGGGGGGGGGGTTCTATACAACATGCGTTATTTTTTCTCCATGTGCGAATCCGGCGTTTTTTGGCAAAACAACATTATTTCTTAGATCAGTCAGTAGAACTATAAACGACTTTCCTCATTAACAAACTTTGTACCTACCTCGGTAGATAATTTTGACTCGTGTACCACCACACTCGCTTGCTACGCTCTCTTTCGCTCAGTAATGATAATAAATCAACCTCACGTTATCCGTGAGTTCTATTTTATCTGAAAGCCTAAATTTCATTCTGTTTTCTTAGCTATATTTTCAAAAAAACTATTTTCGGATTTTCGGAAAAAGTATCGTTTAAAAATTGCTCTTGAATGTGGTAAAAAATTTGATGTTATAAGGAAAGTTACTTCAAGCTTCTAATTCTTCAACAAGTTGCAATGGAACAAAAACCGGCCAAGTGCGCGCAGGCGCATGGAGTGTTCCGCACCAAAACATATCAGAAAAATGACGTTTGTTGTATGGAAGCCTCTCTTAATCCCGCTTTTTTCAGATTTTAGTATTTGTTATTATATCGGCAACAGATATACTTGCATCATCTGCAAAACTTTCAGCGCTTTAGCTATCACGGTTTCTGATATACAGCCTCGTGATAAACAGACATACAGATAGAAAGCTCATGAATAGGGTCCCGTTTTTAACCTTTGGGTACGGAACCCGAAAAACGCGTTCATAAATCGTGATAATCCTATGATGACAGAGAAAAGAAAAATGTCATAACTTAGTTCAGTTGGCAGATTTCCCCTGGGCGAGGCCGCAGTGGCGGCCGTGGGTCTGTTGGAAGTTCTGGGACATCCTTCCGAGGGCTTCCCTGGGGCTCCCAACCACAGGCTGTTGGGCGTGACGTGAGGTTTTTTAGTCGGTAGGAGTCCGGCATAGCATCCATGAGGATTTTCCCTCACGTTAAACAACAAAAAAAAGAAAGTTGGCAGATTTTGTTTGAATTATCTTTGCCCGTCATTATCTGTTAAATATTCATAATGATTTTAAACTAACATGGTCATTACTATACACTATAGAACTGTTAACGGGATATTTACCATGTACTGTTTTGTCGAGTTTCCGATATTTCGGCGCTGTTACAAGCGCCATGATCACGGATGAACTGAAGTGCAGCGAGCTAGATGTTTGCAGGTAGACCGTAGCGATCTACCCTCCTCCGGACACGTTTATTATGCACATTAACACCACTGTCATCGTTTACCGTATCGTCCCGCACTCGATCACGATCCCGACACAATACTCACTGTGTCACTACGCGATGATTTTTCAGCTGGTTTTTGTTTAGTAGTGAAATGACCAATCACTGGATGCCAGGCACTCGACAGTTGAAACCCATCTTCCCTGTTGAAGGTTTTATACTTTTTTATTTCTATAGCCTCTTCAACCAATCTGGGTATGTAGTGGCGTTCTGTCGAGAGTATCTGAGGGTTGTGCAACTCAATCCAGTGATTGGTACCTGCTTCTAAAAGGTGTCGAGCTATTGCAGATTTTTGTGTGTCATTTTTTTTGACCGCTCTGATATGCTCCTTTATTCGGCACGAGATACTTCTCTTGGTTTGGCCTATATAAGAGCTGCCACAACTGCAGTCCACTTTGTAGACACCAGGAACTTCTAAGGGAAACCTATCCTTGGGCGTACGTAAGCATTGAGCTATTCTCCTGAAAGGAGTGAACACAGTTTTCACTGAAAACCGCTTAAGTGTGTTAGCGACCCTGTCTGTCACTTCCTTCATGTACGGTAAGTACGCAGGCTGTCTCTCTACCTTATAGTCCAGGCGCCTAGGTGTTCTCGAGTGTCCAGTGATTCGCCCCTTGTAACCGTTCCTCTGTAGCACGCCCCTTAGATGTCTCATCTCTTTATCTAAGTTTTCCTTATCACATAATCTGTATGCGCGGTCTGTAAGACAGTGACGTAACTACAGAGTTCAGCTGGCGTGGATGGTGATACGAGTCGGCATGCAGATATCTGTCAGTGTGGGTAGGCTTCCTGTATACGGAGTGGCTAATAGAACCATCTTCTCTTACTCTCATCTGTACGTCAAGAAATGCGATCGTCCTATCCCGTTCTAATTCGTATGTGAATTGAATTTTGCTGTGAATACCATTAAGGAACGCCATATAGTCCTGTACAATACTCTCGTCACCCTCGAGCACACCGAAAATATCGTCCACGTATCTCTTCCAAAGCCTGATACTACTAGGAGCGGTGGCGATAGCTATGGTTTCAAAATGCTCCATCCAGAGGTTAGCAACAACCGGAGCCACCGGACTGCCCATCGCCACGTTTTTTTTTTTTTTTTTTTTTTTTTTTTTTTTTTTTTTTTTATTAGGTCCGTAACAGGACAAAACAGCAAACTTACAACAACATAGTAATATAAAAACCTTGACCAGCTGTAAGCCCTAAAAACAATGGACACTGCATGCTTATAAAACTCTCTTATAACTAATACTTATATACTTAATAGAAAATTTTAATTCATTTGTACACGCGTTCTTGTGGAATGCAACCTAGGCTCTAACCTACTGCTTTGTATTATTATATTTTTTATTGGTTGTAATCTGTAACGTGTGATAAATAAATAAAATAAAAATAAAAAATAAAAAATAACTAAATAGTTCACAAAGACAGAATCAGCAGTTAAAACCTAAGCGTTTGATTCTACTGACCGTCGCGTCGAAGATGTCGAACTCATGGCAGACGTCATTGTACGTACGGAACAAACGATTCGACGGTGCATTGTGACCATAGTTTGTACGAGCGTTAGGTACGACAAGTGTTTTGCGATTGCACAGACGACTACCACTTCTAGGCACAGACAGACCCACCTGTTCCAAAATGTCTGGGTTGTCAATATTTCCGTTGATGATTTTAAAGAGGTATAGCAAGTCGATATTTCTACGCCTCAGCCAGAGTGGGAAAGATTTGTAATATTCTAACCTAGAATCGTAGGTCTGTAAAACCTGGCATTTGTTATTGGCGTATGTAAGATGATAGTAGAACTTTTTTTGTATTCCCTCGAGCCGGTTGATGTGGACACGATAGTAAGGGTTCCAGACGGGACTACAGTACTCCAGTAGGCTGCGTACATAGCAGTTGAATAGCATGATTGGAATCTCAGGTTGTTTGAAAGCTTTTGTGTGTCTCAAGACAAAACCGGCAAGCCTACCCCCCTTCCTAATAACATATTCATAATGGTCTCTGAAGTCTAGTCTTTGATCAAAAACAACTCCCAAGTCACGAATGTTAATAACTTCATTGGTGCCATTTATAATGTATGCTGCATCAATTGAATTTTTCTTGCGTGAAAATTTTATGCTTTGACATTTTAAGGGGTTTAGTGTCATGAAACTCCTCTGGCACCATGCGTTAATATTATCAAGGTCCTTTTGTAAGATTAAGACATCCTCTCTCGAATCAATAACCCTGTAGATTTTTAGATCATCTGCATACAATTTGTAATTAGAAGTTATTACGGAACACAAGTCATTAACATATACTAGAAAGAAGAGGGGCCCCATGTGGGAGCCCTGTGGCACGCCCGAGGGTATAACTTGCCAATCGGTTTTATAATTTCTAACACTAACAAGCTGGGAACGATTTCGAAGGTACGAATCACACCATCGAAGCAAAGAACCACATATGCCAGCATGACCCAACTTTTGAACGAGTAAGTTATGATTAACTACGTCAAAGGCTTTTGAAAAGTCGGTATATATTGCATGCACTTCTTTTTTGTGTTCTATGGCTTTAACTATGTCAGTGGCGTAGCCAAATAGGCTTGATGTTGTGGACCTTCCTGGCAGAAAGCCGTACTGGTGCGGGTCGAAAAATGATTTTAGATGAAAATAAATTACCCTTTGGACCATACCTTCAAATAACTTGCCCAATGCCGATAGTATAGAAATGGGCCTATAGTTAGCTGCATCGCTTCGGTCACCGGACTTATAAATAGGTGTGACGTGTGCAGTTTTCCATTTCGCAGGAAATATTCCGCTTTTCATGGACTTGTTATAAATAATGTACAAGGGCTCGACCAACTGCTTAGCACAAGTTCTAAGAAAAATCGGTGGAATAGTATCAGGCCCAGGTCCCTTATTTACATTTATATGTTGAAGAGATTTTAAGATTTCACTTTGAGACAAATAACAAGTGTGAAGGGTAGTGCGGCTGTCGCCCACACTATGTGTTGGAGATGTGTATGGAGAAGCACTGTATCTATATATAGACTGGAAATGTCTGGAGAATAAATCGCTAATTTGTTGTCCTCCTGCGGCAGTTTCGCCTCTAAGAAACATTTCATCAGGTATCTCATTACTATTGGATCTGTTTGACTTTACATATTTCCAAAAATACTTAGTACTGTTTCTAATGTAGGTTGGAGCATCAGATTTAAATTTGGATAAACATTCATCTATAAGTTTGTCACAGCGAGAGCGTATAATTTTAAATGTTAGATAGTCTCTAGGGTTACCGTACTTTTTATGACGACGATGGTATCGATTTTTTTCCCTTAGCGCTCGAATAAGGGACCGACTGAACCAACACGGATAGTTGGTTGGATTTTTAACCTTAGTTGGAGTATGTCTGACTATAATGGGAGTAATAAGGTCATAAAAAATATCAACGCTTTCGTCAACCGTAAGGGAGTTGCTCATATGCTTACTCCAAGTGATCGCAGCCAGATCCTCAACCATGCCTTCATAATCCGCACTGGAAAAATTTAAAAAAGGTGTTCTATGATGTTTGATATGTTTCTGAGGGTGATTTTTGATGACCACCGAAACTATAAGAGCCGGGTGATATTGCTCATCTAGCTTGACAAGGGGAGAATTACATTCGGCAATGGAAGATATTATGCTGGGTGTACTAGTAATCACTAGATCCAAAAAACGGCCGTTAATGTTTGGAATCGGATTTACTTGATGCAAACCATTATAAGAGAGAAAATCAACAAGAATCCCCTCCAGTTTCGACTTTGGTCTACAAGAAAGTGTAACGTTGGTACCGGTGCCGGTGTGGTCCACAGGCTGCCACTTCATGTGAGTAAGATTGAAGTCGCCTATAATCAAGATGTCAGAATGCTGAGGCATTTTACCGTGAATTATTTGGCTAAGGTCGTTAGTGATACCCTCGAGACGACTCTCAATGGCGGGTGAAGGATTGTACACCCCACATATGCAGAGATGTCTATTAACCCCGTACCTAATATCGACCCAAAGGGTCTCATCCTCCGACTCCCACTGGAGCTTTCGGGTAGGCTCATACTTCGTGTGCACGGCAATCACAACACCGCCCCCATCCGCTTTCGTGTTACAGGTTGAATGTCGATCGCGTCTGAAAACTATGTACCTGTCATCAAAGAGCTCACGATCATACACAGAATCATTAAGGTTTGATTCGGTAAGCACAATGACATCAGCATTCTGTTTCAACACATTGGTCAATAAAGTGTTAGTCTTGGTCCTGAGACCTCTCACGTTTTGGTAATAAATCTTCAAATCAAAAGAATAATGCAAACCACGGTTAGAAACAGAAACCATGAGCTAAATGGTCTAAAGCAGTAAGAAATTGTATGGTATATAAACTATTTAAGTGGAAATAAAGGTTTTAATAGAATTTAAGAATAACAAGTCCTTGACAATGAAGCTTTTTGAGGTTGCGTTTTTACGCATAAAAATTTTACCGTTTCTGACCCACACGAAGTCAAATTTCTTTTCCTTTGCAACTTTTCGGGCAGCGGCGTGTAGCTGTTTGTTCGCCAGGCTCAGGTGTTCGCAAACGTAAATTGGTTTTTTCTCCTTGTCGGCGATTCCCAAATGAGAAGAGTTCAGCTTGTCGCCTGGATGAGCTTTATTGTAGGCCTTTGTTGCAGCGATGAGTGAGTCCCGTACCCCTTGGTACGGGACTCACTCATCGCTGATCAATAATAGTTAAACTCTCTAGCCCCTTGGCTAGAGAGTTTAACTATTATTGATCGGGGTCGACCGGAGTCCTTGTTCAACTTTGCTACGCGATGGAAATTAACAAGTTCGTTATCGGGTAGACTGTATCCCACGGTGGAGGCAACCTGCTGAACCACAATCTTGAGGTTCTCTGAAGAGTGCTCAGGCACGCACTGAATTTCCAGGTTACACTCACGTGACTGCTGTTCGAATTGATTAAGCCGCGATTGAAGCTCACCCACCTCAGAGCGTAGATCACCTAGTTGAGATCGAAGTGATTTGTTCTCTTGTTGTATGTCGCTAATGGTCTTTGTATGAGCGATGAGAGCCTCTCTAAGCTGCTCGTACTTATCTGACATAAAATTTATGCTCTCAGTAAGGTCCTCGATCTTTTTGCGCGTATCCGCACTGCCTGCAGAAATATCGCGCCCGATATCGCGGTGAAGTCGACTCAGAGAGTCCTCGAGCTTCCTGTCAAAATTCTCTATGAAGTCTGCTATATTAGTAATTGCGGAGCCGTCCACAACTGAAGTAACCCTCGCATTAGGAGTGCGCTGGCTGGACTGGCTCGCTCTGTTCTTGTCTCCCGGTTTACAGTCAATACACTTCCAGCCCGCTTTGTGTGCTTTAGACTCTTTTGCAAAGTTTTCAGCCTGAATGCCCAGGCACTGGTAATGGAAACTTGCGTTACACTTCGAGCAGGACTTATTTTCTAGGGTACATGGTAAATATCCCGTTAGTGTAATATTTATAATATTTGTTTATCAGTTTATGCACACACATTATAATATATTACGGAAAGATATATTTAGGAGATAAGAATGCAATGTCACTGCTTATTTCCATCAGATATAATTTCATCCAACAGGCCGATAAGTCGAGAACATGTAATAAAATAAATGAAAAATAAGGAAATCTTACCGACTGAGATACAATTAAATCAAATTTCTGTTTAAACAATCTTGTACTTCACAATTTGTGAATGGATGGCGGCTTGAACTCTTAGCCAACTCATTCGGTTTCCTGCTGGACTTGATGATGATAATAATGCTTCTATGTCACGTAAAAATAAAAATACAAAACAATTTCGAGTCAATAATAATAATATTTAATAATAAAACAGTAATAAATATAATTTGAATTAAAACAATACAAACAAGTAACAAAATTATCACAATCCAAATCTTACTAATATTATAAATGGGAAAGTTTGTGAGTGTAGATGTGAGATGTGTGGATGTTTGTTACTCTTTCACGCTCGAACGGCTGAACGGATCTGGCTGAAACAGAGTACATTATAGTTTGAACTAACACATAGGCTACTTTTTATCCCGGGAATAAGTTCCTGTGGGAAACGGGAACGGAAACAAATTTTACGCGGGCGAAGCTGCGGACATCAGCTAGGAAGTTATGTTTTTCATTTTTAAAGTTACTTTAAAACATAAGCAACAGCTTCAATAGAACCATTAGTTCCTGTCCTTTCAGAGTAAGCCTTTCCATTGTAAAAGAATTCACTTAGTGGAATACGTAAATGTACATCGAAGCCTAATGCTTGTCCTACTTTTTGACTTCCTAAAGAAGTCCAAATAGCTTGAACGAATTTTGGAACCAGGTCAACCGGCTTTCTTTCTGTCATAAATGAATATTTAGAACCTAAATCATTTACAGTTAGTACGGAAACAGGGCCTATTTTCAGTTTTTCCGCTACGTCCACAGAGATTCTGCACAAATGCGTAGCGAGTTTCTTATATCTGTGAGGCTTGAGTGTACCTAAAAACATTATCTCCAAGCTGCAGTCAAGACCAAATCTGTAAAAAAATTTTAATGAATACTTATCTGTACCATAATTATGGGTATGTAGCTTAAACTCGTGCTCGTAAATTATTATGTAGCTTGGCACAAATGCTAAAGGTTTTCTTAATTTGAATTTATTAAAAAAATATTTTCATCTGACATGACACCATCTAGCCCGAACTAAGCTATAAGCTTGTGCTATGGGATCTAGACGACTTCTTGGTTACTTAAACAACAGAGAGCTCTCTCATGAAAACTTTACTGCACTCTTCATGTAAATTAATTCATAAATGGACTTACTTTTCAAAGAAATTAATCCTTGCGTCAACATCTGCCATAAATTCTATCAACCCCCGTGACGATGCCTGCTTGCAACGATCCTTGGCAAATATTTCGAAGAATGACTTCTCAGAAGAATTTGTTGTTACTACCTGAAATGTATCAATGGGTTTTTTTTATATATTTAGCTCGCCAAATTGACGTCGCCACCAGCCTGATGGAAAGCCATGGCGCATCTAGCGATTGGGGGCCACTTCTGACAGTGGTCCTCAAGTTGGCGGCCCTATGATGTGCCTCTTCACGCTCCTCTTGAAGAACCCGGGATTGTAAGATGAGGGAAACACGTGTGCGGGCAGGTCGTTCCATATTTCTATAGTTCGACAGAGGAACGATCTTTTGAAACGCTCAGTTCTGGCGAAGATTCTCTCCACTGTGTGTGAGTGGCATCTTTGCCCGGCACGTGTTGTTCGGGATCGGAAAGGAGAGGGTGGGATCAGGTTAAAGAGCTCTTCCAAACATTCGCCGTGATACATTCGATAGAAGGCAGCCAAGAACGCTATGGTTCTTCGCTGCGCCAACGATTCGAGGCCTCCCGTCACCTCAGGACAACCAATTATTCGGATAGCACGTCTCTGCATAGCGTCAAGCGCGTCTAGTAAATACCTTGCGGAGTCATTCCAAAGGTGAAAACAGTATTCGACGCAGGGACGAAATTTGCGTCTTGTACAGTAAACATCTCTGATGTGGCGTGAAATACCGTCTCACCTTATTTAAGACTACTAGTTTCCGCGAGGCCAGCCCAATACAACTCTCTATGTAGTTTTTGTGATTGAGTTCACGCCGGACGTCTATACCGAGGATCTCCAGGTTGTCCTTTAGTGGAACCGTAATGCTCTGGAGAGAGGGTAGGGGTAGGAATGGGAACTTCCTAGCCGTAAACGCACACGCCTGTGTTTTTCTGGCATTGAACTCGACCAGGTTGTCTGAACCCCATTGGGCATTGTGACCCAGGTCCCGATCGAGGTCCGCCACGAGTTACCTTCTCTTCTCCTGCACATCGCCTCGCCCCTCCGCTGGACGGCCAGAATAGCTCCCATGTAGAGTACTATCATCTGCATAGCAATGAATGCACCCAAGGGCAGCATGTCATTGATATGCAGAAGAAAGAGAGTTGGGGACAATACCAATCCCTGTGGTACTCCGGCATTTATCTGCAAAAAGCAGGAAGCCTGACCATCACAGAGAACCCGTATACGTCGCCCGTGCAGGAAGCTGGCCACCCAGCGGCACAAATGAGGCGGTAGACCGTATGCCGGCAGCTTGGAAAGAAGCGACGCATGCCATACCCTATCAAAGGCTTTAGCGATATCTAGGTTAATAGCCAGAGATTCGCCGTGCCTCTCCATAGCCTCACCCCAGGTGTGTGTTATGTACGCCAGGAGGTTACCCATTCATCGTTTCGGCCTAAAGCCATATTGACGATCGTTAATGAGCGAGTGGTCCTCCAGGTTACATCGTATGTATATATTGTGTATGTTATATATCTATGCATAGTATATTCATCGGTCTGTACCCTCATATTGACGTGACAACGTCTTATAATTCGATGGAGCCGGCTGCACACACGAAAAAACATGACGTATGCGGCGATACCTCGCTCTGGGCGCTCCATTTAAGGTTGAGTTGTCATAATGCTCTTAGATTATGACTCAGGGGGTCAAAGTCGATATCTCTAACAACCCTGGCACACTCACAACGGATTTTGAGTCTACAGTGACTAACCGTGAGGTTGCATTGAACCTCGTCGAGACTGACGCGGAGTCAGTCCTTAGCATGGATGCTGAAACTGAGGGTCTCGATATCCATGCTAGAAGGAAGAGGCCGCGATCCGCAGGATCGGCCAAAAGCCTGTTCCGAAGGCCGGGAACAGTCTCGTCTAGCGAGGATGATCTACCAGCCAAGATACCGGCTACTACCGCAGGAAGGGGTAGAGTATCCGACCACGACAACCAGAAGGAGAGGGTAAGAAAATCACCCATGCATGTTCCACCACTACCCAGTGGGAAGGACAAAGATGTCCCAGAGGCTCGGGAGCTCCTCACTGCTCTGACCCGGATAACTGACGCCATGAGGGGTGCCAAGAATATCGCGGGCAAAAAGAAGGTGGTAACGGAATGCGTCGCCGGCGCTACGAAAGCGCTAGAGGAGCTTCTCTCCAGGAGTGTCTCTGAGGAGGAGGTGAAACTCAGGAGCCGGGTAGCGAGTCTGGAGGCTGAGCTCGCTGACTCCCGGGAACAAATTCGGGCCCTCCGAGAGGAAGTTAGTAGGGTGGTGGTGGGACAGAGTGCGCAGATCCCCCAGAAGACCCAGACGGCTCCTGGGGTGCAAGTCGCCCACACTGAGACTCCTGCGCTGCCTAAGCCTCCCAAACCAGCCGCCAAAGCAACGCCGAGTGTGACACAGCTGATGGCGGCGATGGAGAGGCGTCTCGCCGTATTAGAAGACCGAGCGTACCGCCCACCACTAGCACAGGGGTCCTATGCGACTGCGACTGGGGTTACTTCAGGCCCCAAGCGAAACGCTACGACAGCTGCACCCAGTGGGGCTCCCGGTCTCCAGCGGAAGGCCTCCGCCCCCAAGAAGACGGCATATGGTGGAGGTGGCAACCCCAGCTCCCCCAGCACAGTCAGCACTCCCGCTGCACCCCAGACTCTCTCTAGAGAGGGGGTCTGGGAGGTGGCGGGAGCAAAGAAGAAGGCGGCTAAGGCCGCCAAAAAGGCGGCAAAGGCCGCTAAGAAGGTAGCTAAAGAGGCTGCCAAAGCGGCAAAGGCCGCCGCGGCAAAGGCGCCAAAGAGGCTCCGCGCTCCTCGCTCCACTGCCGTCGTCATCACGGTGACGACAGAGGGCAAGGCGAAGGGCGTGGGATACGCCGAGGTCCTGAGGCAGGCGAAAGCCTCAGTCGACCTCAAGGCCCTCGAGATTGAGGGAGGTATCCGGTGCAAGGTGACGCGCACCGGAGCCCGCCTCCTCGAGGTCTCTGGCGCCACCAGCGGCCCCAAAGCTGATGCCCTAGCGGCAAAGCTGAGGGCGTCGCTGGACACGGGTGATGTCCGCGTCACCAGACCCAACAAATACGCGAGTCTGCGCATTTCGGGTCTGGATGACGCGGCCACGACGGAGGAGATAATCTCCGCCGTCGTGGAGGCGAGCGGCTGCCCTCGTGATCAGGTGAGGTCAGGCGAAATACGCTTTGGCCCCACCGGTCACGGGTCGGCAGTCGTGAGCTGCCCCGTCGCGGCGGCTCAAAAAGTCGCGGACAGACGAAGCCTCCTTATTGGGGGTTTCCTGAGGGCGCAGGTGCATCTCCTGCAGCCCCGCGAAGCCAGGTGCTTTAGGTGCCTGGTCGTGGGGCATGTGGGGGTGCAGTGTGCGGCGGAAGTTACCGTGGGCGACCGGTGCTTCCGCTGTAGTCAGCCCGGTCACAAGGCCCTTGCCTGTGACGCTCCGCCACGCTGTTACAAATGCGTGGCGGAGGGCAAGAAGGCCGACCACCGGGCGGGCAGCAAGGCCTGCGCTGCCTCAAAGCCGAAGCACCGTCCGTCCGCACGGGGGGGTGAGGGTGTGAGTGCACGTTCGCGGCAAGGTGCGGAGATGGACGTCCATTAATGGACACCCATATACGCATCCTGCAGGTGAACCTGAACCACTGTTCTGGTGCTCAGGACCTTCTGTACCAGAGCATCAGGCAGTGGTCCATCAACATTGCTGTTGTCGCAGAGCCGTACTGGGTTCACCCGGGAAGCCCGGTGGATCTGGACGGCCTGGCGACTGTCTTTGGGGGGACCGGCGCGGACGACTCGCGCCTAGCGCTTATCGCTAGGGGCCCGGGTTGCGTCGCGGCGGAATATGAGGGTATGGCTGTCGTGGCCGTTTACATCTCGCCAAACCTCGACCAGCATCAATTTGAGCTATGGCTCCCTGAGCTGGACGTCGTTCTCGCTGCATGCCGTCCTCGCCCTGTCTTGGTCCTGGGAGACTTCAATGCCTGGTCGCAGGCTTGGGGCTCCCGGGAAACCAGGGACAGGGGGAGGATACTTCAGGACTGGGTCACTACACGTGGCTTAGTCATCCTGAACCGGGGGAATGTCGCAACCTGGACGCGGCGGGGGCTCAGCTCGGTCATAGACGTTTCGTTTGCGACCCCTGAGCTCGCCCGCCGTGTCCAGGGATGGCGTGTGGTGGAGGAGGAGGAGACGTCGTCAGATCACCGATATATCCGGTTCGACGTCTCCCCTCCACCTAACCTGCCGCCAACAATCGCGAATCCCCCGGAACCGCGTTGGGCACTACATCGCCTTGATCGGGAGGCTCTCCTGGAGGCGGCCATCGTGCAGGCCTGGATTCCGACAGCGGACAGGTCTGCCGATGTTGATGCCGAGGTGGAGTGGTTCGGGAGAGCCATGTCGCACATCTGCGACGCGGCGATGCCTAGGGCTAGGCCTAGACCGGCGAGAAAACAGGTGTACTGGTGGACGCCGGAAATCGCGCAGTTGCGCGCGGAGTGCGTTACCGCGCGCCGCCGGTACACCAGGTTCCGCCGGAGGCGTCGCCGCCAAGACGATGCGGCAGCCCGAGAGACGGAGCTCCACGATGGGTACAAGGAGGCCAAGAGGGCCCTCCAGACGGCCATCAAGCGGTCCAAAAAGTTGGGCCGCGAGGAGCTTATGGAGACTCTGGAGCGGAACCCGTGGGGGCGCCCGTACCTTATGGTAAGGAGCAAATTACGCCCTAAGGCGCCCCCCCTGACCCAGAGTCTCCAGCCGGAGCGGCTGGAGAGGGTCCTGGACTCCTTGTTCCCGACGAGAGCGGAGGAACACATTTCTCCGCGCATGGCTCCGTCTCAGGCACCCAACGCGGAAGGCAGCGAGAACGACGTGCCCGTAGTCACAGAGGGTGAGTTAGGGGCGGCTGTACTGCGGCTTAAGTCCCGCAGAAACACCGCCCCTGGACCCGACGGCATTCCAGGCCGAGCATGGGTCCTGGCTCTCGAGGAGCTTGGGCCTCGACTTATAGGTCTTTTTAGCGCATGCCTCGAAAAAGGCCAGTTTCCCAAGGTCTGGAAGACAGGGAAACTGGTTTTGATCCGAAAGGCGGGGCGGCCGGCAAACTCCCCATCAGGGTACCGGCCGATCGTGTTGCTTGACGAGGTGTGCAAGCTCTTTGAGCGTATTATTGCACAACGCCTCGTCGGGCATCTCACACGCGTGGGGCCTGATCTGGCGGATAGCCAGTTTGGCTTCCGTCAGGGACGCTCCACCGTGGACGCGATCATGCGCATTAAAGGCCTGACAGAGGAAGCAGTCTCGCGGGGTGAGGTGGTGGTGGCGGTGTCTCTTGACATCGCCAACGCCTTCAACACCTTGCCCTGGGGCTGCGTTAGGGAGGCACTTATCTACCATGGAGTGCCACCCTACCTCCGTCGAATTGTCGGGGCCTATCTCTCCGAGAGGGCCATAACTTACCCGAGCTGGCTAGGGCCGGGTCGGCGAGATGTGTCGTGCGGTGTTCCACAGGGATCGGTATTAGGGCCGCTCCTGTGGAACATCGGTTACGACTGGGTGCTGCGTGGTCCGTTGCTCCGAGGGGTCGGCGTAACTTGTTACGCTGACGACACCCTCGTTACGGCGCGGGGAGCAACGCACCGTGATGCAGCACTAAAGGCCACGGCAGGGGTTGCTCAAGTCGTGGGTCGAATTCGGCGGCTGGGTCTCGAGGTCGCCCTTGACAAATCCGAGGCTCTGTGCTTCCACGGACCTCGGAAGGGGCCACCTGCGGGATCCAGCCTGTGGGTAGGGGGCGTCAGCATCGGCATCGAGCCCTCGATGAAGTATCTGGGGCTCGTACTCGATGGCCGGTGGAACTTCGGACATCACTTCCGAAGTTTGGTCCCAAAACTGAGGGGGGCATCAGCCGCATTAGCGCGGCTGATGCCCAACATCAGGGGACCCAACGCTCCCTACAGGAGACTATACCTGGGGATCGTGCGAAGTATGGCCCTATACGGGGCCCCCGTATGGGCGGAGACCCTGTCGGCCAGTAATGTGGCCAGACTGCTGAGTCCGCAGAGGACGATGGCCATCAGGGTGATAAGGGGATACCGCACGATCTCCGGTGAGGCGGCATGTCTCCTAGCCGGGACCCCTCCATGGGACCTGGAAGCGAGAGTCCTTGTGTCACTGTTTAGATGGCGCAAGGAGGCACTGGATCGGGGCCAAATGCCTGCGCCTCGAGAAATCGAGGCCCAGCGGACCCTGCTCCACCAGGAAACCGTGGAGACATGGAAGGTGCGACTTGAGCAACCAAAGGGGGGATTCGCCACAATCGCGGCCGTCAGACCGGTCATGGACGAGTGGCTGGAGAGGAGACACGGTGCTCTCTCCTACCGGCTGTCACAGATACTAACCGGGCACGGTAGCTTCGGTAGGTATCTGTGGCGAAGACACCGGGAAACCACGGCCGAGTGTCAGCACTGCGAGGACCGCAGCGATGACACAGCGCTCCATACGCTGGTGGAGTGCACTGCGTGGGCGCAACACCGCCAGGTCCTCGTAGTGGGTCTGGACGTGGACACTCTCTCGCTCGAGACCATGGTGCGAGCCATGCTCTCCAGCGGGAGTAAGTGGGACTGCGCAGCCTCTTTCTGCGAGCAGGTCATGCTCGTGAAAGAGGCGGCGGGGCGGGTACGGGAGAGAACTCTTCCCCCCGAGTTCCGCAGTCGGCGGCCTGGACGCCGCCGACGTGTCTTCGCCGAGGACTATCGGCCTCCATGACCGGGGGTCTGAGGACGGTGAGAGAGTCGCTCACCGTCCTTACAGAAGCAGGCCCATGACGGCAGCGTGACGTGAGGAACTCACGCACGACCCCCCTTAGAAGCGGGATCACACCCGAAACCCACCCCCAAAGACGCGGATTAGCACCAGAACCACCCCCTGGGCGAGGCTGCAGAGGCGGCTGTAGGTCTGTTGGGAGTCCTGGGACATCCTTCCGAGGGCTTACCCGGGGCTCACAACCATAGGCTGTTGGGCGTTGCGTGAGGTTGTTTTAGTCGGTAGGAGTCCGGCATAACATCCATGAGGATTTTTCCCTCACGTAAAAAAAAAAAAAAAAAAAAAAAAAAAAAAAAAAAAAAAAGGGGGTCAAGGTCAAAGTGCATTTCTAACAAAAACTTGTAATCGTGTTAATAGTCAGAGATAGCCTTAATGGCAAAATTCCTTGACCAGCTCAAAATCCATATTGTTTCCCTAAAATTTATCTTGAATTATTATTATGGATTGCAATATAGATGAGCTCTCTTGTTAGAGGTGACGGTCACTAAGTCTCTCATGAACTTTCATGTTGTACGACATTACATTTGGGGCAATCACTTGCCTTTGAGGCAGCAGATGAAATCAATACGGCTATCCAAAATACTTAGGTGCTTTATTGTTGTGACTGTGAGAGTCGTCAAGTTCATATAAAAATATTTTTTATTTGAGTTCTGGCTTCAGAACCTTTTTTGGTTCTTGGATGTTACAAGCCTCATGCTTCACAGTAACGAAATATGAAATGTTACTATTTTTAAATGCTCGTTCTCAATTTGTGATAGGCATGAATACCTGCATAATTTTTTATAACTAGTTTTGCTAAATAGGTAGTCCATGTCCTAGCCCTAGTCCAACTCTTCACAAAATTTCATCAAAATCAGTTAAGTGGTTTTGACGTGAAAGTGTAACAGACTGAGTTATATTCGCGTAGGGATAATATCTGAGAAAAAGATCACCTGCAATTTGTTGAAAGCCGCTGCAGCAACCTCACCGGTATCAATATGTACAGCCACCAATGAAACGCCATCCAGTGCAGTGTCTGCACATAGCTCCAGCAATTCTTCAGCAGCTAACTCATCTTTGTCTACCTCCGTGCCGATAGCAACATTCTCGTCTTTACAGAAACTTTCTTTTATTACCTTAAATATGAAAATACTCAGTAGTAATTTAATAAATTTAACAGAAAAAAGACCTGCAGTGTAATAAATTCAGTCTGTATTTAAATTGATAATAGTAAGTTTTGAAAAGATTTTATAGAACTAATTGTTAAAAAAAATTGTTCCAATTGGCTGACGAGAAAACACGGACCTATAGAGGTGATTGCACAATTACGATAAACGGGAAATTTTGTAATGAAAATTATGTATTATTATTAGGACCTCGCTCATGAGCCTGGAACGTTCATCCGACACTCATTTGTTCGAAAAATCTGTTGACAGAATCATTTTTGGCAGACGTCTCCCTTCATAGAAAGCACGGCTGGCAGAAATCACTACTCATAGAAAGCACGGTTTGTCGAAGAATCCTTCCATAGAAAGCACGGTTAGCAGAAATCACTATTCGTAGAAAGCACGGTTCGCCGAAGTATTGGTTGATAGAATCATTGTTGCACAGAGGTCACGGTTGTTCGAAAGCACTGTAGGCAGAAACCTCTGTACATAGATAGCACGGTTCGCCGAATTAATTGTTAATAGAATCATTATTCATAGAAGCCTGGGTTCATAGAAAGCGCGGTTGGCAGAAACCTCTGTACATAGATAAAACTTCATTCCGAAAGCTTTTTTGATAGAAACCATTTTTTCCAGATACATAAACAATGATTCTATCAAACAATACTTCGGCGAACCGTGCTTTCTGCGAATAGTGATTTCTGCCAACTGTGCTTTCTATGGAAGTATTCTTCGGCAAACCGTGCTTTCTACGAGTAGTGATTTCTGCCAACCGTGCTTTCTATGAAAGGAGACGCCTGCCAAAAATGATTCGGTCAATAGATTATTCGAACAAACGAGTTTCGGATAAACGTTCCAGGCCACAATCATTTAACCCAAATCAGCTAATTATAAACATCTACCATGGGATCAAGAGAACTCATAAACTTACTTCTATATTTCTAAATACATACACAGTAAACATAAAAACACCTAACCTCCGATTACACAAATATTTGATCAGACCAGAAATCGAATCCAGGACTTAAGCGCACCAGTCGGTTCTACTACCTGTGCCACCGAGGTAGTCGAAAGCTTGTTGCTTAGTCAGTGCTTAACCACACACAAGTGAGGCTAGCTGAAGATCTCGGTAGTGCACCATTGTACCCCAGAGAAACAAAGGTTAGGAACTTCCTCAGAGCACAGATTACTAAATAGTTTGCTCAGAGCTACGCGCACCTCTTTTTTTATTGGTAGAAGACCTGCTACTGATGCATGGTCTGTACCATTTTTTTGTTAGTTTAGTTTATCTAGTTAATTAATGTATGTATCCGTGTTAGAGAAATTAGTCATTTTTACAATCTATCTATACTAATATTACAAAGAGGAAAGATTTCATTGTTTGTTTGTTTCCACGAATAGGCTCCGAAAAAGCTGAACCGATTTGAAAAATTCTTTCACTAATTGGGAAGCGACACTATCCCTGGTGAACATTGGCTATATATTTTCCCGTATTCCCACAGGTGGAGGTCCGCTAGTATAATCTATACTAATATTATAAAGAGGAAAGATTTGTTTTTTTGTTTGTAACGAATAGGCTTCGAAACTACTGGAGCGATTTGAAATATTCTTTCACTTTTGGAAAGCTACACTCTTTGCGGTGAACATAGGCTATATTTTTTCCCGTATTCCCACGGGAACGGGAACTACGCGGGTGAAACCGCGTGACGTCCGCTAGTAATAAATAAAATAAATAAGCTAGTAGCGGCCCAGACCGTGCACATCTACAAAGGTAAGAATGTACTCACTGTTAATGCACCGTGAAACGTCGCAGCTGACAAAGATATTATTTTGTATTTTCCTGAAATAAAAGATAGAAAGAAGTAGAGGACCTAAGACAAAAACTGGAATTGCTCGTTTTAAAACTGATGAATGACATGATCACATGACAGATGAAAAAAATCTCGACCGACGTCCACGTTAAAAAGAAAGTGGGGATTAAGGGGGGCTCCCATTCAGCAAACGTGATATTTGCCGTAAATTGGTACGGAACCCTTCTTGCGCGAGTCCTACTCGCCTGCTCGCACTTGGCCAGTTTTTTATTATTAGATAGATCTTAGTAAGTTTCTTTTGGTCTCGACTACGAATAACAATCCTAATTGACTTATGATTCTGAATTCTGAATTATTTTGTATTTTCAAAAAAAAAACACCCCATGGTGTCTCAAGAGGCGACTAAGAAAACACTTTGACAAAACGATCCATTGCGTAGAGAAGGAAAACTCGAAATGAAACCCGGTTGTAAGTAAAATGACAATCGTCAAGCCCAGTTGAAGTCCTTATAGGCGATGGCGGTTTGAAAAACTTTCAATTGCGGGTCGTCACGACCTGCACCTGTCCATTTCAACACGGCAATAGGCTCACCACCCATTACGTAGGGCATAAAACTATAAGGTGAAATGTGGGCTTGTACTATGCCTCTGCCTACCCCTTCGGGGATGAAGGCGTGGCTATATATAATTATGTATGTATGTAAAAGAAAACAAAAAAAAAATACATTCTCGGTAATGAATGCCGGACGTCAATAATTATGCTTGTCCTGCCATCTTCATTACATACGAGTACATATTATAATGTACTAGCTGACCCGCGCAACTTCGTTTGCGTGATAAATGAAGAACCGCTCGACCGATTTTGTGCAAACTTCACATAAACCATCTACTAAATAGTCCGAACAAAGCCTAAACATTTGGTTTTGGTAGGTAAGCCCGTTCTTGAGTTATAAAATTACAACGAAAAGTGGCATTGATTTTTATATATATAGATTAAAAAATTAAAGAAAAAAACACTAACCGTCTTCTGTCACAAACCATTCCATTTTCAAAATACAAGTGCACGGGAGTCACTGTCGAGCGTTGATATGACACTAGCTACATTACACTGTATTTACAACTATTATTGTTCTTGTAATCGTATTTAATTAAGTTAGTATTGTAAGATTGTACGTAACTCTCAGATTGAAAGACTTTAGTCTGCGACTTTTATTTAGTCTCTAGTCTCTACAATTTTTCTCTACATGTATGTACTTGTACTAATTTGGAGGGATTAATTTTGTTGACAATTAATTTGTGATTTGACACTGACAAGACAAGCTACAGTCAGTCATATTATTTTTTTTTTCTTTATTTGTTGTACGCTTCTGTTACTGCAGCTGGCAGAAATAAATTATTTTTCTTTCTTTCTTTCTTTCTTTCATTATCATTCAGAACTAGTCTAAAGTCGGATTATTAATATCAGTCAGTAAAATGACAAATGCAACTGTCACTGATACAAAAAAGGGTGACCCGCTACAATAGTCATGTCCGGCAATCAATGGACTTAGACATTTTAGACATTCTTTATTTTATTAGGTGTGAAAGTGTTTTTTTTATTGAATTTTTAATTTTATATTGTAAATATAAAATTTACGACTATAATACGACTGCCTCTGTGGCGCAGTTGGTAGTGATACCGCCTACTGCGCTGGAGGTCATGGGTTTGATTCCCACCGGAGACAAAGATTTGTGTGACCCATAAATATTATTTTGTTTCAAGAGTCTGGGTGTTTCTATCAATACATATAATAAAATCATAACAGGTCGCTGTCTGTACATGGAAGATAAATAAGAAAAAATATTATAGGGGGGCTTTACATATTAGGAATAAATTCTGATACATACACTTTTCAATGTGAAGTAACTGGTAGTAGGAGATGGCTGGACCATTGCATCACAACCAAAGCTGCATTGGCAACCATTGTTGGCGTTCATGTTAAACATGACGTCAGATGGTCAGACCATCATCCTCTCAGTTTGGAATGTAACATCTCGGGGGTTGTAAGTGGCCCGGCCGTCTCCTGTGACCATGACAAGCTAAGGTTCGAAAGATGGGGTGAGAGAAGCACCCGCCAAATTGATAAGTATGGTGAAAATTGTTATAATAGTTTGGACGCGTTTCCTGAGCCTACTATTTGTAATTGTGATGTCACAACCACTTGTAGTCATGTAATGGAATACTATAAATATATTGATAGTTATTACGGACATATAGTCAATGTATTGAGTCAAGCAGCAGTGGTGAGTTCGCGTCCATGTGGGCAGAGCCGATATAAACAGGTATCCGGTTGGAACCTCTACGTCAAAGATAGCCATGACAAAGCTAGGTTATATTATAAGTGCTGGGTGGTGGCTGGTAGGCCCGCTACAGGCGTTGAGTATGACAATATGCGTAATAGTAGGATTGACTTTAAAAACAAAATTAAGTGGTGTCAAAAAAATGAAGAAAACATTAAAATGAATTTACTAGCCTTACATAGAAAGAGTAAAAACTTTACAAAATTTTGGAGTGCTACAAAAAAGTTAAACGGAAAACAGAAGTTACCTGTTTCCGTTGAGGGCCTGCAGGAGCCAATTGATTTAGCTGAGTTGTTTGCTAAGAGATTTAACATAAAACCATTACCCGCTCGGTGTGTGTTGAATGCTGAGCCCCACTGCCATAACAATGAAATAGTTGAATTTACACGTAATGATATTATCAAGGTCATCATGAGTATGAAACGTGGTAAAACACCTGGTCATGATGGGCTTAGTATTGAGCACATACTCTGGGCGGGTGATAAAATTTACGATCATTTGTGTCGGCTATTTAATCTCTGTATCAGGGTTGCCTTTTTGCCGGAAGCCTTGATGCAAACCTTGGTTGTTCCTATAATAAAGAATAAGACAGGTGATCTTAGCTCTGCCTCAAATTACCGTCCTATATCGTTGGGAACAATTATAGGTAAAATACTGGAGCGCCTTTTGCAGCCAGAGTTGCTGAAAAACATAAAGATAGATGATGCGCAGTTTGGTTTCCGCCCCGGCCTCTCAACTGACACTGCTATTGTTAGTCTCAAGAGTGCTGTTAGCCACTATACATCACGGAACACAACAGTATATGCGTGTTTTCTAGACCTCAGCCGCGCATTTGACCTGGTTAATTATGAAACCCTGTGGGCTAAGTTATCAGCGTCCCAGGTGTCCAGCAGAGTGGTAGACTTGTTGAGGTACTGGTACGGAAACCAATCTAACGCTGTAAAATGGGGCGACACGACTTCTAGTAATTATAGACTAGAGTGCGGGGTACGTCAAGGAGGGGTGACCTCTCCGGACCTATTTAACCTGTATGTGAACGGCTTGATCGAGGAGCTGAGGAGCACCAAGGTCGGATGCCATATTGGAAATGTGTGTTTCAATAATTTGAGCTATGCAGATGACATGGTGCTCCTCTGTCCCTCGATCAAGGGTCTCAGAAGGCTGCTTTCAATCTGTGAGCATTATGCGAATGCTCACGGATTGAAGTATAACGTCTCTAAAACAGAGATAATGGTGTTTACAGCAGGTTCGGGTCCGGATAGGATACCCAATGTGTATCTGTATGGTGAGGCGATTACCGTTGTAAAGCGCTTTAAATACTTGGGACATTTGCTGACGGAACGTCTCCATGATGATGCCGATATTGAAAGGGAAAGAAGGGCTCTCGCCATCAGAAGCAACATGCTTGCTCGTCGGTTTGCCAAATGCAGTACTGATGTTAAGAACACCCTATTTAAGGCCTATTGCTTGTGCATGTACACGTGTCAGCTATGGACTGCATTTACACGGAAGGCGATTAATACGATAAGAGTTCAGTATAATGATGCATACCGGGCTCTTATGAGGTTACCGCGATGTTGCAGTGCATCAAGCATGTTTGTGGAAGCAAGGGTTCCTGACTTTTTTGCTATAATGAGGGCGAGAGTGGCTTCCTTTTGGAATAGGCTGAGACGTTCCCAAAACGAAATTCTTGTGGCAGTCTCCGAGGACATTAGGAGCCCGATATTTAGATACTGGGTTTCTGTTCATATGGACGCGAATAAAAAATAATGTCAAGTATTTAATACCTGAATTTGTATGTTAATTTTTAATTATTTATTTATTTAATATCATTTGTATTGACTAGCACCCCTATACAGTGTCATTTATTCTAATCTTTAATTACATATTGTTTATTTTTTTTTGTATTTGTATTGACTAGCACCCCTATACAGTGTGTCATTAGTATGTAAGTTAAGAATTTTTGTGAATATGGGTTCGAATTGCCTGAAATAAATCATTTTTATTCTATTATTTATTTATTTATTTATGAACGCAATAGAACCCAAAACAAGGATTTTCAGAATTTTTGTCTGTTTGTCTGTTTGTCTGTATGTCTGTATATCTGTTTGTCTGTACGGTTGTGCACGCTAATCTCAGTAACCGCTCAACCGATTGCAATGCGGTTTTTTTATTGTGTTGAGGTTTGCTCCAGTTAACATTTAGCGTTTGTTTTATGTAAATCGGTTTAGAAATAAAAGAGTTATAACACTTTTAAGAATCAGATATTTTGAAAATTTTAATTGTAGGGGTTTCTTTGAATGTTAGTGAACCTAAACTGTCGTGTTGGCTTAATCATAAAAGAGCTTAATGATTAAGACTATTTTTAAACAATTCAGTCCGCGCCGAAGGCGTGGACTGAATTGTTTTAAAATAGACTAAATCATTAAGCTCTTATATGATTAAGCAAACAGGGCAGTTTCAGACGCTGCTTGATGACTCTGATGAAGAAATACTTTTCCTTTCATACACCTTATGTGACGTAAACGAAGTTGCGGGCTCAGCTAGTGTATAATATGTATGTATTAAAAAAATAGGTATATCAGTATTAATATCCGTGGTCTGATTCCTAGCTTACTTTGGGATCAGATAGCGTTGTGTGAAATGTCCGTGAATATTTATTTAGACTAACTTTACGTCGTATGACCCCGGGCTTGCTATAGGCGGGGAAAAAGTTTCCATTATATCGGAAACCGTGCCATTCAAATTTCTTGGCAGAAAGATAGATAACAGAGGTTGTACTCCAGCTTTGGATGACATAATTGAAAGTTTCATTGTTGAAATAAAAAAGGTAGACCAACGTAACGTCAAGAAAGCATGGATATACGACAACTATTTAACATCACGTCTAAACTGGCCGTTTCTTGTGTACGATATGAGCCAAAACCTTCTCAGAAAATTGGATACAAATGTTACGAAGACGTTGAAGTCGTGGCTAGGGCTAGCTCAATCGGCCGACCCGTCGGCATTATACAGAGCCTCTAATAACTTCGGAATGACGTTTAAGAAGCCGTCGGAACTCTATAAACATCTAAGAGTTACTAAAATGCACGTCTTGGCAAAATCAAGAGACAAAATCGTCCAAACTCTTCCTAATGATAAAAATATAGCAGAACTTGAGTCACGCCTCCAATTCCACAAAAAATTCATGGTGGGTTCGCAGACTGGTCGAGCGGGGTTGGGTAGTATCCGGAGACAAACAGATAAAGACATTACAAAATCTTTTCTGGAGCAGGATGAGAGCGATGCCTATAAGGTGTACGCGATGAACCTGGAGATGCAGAATGAATGGCTTACTCAAGGCGAATTTTGTATTCACATGGCCTTGCAGTGGCGTACCTTATTGTACGACTGGTCGCCGGCTTTGCTTAGATTCTACCTGAACGCGTTTCAGTTGACCCTCCCCGACCAAAGTAATCTGGTCAGGTGGGTGGAAAGCCACAGATAAAACATGTAATGCATGTGGAGAAGCGATTGGAACTGCTAAGTACCTGCTGGTAGGTTGTAGGACGTTATTAGACCGGGGTCATTACTCACGCCGACACGATAGGGTACTTATTGGAAATCATACGTGAGGCTGTCAGTTTGGCGGTAGCGAGAGCGAAAAAGGGATTAACCACAAACAAAAGAAATGACATTGCGTTTGTAAAGGAAGGCTGTTCAAAGAAAGTACCTCAAAAGCCATACTCAATTTTGATGGCTGCCACCGATTGGACTATACTCTCAGACACGTATGAAAAACACTACAAAATCCCGGAGGATGTATGTGCCTCGTCATCCAGACCCGACATATTCCTGTTTTCGAGAATACACCGGCGTGCGGTGCTCGTGGAGCTGACGGTGCCGTGGGAGACCAACATATCGAAGGACCACGCCATGAAGACATATAAATACTTTGACTTGACCAATGAGTTAACCAAAAATGGCCATGTGGTTAAACTCTATGCCGTAGAAGTATGAGCAAGGGGAATTCCAGTTAAATCCCTGTATAATTTATTTTGAAGCGCTCGTGGCCCCGCGAACTCAGTGTTCTGTAAACGATCACTGCAGTAAGCAACTTTCACTGTGGCCGGTCCATGGATGGGTGACCATCCATGTGATCACTTTGTGACATTTATTTGAGCGTTTCCGTGCTTCGGAAGGCACGTTAAGCCGTTGGTCCCGGTTGCCAGTAAAATGGCAGTCGTTAAGCTAAGTTGAAGGCTTTATTTCAACAGCAGGCAGTCACAACCTGCGCCTGTCCATTTAAACACGGCAATACGGCTCACCACCTATTACGTGGGACAAATTATACAAAGGTGAAATGTGGGCATATGATATGCCTCTGCCTACCCCTTCGGGGATAAAGGCGTGACCATATGTATGTATGTATGTAATTTATTTAAGGACCTTGGATTGCCAAGAGCTTCAGTAAGCTCTTTACTAAAACGAGTATCCAAAGCGGCATTGATAGGATCTTACCAAATCTGGTTGGGCAGGGGGGGGGGGGGGCACATTGTTGACGGTGGAAAGTTGTAGCATTTATTTTCTATAGATGCAGTATTCAGTATGTGAAAGCAGCTTAATCGAGTTATCTTTTTTTAATCGGTTGTCAGTGGTGACATTTCTGCTGTCAGAATGACAGGATGTCATAAGGATCAGTGACGAATCGTTTTTGCATTCAATGAAAGCAGGTTTTGGATGAAATTCGAGACGATTCCACGTGAGAGAGGGGATAAAGCCCTGATACAAAGTTCCAAGGCTCTTTTTACGATCGGCTAAGGACGAGGGAAATTGATATTACTCTGAGTGGCACGCCTCAATTTTTCTTTGGACGTTGTAAGTTGCAACCTGAGGACCTGTTAAGGAATTAGTCTGAGTTTACTTATTTTTCTCAGAAAGAATAAGTTTCTGTTTCAACCTACACCCGGGATACCGGTAAGTGTCATTTCTTGTTTGCAAAGCGGTTCGAATTTCGTCGGTCGCGATGTCAGTTATTTCATTTGTCGTTTACTTGTCATAACAGGGTTTTTTACTACGGGGAAAAGCGGCCCGTCCACGGTTAGCAAAACCACACCCAAAGACACGTGGACTACACGAGCGAGGTGTTTTGAGAGGAACCAGCCGCCTCCACGTGGCATTCTCGTGCTGTGCTGCTCTCAGCTTGACTCAAGGCCAGTAATTGTCACCCAATTATAAGTGTAGTTAGCTGCTTACCCGTTTTACCTGCTCACGCGGCAGTGGTCTATTGAGTAGTATTAGTACCTAAGCCCTGACTATACTTCTGTGTACCTGTGATATTTGTGTCTATCAGTGAATAAGCTCTCTGTGTGTCTCTGTGTATCTCTGTGTATTTAATAAATATATGTGTGTACACCCTATTGGCTGTTTTCGTCAGAGCCCTGGCCTCCCTTGCGCACCCACTAGAAACTCTGTAACAAGGCGCCCTGGGAAAGAGTTCTCTGCATAGCTACCTCGCGCTAGTTGGTGAGTAACATCATTGTGTTATAAATTCTGAGGTCGCCGTTCGCCTTCTCCACCATGACCACTGGAGAGTTCCAGGCGGACTGAGACGGGGACACTACTCCCATCTCCAGCATTCGGTCCAGCTCGGCTTCCAGGGCCTTCTGCTTAAGGGGAGAGAGCGGATAATAACGCTGCTTGATCGGCTTGCTGTCACCAGTGTCAATGACATGGTGCACAAGTGAGGTCCGACCTAAAACCACCCCCCTTTAATAGTATTTCCTGCGGATATGACACGCTGGAAATACACAATAAAGAAAACAGAAAAGTACTGACTAATAAACAAAGACAACCAGCTAGGTCCTTCAAACACCAGCTGACTACGACCATTACAATACCACAGAGAGATCCTCCCATACACCTAACTAGACACTGACTCGTGTACCGGATAGGCTAAGTAACTAGAGTCTAATGCCCTTCATAGAAAACGAATGCTCCCTTTACTCACTGCCGATACCCTAACACTACCCAAGCTCTCAGGATATTGTAGAGTACTGAGAAGCGAATGAGAGAAAAACGCTCGGTGCGGTGCATAGAAGAAACTACTACGTGACAATTTAAAGTCACGTACACATATAGAAATACAAACAAAAGATTAAAATAGTCTTACATAATGATCACATAGCACTGGTTTAATAAACTAGAGAAACAGTGCTATGTAGTTACGTTAGGTATTGGAGACTGCTCCTCCTGATACTTCAGGATGTCCTTGATATGGTACTCCCCAAGATCCTTACCGTCCAGATCTGACAGCCTATATACTAAAGGGGATCGTTTAGCAGTCACCACACATTTAAGAAACTTAGGGGCTAGCTTAGAAGTAAAATTCTTGGCCTTGTTGGACAGGTAGAACGTGCGTTTGTAAACTATCTGTCCCACTTTCAGCTCTACATGCCTTTTTCTGAGGTTGTAATACTTTTCATTACGCTGGTGGGCAACGTTCAAATGTTTCCTCACCTGGTCGTAAATGCGTTGTATTTCTCTCAGCTTGACACCGAAGGCTGATGGATCGTCTACAGAGACTGAAGTAGGATGGCACGCGATATCTGTCTGCCTGTATAACACTCCATCCCCAATAAATTCCCTACCATGTACCAAAAAGTAAGGGGTGAAACGAGTTGCTTCGTTAACTGCAGTGTTTAAAGCACACTGTATCTCAACCAAGAACTGATCCCAAGACTTGTGTTGTGACTTCACATAGCATGAGATCGCTTGAACCACATTGCGAATAGCTCGTTCCGCCTGATTAGTTTGGGCATGATACCTAGGGTTATAATATATATTAGGTACATTGTATTTAGCCAACAGATCCTTAAATGGCTTACTCACAAACTGAGGGCCATTATCCATGTAAATAGTCTTGCAGACTCCGTGCACGAGAAACACACTCTTCTCTATGAACCTCGCGACTACAGCGCCTGTGGCAACCCGAACAGGGCACAACATGACGTATTTGCTAAGGTAGTCGGAGACCACGATCAGGTGTACGTTTCTATTGCTCGAAGTGGGAAAGGGACCAAGCAGATCGACAGAGATAGCTTCGAATGGCTTCGAAACCCACTTCGGGCTACCCATTAGGCCGGGACGAGACGTATTTACGGGTTTGTACTGCTTGCATGTTTCGCAATTCCCAACATATTCTTTGACGTCCTCGTACATCTTGGGCCAGTAATAATTTAGGGCTAACCTTTTATGCGTCTTCCAAACGCCACCATGGGCACTAAGTGTGTCATCGTGGTACTTAGAGAGCAGGGGCAAGCGATCCTCCTGAGGTACCACCAGCTTCCAGTCAAAGTCTGAAGTCAAAGAATATTTATTTTTAGTTAACCTATATAGAAGGTTGTCACGAATGTCATAATTTGGTGACTTCCTAGGGTTCTTCCGAACACTATTCATGGTGTGGTCATACCACGGGTCTTTAGTGGGTACTGCATCGAGGGAATCAATTTTGATACGAGACAGAGCATCAGGTACAACGTGGTCTTTACCTTTTCGATGCTCTATGTCAAAGTCGAATTGACTGAGCCTCATACTCCAACGTGCTAGACGACCCGTGGGATTTTTCAGTTTATGGAACCACAGAAGAGATGAATGATCCGTGACGACCGTACATTTTTGGCCTTCGACGTACTGTCGAAATTGTTCCAAAGCGAAAATCACGGCCAGAAGTTCTCGCTCAGTTGTGCTGTAGTTCACCTCGTTCTTGTTGAGAGAACGGCTACAGTAGGGATCAATTACAAAGTAAAAATGTAAATTGATCCCTACTGTAGCCGTTCTCTCCGATCGTTTAAGGTGGCCACCCTAAACCTACTCAAATGGTTCGCAAGTCCCAGACGCCGTCGGGGTGTTCCCCCCTGTGCCACGCTATAAACCCGGCGCCCGCACGGAGAATCCATGGAATGCTAAGAATACAGTCTCCTTAATTAATGTTTGATATTCGATAAAAAATATAATCTCGACTAACTTGTTATTGACTTAATTGTAAAACTCGATTCAACCACATCACTATTTATTTGTGACAAAAAATCCGCAACACTGAAAATGTCATTTTATTGACTCGAATTAAAAATCGTAGTTTAGTCTCAAACTTCGAGGTTACCTACGTCTAAAACGTCTTAAATATTCAGTTTATGAATAACAGACGTAATACTTGTTTGTGTCGCATTTAAATTTTATTTGGTCCGCACGTCCGTAGTCCAAGGTTATGTCCGTAGCAAGTAATATCCTCCTATACCACAAATAAAGGGAAAAATCTAGAAACTGTACCTTGGTGACAAAATCATAAAAAAATGCAGTACGTGCTTAATCAAAAACTACGAAACGACTTATACAGCCGTAACTAACTGACTAGACTTATGAGACTAGTAAATGACTCCTACAGTGTTTTACTTGGTAGTGAAGAAAATAATATATCTATACGATCATCTCACTCCGGACAAAATCAGAATTTCGGGTCATCAGTTAATAAACACTCCGTAGATGCCTTTTTTCTATCGTGTGAAAATCCTACATGGATGCTGTGCTGGACTCCTACCAACTAAAACCACACAATGCCTTACAACAGTCTAAGGGCGGGAGTCCCGGGTAAGCCCTCGGAAGGATATCCCAGGGTTCCCGGCAGACTTTGGCTACCACTGCGGCCTCCCCTAAATGGTTCGGGTGCTATCCCGCGTCGGTTGGGTTTGTTAGGGTGTTTTCCCGCTACTTGGGAAGGGGGGATAGGTGGCTGCTATCCCACTACTATGAGGAGCGAAGAGACACGCCACCGTGTTGACCTGCTTCTGTAAGGACTAGGAGCTGTTGCTTCCCTTCAGAACAGAATTCTTGGTCAGTTTAAACATTTTTTTTTTGTTTTTATCTCAATTCGTTGAATAGAACCGGAAATGTGGGCCTATAGATTTTGGACATCAATTTCAATTGATTTCCACTAGAAAGAGTTCCTGGGTCGAATAAAGCTAGATTCAACGTGAGTGATATTACCACTCTAGCTACCCTAGCAAACTGCTCAGCATTAATGGAGCATCTGTATTGCCTCAAGACATCATCTCAGACTAGTTATCATCAGCAAAGAACTGTGCACTGTGCAGTCTTGTTTTGTGAGCTGGTGATACACGCAAAAGAGAAGTCTTAAGGAAATATTACTCTTCTGTGTCACGAAATTCGCTTATAAGAGCATGAGCTATAATCTGTAAAATCTAAAGACTATTGCTAGGTATCGTCCTCGCAGAAGTTAAAAATGGCGACGTGTCCCTTTTCGTCCTTATATCCGGAGTAAAGGCGGAAGTAACCCTCAAAACAAAAAGCAGAAGTCATGAAGGCAAGGAAAACTGGTCATATAGAACCACCTTTCGATTACGATAAATACTCATAGTAAGCTCCGGTGCGGTAAAACTTGTGAGAATAACAACATAATTATATAAATAACTAGCAGATGCCCGCAGCTTCGCCCGCGTAAAATTTGTTCCCGTTCCCGCTTCCCGTAGGAACTTATTGCCGGGATAAAATGTAGCCTATGTGTTACTATACGCTATTATGTACCCCTGTACCAAATTCAGTCAGACGCGTTCAGCCGTTAAAGTGTGAAAGAGTAACAAACATCCACACATCCACACTGACAAACTTTCGCATTTAAAATATTAGTAAGAAATACCTGCCCATCAAGAGTCTCGTACAAATTTGTTAATACTTTATAGTTGCTTTCTTCAAATAAAGACTATATTTTTAACTAGCTATCGTCCCGCAGTTTCACCCGCGTAGCTACACTTCCCGTGAAAATACGGAAATAAAATATAGCCTATGTTTACCAGGAAGAGTGTAGCTTCCCAACAGTGAAAGAATTTTTCAAATCAGTCCAGTCGTTTCGGAGCCTATTCGATGCAAACAAACAATCAAATCTTTCCTCTTTATAATATTAGTATAGATTATTGACTTGCTGATGAATATTAGGTGGTACTAGCTATTATTTTCTATTTAAACGAGTATACTAATAACCAAATTTTATTGTTCTAGTTCATGAGGAAATACCCTATAAATGTAGATACCCTTGAGAGTGTCCAAATAAACAAAAAAAGACGTGTGGCACTCGGGGACTGCCGCGGTAAAGCTATTACATAGCATTTTTTACCGACTATGTAGCATTTATTTTCTATAGATGCAGTATTTAGGATGTGAAAGCAGCCTTATCGAGTTATCTTTTTTTAATCGGTTGTCAGTGGTGACATTTCTGCTGTCAGAATGACAGGATGTCATAAGTTCGGTGACGAAGCGTTTCGCATTTAAAGGAACGGGTTTTTGTTAAGATTTTTCGTGAAAGACTGGACTTTTGACCGAGACCTGCTTTGGGGTAGTTGGAGGTCCTTTGACTTTTGCTCTGAGACTGTGCCGCGAATCAGTTTTTCGCTCAAGCGCGATTATTTGTTACCTCGCGTGGCCTAACGGGCTGTGATTGGGTTGCTGCATTGCATCTTGCTACATTTTACCCAGAAAACTGGTGAGTCACTTCTTCTTTTGCAAAGCGGGTCGATTGTCGTCTGTCGCGCAGCCAAGATCTTAATTTATCGTTTCTTTCATGACAGGGTTTTTTACTACGGGGCTAGTTGCCGGATGAGATATTTGGTGCCGCACCTATAAGTTAGTGGGCTGCACGTGGTACGACAACGTGGAAGTGCGGACTACACGAGCTTCTCATGTGAGAGGTATCTGCCGTCATCACCTGGCAGTAACAACAGGCAGTCACTCTCACTCAGCTCACTCTGCAGGCCAGTAAATCCACTACTTATGTGTAGCTTAGTAGCATAAGTACCTAAGCACTGACTATACTTCTGTGTACCTGTGATATTTGTGTCTATCAGTGAATAAGCTCTCTGTGTGTCTCTGTGTATCTCTGTGTTATATAAATATATGTGTGTACACCCTACCTGACTGTTTTCGTCAGAGCCCTGGCCTACCCTTGCACGCACACTGGAATCTCTGTAGTAAGGCGCCCTGGGAAAGAGTTCTCTGCATAGCTACCTCGCGCTAGTTGGTGAGTAACACTGATCATCACTGTGTTATAAATTGGCTCCCAACGTAGTGGCAAATCTCTGGGTCTACTCTGCGGTAGCCTCAGTCTAGTGTGTGTGCATAGGTGGTTACCTCTGGCGAAACCATCCTGGTGAATCGTCCGAGACGCTCCAGGACGTTAATTGGTGGTGCTAGCAGCTAAGCACAAAACCTTCCCTTTCGTCTTCTTCCAGCTCCCTACATCTTTGGCTGGAAAAGACACAAAATTCTAAATTCAAAAATTTAAAATAGCTGTGATTTTGGAAAAACTTTTTGATTTTATTTGGAATACCCACTTCTTTTCTTATTGTGTTTTTTTTCTTCTTTATGTTCTTTTTTTTATGGTGCACACATATATTTATTATATTATTAGTGTAGATTAATATATAATATATATTATCCTATAGTTTCACCTTGTAAGGTAAACTTAGTGAATCTCTCTGTGTTAACTTAGTGAATTTCTCTGTGTAACTTAAAACTTTTTTATAAGGTGTGTACATACCTTGTAATTTTGAATGTTAACCTGAACTGTGTTATCAGAAAATTTAGAAACTTTTCTCTCTTAATATACCCTTAATCTTTGTTAAATTCTAAAAGTCAATTTGAAACATAATTACCTAACTTAGTACACTTTGTTGTAACTCAATTTACATTTTTACTTTGTAATTGATCCCTATCTGTGCCATTTTATCTTTATAATTGTTGTAAGTAAATTTTTACATAATGGCACAGATGAAAAAATATATTAATTATTTAAGAAAGGATGAACTTGCTAACGAGCTGTCCCACATGGGTATTTCAGTGGAACCGGAAACGACAGTGTCTGGCCTTCGGAGTGAGCTAAGAGCGGCACACCGACTCGTCCGTCGAGGTAGCATCAAAGCGAGTGCTCCGGTACCCGCTGATGCATCGGCTGAGCTCTCGATCTGCCTCCCGAAGGTGTCCGAGCTGGAGGAGGCTATTCAGTCAGGTGACATCTTCATTAATAAGGGTAGTCGTCTTAGGGTGTCCCTCAGGGCCAACTACTTATTGAGTAGGTTAGCTCGTTGTGGTCTGGATTGCCCCGACCTGGTGGATATTCGTGGTAGGCTAGTGAAGATCATCGCTAGGGCTGAACCCAGTAGTGATTCTGAATCCGAAGGTTCGGATGATGATGGTGATGATCCTTCGGGTCGTGACCAGGTGGAATATACTTCACCAGTAGTGAGAGAGGACCGCTCGGTGCGAGCTAGTTCAAGTAGGAATAGTTCTACATGTAACATAGTGTATAAAGAACGTCCCCTTAACTTATGTTCATTTAACTTAAAATATGATGGTTCTACTTGTGTACGTGTGTTTTTAGAGAGATTAGAGGAACTTAGATGTGCTCGGGAGGTTACTAAGCCTAGACTCCTTATGGCTTTCTCCGACCTGTTGGATGGACCGGCTTTGTCTTGGTTCCGTACAAACAAAGCTAACTTCATCTCATATGAGGATCTTATTAGTGAGCTTAGAGATACCTTCGATATTCCTGATTATGATTACCGCCTCAGGAACGAGATAAGACAGCGTACACAAGCCCGCTCTGAGTCCTTGGTTAACTATATATGTACAATGCAAGCCATGTTCTCAAGGTTGTCATGTAAGATGCCCAGTGAGGAACAGCTGGACATTCTCATGCACAACATTAGACCTGACTACATGAAGGAACTGGCCTTGCATGATGTCAACTCTGTAGATGACTTGAGACGTTTGGGTAAGCGCTTGGAGCTTGCGCGTACTAGGGCAGACGCTTTCCATGAGCCTGCTCTTGACAAGTTTGAGATTACATCTGACTTACACCAGCTTAAGAACAAAGGTGTACAAAAGCCCGCTAAGCAGGTGTCTGCAGTGGAGACGCCGGTTACCCCCCACGATCGCAAATGCTTTCGTTGCGGCGGGGGCGGTCACACTGCATACAGCTGCACACAGTCAAGGGAGCTGGTGTGTTTCCGGTGTGGTCTCAAAGGAGTCAAGACCCCAGACTGCTCACACTGTATTAGCAAGTCAAAAAACGCGTAGGCCAGGGCCTTATTAGGAACTCTGTGCATCACTCTGTATCTGAGTCTATTTCTGATAAGGTCCTGTTTCCTAAACGGGATAGTGACATTAGACCGTATCTAGTTGTTAAGGTTTTAAATTTAAATGTCTTAGGCCTTCTAGATTCCGGTGCCTCCTGCTCTATACTAGGTAAGGGAGCGCACCGCATCTTCTTGGAACTGGGTTTTGATCTTGTGAGTATCAATCCTACTTTTCGTATTACAACTGCAGACAGCACTCACTTGCAATGTCTGGGTTGTATCTCTTTGCCAATTGAGTACAATTCGGTTATCCGAGTTGTCAAGTTCTATGTTGTCCCAGGTATAACCACCTCCATGATATTTGGAGTGGATTTCTGGCAACAATTTAAGTTAAGTGATAAGTTAATTTTACAAAATATTAGTCTTGATAGCTTTAGTGATAATAATCCTATAGAGTCTGTGTCCCTTAACGGTGGCCTCGAGGATTACGACAACCTGACAACTAAACAAAGGTGTGTAATCAACGAGGTCATTGAAAAGTTCGACTCGTTGAACACTGATAAGGTGGGTTTAGGTCGGACCTCACTTGTGCACCATGTCATTGACACTGGTGACAGCAAGCCGATCAAGCAGCGTTATTATCCGCTCTCTCCCCTTAAGCAGAAGGCCCTGGAAGCCGAGCTGGACCGAATGCTGGAGATGGGAGTAGTGTTCCCGTCTCAGTCCGCCTGGAACTCTCCAGTGGTCATGGTGGAGAAGGCGAACGGCGACCTCAGATTGTGCTTGGACTCTCGCAAGCTGAACTCTGTGTCTAAGAGTGACGCCTACCCCTTACCCTATATCAATCAAATCTTAGACCATCTTAATAATGCTAAGTATTTAACCTCTGTAGATCTGAGTGCGGCCTACTGGCAGATTCCATTCGACTCACTCCAGTCTGCTGAGAAGACTGCTTTTACGGTTCCCCGGAGAGGATTGTTCCATTACAATTCCATGTGCTTCGGTCTTGTCGGTGCCAGTGCCACGATGCAACGCCTCATGGACCGTCTGTTTGGTCCCGAGTTCGACAACAAGGTATTTGCGTTTCAGGATGACATAGTCTGTGTGTCCAGCACCTTTGAGGAGCATGTAGAGCTCTTACATAGAGTCTATCAGCAACTCAAGGATGCTGGCCTAACTATTAATATGAAAAAATCCCACTTTTGTCGGAGTGAACTCAAATACCTGGGGTATTATGTGGACAAACATGGCTTACGGACAGACCCGGGTAAAGTTGAGGTTATCCTCAACTATCCCACCCCTTCTAACCCTAAGGAGGTTAAGAGATTTCTGGGAATGGCCGGCTGGTATCGTCGCTTTGTTAACAACTTCTCGAAGATTAGTAAACCTCTGTGCAAACTCACTTCTACGAACCTTAAGTTCGAATGGACCCCTGAGGCTGAACAGTCCTTTAACCTGCTAAAGTCAGCCTTGGTTTCTGCCCCTATATTAAAAATGCCTAACTTTGAGATGCCCTTCCGCATTCTTAGTGACGCGTCAGCTTACTCAGTTGCTGCTGTACTGACACAAACTCACGATGGTGTTGAGCACCCTATCGCCTACTGTAGCCGTTCTCTCAACAAGAACGAGGTGAACTACAGCACAACTGAGCGAGAACTTCTGGCCGTGATTTTCGCTTTGGAACAATTTCGACAGTACGTCGAAGGCCAAAAATGTACGGTCGTCACGGATCATTCATCTCTTCTGTGGTTCCATAAGCTAAAAAATCCCACGGGTCGTCTAGCACGTTGGAGCATGAGGCTCAGTCAATTCGATTTTGACATAGAGCATCGAAAAGGTAAAGACCACGTTGTACCTGATGCTCTGTCTCGTATCAAAATTGATTCCCTCGATGCAGTACCCACTAAAGACCCGTGGTATGACCACACCATGAATAGTGTTCGGAAGAACCCTAGGAAGTCACCAAATTATGACATTCGTGACAACCTTCTATATAGGTTAACTAAAAATAAATATTCTTTGACTTCAGACTTTGACTGGAAGCTGGTGGTACCTCAGGAGGATCGCTTGCCCCTGCTCTCTAAGTACCACGATGACACACTTAGTGCCCATGGTGGCGTTTGGAAGACGCATAAAAGGTTAGCCCTAAATTATTACTGGCCCAAGATGTACGAGGACGTCAAAGAATATGTTGGGAATTGCGAAACATGCAAGCAGTACAAACCCGTAAATACGTCTCGTCCCGGCCTAATGGGTAGCCCGAAGCGGGTTTCGAAGCCATTCGAAGCTATCTCTGTCGATCTGCTTGGTCCCTTTCCCACTTCGAGCAATAGAAACGTACACCTGATCGTGGTCTCCGACTACTTTAGCAAATACGTCATGTTGTGCCCTGTTCGGGTTGCCACAGGCGCTGTAGTCGCGAGGTTCATAGAGAAGAGTGTGTTTCTCGTGCACGGAGTCTGCAAGACTATTTACATGGATAATGGCCCTCAGTTTGTGAGTAAGCCATTTAAGGATCTGTTGGCTAAATACAATGTACCTAATATATATTATAACCCTAGGTATCATGCCCAAACTAATCAGGCGGAACGAGCTATTCGCAATGTGGTTCAAGCGATCTCATGCTATGTGAAGTCACAACACAAGTCTTGGGATCAGTTCTTGGTTGAGATACAGTGTGCTTTAAACACTGCAGTTAACGAAGCAACTCGTTTCACCCCTTACTTTTTGGTACATGGTAGGGAATTTATTGGGGATGGAGTGCTGTACAGGCAGACAGATATCGCGTGCCATCCTACTTCAGTCTCTGTAGACGATCCATCAGCCTTCGGTGTCAAGCTGAGAGAAATACAACGCATTTACGACCAGGTGAGGAAACATTTGAACGTTGCCCACCAGCGTAATGAAAAGTATTACAACCTCAGAAAAAGGCATGTAGAGCTGAAAGTGGGACAGATAGTTTACAAACGCACGTTCTACCTGTCCAACAAGGCCAAGAATTTTACTGCTAAGCTAGCTCCTAAGTTCCTTAAATGTGTGGTGACTGCTAAACGATCCCCTTTAGTATATAGGCTGTCAGATCTGGACGGTAAGGATCTTGGGGAGTACCATATCAAGGACATCCTGAAGTATCAGGAGGAGCAGTCTCCAATACCTAACGTAACTACATAGCACTGTTTCTCTAGTTTATTAAACCAGTGCTATGTGATCATTATGTAAGACTATTTTAATCTTTTGTTTGTATTTCTATATGTGTACGTGACTTTAAATTGTCACGTTGTAGTTTCTTCTATGCACCGCACCGAGCGTTTTTCTCTCATTCGCTTCTTAGTACTCTACATTATCCTGAGAGCTTGGGTAGTGTTAGGGTATCGGCAGTGAGTAAAGGGAGCATTCGTTTTCTATGAAGGGCATTAGACTCTAGTTACTTAGCCTAACCGGTACACGAGTCAGTGTCTAGTTAGGTACATAGGAGGATCTTTCTTTGGTATTGTAATGGTCGTAGTCAGCTGGTGTTTGAAGGACCTAGCTGGTTGTCTTTGTTTATTAGTCAGTACTTTTCTGTTTTCTTTATTGTGTATTTCCAGCGTGTCATATCCGCAGGAAATACTATTAAAGGGGGGGTGGTTGTAGCATTTATTTTCTATAGATGCAGTATTTAGGATGTGAAAGCAGCCTTATCGAGTTATCTTTTTTTAATCGGTTGTCAGTGGTGACATTTCTGCTGTCAGAATGACAGGATGTCATAAGTTCGGTGACGAAGCGTTTCGCATTTAAAGGAACGGGTTTTTGTTAAGATTTTTCGTGAAAGACTGGACTTTTGACCGAGACCTGCTTTGGGGTAGTTGGAGGTCCTTTGACTTTTGCTCTGAGACTGTGCCGCGAATCAGTTTTTCGCTCAAGCGCGATTATTTGTTACCTCGCGTGGCCTAACGGGCTGTGATTGGGTTGCTGCATTGCATCTTGCTACATTTTACCCAGAAAACTGGTGAGTCACTTCTTCTTTTGCAAAGCGGGTCGATTGTCGTCTGTCGCGCAGCCAAGATCTTAATTTGTCGTTTCTTTCATGACAGGGTTTTTTACTACGGGGCTAGTTGCCGGATGAGATATTTGGTGCCGCACCTATAAGTTAGTGGGCTGCACGTGGTACGACAACGTGGAAGTGCGGACTACACGAGCTTCTCATGTGAGAGGTATCTGCCGTCATCACCTGGCAGTAACAACAGGCAGTCACTCTCACTCAGCTCACTCTGCAGGCCAGTAAATCCACTACTTATGTGTAGCTTAGTAGCATAAGTACCTAAGCACTGACTATACTTCTGTGTACCTGTGATATTTGTGTCTATCAGTGAATAAGCTCTCTGTGTGTCTCTGTGTATCTCTGTGTTATATAAATATATGTGTGTACACCCTACCTGACTGTTTTCGTCAGAGCCCTGGCCTACCCTTGCACGCACACTGGAATCTCTGTAGTAAGGCGCCCTGGGAAAGAGTTCTCTGCATAGCTACCTCGCGCTAGTTGGTGAGTAACACTGATCATCACTGTGTTATAACTATGCTAGTATAATTATTTCTATATAAGAATACTAGCTGATGCCCGCAGCTTCGCCCGCGTAAAATTTGTTACCGCGGGAAGTTATTCCCGGGATAAAAGGTAGCCTATGTGTTATTCCAGACTATAATGTATCTCTGTTACCAAATTTCAGCCCGATCCGTTCAGCGGTTTGAGCGTGAAAGAGTAACAAACATCCACACTCACAAACATTCGCATTTATAATATTAGTAAGATTTTAAGGCCTATGTTCAACAAAGTAAAGTACCAAGTACCTACTTGACTGTGGACATTTGGGCTTTTGGACTTTTGGCCTATTGGCCTTTTGGACTTTTGGACTTTTGGACTTTTGGCCTTTTGGACTTTTGGACTTTTGTACTATTGGACTTTTGGACTTTTGGACTTTTGGACTTTTGGACTTTTGGACTTTTGGACTTTTGGACTTTTGGACTTTTGGACTTTTGGACTTTTCGACTTTTGGACTTTTCGACTTTTGGACTTTTGGACTTTTGGACTTTTGGACTTTTGGACTTTTGGACTTTTGGACTTTTGGACTTTTGGACTTTTGGACTTTTGGACTTTTGGACTTTTGGACTTTTGGACTTTTGGACTTTTGGACTTTTGGACTTTTGGACTTTTGGACTTTTGGACTTTTGGACTTTTGGACTTTTGGACTTTTGGACTTTTGGACTTTTGGACTTTTGGACTTTTGGACTTTTGGACTTTGGACTTTTGGACTTTTGGACTTTTGGACTAAAGTCCAAAAGGCCAAAAGGCAGGAATCTTAGCATTATGTTATGTAGCCTATAGCCACTATCAATTAATGTACCTACTTACTATCGAACAGTTTTTGAAACACTACCAGTAGTTTCAGTAAGACTTGCCTTGGTATGATGTGATCGTGGTCCCTTTGCAGCGTGTGTCCAATCTAGCGCAGCAGCTACACTTCCGACGTTTGATCTGTTGGTGGATAGGGGTCTCACTGCAGCGTTCCAATAGTCTTACGTTCGTGATGTTCTCGGGCCCGTATGTACCGAGGATCCATTGGAGGCAGCGTTTGACGAAGACTTATAGCTGGTAGCTGGTGCGAAATGTCTTTAGTGACCTTCCATGTCTCGCATCCGTATAGCAGTTAGCAGTACAGTTTTAACGTTTACTTTGTTTTGAGTTTCACTCTTCGTGTCTTTTGGACTTTTGGACTAAAGTCCAAAAGGCCAAAAGGCAGGAATCTTAGCATTATGTTATGTAGCCTATAGCCACTATCAATTAATGTACCTACTTACTATCGAACAGTTTTTGAAACCCTACCAGTAGTTTCAGTAAGACTTGCCTTGGTATGATGTGATCGTGGTCCCTTTGCAGCGTGTGTCCAATCTAGCGCAGCAGCTACACTTCCGACGTTTGATCTGTTGGTGGATAGGGCGGGAACACCCAAAAATTCCGATATATGTTTTTCCGAATTTCAATATTCCGATGTTCAAAATTCCGAAGATTATAATTCCTAAGAAACAAAGCTCCGAATATTCAAAAGGACGATAATCATTTATCCGAAAGTCATAAGTACGAATTTTTATTTTTCCTAATTTCATTAGCACGAATAATCAAAAGACCGGACTGTTATTTTCCCGAAAAACATTATTCAGAATTTCAAATATCCGAAAATTCACTGTTAAAGCTTTTTTAATAAAGTACGGTCAAGTCTAACTACCGAAGATATTATTTCCCAGTGAGTGGAAGGCAAACGACAAAACAAAAAAAATAACCACGATGGCTAAGGCCGGAGCTCCGCTCCGCTTCGCTTTCGCCTTAGCCTTCTAACCTAACCTATTCAAGTCGAGGTGTTAACCATAATAAGTGAATGGTTAACACCCCGACTCAGAGTACCCCGACTCGGATAGGTTAGGTTAGAAGGCTAAGGCCTCCTACAACAAATCTGTTAATGGTTTGTTAAACCGATCGCAAGATATGACGGAGAAGAAAAAAAAAAAAAAAAAAAAAAAAAAGAAGGCTAAGGCGGGAGCGAAGCGGAGCGGAGCTCCCGCCTTAGCCTTCTTGGTTATTTTTTTTTGTTTTGTCGTTTGCCTTTGGACTTTTGGACTAAAGTCCAAAAGGCCAAAAGGCAGGAATCTTAGCATTATGTTACGTAGCCTATAGCCACTATCAATTAATGTACCTACTTACTATCGAACAGTTTTTGAAACCCTACCAGTAGTTTCAGTAAGACTTGCCTTGGTATGATGTGATCGTGGTCCCTTTGCAGCGTGCGTCCAATCTAGCGCAGCAGCTACACTTCCGACGTTTGATCTGTTGGTCTCACTGCAGCGTTCCAATAGTCTTACGTTCGTGATGTTCTCGGGCCCGTATGTACCGAGGATTCATTGGAGGCAGCGTTTGACGAAGACTTATAGCTGGTAGCTGGTGCGAAATGTCTTTAGTGACCTTCCATGTCTCGCATCCGTATAGCAGTTAGCAGTACAGTTTTAACGTTTACTTTGTTTTGAGTTTCACTCTTCGTGTCCATTTTCGCAACTGCCCACGGGGCGCGGCTGTGTAAAGGTTGTTCTGGCCTTGGCGAGACTCGAAATGATGTAAGGTACTCTTCTATCCCATCAGTTTCTGACACGACACTCCCGAGGTACGTGAATTAGTGCCTCCACCACATCTCTTGCGTCTGTCGATTTTAATTTCAGTCCAGCCATACGCTGCCTCATCCTGCTCGTTGTCCTGCACGTTGTCCTGCAGACATGCATGACGGCGTGTGTGTGCCTCAGCAGGCACAGGACATCGGCATCATTTAAATCCTCCAGGATATCAGTATAGGCCCCATTCTATGCCGCGCCGATTGTTCTTTGCGGATTCAGCATTATACCACCTATTTTCTATGGATGGTTGTTAACTATCCTGTTATCTTCATAACGTTCCTCTAAGGTAGGTACAGTACGTATTTTCAAAAGAGTTTGTGAACTCTATTTTTAATTTCTTTTTCAGAATATTGATGACATTTGATTGATGTCATTTTATACACGTTACGTCTACTACATTGATACATGTAATAAAATTCTAACACGCCGGTGTTTGTATGTAAATTGTTTATACTGAGGAAAATTCTATACTGAGGAATAGCTTTAACCATTAAGCTGTATTTTGATTAAGCAAACAGGGCAGATTCACACGCTACTTGATGAGTATGATTAATATATACCTCTAATTTCATAGACCTTGTGTGACGTAAACAAAGTTGCGAGGGTCAGCTAGTTAAAAGATAAAACAATAGGTTTCTTCTTAAAAACTATTTTTACAAATTTTATGGTAATAATAGACATTCTTTGAAATATGCATGTATGGTATTGTTGTGACTTTTATGACACGTTTAAAGTACATACGCGGTATATACTCCCGGGTTTGGTTATCTTTATAGCAGTATTATATATAAATTAACAAAACAAAAAATAATACTGCATTGGTGATAATAATAAAAACCGGCCAAGTGCGAGTCGGACTCCCGCACGGAGGGTTCCGTACCAAAAAACAACAAAAAGTCGTACCTATTTGTTGCATGGGAGCCCCCCTTTTTTCTTTTTATTTAACGAGATGGAAAATCCTTAATGGTTGATATGCCGGACACCTACCGACTAAAAACCCCACGTAACGGCCAACAGCCTACGGTTGGGAGCCCCGGGTAAGCTCTCGAAAGGATGTCCCAGTAAAGGTCCATTTTGTTTTAATTATTATTTTTTTATGAAAATACACTGCTCGATATTCTGTGAGTATTTCAAGCGTCTACTGGTTGCCCTCATTACCTATTAACACAGAGCAACGCGCGCCTTAGACAGTTCGCGTTGCTCTATAGTGTTATAATACAAGGCGCGTCTTTAGACAGTTCGCGTTGCTCTATAGTGTTAACTATCCTTGTATAGATCCTCTACGGTAGGTACAGTTTATATTTCAAAAAGAGGTTGTGAACTCTATGTTTAATTTCTTTTTCTTAATTTTAGAATATTGATGACATCAAATGTCATCAATATTCTAAAAATTGTGACATTATAAACACGATACTAAGTCTACAACATAAATTGTGTGTTTGTATGTAAATTGTTTATACTGGAGAAAAATCTAAAATATGGACTATTTGTTTACTATTTCCTATGAAGTAGCTATCTTTGAAATATTACACCTACCTAAAGTAATATGCTGAAAGCGTTGTTCACTTTTTAAAGAACAAATATTTACGATGAAAGTCGAAAAATAAGTTAGTATGTGACCCGTATAATGTTCAATCATGGCGACACGAAATAAATTTCATTGAGCTACATTTGATTGTGCTATACCTCCTAAAGTATTCATTTAATTTGCATGGTGTAAAGGGAATGAATGATCTTGATGAAATGTTCAAATTAACTAACGTATTTAAATTGAGAATGATACCTTATTACCGAATATATAAGACAAAATCGCTAAAAAACACGTTTGTTGTATGGAAGCCTCCCTTAAATATTATTATGTTTTTGTTTTCAGTATTTGTTGTTATAGCGGCAACAAAAACACATAATCTGTGAAAATTTCAACTCTCTAGCTATCACCGTTCATGAGATACAGCCCCCTGACGGACAGACAGACAGACAGACGGACAGCGAAGTCTCATGAATAGGGTCCCGTTCTTTACCCTTTGGGTACGGAACCCTAATAAAATGTATGTATATAGAGTACTCACCTCTTATATTTGCTCCATGGTACTCACTCATTTTCTTTCACTATTTTTCGTGACTTTCTTCATTAATAACTGCACTTTGTTTATTCATATTTAAAACACTTTTTAACCGACTTCAAAAAAAGGAGGAGGTTCTCAATTCGTCTGTATGTATTTTTTTTTATGTATGTCAAGCGATAATTCCGTCAATTATAGACGGATTTCAAAAATTTTTTTTTTGTTGAATAGGGTTTACTTCTGAGGTGGTCCCATTTTCACCAGGTCAGGATCTGATGAAGGAATCTAGGAGAAAACGAGGGCAACCACCGAAAATTGTAGGGACAACTAGTGTGCTTGTTAACTTTTTAATTAAGTGCTTTAAGGTTCTACACTTTAATGAAGGTATGGCGTCGATCTGATGATAGAGTCAAAAGACAGTCGAGGGCATTCCTAAACAATTTACAGCAGTTATCTTGTGTTTGGGCTTGATTGATTTGTATTGATGAGAACTTTACACCTAGATTGATAGATCCAAATTTTAAAAAAAAAAGAAAGGGGTCAATGTTTTATGTATGTTCACCGTCAATTATAGACGGATTTCAGTTTTTTTTTGTTGAATAGGGTTTACTTCTGAGAAGGTCTCATTATAACCAGGTTAGGATCTGATGATGGGATCCTGGAGAAATCGAGGGCAACCACCAAAAATTATAGGCACAACTAGTGCGTTTGTAAACTTTTTAATTCAGTGCTTTAATGTACTACCATTAATAAAGGTCTGGAGTCGATCCGATGATGGAACCAAAAGAGATTCGAGGGAATTCCTTAACGATTTACAGCAGCTACCTTGTGTTGGGGCTTGATTAATTTGTATTGATGAGAACTTTCACCTAGATAGATATATTTTTCGGTTCACCCGTCACTTAAAATATTGAAAAAAAATTTTTCAATAAAAAATACAACCGACTTCCAAGAAATCCTGAAAAATAAAATTTACTTAGCACAAAGTAATATGTAGTTGATTTATCAGATTTTATTCAATATAATATTGAAGTTGGTGCCATGAATAATACCTCCCTAAACCTATGAATTTACTTGGCGCCGACTTCAATATGATATTGAATAAAAAATCAGATAAATCAAAATACATATTACTTTGTGCTAAGTAAATTTTATTTTTCAGGATTTCTTGGAAGTCGGTTGTATTTTTTATTGAAAAATTTTTTTACACAAATTATACACGAGTACAGTTCACTGTTGTACATAGATGATGAATACCTATACACCTATAGTCGAATTTTTATTTACACGAAGTAAATTGACAGCAACTAATGTAATTGACAGCATCGAAATTGTCATTTCACATTATGAACTCTAAATTCGACCAGCACTCTTAATTCAACTTTGGTCGAGTGGTTAAGACGCGGATCGGTACGCAGAAGGCGCAAGATCGATTCTGGGTACAAGCATCAATTTTTGGATTATTTGACACAATATAATAATATATAACGACTGCAGAGTTCATAATTGACGTAAACAAAAAATTTATGAAGTGCGAGACGAGATACACGAACGTGGCCGAAGGTAGCCGAGAGTGTGACTCGTTTTCGTGACACAATTTCTGGATTCGGTCTCCACGCAAGGCCCGCGATAGAAGCTATGCAATAGCTTAAAAAGAAAATTATGTTGTTTGCAACATAATCGCCCGTACCTTTTTTATACTTGTATAATTATGGTTTTAATTTCAATTATATATTTATCTCCACACATTCTTGAAAAAATGGATCTTTACAGACAAAGGGATCGACTGATAGACAAAAATGACCCTCTCAAGGTTCGGTTTTGTCTTTTTAGGTACAAAGTCCTAAAAATGCTACCCTATAAGTTTTGTACGCCTGCTAAGATATCGAAGTCTAAAAGATAAAACACTCTTTATGATGGCCAAATTTTCAAGCAAATCTTTGCAAGCTAAAGCATGTACACGGCCAAGGTGCCGATTCTCGAGCATAAGACGTGAATACGTGGACGGAAATTTACGGGTGAAACGTCATTTATCTTATATTTTGCCGTTCCTAAATAAAAGACAGATGACGTTTCACCAGTACCACACGTCGAGTGCACCGACAATCGGTGACCAGGTTCTACATTCATTAACACGTTGCCTGCCATACGAGTATACTCGTGGTAACTTTTTTCATATACGTATTGGTATACAAAATGGTAGGTACGAGTATACTCGTAGTTGGCAGTGGAACCTTGTTCGAACTACGAGTATACTCGTAGTATGGCAATAAGATAGGATTTTTATTAGCTATTGCCAATCTACGACTATAGTCGTAGATGATTTAACGCGAAAATTAGCGGTTCACATTTTTGAAATTTACATTCATAACGCCTGCATGATCTACAACCAACAAGCCAACCTTCCTCTTCTAGAAAAGAAATTGGATGCTCTTTCATTCAAAGACGAAATTGTAAAATATCTTGATGAGCTGAAAAAGCAAGGAGAATTTCATTACTTGGAGCGTTTACCACCTACTCAAAAAAAAAACAAAGACCGACGAAGCCATGTCGTGTCTGCACCAAAGAAAAATAAACCGGCCAAGTGCGAGTCGGACTCGCCGATGAAGGGTTTCGTAGCAGCAAATAACATAATTTAAAAGTTCTAATAGTTCGTTGTAACTTTGATTGTTGTTTTAACACGTTCGCAGTGGTAGTGATTTTCTAACCGAAAATTGCGGTTTATGACGTATTAAAAAAAAAACTACCAGCTCTATCTCGTTCAAATCAATTTTCGTTGGTAGTTTTTATGACAATGTACATCATATTTTTTTTTTTTAATTATCATTCTCTTAGTTTAGAAGTTAGAGGGAGGGGACACACATTTTTCCACTTTGGAAGTGTCTCTTGGGCAAACTATTCACTTAAGAAAAAAATGATTTTAGGAACCTCAATAACATTTTTGAAGACTTATCTATAGATACCCCACACGAATTGGCTTGATTAAAAAAAAAAGACGTGTGGCACTCGGGGACTGCTGTGGTAAAGCTATTACATAGCATTTTTTATCAACTATGCTAGTATAATTATTTCTATATAAGAATACTAGCTGATGCCCGCAGCTTCGCCCGCGTAAAATTTGTTCCCGCGGGAAGTTATTCCCGGGATAAAGGTAGCCTATGTGTTATTCCAGACTATAATGTATCTCTGTACCAAATTTCAGCCCGATCCGTTCAGCGGTTTGAGCGTGAAAGAGTAACAAACATCCACACTCACAAACTTTCGCATTTATAATATAATATAATAAAAAGGATATATTATACATTTATTGTTAAAAATTACAGAGAAACATAAATATTACATATCTATATTTACACTATTACTATCTAAACTAAACCTAAATAAGGCCGGGATGCGGGGTCCTGCTAACATCTTCGGGACCCCAATGGGTCGGGTCCTCCTCGTGGTGCATCCTGGGCAACGGAGTAGCGACCACTCCCCTTCCTCTGTGGGTGAGTGGTGCTACTCTGGCAAATTCCGGCCGAGGCGGGAGCAGCCCACCTGTGGGGTGCTCGGTGGTGTGTGTTGCTGCCGGCCGTGAGTAGCAACACGGTCGGCAGCAGCAGTGCTGGGCCGCTATTGCCTCGTCAGTTGACGAGGTGATGGCGGCAAAGAGGGAGGCGCGGGGGAGCGGGAGTAATGGAAAATACTCCCGCTTCGCCGTGCAGTTCGGGGGCGGCGCAGTAAGGAGTTCACTGCGCGCCCCCGATTGTATCGTGTTGCTGCTGTCGCTCCACCACATTTGCTGGCGAGGCGATAGTGGCGAAGTATTAGAGGCACTGCATGGAAGGGCGGGAGTTTGGGTAAATGCTCCCGCCCTGTCATGCAGTTTGGGGGCGCCTGCGCTGGGAGCTAGCGCACGTCCCCCGATTGTTTCATGACCGAGGGCGTAAGGTTGGGGGACCCCGCCCTCCAACGGTCACATGGCGGTGGGCACCTTCCCCGTGTTCCGGGGGTGCCCATTAGCGCACGCCTGCGCCAGCCGCTCTCTGACTCCTCTATGACAGAGGGGCGCTCGAGAGCGGTGCAGGCGTGGTTTTTTCAGCTCCTTGGAGAGCTTTGGGGAGCCGCCCATCTGGCTCCCCCGAGGAGAGCTCCGAATTAACGGGGCGCCCCTAGCCGGGTCGACGTGAATAATCTTTTGATATCCCTCGGCCCGGCTAAAGGGTGAGGAGGAACACCGCGGGGTTTAGTGGGTAGGACGGTCCATTCCGGACCGGGCCGGGAGTCCCACACACCATCCCAGCTGCCCCTGAAGCTGGGATGAAGGCGCGTAAATGCGTTCCCCGCGTCAAAAAAAAAAACCTAAATAAGGCCCCCGTGGCATTGTGCCCAAAAGACTAGCAGCATTCCCCCTTTGAATAGCAATACCTATTCGTTGAGCGAGAAAACTGCCAGCCCTTGGGTCACCAGTTGACTCCACAAGGCGCTTTTTCAAATTCTTGAAAAATTTTTGCGCATTGGGACCCCATGGACCTAGGGTCTCGACACCGACTGGACAAAAACGATACGATGAGTCGAGACCCTTATATTTATTAATTTTAATATTTTCAGCCGCTTCCGCTGCTGCACTGGCTTTTAATTTTGTTTTAGGAAGATGGGACGGGGCTAGAGTGTCAACACAAGTTGCATAATATAATATACATATAAGTAAGATTTTAAGGCCTATGTTCAACAAAGTAAAGTACCAAGTACCTACTTGACTGTCGACATTTGGGCTTTTGGACTTTTGGACTGTTGGACTGTTGGACTGTTGGACTGTTGGACTTTTGGACTTTTGGACTGTTGGACTGTTGGACTTTTGGACTTTTGGACTTTTGGACTATTGGACTATTGGACTATTGGACTTTTGGACTATTGGACTTTAGGACTTTTGGACTTTTGGACTTTTGGACTTTTGGACTTTTGGACTTTTGGACTTTTGGACTTTTGGACTTTTGGACTTTTGGACTTTTGGACTTTTGGACTTTTGGACTTTTGGACTTTTGGACTTTTGGACTTTTGGACTTTTGGACTTTTGGGCTTTTGGACTTTTGGACTTTTGGACTTTTGGACTTTTGGACTTTTGGACTTTTGGACTTTTGGACTTTTGGACTTTTGGGCTTTTGGACTTTTGGACTTTTGGACTTTTGGACTTTTGAACTTTTGGACTTTTGGACTTTTGGACTGTTGGACTGTTGGACTTTTGTACTTTTGGGCTTTGGACTTTTGGACTTTCGGACTTTCGGACTTTCGGACTTTTGGACTTTTGGACTTTTGGACTTTTGGACTTTTGGACTTTTGGACTTTTGGACTTTTGGACTTTTGGACTTTTGGACTTTTGGACTTTTGGACTTTTGGACTTTTGGACTTTTGGACTTTTGGGCTTTTGGACTTTTGGACTTTTGGACTTTTGGACTTTTGGACTTTTGGACTTTTGGACTTTTGGACTTTTGGACTTTTGGACTTTTGGACTTTTGGACTTTTGAACTTTTGGACTTTTGGACTTTTGGACTGTTGGACTGTTGGACTTTTGTACTTTTGGGCTTTGGACTTTTGGACTTTCGTACTCTCGGACTTTCGGACTTTCGGACTTTTGGACTTTTGGACTTTTGGACTTTTGTACTTTGGACTTTTGTACTTTTGGGCTTTTGGACTTTTGGACTTTTGGACTTTCGGACTTTCGGACTTTTGGACTTTTGGACTTTCGGACTTTGGACTTTTGGACTTTTGGACTTTTGTACTTTGGACTTTTGTACTACCCAAAAACTCCCAAAAGTTCCAGACTCAAAAGTCTTTGCTTAAATTCTGCAACACTTTTCAGTACTGCGCCATCGAGACGTATCGCAGGTACACGGCAAGGCTTGTTTTTTTTGTTGAATATACCTAAAAACTTTAAAATAATTATAAAATATCCTGGTGTTATTGGCTTTCTTCAGAGGTACCCATCCTCGATTCTTCAATCCTAACGTACAACAGTTACGGATAACCAGGATAGGATTGACGAATCGAACTCCTCATCGGAGGAAATTTGGATGTAGGAGAAGAACAATATCTGTACCCTCCAGATTCTTATTTGCCTGCCTCAGTGGCATTCGGTAATATAACTGACTGTCGCGCTGGGGTCCTGGGTTCGATTCCCGGGCAGGCCAAAAAATCGTGGGATCTACCAATGTTTGTTTCGAAGATTTGATGTTTTCTAAGTATAATATGTATAAATAAATAGATAAATTCTTTATTGCCATTAATTGTGTACATACATGAAATTGGAATTCCCTGATACCTGCGCTAGTACAAACTGTGTTGCAGATATCAGTGTTCTCCCCCAAAATATTGACACTTGACAATATGTTTACACAGAACTATTAAAATTTTAAAATTGTTTCCTACTAACTTATAAACTTATAATTATTTTACATAGAGAAAACGATAAAATATGAAACAAAACCAATACAAAATCTTAAAGCATGCTTAGGCTTTCGTGTGTGTGCGTGCGTGTGTGTGTGTGTGTATGTGTGTATGAGTGTATGTGTGTGTGTCTGTGTGTGTGTCTGTGTGTGTGTGTGTGTGTGTGTGTGTGTGTGTGCGTGTGTGTGCGTGTGAGTGTGTGTGTGTGTGTGTGTGTGTGCGCGCGTGAGTGTGTGTGTGTGTGTGAGTGTGTGTGTGTGTGAGTGTGTGTGTGGGTGTGTGTGTGTGTGTGTTTGTTGCATGTATGTTTATGGGAGTTGATTTTTGAGTGTGTGTGAGTGTGTGTGTGGGTGTGTGTGTGTGTGTGTGTGTGTTGCATGTATGTTTATGTGAGTTGATTTTAAAGAACTTGTAGAAGGTCTTCCACAGATTCATATTCCATTGGTTTTAATCACTCAGTTACTGCCGTTTTAAATTCTCCGTATGTATGCATACTAAGAAATTATATGAGTATGTATAAAAAAGTTTTAATTAGATCGCAAAGAAAATGTCCAAAATCCAAAGTACTTGAAGCAAAGTCGTTGATATACCTAATTAGAGATAATAGAAAAACCTCGCAGAACTTCAGAACAATACACACTCACACACTGTTTTACGATTACCGATTATAATTATTTAAAGTTAAAGTTCATTTTTAAATAATTTATTTATATAAAAAAATAATTAAGTATAGGGGTCTCGGCTCGTCGTACAATTTTATTCCAGTCGGTGTCGAGACCATGACGGTGTCCATGGGGTCCCAACGCACATATTTTTTTTAAAATTTTGAAGAAGCGTCTTGTAGAGTCAACTGGTGACCTAAGGGCTGGCAGTTATTTCTCCCAACGAATAGGCATCGCCGTTCAAAGGGGGAATGCTGCCAGTCTTTTGGGCACAATGCCACGGGGGCCCTATTTAGATTTAGTTTAGTTTCATTTATTCATATTGTAAATAGTTATTAATTTATTTTAAAATTTGTCTAATATTTTATTGAATAAATTTAATATATTTATTATACTATTAAACTAATTGTTGTCAAACTGATTATGATTAAACCTCTTTTCATAATCAATAAGCGAGTACAACAATTATACAACACTATGCCAAAGACAAACAAGACTGAGAAAAAATAATTTAATGACAAGCAAGAATGACAGGTTTAAATTTTTATCATCGAAGTATTTTTCATGAAATTATTCTATATTCTAAAGGTAAATTAGTGTCGAAATGGCCGCATAAATCTAACTATGGTTCCTTAAAACGAATATGATCAGGATTGATATTTAAATGTAAGTAATTATGGAGAGTCGAGATCCAATCTGTTTGTTTACTACATTGTTTGAAAGATACACGAACGTGGCCGAAGGTAGCCGAGAGCGTGATTCGTTTTCGTGACAGAATTTGTGGACGCGGTCTCCACGCAAGGCCCGCGATAGAAGCTATGCAATAGCTTAAAAATTTGAGTTTCAGTTCTGCGTATGGGGACCCCCAAAATTTACGGCTTTTTCTGTACTTTTATAATAATATAAGAATCCTAATGCGGTTCACAGAATACATCTAGTTACCAAGTTTCAATAGCATAGGCCTTATAGTAGCCATTAGTATAGGCCTTTAGAAAAGTGACTGTGACACACGGACGGACAGACAGACAGACAGACAGACAGACAGACAGACATGACGAATCTATAAGGGTTCCGTTTTTGCCATTTGGCTACGAAACCCTAAAAAACGCAAAGAAACTGTTTATTATTGTTCGTTATGTCCTGAAAAACCGGCCATATGCGTTGAAAATTGTTTTAAAATGTATTACGCCTTCATTACTTCACAGTGATATACTCAAAAAAAAATATATGAAACTTATTTTTCTGATTTAAGTAATGTTTTATTTCAAATGCCAAAGATTAAGTAATGTTTTATTTCAAATGCCAAAGATTTTAATCCCGCCCTCCTTCTACGGCCGCTGTTTTAGAATTCGTCAGCAATCACATACAAACTACTACGAGAATACTAGTAGTTGGCAGTGCACCCCAGATCATGTACTACGAGTATACTCGTAGGTTGGCAGGCAACGTGTTAAACTTGCGGTGCCTAACAAATGAAAATCATTACAGATAGCCAGCAATACCTATCTAGCTAAGCGTTACGGTCTTGATTCAGTTAGACAGTACGACATTTGTAATTGCATCGTCCAACTTCGTCCCAAATTGGTTCTAGTTAATTGATTTGCATTCGACATTTAGTTCGTACCCTGTCGTCTTGTGTCGCCGTCACGCTCCGCTTAATCTATTGGAGCGCAGTTGTCGAGTTAGTCATTTGCATATTACAGTATTTAGATAATGGATTTGCGAAATGATTTGGTTTTAGTAACAGTGGAACTGATATAATTTAGTGAATGACTCGGTTTCTATAGGATTAGTAGAGACATTATTGCACTTTTAAATGACGCCACATGCCTGTTAGAAATTTCACACAGTCAATGATTTCAAATTAAGACATATTTTTTGCCATTTGCGTCGCCAGGCTTTGCGTTTTTCTTACTTTTGGCTTTGTTACTGATTAATTCGCTAGATAGATGATTATTTACTTCGTTGTCTATCGAGTTCAAACTCAAAAGTGAAATAATTTTTATTTATTTAAACAACAAATTACATAATAAGTACAATGTATCATGAGATAAGATGCAACATAAACTCCTAAGAGATTTTCCGTGCATCATAGTTCAACATAAATAATTTTATGCGAGTACAGTAGGTAAACAATAGGTAGGTAGGTTATAACTTGAAAAATACTTTAAAAAATACAAAGAAAAATAAATACTAGATACAACAAAGTGTGTGGCAGGTGGGTTACAATTATTATAGATAACAATACAATACTAAAGAAATCGCATGCACATCGTAGCTTGCTAATCGCTAACCTACCGGACGCGCGCCGCCCACCAGACCGGTTTTGTGAACAAAAGGAATCGAGAAACATGTGTTTTACAGCATGATGCTAAGACTTGTATGTTCCAAAGAAACTCATCTTGGGGTGAACTTTATACTAGGAAATATTCTTCGATTTGATCTGATAAAACTATATTGTTGTAATTTATTAGATATTCTGTATGTACCTACTTTTTAACGTAATACTATACACGTACATTATTATGACACGATTAGAAATACTTTGTCGAGAAGAAATCGCTCTCGAAAAATGAGAAATATTGCAAAAATCTTAACAAGTAATGTACTTTTTTTATCTAAATAAATGAGTTTAATCTTCACAAAAACTTGTCATAAAATAGATATAGGTCTTTAGAACAATATTTTACGCCTAGATTTTTTCTTAAAACCCCTCAGATTTTATAACGATAATATAATGTATTAGAATCGAATGAAATCCGGCAAAAGCGAACGCTGCAATCCTTCGAATTGCCTTAGGATTTGTCAAGGTCGAACATTGAAGCCTTAAATGTGAATCGGTAAAAAAGCAAATTACATCCACAGACATAGAAGATGAAGTGAATAATAAGTAGGTAACTGTGCAATACACATACTCGTATAAGGTTGGAAATTATAAATAATGTAAAAAAAAGACCAGTCTAATTCTCAGTATCTTCATGCAGTAGATCCAAGTTCATATCACCCAATTGCTTTGCAAGATAAATTTAGGTAATGATTTAGGGATAATTTATTTAAAACTCCGTCTGCCAAAGTTTGTCTTTGGCAGACGGAGTTGGTAGAGTAAGAGCAAATCAAGAAAATGAAAACGCATTACCTGCACTTTGGCTATTATTAATTATAGGATCTCATAGAAGTTCTACGAAAAGCTACGAAAATATTTGAAAAATATGTTTATAAGGAACTTTACATATTTCTTGAGAAAAATAATATTTTGTGTGAGGAGCGGAAAGGCTTCCGGAGAAATAAGTCTATAAATATGGCTATTTATGATTTATTATCTGGTATTTATTGTGTGGTATTTATTGTGTGGTATTTTTTGTGATTTAACTCACGCTTTTGACTATGTGCATCACGGTATCCTTATAAGCAAGTTTGAGCGATATGGTTTTAGAGGGAATGTAATTAATCTGCTGAAATCGTATCTCCAAAATAGAAGACAATTCACGGAAATTAAACAAATTATTCAAACGACCAATACTTAAGTCATTTTTAGATCTTCAGAGCGTGATGTTGTATTTGGAGTACCGCAAGGCAGTGTGCTGGGACCTCTTCTATTTATTTTATATATTAATGACATGCCAAAATACATAGACCAACCATTGACCTTATTTGCTGATGATAGCACTATGACTAAAACGTGTAAAAATCCATAATATTATGAAAATAACATTAATAATTCTTTGAATCTTGTTGTAAAATGGTTGATTGATAATAATTTAAAAATAAATTTAAATAAAACTAATCGTATCAATTTTAGCCAACGAATACCTGCTATGAATATGAATATACATTATAATCATGACGCAATAGACGAAGTAGCAGGCACAAAGTTTTTGGGGCTATTCATTGATAAGCAATTAAATTGGAAGGAATATATTGAGGTATTAAGCAACAAAATTCATCAATCTGCATATGCCTTAAAAACATTAAAACAAATAATATGTACTGATGCCTTTCTTACTGCGTACTATGATATAGTGGAATGCCGCCTGCGATATGGACTAATATTTTGGGGTAATTCGACGGAAAAAGAAACAGCCTTTAATTTAAAATCTACCCACTGCTGCATGCCTTATTTTAAACATTATAAAATTTTAACACTGCCATGCCTGTATGTTTTGGAAGTTGTTCTCTTTGTGAAAACTAACCCGAATCGCTTTAAACGCTTAAATGACATTATCCCTAGAAATAGACGCGACCATAGTAAGCTATGTCTTCATAGAGCAAATACCATGTTGATGCGAAATAGTGTATTTTGTATGGCTCCTTCAATATACAATAAATTGCCATTAAATTGTAAGGAATGCCATTGCATTTGTTTAAAAACGACTACATAGCTTCCTAGCAAGTAAAGCCTACTACAGCATTGATGAGTTTATGAAGAGAAAATGTAGTGTGTTTAACTCATTGTAAAAATAATGTTATCAAAAAATAATAACGCAAAAACCAAATACCTATGTGATTTAAACTTGTGATTTTTTTTTTGTCATTTTGTAATAGGATAATCTATAATTGTACTAGTTCATATCGTCTTGTAAATTTTTTTGCATGCCTAAAGGTAAAATATGGCAGGTCTTTCCATATTTATGTAACACCATTGAATGTATGACCCATATTTGCAAAATAAAGAATATCTTATCTTATCTTTTCTTATCTTATCTTATCTTATCTTATCTTATCTTATCTTATCTTATCTTATCTTATCTTATCTTAAAGGACAAAAAGATAGGGTATTTGATCAGAAACGTGATGAGTTGCAGAGGACGAAAAGTAAGACTACTAGATAGAAAGTGGAATTAGCTGTAAGGGATGCAGTTTGAGACTGATGTTTCCCGCAAACCAGAAGACGCAGGTTCGAGTCCTGCTCGAGACCAAAATATTTTTCATTTAGGATATTAAGTGCTTTTCATATCCCACCTTTTGATTTCCGGACGTGGTTTATTTGTTGTTACACGCGTAGCCAAACGGTTTTATTGACCCGGCAACTTAGTACGGCATATTTCTCAGATTAATTGACCTGAAAAATGTGCCCAGAAGTGCAATGGCACTTTTGGATCGGCCATAGGACAAGAAAGTCACAGGGGGCATCCACATGATGTTGTATTTAAATAACAATCAATGTCCAACTGGTTATAATTTTCACATTTTGCAATTACTTCAGGAGGAAAGCAACAACTTCAATGTAAATATGCATTCCTGTCCTCTCTGAATATGACTTACCATCGAAATAAAAATCACTGAGGGGAGCTCGCAAATGTACATCGAAGCCTAATGCTTTACCTATTTTTTGACTCTCTATAGAAGTCCACATAGCATGAACGAATTTTGGAACCTGGTCAACAGGCTTTCTTTCAGGCATAAAAGAATATTTTGAACCTAAATCTTTTACAGTTACTACGGAAACCGGGCCATCTTTCAGTTTCTTCGCTATTTCTAAGGAGATTTTGCATAAATGCGTCGCAAGTTTTTTATATCTGTGATGACCAAGTGTGCCTAGAAACTTAATCTCGAAGCTGCAGTCAAGACCCAATCTGTAATTAAATTATTGATTAATTTAAGAAGCAGATAGTTGTGCTGTTGTATTTAAGCTAATATAAGCTAAAATAGAGAGCTGTGCTGTTGTATTTAACCTAATATAAGCGCGCATTGAGTAGAATCCGGAACCTGGTCAAAGAAAATCGAAAATGACAGATTTTGAACCTTTTCCTAACGCTATACTTGAAATCTGTTATTTTCCATTTTCTTTGACCAGGTTCCGGATTCTACTCATTGCGCACGAATTATATGGGACCTTGACAAGTGATAAACATAAGTACCTACCTAAAATTTTTAAGTATACACTTACATGGAAAGCACCCAAACACCGAAACAAAAAATTCGTGGATCACTAAAAATATTTGGTTTGACAGACTATCACTACGCTACCGGGGAAGGCAGTTGTTAATCCTAATTTATTGTAATGGTCTGCCACCTTAGTGGTGTGAAAATTTAAACTGAACATGTTAGTTAGTTAGTTATACTTTATTGTAACACCAAAATACATTTTAATAATGTAATGTAGTTATATGCTAAACGTTAGAATTAAAACGTAAGCAATTCTACGTGTAAAATTCATGAATACTTACTTTTCATATAAATTAATCTTTGTATCAACACTTGCCATAAATTCTATCAAGCCACGTGACGAAGGTTGTTTGCAACGATCCTTGTCAAATGTTTCCAAGAATGGCTTCTCGGAAAAACTTGTTACTACCTGAAATATTAAGTTAGTTTGTTTGATTATGAAATATATGGCAGGAAAGATCTGTGTATATGTAGGTACATAATATTTTTTTGAAACATGATTTAATGATTTCTCTGTAAGAATTTTTACCAGTTCGCATAAAAAAAGAGCCATTACCTATTAATACACTAATGAAATTTTTTATTTTTTTATTTTCTGTTCTTTCAGACTTAGTAAGACAGAAAAACAAAAATTATTTTTTATGACGTGGGTCCCAAAAGTTTGCATAAAAATTGAATTAAAATTTTTAATCCAAAAAAAAATGGCAAATAGCATGAAAAATGCATCGATAGAATCTTTTCTCATCCACTATTCAAACATCTTCAAGACTTTTTTGTTATTAAATTTAAAAACAAATGGTAGATTGCCTTGTTTTTATACTCTAGTCTATTATTACACCTTAGCTCTTTTTTTTTCATTTCTTCAAACGTACAAACCTTACAAAGAAACAGACTTACGCGTTCGCATCTATAATAATAATAATATTAAATAGGTATGTTTCCTGAGAAAAAATCAAGTCACCCGTAATTTATTGAAAGCCACTGCAGCCACCTCACCGCTTTCAATGTGCACAGCAACCACTGAAACGCCATCCAGTGCTGTGCTCGCACATAGCTCCAGCAATTCTTCTACGGCTAACTCATCTTTGTATACTTCCGTACCGATAGCAATAGCCTCGTCTCGACAAAAACTTTCTGTTATTACCTTAAATATGAAAATAAATAGTTGTAAAATAACTAGTGAACCGATTGAGTATTTCTCTCGCAAAAATATTTCATTACCTTCATAGGTAGTCTGAAGTCAATTTTAATGTACGAGTAAACTATGGTTACTGTGAGGTTACCACCTACAGATAACTACTACTGAAATAAGAAAAGCCATCTACAGGAATACGTTGGGCATACGTACGTAGGTAGCCTATTTAAAGTTTATTAGTATTGGGTAAGGGGATATTTAAGAGAGCTAAGTAGGCACGTACGTACAAATCATATCAATACTAGCTGACCCGCGCAACTTCTTTTGCGTGATAAATGAAGAACGGCTCGACCGACTTTGTGCAAACTTCACATAAACCATCTACTAAATAGTCCGAACAAAGCCTAAACATTTCGTTTGGATAGGTAAGCCCGTTCTTGAGTTATAAAATTACAACGAAAAGTAGCATTGATTTTTATATATATAGAAGAGAAGAAGAAGATATCACTTCCTTAATTTATGAAAGAGACAAGTACGGTATTTATATGGGAGTGTGATTGGCCGTACTGTATCACGCTAGCCAGTCTGGTAGATTGGGCAGGGCTTTCCTTCTCTTAACCGTTATAATCGTCTGTTAGTCAGCAGGTTAACCGCTTGAAGGTGAGGCTGGCTTTAGCCTAGAGACCTTTGTACTGTTGGTAATCCTGGGGTCATCCTTCCAAGGGCTTACCCGGGGCTCACAGCCGTAGGCATTAGGTAGTGAGTGTGTGGATTTTAGTCGGTAGGACTCTGGCATAGCATGCATGAAGGAATTTACTTTCGAGCTAAATATTGAAGATTGAAGCAATAAAGATACATTCTACCTTATAGAGATACTTGTTCCTTTTATTATTTAGATACGGTTATTAACCTATAAGAATAATACTTTAATATTTTCAGAAAGTACTCACTCTTAATGCACCGTGGAACGTCGCAGCTGACAACGATACTATTTTGTATTTTCCTGAAATAAATGAGAAATACAACCTACTCAAATTACTGTTGCGGTTACAAATTGCTCTGTTTGTATTTTGAAGCTTATACTCTCTTTGTTATTTAAAGAAAAAAGTTCATGACTAGTTTTAAAGCTTCTTTTATATATCTTTAATCCCGAGCCTGTCAAATAACGTTACTTAGTTAGGTTTTCATTATAGATAAAAAAAAATTGTCTGAACATGAATAATATTTTAGATATGTGGACAGATATTATGTATTCCATTGACTCGCAAATCTTGACTTGAGGTCCTAAAGTACCTATATAAATTTATATATTGAAAATAAAACAGTTTGGTATAAGAATTACAACAAGACATGAGAGACAATGACGAGTCCTAGTAGCTCAAGCTATATCCATGTGATTCAGCTTTATCTTACCAACCAACGATACATCGACTCTACACTGTTGTCTGCGAATGAAGACTCCAAATATGCATAGGTCTAAATGATGGTATAACATCACATGATTTTCAGTCCTCAAAAGACATGCCCTATAAAGATCTTCTGATGATCTGTTTGAAGAACCACATACGTTGGTCGAGGTATTTTCGAGGATTAGATGACAAACGCACTCAAAATTATATTTCTTTTCGTAGATCAGTATGAAATGCATGAAATAATGACAATATTCATTAACTAACCATCTTCTGTTACAAGCCATTCCATTATTTTCCACAGAGTACAAAGCAGATACTTAAGTAGGTATAGTAAGTTATGCAGATGTTTTACCATCCGTCTCTTCCGCGTCTCAAATTGGCTAAAAATTCATAATTTGTTGTTATTCCAATTTTCCACGTTTTTTCTAGTTTTACTGTCAAACAACGTTTATTTTATTCCTAATAATTTTATTCATAATCACAAAATAAATTATTATTAAAGTAAAAAAAGAACATTATTTTTGAAAAAAACCAACTTTGTAAATTTATTTCAATGCTTTATCACATTCCTGACTGAGTACCAGCCTGAATAGGTAGCAACTGACTCTAGTTCAAAGAAAATGTGTTTAAAATATTTTAAATTAGCATTCAGGGTGATAAAACTTACTGAACAAATTTTTTATCTTGTTCACTGTTCACTGCGAGCAAGTTACTATCGAATATTAATACTAGCTAAATGCCCCCGCTTTACTTCAAAATAACAATACATACATACATATAATCACGCTTGTCTCCCATCGGTGTAAGCAGAGACTATTCTTTTCCACTTGCTACGATCCTGGCATACAACTTTCGCTTCTTCTACTTTCATATCTGTTTTCATAAACGTTCGCCGGTTAAGGGTACTCTTGACCTTGCTTTTTGCCAGAAGGTCTCTGATTTGATCGGCATGGATACTCCGAGGTCGACCCCTACCAGTTTGCCCATTCATTCTCGCCTCATAAATCTGCTTTGTCAGTCTATTCTCATCCATTCTTTCCACGTGTCCAAACCATCTAAGCATTCCTTTTTCGATAAGTTTCTCGGAGACCTGTTACACGTTTGAATAATATATTTTGGTTATAAGTAAGATGCGGATCAAAGTATGTACCAAGGTCCCGTATTGCAGAGGCACGGTTTAGGGCTATTGAGGTTACTGTGTAGGTGTTGTGTATCAGCTGCGCTGCTCTCGAAAAAAACATGACCGCGCTTTTATTAAGGTTAATATTCAGGACATTTTTTGTGCTCCAGGTGTGAATATTGTTGATGTCCTCCTGCAGTTATCTGTATCGGTCGATGCCCTAATTGGGAGAGCCATCTTAACATCATCTGCATACATCTAGACGGTAGAGTGGTATATGCATTTTGGTAGATCGTTTATAAATATCAAAAACAGTAAGGGTCCCAGACTGCTACCCTGTCCTATGCTCAAAGTTACAAGATATGGATCCGAACGCGCACCAATGTATGTGACACATTGTTTATGGTCCGTTAAATAGTTGGCGAAGTACTGTAATAAAGGTCTAGAAAAACCGGCCATTCTCATTTTACAAAGTAATGCATAATTGTCCACCTTATCGAAAGCCTTTTGAAAGTCGAAATAGGCTATATCTACCTGAGTCTTATCGGCCATATTATCTGCTATAAAGGCAGACACATAGAAGTAACATTTAGAAGATCTAGAAGATTTCATATTGTATATAAACTTAACATTTCTACATCAACATCAAATATGAACTAATAAAAATATGAAATATTAAAAAATGTAAATCTCTAAAATTTGTTTTGGCATTTTAATTTTAATTTGTATGGTTTATGAATTTTAACTTGTGACCTTTTTGTATTCAGTGCATCAGTTAATTCAGCAAAATGTCATCCAAGTGGTCACGTGGGACGACCACGTGCTGACCCATCGAAGAACCGACCATAGCGATTGGTACAGGGATATTATAGTCTGGAAAATACTTAGGCTACTCTTTTTGTCCCTGGTATATGTTTCTATGGGATGCAGGACTGAGAACAGTAATTATACCTAATTACCGTCAGTAATAATAATTTTAATTATAAAAAAATATTATAGTCTCAATATGAAGTTGTACATGAATGCCTCGTATGCAAAGATGTTGCAATTGGAACTTCAGAATCGTTTCGATATACGGAAAACCTCTGACTACGTTAACGGCGAAACCAATCAAGACGCTACAACAAGTGTCCCGAAGGTGTTTATACTATAATTATGTCCTGTCTACTTCAGTATGCACGAGCGTGCGTATATACGAATTAACCCGAGACCGCACGGTCGTGCGGGTACATTTGTGAAAAGTCTAGGATATTTAGATTTTTTATTTTATTTTTTGGATGTCTTCTAGCATCCATTTCGTCGACTCAAACCGAAAAAAACATTGAAATACAAAAAAAAGTCTTCGGGCTGAAAGGGGTGATTAATATAAAAATAAATACAATAGCCATGAAATGTCGAATCATTTTGTAGCCTTTCATGGAAACACGAACTAAAGAAACACATCAGAGGTACACATTACAAATTCTAAACACGTGCCAACCTTGTTAACTGTACGGCTGACAGCCCTCTTCATTTCCTAAAGACAGTTGTGTATGTGTAGCTATAGAAAACAATTTGTTAGACATTTGAATACTTACACCAGAGTTCTAAGCCAACTAGCTCTTTTAGGGCTCCGTATAAAAACAGGAAGTCCATATATACTTAGATATACATATTATAATAAAATGATAGAAAAGTCAAAACTGTACATTGGAAATATTAAAAAAAAATACTCGCTGGGTGTTCATTTGTTCAACTTATGATACCGAAGCCGAAAATATAGTTGGAAAAATTTTTGTCTGTTTGCTTTGCTTTGTCCGTAAGGATCTCGAAAAATACTCAATAGATTTTTTTCAAATTTTGGAAAAAAAAACTAGGGGTAGTATCTTCAAATAGGGTAGGATATATTCTACATATCCAGGGGGCTAAGCAGAGAGCAATTAAAATTAGCATTATAACATAATATTCACGCGTACGAAGTCGCGGGCAACAGCTAGTACTCGTAAAGAATAAAGAACTTTAAAACTGAGACTCCGCCTGTCTGACTGTCTGTCACCCATTGTACCTCATGAAGCGCGATAGCTAGACAGATAATGTATTACTATTGCCGTTAAAACAACAAGTAGGTACTACAAACAGAAAAATAAATGGAAGTCGCACACAACAAACTAGATTTTTTACAGAGTTTTTGGTTCGGAATTCTTCATGCGCGAGTTCAACTCGCACTTGCCAGTTTTCCAAAATATTGGAATCATAAATTGATCTAAATTTCCTAAAATTTCTACACTGTTAAAGAAATAAAACCTAAAATCTTCTATTTTTTTCGATTTGTAGTACTTACAGTCAACTCAGTCGAGTACTTAATATTTGAAAGATCCTATTTAAATCACATACATTTTGTAACCAATGACTGAATGCCTACTTTATAAAAGCTATCTGCTTTACATTGGTTAAAGTTATTTCTTTGCTTTCAGCAGAGCCTATTTTGATTTATACTAAGCCTACCTTTATACTAAAATAATGCAGAGCATAGTCTATTCAATGTCTTCAAAGAAACATCTTTGAATGCATTGAATATACTATACTACACTATACTATACTATACTATACTATACTATACTATACTATACTATACTATACTATACTATACTATACTATACTATACTATACTATACTATACTATACTATACTATACTATACTATACTATACTATACCATACCATACCATACCATACCATACCATACCATACCATACCATACCATACCATACCATACCATACCATACCATACCATACCATACCATACCATACCATACCATACCATACCATACCATACCATACCATACCATACTATACTATACTATACTATACTATACTATACTATACTATACTATACTATACTATACTATACTATACTATACTTTACTATACTATACTATACTATACTATACTATACTATACTATACTATACTATACTATACTATACTATACTATACTATACTATACTATTCTATCTTCACGCCAAATCCCTAGCGGGATAGGCTGAAAGAACCAAGCGCAACACGGCACGGTCCATACACACCTCACTTGCTTCTTCAACTTTCATTTTTCTTTTCATGCAAATAATATAAATAATAAATAGGCTTCCTAACAGAGAAAATTCTTTCTCTGTTAGGAAGCTACACTATCCTCGGCTGACATAGGCTATATTTTATTCCCGAATTTTCACGGGAACGAGAACTATGTTGGTAAAACCGCGTGAAGTTGGCTAGTCTGTTTATATAAATTACCTAATTGTTCCATCGGCTTTTAGATCTCTATGTATAACAGTCACGTCACATCATTTTTTTAACAAAGTACTTAACAAACTTAATAAATGTACACACTTCGATATTTTGAATTTTCTACCAGAACATTATTTAGGTTTTAAAACAGGCAACATTTTACGATAATCAACATCGACTACATAATGTATTCAGTGTGTCAAGCACCATAAGATAAAATAATGGAAACAAAAACGAAAAAGTACATAAACGACAATAAATAAAATGCAAATTCTCACGTTTTCACACTTAATTTGGAAGATAAAGGTACTTTGTCTTACAAAACAAGTGCTGTTGGAGAATCGTTTTTAGAGTTTTCTTTTTGTAAATGGTAATTTGAAACCTTTAAAAACGATTCTCCAATGGCACTTAAACGTCTAAGACAGAATTGGACAAATCAACCCAATGAATTCTGTACAGCACCTATTTGCATAGCATTTTTAATACCACGAAAGCTGTGTTAGGGCTATTTCATTTAATATTGTTCATGAAATTGAACATTACGCTACAGTTTTAGGAGCTTAAATGTGTCAAAAGATAATGTTAATGACGTGATTAAAATGTATTCGTAGATAGTGTTGCAGTAGTTTTGTAAGAAAGTAATTTCATACCCGAGCACACCATTTCAAAGGACATGAATTACAAAATGTATTAGCATCATTCGCGTATTTAAAAAGATCAATTATTTGTTTTTAAAAAAGATTATTTAAAAAGATTATTTTTTTTTTAAAAAGATTATTTAAAAAGATTTTTTTTTTTAAAAGATTATTTAAAAAGATTTTTAAGCTATTGCATAGCTTCTATCGCGGGCCTTGCGTGGAGACCGAATCCAGAAATTGTGTCACGAAAACGAGTCACACTCTCGGCTACCTTCGGCCACGTTCGTGTATCTAGTCTAGCAATTCATATTTTTTTTGTTTACGTCAATTATGAACTCTGCAGTCGTTATATATTATTATTATTATGTCAAATAATCCAAAAATTGATGCTTGTACCCAGAATCGATCTTGCGCCTTCTGCGTACCGATCCGCGTCTTAACCACTCGACCAAAGTTGAATTAAGAGTGTTGGTCGAATTTAGAGTTCTTAATGTGAAATGACAATTTCGATGCTGTCAATTACATTAGTTGCTGTCAATTTACTTCGTCTAAATAAAAATTCGACTATAGGTGTATAGGTATTCATCATCTATGTACAACAGTGAACTGTACTCGTATAATTTGTGTAAAAAGTGTTTTAAATATAAATAAACAAAGTGCATTTATTAATGTAGAAAGTCACGAAAAATAGTGAAAGAAAATGAGTGAGTACTCTATATACATACATTTTATTATTATTATCACCAATGCAGTATTATTTTTTGTTTTGTTAATTTATATATAATACTGCTATAAAGATAACCAAACCCGGGAGTACGTTCCCATGGGAAGCGGGAAGAAAATTTCACGCTGACGTAGCCGCGAGCGCCATCTATCCCATACCTATGTACTTTAAACGTGTCATAAAAGTCACAACAATACCATATATGCATATTTCAAAGAATGTCTATTATTACCATAAAATATTTGTAAAAATAGTTTTTAAGTAGAAAGAAGAAACCTATTGTTTTATCTTTTAACTAGCTGACCCTCGCAACTTTGTTTACGTCACACAAGGTCTATGAAATTAGAGGTATTTATTAATCATACTCATCAAGTAGCGTGTAAATCTGCCCTGTATGCTATATCAAAATAGAGCTTAATGGTTAAAACTATTCCTCAGTATAGAATTTTCCTCAGTATAAACAATTTACATACAAACACCGGCGTGTTAGAATTTTATTACATGTATCAATGTAGTAGACGTAACGTGTATAAAATGACATCAATCAAATGTCATCAATATTCTGAAAAAGAAATTAAAAATAGAGTTCACAAACTCTTTTGAAAATACGTAATGTACCTACCTTAGAGGATCGTTATGAAGATAACACGATAGTTAACAACCATCCATAGAAAATAGATGGTATAATGCTGAATACCGCAAAGAACAATCGGCGCGGCATAGAATGGGGCCTATACTGATATCCTGGAGGATATTAATGATGCCGATGTCCTGTGCCTGCTGAGGCACACACACGCCGTCATGCATGTCTGCAGGACAACGTGCAGGACAACGAGCAGGATGAGGCAGCGAATGGCTGGACTGAAATTAAAATCGACAGACGCAAGAGATGTGGTGGAGGCACTAATTCACGTACCTCGGGAGTGTCGTGTCAGAAACTGATGGAATAGAAGAGTACCCTACATCATTTCGAGTCTCGCCAAGGCCAGAATAACCTTTACACAGCTGCGCCCCGTAGGCAGTTGCGAAAATAGACACGAAGAGTGAAACTCAAAACAAAGTAAACGTTAAAACTGTACTGCTAACTGCTATACGGATGCGAGACATGGAAGGTCACTAAAGTAAAGACATTTCGCACCAGCTACCAGCTATAAGTCTTCGTCAAACGCTGCCTCCAATGGATCCTCGGTACATATGGGCCCGAGAACATCACGAACGTAAGACTATTGGAACGCTGCAGTGAGACCCCAACAGATCAAACGTCGGAAGTGTAGCTGCTGCGCTGGATTGGACACACGCTGCAAAGGGACCATGAATCACATCATACCAAGGCAAGCCTTACTGAAACTACTGGTAGGCTTTCAAAAACTGTTCGATAGTAAGTAGGTACATTTATTGATAGTGGCTATAGGCTACATAACATAATGCGAAGATTAATAGGAGTGGTGCAGCAATGAGGAATGTTTCGAAAACGGAAAACATTTAATCGTTATAAGAGTATCCGTTGCGCCTCTGCGTAAATGGTTGAAGTTACATAAAAATAATTTATTACAAAATATGTAATTGTTCTTCTTAAAAAGTTCTAAAACAAAATTCCAAAAGCCCAAATGTCCACAGTCAAGTAGGCACTTGGTACTTTACTTTGTTGAACATAGGCCTTAAAATCTTACTTCTTACTAATATTATAAATGCGAAAGTTTGTGAGTGTGGATGTTTGTTACTCTTTCACGCTCAAACAGCTGAACGGATCGGGCTGAAATTTGGTACGGAGATACATTATAGTCTGGAATAACACATAGGCTACCTTTTATCCCGGGAATAACTTCCCGCGGTAACAAATTTTACGCAGGCGAAGCTGCGGGCATCAGCTAGTATTCTTATATAGAAATAATTATACTAGCATAGTTGGTAAAAAATGCTATGTAATAGCTTTACCGCGGCAGTCCCCGAGTGCCACACGTCTTTTTTTTTTTTTTTAAAAAAAGATTATTTAAACAGATTATATACAAGAGATACAACTTTAGTTGTAGTAGTACTTATGGAATTTATTTTAATGTTTGCTACCTCAAAGCTCTAAAACTTTCTGTATCCTGATAGATGTCTAATTAAACACTTCTTATTGGTATATATGAAGTATTTAATTAGACAGGTACTAGATGATTCTCTTGACATTGCCTGCGTGGAATTCGGTACCCGTTCCGCTTCCCATGGTAACATAATTCATTCCCATATTATTTCCGGAATGAAAAGTAGCCCAAGTGTTATTCTAGACTATGTCTTCCTCTCACTACCTGTACCAGGTCGATCTGAACCCTTACAGCGTAATGGAGTAAGAAACGTTCAAACATCTTTACAAATTGTTACATTTTTGTAATATTCGTGAGAAATACTTATTCAATGTAGTCAGCTCCATGAGTCATTGAGTTTTTTTTTAACGTGATTGAATATCCTCATGGATGCTATGCCATACTCCTACCGACTAAAAAACCTCACGTAAGGCCCAACAGCCTACGGTTGGGAGCCCCGGGTAAGCCCTCGGAAGGATGTTCCAGGAGAGTCATTACATGTAGGTACATAATCAGATTTCAAAGGTAACTTTAAATCAAGATTGTTTTGTTTCCCAATATCGCACGGAAAGATCAGTGAAAAAAGAAACCCCTAAAAAAGATTAGATAGATTTCTAAAATAAAATACAGGCAATGCTAACGGAACCCATACCGTGGACAATATAGCTAAGTAAATCAATTATCAGGATCAATTCAATTCTTTTAGTCCAGCGAAACGAGTTTCGTCCGAGCAGCTTTTAAATTATTTATTTATTCGACGTTTGCAGACTGTTTCTCTTAGTACTTTCTTCAGCCAACAAATTGAATTTGTTAATTAGTTTTGTTATACCCACTATAGTTATTAATGACTAGTGGACATCACGGGGTTTCGCCTGCGTAGCTCCCGTTCCCGCGGGAATACGGGAATAAAATATAGCCTATCTCACCCGAGGATAGGGTAGCGTCCGGACAGTGAAAGAATTTTCAAATCGATTCAGTAGTTATGGAGCCTATTCGATGATAACAAACAAACAATCAAATCTTTCCTCTTCATAGTATGACTATGAATCAATAGACTAACATTTTCGAGTTCGGTGCTAGTTCTGTAGTACCGTAATAAATGTTTTTTAACAAAAAAGTAAACTTCAACAAAAATAACGAAGAATACGAAGCACTATTTTTATTCGGTTAATCGGAAATTACAATACCTATAAGTATTTTGTAGTTTTGAAGTCGGTGATAATTAAGGCGTCTGGGACCCACTTCGGTTAATCAGACGCCTTTGTACGAACAATGATAGGATGCATTACAACTTGGCTTTTGCCAAGTTGTACCTAATGCATCCTATGGTGGTATGGTGAAAAAAGCCGTACTTAAATGCCTTCATTATAACAATACCTACTTGTATATTTCTTTGTACTGCAATCATTTATTTTAGAGATACTCGCGATTACCAGTATATACCTAGACAGCAATTTGACAAGACGATTATTATCATGTAAAAAATTTTTCAATAAAAAATACAACCGACTTCGAACAAATCCCTAAAAATAAAATTTACTTAGCACAAAGTAATATGTATTTTCATTTATCAGATTTTTATTCAATATCATATATTGAAGTCGGCGCCAAATAAATTCATAGGTTTAGGTAGGTATTATTCATGGCACCAACTTCAATATTATATTGAATAAAATCTGACAAATCAAAATACATATTACTTGTGCTAAGTAAATTTTATTTTTCAGGATTTATTCGAAGTCGGTTGTATTTTTGGAACGAAGTTCCTTATCGCGCGTTGTGAAAGGGGGCTAGACGGAAAAAATTCTCACGAAAAGTTGTAACGACACTTTTTTAACCGACTTCAAAAAAGGAGGAGATTACTCAATTCGGCCGTTTATATGTTTTTGCTATAGTATGGAGGGTAGAGGTACCTCTACCCTCCTTTAATATGGGGGTAATATGGGGGGATGGGGGAGGGAGGGGGAGGGGGGAAAGCGGTGGAGGGGGGGGGGGGGGGTAAGGGGTGGTGGGAAGGGGGGGAGGGGGAGGGGGAGGGGGGAAAGGCGGGGAGGGGGGGGGGGGGGGTAAGGGGTGGTGGGAAGGGGGGGGGAAGGGGGAGGGGGAGGGGGGAAGGTGGAGGGGGAGGGGAGTGCGTAAGGGGGAAAGGGGGGAGAGGGAGAGGGGAGAGGGGGGGGAGAAGGGGTGGGGAGAGGAAAGAGGGAGAGGGGGGAAGAGGGGGTGGGGAGGGGGAAGGGGGAGGGAAATGGGAGGGGGGAGAAGGGGGGGTAATAAAATGGGGGTTAATAATAAAAAAAATATTATTATTAATTAAAAAAAATAAAATTTTATTACAATTCCTTCACTAATTAATCGAAAGGAACTTCGTTCCATCCGGGTGTCCCTTGACACCTCTCAAGTTTTTATTTATTTATTGAAAATTATTTTTTCAATATCTTAAGTGACGGCTGAACCGAAAAATATATCTATCTAGGTGAAATTTCTCATTAATACAAATCAATCAAGCCCCAACACAAGGTAGCTGCTCTGTAAATTGTCAAGGAATTCCCTCGACTGTCTTTTGGTTCCATCATCGGATTGACTCCAGACCTTCATTAACTGTAGTACATTAAAGTACTGAATTAAAAAGTTAACAAACGCACTAGTTGTCCCTATAATTATCGGTGGTTGCCCTCGATTTATCCAGGATCCCATAATCAGACCATAACCTGGGTAAAATGGGACCACCTCAGAAGTAAACCCTATTCAACAAAAAAAAATTAAATCCGTCTACAATTGATGGAAATATCGGTGAACATACGTAAAACATTGAGAACTTTCTTTTTTTTTAAAGTCTGATCTATCAATCTAGGCGTAAAGTTCTCATCAATACAAATCAATCAAGCCCAAACACAAGATAACTGCTTTAAATTGTTAAGGAATGCCCTCGACTGTCTTTCGACTCTATCATCAGATCGACGCCAGACCTTCATTAAAATGTAGAACATTAAAGCACTTAATTAAAAAGTTAACATGTGCACTAGTTGTCCCTACAATTTTCCGTGGTTTCCCTCGATTTCTCCTGAATCCATTCATCAGATTCTGACCCGGTGAAAATGGGACCACCTCAGAAGTAACCCCTATTCATCAAAAAAAAAATTTTGAAATCCGTCTATAATAATTGACGGAAATATCGCTTGACATACATAAAAAATACATACAGACGAATTGAGAACCTCCTCCTTTTTTGGAAGTCGGTTAAAAATCAGAAATTAGGACCATCGCTGCCAGGTGACAGGTAACATTGACAGCTTTCAATCGGAACTATTTTACCATTCAATCAACTTACAAATTTAATAAAATAGAACCAACGTAGATTGCAATAGCACAACGCGCATAGTCGGGTAGAAATAACATCAGATACACAATTGATCCAATTATCCGGCTCACAAAAGTTGGAAGTAGGTGCGCACGGTAAAAGCCTCCATCCAGAGCTTTTTTATACCACTTAGGTGGCAGACAAGCATAAGGCCCTTAAGCATAAGACACTGGTACACAAGAAGCGCTACACTCGTGATGCCGACCCTGTAAAATCCTTCTAAGACCCCTTTCGAAGAACCCCATACTGTAGGCGTTTGGGAAAACCCAGACAGGGAGATCATTCCACAATCTAATCGCGCGCAGAAGAAAGCCTAGAGCTCTGCTTCGCCCGTCATAATGCCAATATTATTTCATTACAAAAGTGTACCGTTGAACACAACAAAAATTGTAATATTATCTCGAGTTATGACTTTTTTTTTTTTTTTTTTGTTTAACGTGAGGGAAAATCCTCATAGGATGTTATGCCGGACTCTTACCGACTAAAAAACCTCACGCCACGCCTAACAGCCTATGGTTGAGAGCCCCGGGTAAGCCCTCAGGAAGGATGTCCCGTGACTCCCAACAGACCTACGGCCGCCAATGCGGCCTCGCCCAGGGGGTGGTTCGGGTGCAATCCCGCGTCAATGGGGGGTTTCGGGTGTGACCCCGCTTCTAAGGGGGGGGGGGGGGCGTGCGTGAGTTGCTCACGTCACGCTGCCGTCATGGGCCTGCTTCTGTAAGGACGGTGAGCGGCCCTCTCACCGTCCTCAGACCCCCGGTCATGGAGGCCGATAGTCCTCGGCGAAGACACGTCGGCGGCGCCCAGGGCGCCGACTGCGGAACTCGGGAGGGAGAGTTCTCTCCCGCACCCGGCCCGCCCCGCCTCCTTCGCGAGCATGACCTGCTCGCAGAAAGAGGCGGCGCGGTCCCACTTACTCCCGCTGGAGAGCATGGCTCGCACCATGGCCTCGAGCGAGAGAGTGTCCACGCCCAGACCCACTACGAGGACCTGGCGCTGTTGTGCCCACGCCGTGCACTCCACCAGCGTGTGGAGCGCCGTGTCGTCGCTGCGGTCCTCGCAGTGCTGACACTCGGTCGTGGTTTCCCGGTGTTTTCGCCACAGATACCTACCGAAGCTACCGTGCCCGGCAAGCATCTGTGTCAACCGGTAGGAGAGAGCACCGTGTCTTCTCTCCAGCCACTCGTCCATGACCGGTCTGACGGCCGCGATTGTGGCGAATCCCCCCTTTGGTTGCTCAAGTCGCACCTTCCATGTCTCCACGGTTTCCTGGTGGGCATCTCGAGTTATCCCTTCTTACCCACCACACTACCAAGCCACACTACCGGTAGTGTCGTGGGGAAATTTCTTTCCCTTCTACACTACCAGCTAGTAGTGTCGCGGGTAATTTCTAAAAGGTCTTACATCTCCGTTCCCATCGACACTACTATAAGATACCGCACTACCAAATACTCTACCGGTAGTGTCGTAGGGAATAATTCTGCACTAGCAGCCCTTTTTACCCACTACACTACCAAGCCACACTACCGGTAGTGTCGTCCCCTCCGGAGCAAAATGTGCAAAACGCAAAATGACTACCACACGCAAAATGTACAAATTGCAACAAATGAAGATCGACAAAACAAATGAAGATCGGTTAAACAAATGAAGATCGGTAAAACAAATGAAGATCGGTGAAACAAATGAAGATCAACAAAACAAATGAAGATCGGTGAAACAAATGAAGATCAACAAAACAAATGAAGACTATAAGCAAGTTGATAAGGTCAAAAGTTAAAACCCATTTTTTGTAATCTAGATGCGATAAACATTAATAAAATTGGTACAAGCAATTCTCGACCTTATGAACATGCATAAATATTTATTTATTTTTTACATATTCATGATCAGTGATGTCTATAAACACCTAAAAGCACATTTTTAGATAAGTGTCATTAAGGTCGAGAATTGCTTGCACCTATTTTTTTGAATGGTAATCGCATCTAGATTACAAAATATGGCTGCAAGTATTTTTTGACCTTATTAATTTGCATAGTCTTTCGTTTCATTGATCTACATATGCGATTTGTACATTTTGCGTTTTGTACATTCTGCTCCGGAGGGGTTTTATCGGTCTTCATTTGTTTCACCGATCTTCATTTGTTTTGTTGATCTTCATTTGTTTCACCGATCTTCATTTGTTTTGTTGATCTTCATTTGTTTTACCGATCTTCATTTGTTTTACCGATCTTCATTTGTTTCACCGATCTTCATTTGTTTTGTTGATCTTCATTTGTTTCACCGATCTTCATTTGTTTCGCCGATCTTCATTTGTTTTACCGATGTTCATTTGTTTCACCGATCTTCATTTGTTTTGTTGATCTTCATTTGTTTCACCGATCTTCATTTGTTTTGTTGATCTTCATTTGTTTCACCGATCTTCATTTGTTTTGTTGATCTTCATTTGTTTCACCGATCTTCATTTGTTTTGTTGATCTTCATTTGTTTCACCGATCTTCATTTGTTTCACCGATCTTCATTTGTTTTAACGATCTTCATTTGTTTCACCGATCTTCATTTGTTTTGTTGATCTTCATTTGTTTCACCGATCTTCATTTGTTTTGTTGATCTTCATTTGTTTCACCGATCTTCATTTGCTTTGTTGATCTTCATTTGTTTCACCGATCTTCATTTGTTTTACCGATCTTCATTTGTTTAACCGATCTTTATTTGTTTTGTCGATCTTCATTTGTTGCAATTTGTACATTTTGCGTGTGGTAGTCATTTTGCGGTTTGCACATTTTGCTCCGGAGGGGACGACACTACCGGTAGTGTGGCTTGGTAGTGTAGCGGGTAAAAAGGGCTGCTAGTGCAGAATTATTCCCTACGACACTACCGGTAGAGTATTTGGTAGTGCGGTATCTTATAGTAGTGTCGATGGGAACGGAGATGTAAGACCTTTAGAAATTACCCGCGACACTACTAGCTGGTAGTGTAGAAGGGAAAGAAATTTCCCCACGACACTACCGGTAGTGTGGCTTGGTAGTGTGGTGGGTAAGAAGGGCGAGTTATGACTACTATTGCGTTTTATAGATGTGTAAATAAGTATCAAGTTTTTATTGGCTAGGTACTTAAGTAGGTGATACCTACACTAATATTATTAAGAGAAAAAAATTGTAATTTGGTTTGTGTGTATGTTTGTAATGAATAAACTCAAAAACTACTGTGCCGATTTCAAAAATTCTTTCACTATTGCAGAGCTAAGTTCAATTTGAGTAACTAGGCTATATATAATTCCCATATTCCCACGGGAACGGGAGCTACGCAGTTGAAACCGCGTGATGTCCGCTAGTAATGAAATAAAATAATCCCATTGACCTCGGCCTCTAAACTACCTACTTCCATTTTCTTATGAATATTTTGAACACTTTGAGCTGCTTTAGGCGACTGTGGTCTGAGTTATTAATTTATATTCAATATTAATTATTATGATTGTATTCATTATAAAATGATTTCAACATTCTACACAGGAAAACTCTAATGAACAAAAATAACAGACCAAATGCGAGTCAGAATCGCGCACAAGGGTATCAAAAAATCGCAAAACATCAAAAAGCGTTATTTTTTTTAGTTTTTATTATTTGCATTTAAAGAAAAAAAAAATTATAGGATGGATAAAATGCAATATGAATATCAGAGGGAGTATGTAAGTGTCTGAAAAATGAGAGAAAACCGTCAGTCTCGATATGGGCATGTAATGAGAAGGTATGAAAGCCATGGAAGGAAAAGAGCGATAAATTTGAATGTTGAGGGATAAAGAGTCAAAGAAAGGCCAAAGAAAAGATTTACGGATTGTGTTAAGAATGATGTAAAAGTGAATTTATTCAATAAAATATTTTAAAATTACAATTCAGAATATAACTATTCTATCTAATATATAAAATTCTCATGTCACAGTTTTCGTTGCCATACTCCTCCGAAACAGCTTGACCGATTCTCATGAAATTTTGTGAGCATATTGAGTAGGTCTGAGAATCGGCCAACATCTATTTTTCATACCCCTGTGACCGGGAATAACATTCCACGCGGGCGGAGCCGCGGGCATCAGCTAGTTGTATTATATGATTGTGAGCGTTATGAATGTATAATTCTCACTTATTTAAATGTAGTTTCAAACCAATCAACTTCAATTTATTTTTAATTTCCAAAAAATCTGATAAAGCAGTATCGGCATCACCTCCAAGAGTCCCATCATCTAAATACCTGATGTTCAATTTTGATTTTAAATTTTGAATGTGAAAGTAGTAAATGAAACCCATATTATCTTCTGGGAATATTTTAACTGTCTAGCCTTAAAATTCTCTGGTTCAAGTTGTCCAAAATTAAGTGATTGCGGAGAATGTTTATGTCCTAATTTGGTTTCAGAGATAACAAACCTTGATAAGAACTACTCGTAAGTAATGAGATTAAAAATAACTACATTTTATAACATCATAAAATATGCATTACAGTTATAAGCCTTAACTAGAGCAATCTTTGTCATAAGAAACTAGTTCCCTTGAGAAATTGTACAGTACATCCACTTTGTACAATGTGTCAGTTGACCATCAAACTGTCAATGCTCTCGTGCGTGCGTGCATTCGTACATACGAAGGGAACGTTACGTTCGTGAATGTTTTGAGATGTATTAAAACTCAAGCGGCCTTATTACAAACATAGTTTAACTATATGACACTACTAAATACGAAGAAAGAGAATACATAGAGTGCACGAGATGTTTCCGTATCATTCCCACAAGTTTATAAGTCTTAAGATCGGGTGTTTTTAATTTCCAAATTACCCTCATGTCAAAGTTTTAAGTTCTACCCAAGCGGGCGTGATGCGGAGTATACTGTATTCTGGGCAATGTTGCCCGAGATTTCCGCGCCAGGTCGGGTGATGATGATGATGCACTACCCTCAAACTTGGAGCCTGCGATGAGGTTAGAGCAATGTCTTTTGTTTGTAAATTAATGGAATAGACTGCCGTCTGATGACGCCCCAACTAACACACCTAACGTCACCCTTCCACCCGTTCGGATTGAAGTCACAATCTCTTATTTTATTTCCACTGCACTTGACTGTTACTCATTCAGATCCTAGTAGTAAAACTGTGCTACTACCACAGTTTATATAATATATTCTCTACTACTACTTAAAACCGCATCGGTAGGCATTATATATGTCAAATTTCTTGAAGATGAAATGAGTGAGACTTCTGTAATTGTGGTATAGTGATTATTTTTTTTAAATTTGACGATTCTTATGACAAACATTGTGTAATAAACGTAATAAAATTTTAATAATTATACCATTCGTATATATAAAGTCAGTTCAATACGCGACAACGGCCCTTGAGCACCTGCTAACGTAATTTTTTTGTACCTTTGTAGTACTGGTAATAAAATGGAATGGCTACTAACAGAAGACGGTTAGTTTGATTTCATTATTTTAATTGACTTAATTAGGTAATTATTAAAAACCTTCAACACGTCCATTTATCAACACTCACAAACTTTCGCATTTATAATATTAGTACGCTTATTGAGTTAATTTTGTATTATCTCACATGCGTTACAGGTAAATACAGAATAGAATCTCTGTCAGCTGCAACATTTCAGGGTGCATTAAGAGTAAGTAGTTACCGTACTATTACTATGTTTCCATTCTCATTATGTAAGTGTGCTAAAGTGTCAAGTATTTACATTCTTTCATACCGCAAAAATAGGACAACATATGAAAACTATACATTTGTAACGAAGTCAAAAAAGAATAATGTTTTTATTACGTACTTAATCCAACTGCGAGATGCGTTTCTTGAACTTCTTGTTAGTAAACAAGAACTTAATGAATCATATTTTGATTAAAGCAATCTGGGGCATGGTGACTTGTTCCAAATTTTATAATGCTTTAAGGTAATGAAAGAAAGCTTCATGAAGGACGAGATTCTTCATAAACTTGCGGGGGTGAGTGAAGATGAGCTAGCCGTAGAACAATATCTGGACGTGTGTGCAGATACAGCATTAGATGGAGTGTCCCTTGTTGCTGTGCATGTTGAAACTGGAGAGGTGGCTGCAGTGGCTTTGAATAAATTGCTGGTAACTATTAACTTTACTCAGTAAAAATAATTTGTTTGGTTGCATACAAATAAACTGTAGTAAGATTTTACTCGAGAGATTTTTCTCTCTTCCGACTTTCGTGAAACTTAGGTATTTCACGAAAATAAGTAGAGAGAATAGTTCGGAATAGTCCTGTATAGGAGAAAAGCACATAAATATTCACTCAAAAGTAAATATGACTAGTTCGAAAAATCTTAGGGTAGCTGAACATGCCAGTTACATAAAATTAATCATTTTCATATTTCAAGCTTCAATTGTATTCGAATGTACAATACATTGCCGACTGCCCCCGAATATTGGGGGGCCGGGAAGTGCATGTCGCCGTCTCTACGACGGTGTAGTTCACTCCAAGGCGCTCTACGGAGCGCCTGTTTGGTCGGAGGCCCTCTGCGCCAAAAACATCCGCCTGCTGCGAAGACCGCAGCGGGTGATTGCGCAGAGGGCGGCGCGGGCGTACTGCACCGTCTCCTACGAGGCGGCGGCGGCGTGCACATTGGCGGGAGTCCCCTTGGGATCTCGAGGCTGGAGTCCTCAAACATGTTTATGAGGAAAGCGCCCTGGTGCGGAGAAATGGAGGTCGCCCTCTCCCGCAGGACATCGATTGCTGGCGACTTGGAGACAGCCAGCTTGCGACGATCTCTTCCGGGAGTGGGCCTGTAGGTTAGAGGAACCCGGTGACGGCACACGGTGTCTGACTCCACACCCACTAGTTGCTCCAGGTACTTGGCAAAACAGCCATGTCCTGTAAGGAGTTGAGTGAGGTCGAAGGCGCACCGTGCGCCTTCTCCACCCAAGGTCGAAGAACGGGCTGGACGGCCCCCACGAGCCGCACCCTCGCAGTGCTGACACTCGGCCGTTGTTTCCCGGTGTCTTCGCCACAGATACTTACCGAAGCTACCGTGCCCGGTAAGTAGGTATCTGTGACAACCGGTAGGAGAGGGCACCGCGTCTCCTCTCCAGCCACTCGTCCATGACCGGTCTGACGGCCGCGATTGTGGCGAATCCTCCCTTTGGTTGCTCAAGTCGCACCTTCCATATCTCCACGGTTTCCTGGTGGAGCAGGGACCGCTCGGCGATACGCAATTTACTGATTTATTTTCTTGCACAAAACAAAGTAGTACCTATTTTATACTGAAAGCATAATAATATTTGACACGTTATTCCATAATGGAATCTAACTATTGCCAGGTATAAATAGTATGTCTTCAACCAAAAATCAAATGCGACTATATTATTTGTCTCAACTCCCTCTAGCTAGACGAATACATAATATATAATAGCGGTACCTTCTATGGCTCGAGCACAGTAAACGGCATCTACCCTTCCTGCATCCGCGTTTTTCCAAAGAATCCATGTTTTTTTTTTTTTTTTTTTTTTTTTATACTACTTAGGTGGCAGACAAGCTTACGGCCCACCGGAAGGTTGGTAACCGTAGCCTATAGACGTTTGCAACACCAGAGGCGCTACACACGCGCTGCCGAACCGGGCGCAGGTTGTGACGACCCACAGTTGAAATTTTTCAAGCCGCCCGTAAGGCCTTCAACTTGGCTTAACGACTGTCATTTTACTGACAACCGGGACCAACGGCTTATCGTGCCTTCCGAAGCACGGAAACGCTCGTAAATAAATGTCACAAAGTGGTCCACGTGGTGGCACGTGGTGGTCACCCATCCATATCCGGCCATAGTAAATGTTGCTTACTGCAGTGATCGTTTACAGAACACTGAGTCCGCGGGGCCACGAGCGCTTCGAGTATGGAAATGATACCTATAGGTAGGTACATAATAGTCACGTCTTTTTCCCGTAAGCGGCAAACAGAGTTATACTCAACTTGAAGTAATGTACGAAATCTTACCAACTATTTTTGTGATTTCAGGAAGCGACACCTACTGAAAAGTCATTCTTTGAAATTTTTATAGAGGAACGTTGCAAGCAGCCATCAACACGTGCTATAATTGAATGTATGGAAAGTGTTAACCAAAATATTAATTTGTTTACGAAGTAAGTGCTATCACATAAAACATTTACCCTTATAAAAACTTAAATTTAAAGTATTGATTATGATCAAATGCCAATATTCACTTTTTTTCAGATTAGACCTCGACTGTTGTATGGAAATAATGTGTGTAGCTACACTCCCCCACCACAGATATAACAAACTTGCAATGCAATTGTGTAAAACCTCATTGGAGATAGCGAGGAAGCTGGAAAATGGCCCGATTTCTGAAATAACTATCAAGGAATTAGGGTCAAAATATGCATTTATACCTGACAGAAAGCCTATTAATAAGGCTCCGAAATTCTGTCAAGCCTTATGGACTTCAGAAGGTGCTCAGAAGATAGGACAGGCGCTAGGATTTGACGTACATGTGCGTATTCCAATAAGAGAACTAAATTTCAAAGGTAATCATTGTTTAAAAAAGCTAAAAGCTGATAGTTCTATTGAATATGCTGCCATTATTTTGAAATAACATTTGAATTACAAGTGGACGTCACCGGTTTCACCCGCGTAGCTCCCGTTCTCATGGGAATTTGGGAATAAAATATAAGCCTATGTCACCCGGGCATAGTGTAGCTTCGCAACTGTGAAAGAATTTTTCCAATCGGTTCAGTAGTTTTGAAGCCTATTCGATGCAATCAAACGAACGATCAAATCTTTGCTCTTTAAAATATTAGTATTGATACTGTATGTTAGTAGCAATAGTAGAATTTGTGTTATGGTGGTTGTAATGTAAGTAGTCCAATCCTGCCCGATCTGGCAATAATGTAAACATGTCATGTTTTGACAATCGTTGTCTAAGACAGATGAGTAGAAAAATATAGTATGACAAATCATTGAATTTTTTACTATCCTGAGTAGGTATTTTAAATGAAAATAAACTATCTTATAGAAATTATTTGGTGTCGAAATGATTGTAAGAACACTATATGACTCCTGGATACGGGAATATAATCAGGGTGAATATTCAATTGCAAGTAACTAAGGATCAAAAGTGATTGTTTACATTTTTGCGCAAAGCTATTGAACTACAGTATACATACTGGGTACACTACATTAATACGAAAAAAAAAATTTTTAATAAAAAATAAAACCGACTTCCAACAAATCCTAAAAAATAAAATTTACTTAGCACAAAGTAAAATGTATTTTGATTTGTCTGATTTTATTCAATATCATATTGAAGTCGGCGCCAAGTAAACCCATAGGTTTATGTAGGTATTATTCATGGCACCAACTTCAATACTATATTGAATAAAATCTGATAAATCAAAATACATTTTACTTGTGCTAAGTAAATTTTATTTTTCAGGATTTGTTGGAAGTCGGTTTTATTTTTTATTAAAATTTTTTTTTCATTATTTTAAGTGACGGGTGAACCGAAAAATATATCCATCTAGATAAAAGTTTTCATCAATACAAATCAATTAAGCCCAAACACAAGGCTGTAAATCGTTAAGGATTTCCCTCGACTGTCTTATTTTCGGTCGTTGCCCTCGATTTCTCCTGGATCCCATCATCAGATCCTGATCTCATTAAAATAGGACCACCTCAGAAGTAAACCCTATTCAAGAAAGAAAACAATTTAAATCCGTTTATAATTGACGGAAATATCGGTGAACATACATAAAACATTGAGAACTTCCTTTTTTTTTGAAGACGGATCTATCAATCTAGGTGCAAAGTTCTCATCAATACAAATCAATCAAGCCCAAACACAAGGTAACTGCTGTAAATTGTTAAGGAATGCCCTCGACTGTCTTTCGACTCTATTATCAGGTCGACTCCAGACCTTCATTAAAGTGTAGAACATTAAAGCACTTAATTAAAAAGTTAACAAGTGCACCAGTTGTCCCTAAAATTTTCGGTGGTTGCCTTCGTTTTCTCCTAGATCCCATCATCAGATCCTGACCTGGTGAAAATGGGACCACCTCAGATGTAAACCCTATTCAACAAAAAAATAAATTTTGAAATCCGTCTATAATTGACGGAAATATCGCATGACATACATAAAAAAAAATACATACAGACGAATTGAGAACCTGCTCCTTTTTTTGAAGTCGGTTAAAAACTTAATTTCGAAAGTCACAATCACGAATTTCATAATTCCGAATTTCATAAGTCCGAATGATTCGAAATCCCGAAAGTCAAAAATCCGATGTTTCATAAATCCTTTTTATTAAAAGTCATAATTTTAAAATTCCGAATGTTTACAATTCCGGCTTTCAGAATGCGTACTTTACTAAAAAAACTTTAACAGTGAATTTTCGGATATTTGAAATTCTGAATAATGTTTTTTGGGAAAATAACTGTCCGGTCTTTTGATTATTCCTACCAATGAAATTAGGAAAAATAAAAATTCGTACTTATGACTTTCGGACGGTTCAATGAATATCGTCCTTTTGAATATTCGGAGCTTTGTTTCTTAGGAATTATAATCTTCGGAATTTTGAACATCGGAATACTGAAATTCGGAAAAACATATTTCGGAATTTTTGGGTGTTCCCATACCTACCTACTATTGTCTATTATTTAATTGCTTGTTGGCAGTTGTCATAATGCACTACGATACCCAAACAAGATTCCAGTTTTTTTGTTTTGCATTACATAAACCGGTTTCGCCCACACACTTCCTGTACTCTACTGCTAAAACCTTTATTTTTAATAACCTTAATTATATTATGTTACTTGAAATTGTTATAAACAAATCACAAATGACTAACTGGACTATAAATAATTTTGTATTGTTTTTCTAAGTATTTATGTAAACGTTTCCTTTCCTACTTTGAGACCTCAATCATAAAACGTCACTAATGACTTTCCGTCAGCAATATTCAAAACAAATATTTGTGTGACCTGTAAATGTTTGTATTGGATTTCGGCTGTTTTTATGTATAATATGTATGTGTTTAGAATTATATTAAGTATGTTTATCAGTTATCTAGATCCCAAAGCATTCAAACACAAAGGGGCTAGACGCCGCTGTGTCAAAAGGTCCCAAAAATAGGTTTTTTTTATATTCAGCACGCTAAATTGACGTCGCCACCAGCTTGAGGGAAAACACTGGCGCATCTAGCGATTGGGGGCCACTTTTGACAGTGGTCCTCAAGTTGGCGGCCCTGTGATGTGCCTCTTCACGCTCCTCTTAAAGAACCCGGGATTGTAAGATAATGGGAAAAAAGAGAGCGGGCAGGTCGTTCCAAGTTTTTACAGTTCGACAGAGGAACGATCTTTTGAAACGCTCAGTTCTGGCGAAGTTTCTCTCCACTGTGTATGAGTGGCATCTCTGCCCGGCACGCGTTGTTCGGTTTCGGAAAGGAGAGGGTGGGATCAGGTTGAAGAGCTCTTCAGAACATTCGCCGTGATACATTCGGTAGAAAGCAGCCAAGGACGCTATGGTTCTTCGCTGCGCTAACGGTTCGAGGCCTAGCGTCACCTCAGGACAACCAATTATTCGGATAGCACGTCTCTGCATAGCGTCAAGCGCGTCTAGTAAGTACCTCGCAGAGTCATCCCAAAGGTGAGAACAGTACTCGATGCAGGGACGAATCTGCGTCTTGTAGAGTAAACATCTCTGATGTGGCGTGAAGTCCCCCTCACCTTATTTAGGACTCCAAGTTTACGAGAGGCCAGCCCAATACAACTCTCTATGTAGTTTTTGTGATTGAGCTCACGCCGGACGTCTATACCGAGGATCTCCAAGTTGTCCTTTAGTGGAACCGTAATGCTCTGAAGAGAGGGTAGAGGAAGGAATGGGGACTTCTTAGCTGTAAACGCACACGCCTGTGTTTTTCTGGCATTGAACTCGACCAGGTTGTCTGAACCCCATTGGGCAATGTAACCCAGGTCCCGGTCGAGATCCGCCACGAGTTGCCGTCTCTTCTCCTCCACGTCACTACGCCCCTCCGCTGGACGGCCAGAATAGCTCCCATGTAGCGTACTATCATCCGCATAACAATGAATGCACCCAAGGGACAGCATGTCATTGATATGCAGAAGAAAGAGAGTTGGGGACAATACCGAGCCCTGTGGTACTCCGGCATTCACCTGCAAAAAGCAGGAAGTCTGACCATCACAGATAACCCGTATACGTCGCCCGTGCAGGAAGCTGGCCAACCAGCGGCACAACTGAGGCGATAAACCATATGCCGGCAGCTTGGAAAAAAGCGACGCATGCCATACCCTATCAAAGGCTTTAGCGATGTGTACGCCAATAGCCAGAGATTCGCCGTGCCTCTCCATAGCCTCATCCCAGGTGGGTGTTATGTACGTCAGGAGGTCACCCGTTGATCGTTTAGGCCTAAAGCCATATTGACGATCGCTAATTAACGTGTGATCCTCCTAGTAGCGCAAAAATAGGTAGGGTAATTGGTGCAAGCCGCTGAGGTGTCATCGCTATAAGGCTATCGGCCTCCATGACGGGCCTGAGGCTGGTGAGGGGGCTGCTCACCATCCTTACAGAAGCAGGCCCATGACGGCAGCGTGACGTGAAGGATTCACGCACGCCCTCCAAAGACGCGGGATAACACCCGAACCACCCCCTAGGCGAGGCCACAGTGGTAGCCGTAGGTCTATTGGGAGTCCTCGGACATCCTCCCGAGAGCTTACACGGGGCTCTCAACCGTAGGCTGTTGGGCGTTACGTGAGAGGTTTTTTAGTCGGTAGGAGTCTGGCATAGCATCCATGAAGGATTTTCCCGCACGTTAAAAAAAAGAAAGAAAAAGGTAAGTGGTACAAAGATTTCGCAATATTTATTTAAGACGAGCTACATTAGATTTCTCAGATATAACAATTTCATTGCCGCGAGCACGCCAGATTAAAGTGGTTTACAAATCAAATCATAAAACTGTCGCAGCCTTGAAGGCAGCAAACATTGTAAATACATACCTGGCTGTATATTTTAGAGAATTAAAATGAATACTGCCGATAATTTGTACTTCATCCTTTTTGTAAAGATGTTCTAGCTAGGGTATGAATTTACGAAGCCGCAGTGACAGCTGTAGGTCTGTTCTCTTGGGAATCCTGGGACATCCTTCGGAGGGCTTACCCGAGGCTCTCAACCGTAGGATGTTGGGCGTTACGTGAGGTTGTTTTTAGTCGGTAAGAGTCCAGCCTTGCAACCATTAAGGATTTTCCTTCACGTTAAAAAAGGCGATGAATATGATTTCTTACACGACTACTACCTATTTTAAACTACGCTCCAATTATAGTTTAATCGCGTTATCAACATTATCCTTCGGGCTTCGACCCATTTTAGCAATTTGACCGTTTTCTTAGTGATAGTTTTAGGCAATACAGTATTGAATGAAACAGTCGTAATATGCAAAAAAACATTAAGTATACAGGATGAATTTTTGAAAAGGGCTTGGATGGCCAAATGCGAAACTATAAGGAATAGCTAAAAATGCTCAAAGGAGTCACGAGCCCGATTTTGATAAAACTTAAAACCTCATCATTAGATTTTTGAAAAACCAATAATCCTAGCTGGGAATCGAACTCATTGATTTTGACAAAAAAAAAACACCCTTTGTTATTACACCATACGATAGTGTCGCTGATAAGGATCAAATTCTGTGAAGTAATGATATACGGCAAATTTATGGAAAGTTTAGAATTTTAATAGAAATTATATTTTATGTACCTAAATTTTGTATCATAATTTGTTTTGTTCGAAATCCCAGAATAGATCGTAACTATTCCGTGTTTTAAATTATGCTCAGAATGATTATTTTGGAGAATATTCTAAACGGAATCAATAATATTGAATGCAGTACGATCCTTGAGGTCTCGAATCCAGCTATGTATTGAAAACAATGGTCTACATTTTGAACAAATAATCAGTTTACGTAAGAAAAATAAATTGTATTTGGTTAAAGATGAGCACTTTCCTTTAGTTTGCCGTATGTCATTACTTCCCAGAATAAGATCCTTAATAGCAACACTATCGTACGGTGTAATAATATAGGGTGTGTTATTTTTTTCAAAATCAACGGATTCGATTCCTAGCTAGGATAATTGGTTTTTCAAAAATGTAATGATGATGTTTTAAGTTTCATCAAAATCGGGCTCGTGACTCCTTTGAGCATTTTTCGCTATTCCTTATAGTTTCGGATTTGGCCATCCAATCCCTTTTGAAAAATTCACCCTGTATATTTAAAGGGATTCTTTTTGAAAAACATGCCTCAGTCAGTATATAATTTTTGTTCTTCTTCATCCTACTTGATTCATAGTACACGTCACTGTTCAGCGTCCGTTTCCTAGGGTAATTATTTTAAATTACCAACGTTAAGCATAATGAAAGTAGTTTTATTTTGTTGTGTGTATGAGTGTTAAAACAACTTATGTATATTTTTAGGGTTCCGTACCCTAAGGGTAAAGAACGGAACCCTATTCATGAGACTTCGCTGTCCGTCTGTCTGTCTGTCTGTCTGTCTGTCTGTCTGTCCGTCAGGAGGCTGTATCTCATGAACGGTGATAGCTAGAGAGTTGAAATTTTCACAGATTATGTGTTTTTGTTGCCGCTATAACAACAAATACTGAAAATAAAAACATAATAATATTTAAGGGGGCTTCCATACAACAAACGTGTTTTTTAGCGATTTTGTCTTATATATTCGGTAATAATGTATCCTTCTCAATTTAAATACGTTAGTTAATTTGAACATTTCATCAAGATCATTCATTCCCTTTACACCATGCAAATTAAATGAATACTTTAGGAGGTATAGCACAATCAAATGTTGCTCAATGAAATTAATTTCGTGTCGCCATGATTGAACATTATACGGGTCACATACTAACGTATTTTTCGACTTTCATCGTACATATTTTTTCTTTAAAAAGTGAACAACGCTTTCAGCAGATTACTTTAGGTAAGTGTAATATTTCAAAGATAGCTATTTCATAGGAAATAGCAAACAAATAGTCCTTATTTTAGATTTTTCTTCAGTATAAACAATTTACGTACAAACACACAATTTATGTTGTAGACGTAGATATCGTGTTTATAATGTCATCGTTTTCAGAATATTGATGACATTTGATGTCATCAATATTCTGAAAAATAAATTAAACATAGAGTTCACAAACTCTTTTTGAAATATATACTGTACCTACCGTAGAGGATCTATACAAGGTTAGTTAACACTATAGAGCAACGCGAACTGTCTAAAGACGCGCCTTGTATAATACTATAGAGCAACGCGTACTGTCTAAAGACGCGCGTTTTATAACACTGTAGAGCAACGCGAACTGTCTAAAGACGCGCGTTGTATAACACTATAGAGCAACGCGAACTTTCTAAGGCGCGCGTTGCTCTGTGTTAATAGGTAATGAGGGCAACCAGTAGACGCTTAAAATACTCACAGAATATCGAGCAGTGTATTTTCATAAAAAAAATATAATTAAAACAAAATGGACCTTTCCTGGGACATCCTTTCGAGCCGGGGCTCCCAACCGTAGGCTGTTGGCCGTTACGTGGGGTTTTTTAGTCGGTAGAAGTCCGGCATATCATCCATTAAGGATTTTCCATCTCGTTAAATAAAAAGAAAAAAGGGGGGCTCCCATGCAACAAATAGGTACGAATTTTTGTTGTTTTTTGGTACGGAACCCTCCGTGCGGGAGTCCGACTCGCACTTGGCCGGTTATATTGTTTTATCGACTTCACTTGCAGTAGCGTCTGTTGCATTTTTTACAAACCTCTGTGGTTTACAAATGCAATATGTATGGTTATAGTATAATGATTTTGTGAAATGGTAAATAAAAAAAATAAAAAATAAATAAAATAATGCACGTACCTATTTACGTGGGTTGATTTATTCTATTACTCCCTTAAACGTTTAAGTGCTATTGGTCTTAAAGGTTCTTTTGTAAATGACACTTTCTCTTACAAAAGATATAAATGCAAATACTTGATAAATTTCAGTTTTGGTTGAATTTACTTATTGTTTTCATTATTAAATAATTTGGTAGGTAGGTACAGTGTTAAACAACTGAAGATGAAATTTTCATCTTCATTTGTCTACCACTTAATTCGACGTTATCGCTTGTCACTTGCTGTGAGCGTATTACAACATGGTGAATGGTGATAGTACCAACCAGTTAGACTTGTTTTATACCTAGTATAGGTGACACTCGTAGCTTTTTTAAAATTAAAATAATCGAAATAGGTCAAAGAAACAAATTCAATAAGTATTAGAACGAACGTGTGAAATGAAGAAATAGAAGCTGGCATCCAGTAAGAAAGGGTTTTTAGAGTTTTCCATTTTAAAGGTGTGTAACGGCAGCGCTCGTGGGAACTCCATCGTGGGCTAAGGCACGGAGCTAAATCTGTTTCCTTTAGACACAGATCAACAGATTCTAGAGATAAGTTATACTTTTAACCTGGACTTTATGTTGTAAAGAATTGTCTTACTCATATTTACGGTTCCGTACCCGAAATGTAAAAACGGTACCCTGTTGCTCAGACTTTGCTGTCCCTTTTTAGGGTTTCGTAGCCAAATGGCAAAAACGGAACCCTTATAGATTCGTCATGTCTGTCTGTCTGTCTGTCTGTCTGTATGTTCGTCTGTCTGTCCGTCCGTGTGTCACAGCCACTTTTCTCCGAAACTATAAGGTCTATGATATTGAAACTTGGTAGCTAGATGTATTCTGTAAACCACAATAAGATTCTTATATAAAACTAGAAAAAAAGCAGTAAATTTTGGGGGTCCCCATACTCAGAACTGAAACTCAAAATTTTTTTTTTCATCAAACCCATACGTGTGGGGTACCTATAGATAGGTCTTCAAAAATGCTATGGAGGTATCTAACATCATTTTTTTCTAAAGTGAATAGTTTGAGCAAGAGACACTTGATTTGATTTTGAGCAAGAGACATTTTCGTGCGTGCAGACAATTTCAAACCCTAGTTAGAACATCTTTGCAAAAAAATCGGTTGTCTGTAAAGTCGGTTTACTGACAATAGTTGAACGTGACAACTTAATCATGTCAAAAACTATTGTATTTAAGCTTATTGGTTAACAAAATTTTAATATCGTGAGTTAGAACGTACCTAGTACAATTACTATAGAATAACACATCAATAGATTATAGTGCCATCTGTTGAAAACATTTGTACTAAAATAAATGGAACGCCACAGAGCGAAGTAACGCCGCATACGTCATATTTTTTCGTGCGTGCAGCCGGCTCCATCGTATTATAAGACGTTGTCACGTCAAAAGGATGAAGTACAAATTTTAGGCAGTATTCATTGTCAATCAAATCAAATCAGCCAATAGCAGTCCGCAGCTGGACGTAAGCCTCTCCCAAATTGCGTCACAATGCACTTTAATTCATTTTAATTCTCTAAAATATACAGCCAGGTATGTATTTACAATGTTTGCTGCCTCAAGGCTGTGACAGTTTTATGATTTGATTTGTAAACCACTTTAATCTGGCGTGCTCGCGGCAATGAAATTGTTATATCTGAGAAATCTCATGTAGCTCGTCTTAAACAAATATTGCGATATCTTTGTACCAATTACCTTTTTCTTACTTTTTTTTACGTGCGGGAAAATCCTTCATGGATGCTATGCCGGACTCCTACCGATTAAAAAACCTCTCACGTAACGCCCAACAGCCTATGGTTGAGAACCACGGGTAAGCTCTCGGAGGGATGTCCCAGGACTCCAATAGACCTACGTCTACCACTGCGACCTCGCCTTTTTCCAAATTAATTGTGTGGGGTATCTATAGATAGGTCTTCAAAAATGCTATGGAGGTATCTAACATCATTTTTTTCTAAAGTGAATAGTTTGAGCAAGAGACACTTCCAAAGTGGAAAAATGTGTGCCCCCCCCCCCCTAACTTCTAAACTAAGAGAATGATAAATCTAAAAAAAAAATATGATGTACATTGCCGTTAAAACTACCAACGAAAATTAGTTTCAACGAGATAGAGCTGGTAGTTTTTCTTTAATACGTCATAAACCGCAATTTCCGGTAGTGAAATCACTACCACGGCGAACGTGTTAAAACATCAGTCAAAGTTACAACGAACTATAAGAACTTTTATATTATGTTATTTGCTGCTACGAAACCCTTCATGGGCGAGTCCAACTCGCACTTGGTCAGTTTTTTTGTCTGTCTGTTATTTATACATATAATAAAACTGTAGAGGGTCGAGAGTCTGTACATGGAAGATATTTTGAAAATTTTAATTGGAGGGCGTTCTCTAACCGATACTGAAGCCGAAAATGTAATTTAAACTTTTCATGTCTGTCTGTCTGTCTGTCTGTATCCCGAATAAGTATCACGTCGAAACTACTGAACCGATTTAATTGATACATGGAACATTCCGAGCTTATAGTCCGAGGAAGGTTCTAGGATACTTTTGATCCCGAACTTTTGTGCGGTTCCTGCAGGAGAGGGGATGAAAGATAAAATGGTTTTTCAGTTGTTATTTCTCAACGCGTGATGCGATTTCAAAAATTTTTCTAGGGAAGAAAGAAGAGTTTGCAGTTAAGAAATTAGAGGCATCTCAACTTTCGTCAAACCTAGAATTCAAGGGTTCCTTTGAATGAGAGGGTAAATCTAAACGGGCGTGTTGGCTTAATCATAAAAGAGCTTAATTATTAAGGCTGTTGTAAAATAATTCAGACTGAATTGTTAATCTTTAAGCTCTTTTATGGTTTAGCAAACAGGGCCGTTTCACACGGTGCTTGATGAGTCTGATGAAGAATTACCTCCCCTTTCGTACACCTTATGTGACGTAAACGAAGTTGCGAGGGTCAGCTAGTATAATATATTTTCGCCGCTATAACAACAAATAAGTAGGTACTGAAATCGGTAAAAATTAATTGAGGGGCCTTACGAACTTGACCAGTTTTTAGGGTTTCGTAGCCAAATGGCAAAAACGGAACCCTTATAGATTCGTCATGTCTGTCTGTTTGTCTGTCTGTCTGTCTGTCTGTCTGTCTGTCCGTCCGTGTGTCACAGCCACTTTTCTCCGAAACTATAAGGCCTATGATATTGAAACTTGGTAACTAGATGTATTCTGTGAACCGCATTAAGATTCTTATATAAAACTAGAAAAAAAGCAGTAAATTTTGGGGGTCCCCATACTCAGAACTGAAACTCAAAATTTTTTTTTTATCATATCCATACGTGTGGGGTACCTATAGACAGGTCTTCAAAAATGCTATTGAGGTTCCTAAAATCATTTTTTTCTACAGTAAATAGTTTGCGCAAGAGACACTTCCAAAGTGGAAAAATGTGTGTCCCCCCCCCCCTCTAACTTCTAAATTAAGAGAATGATAAATCTAAAAAAAATGTATGATGTACATTGCCATATAAACTACCAACGAAAATTAGTTTGAAGGAGATAGAGCTGGTAGTTTTTTTTTTAATACGTCATACACCGCAATTTTCGGTAAGAAAAATCACTACCACTGCAAACGTGTTAAAACATAGAACTTTTATATTATGTTACTTGCTGCTACGAAACCCTTCATGGGCGAGTCCAACTCGCACTTGGCCGGTTTATTTAGTCATATGATTGAAACCAGTTTCTAAAAAATAAATCTCAAAGAGGGCAAAAGAAAAATGAAATACTTTAGTCAAACTATTAGTAAAATGGAAAATAGAAAAATAAAAAATGGTTTTATTGAATTAATTGGGTCATGTCACGTAGCATTTGAATCGCGCTAAATGCAGCGAGTATTGTGCATGTTACTAAAAGGTGATATCTTACACGCGCTTGCTTGAGGCTTAGAAAACTAGCCGAAACTTGGTATTGGTGAGGTGATGGTTACATAATCTCACAGCTGAAAATGTGGCAGCACGGCACCCGGGCTGAAATCGCATTATTGCCACGGCTTCAAGGGATTTATCAGCTAATGGCAAGCAACCAAACTGTGAAAGAGGTTGATCTTATTCTCAAAACCCAATATAAATTGCAGCATGGCATCTTCCCAATAAAATATAATTCCATGACATGTGTATTTTTCGTCTTGATCAAGTGATTTAAGAAAAACCGGCCAAGTGCGAGTCGGACTCGCGCAAAGAGGATTCCGTTCCAAAAAACGACTAAAAGCACGTTAGTTGTATGGGAGCCCTCTTAAACGTCCATTTTTTTAAATTTAATTGTTTATGTTTAGTGAAAATACACTGCTCGATATTCTGTGAGTATTTCAAGCGTCTATTAGTTGCCCTTATTACCTATTACATATAAAACAAGTATTGCCCTGTGGTGGTTGTTAACTATCCTGTTTTCCTCATAAAGATCCTCAACGGTAGGTAACCTACAGTATGTATTTTCAAAAGAGTTTGTGAACTCTATGTTTGATTTCTTTTTCAGAACATTGATGTTGGTGACATTATAAACACGAAACGTCTACAACATTGGTACATGTAATAAAATTGTAACCCGCCGATGTTTGTACATAAATTGTTAAGATTGAAGAAAAATCTACAATTAGGGCTCTTTGTTTACTATTTCCTATGAAAATGCTATCTATGAAATATTACACTTACCTAAAGTATTTACCTAATCTGCTGAAAGCATTGTTCACTTTTTAAAGAAAAATTTTTACGATGAAAGCAGAAAAATAAGTTAGTATGTGAGCCGTAAAATGTACAATCATGGTGACGCGAAATTTCGTTGCGCAATATTTTGATTTTTCCGTATCTCCTAAAGTATTTATTTAATTTGCATAGTGTAAAAGTAATAAAATATACTTGATAATATATGTTTAAACCAACTAACGTATTTAAATTGAGAAGGATACCTTATTGCCTAATATATTAAGTAAAATGGCAAAAAATCACGTTCGTTGTATGGCAGCCTCCTTATATATTTTTTTGATTTTAGTATTTTTGTTATAGCAGCAACAAAACCACATTATCTGTGAAAATTTCGACTCTCTAGCTATCACCGTTCATGAGGTACAGTCTCGTGACGAACAGACTGACGGACAGCGAAGTCTCATGAATAGGGTCCCGTTTTTTACCATTTGGGTATGGAACCCTGAAAAGCAAAGGTTGGGTTGTGTAAGTATATGCTAGTGGCATACTTTGGTATTTGTGAAACTGAACCGATTTTGAATGATCTTCTGCTGGCATTCGTCCATAAGATTTGGCTCGCCGAGTATAATGTCTTATGGTATTCTACTGTGGGGCAATGCTGCAGATATAAATAAAAATTTTATTTTACAAAAGCGGGCCATAAGAGCTATATATAGACTAGGTCCAAGGGTCTCTCTGCGCGAAAAATTCAAAGAGGTTAATATTCTTACTTTAGCATCACAATATATTTTTGAAAACCTTATGTATGTACAAAGAAATCTACATAGTTTCACTAAGTTAAGTGATAGACACAATGTCAACACTAGTAATAAAAATAACCTTGCTGTTTTTCATAGCATATTGCACAAAACCAGCAATTCTTTCATGGGTAACTATATACGCTTTTACAACAGGCTTCCAGACGAAATTAAAAGTATGTCCCTTAATAAGTTTAAAAGATCTGTTAAAAGTAAATTGTACTGCAGGGGCTACTATACAATCAATGATTATTTGTTGGATAAGGAAGCCTGGAAATGACCTGCTCTGCTGGATTCTCAAAAAAATTGTAAAAATGCCTAGTTTTTAGATTCTTTAAAATTGTAAATAGAGCAAAAAAAAAGAACAACCCGCTGAGTTTCTTGCCAGTTCTTCTCAGGTGGGTCGCGTTGTGAACTGGTGGTAGAGCTTTTGTTTTATATTCTGGACGTTTTACAAGCGCATCTGTATAATGCCTATGTGAAATAAATATAATTTTGATTTGATTTTGATTTTGAGTCATAGACATACAAATAGAACTACACGTTCTCATGAATGTTTGAATACGATAATTCCGGTCGCATCTAATGCCCTCACATTAGAGCCCTGGGGTTCAACTCTGTTATTTCAACTGCGTTAAAACAGAATCGCAGTCGTAGCTCAATAGCTAAGAAAACTGCCAAATTGTACTGTAGCTGAAGCGTCGTATTTATATTCAGGTACGATTACGATACTGTTGTATAACAGTCGATATAGCAGACCTAGACTTACTTACTTATTGATTCTTCGCATCCCCTTGGAACACCAACAACACTCAATTCATTAACCCTCGCATCCAACCACGTCTTTTTGAGTCTACCTCTCCTACTCATATCGACACTAGCACCTTTACCGTTCTAAATAAAAATATCACCAGTATTTTCAGTTCAAACCTGTCATGCGTTCATTCATATTGTGCCATAAATAATAATAGCCACCGATTAGCGCTGCGGTAAGCCTTTTATAGGGGTTGCAATGGCACGGGACATTAATTCCTGTGAATACTGTGACGTATGCGTCTAGCCGCTTCGATCCTTTAGTGTTGTAAAAATACACATTTTGTCAGCAGTAGGTGCTAATGAAATAAACCATTTGCGGCAATTTTAGTATTAGAAATTGCTGAAGTGACTTCTCAATAGGAGCGCTTGTTCTGCTACAAAATATTATGAATCACCTGTAATTGTGTAAAATTATTCTGCTCCTAATAAAACGTATCAGATATACAATTTTTTTATACCACTATAGTGGCAGGCAAGCATACGGCCCCACCAGATGCACCGGTGGTCACCGCAGCCTATGAACGTTTGCAACAGCAGAGGCGCCACAATTGCGCTGTCGACCCTGTAAGAACCTTCTAAGACTCCTTTTGAAGAACTCCATACCGTAGGTGTTTGGGAAAACACAATCTAAGCATACGCGGAAGAATCGGATATCGGATCTGAGCGTGCTCGAGCACTCAGGGCGCAACGTGTGAGGATGAACACCCTGTCTGTGGCGAGCGGTGTGATGACAGTAAAGTTTTCTAACGCATGAACCCGTTCCCTTTTATAAGAACTTTGTGAGAGAAACAAATCTCCTTTTTAGGGTTTCGTCGCCAAATGGCAAAAACGGAACCCTTATAGATTCGTCATGTCTGTCTGTCTGTCTGCCTGAATGAGATTTTGGGGGTCCCCATACTCAGAACTCAAATTATTTCTTTTTATCAAAACCATACGTGTAGGGTATCTATAGATAGGTCTTCAAAAATGCTATTGAGGTATCTAACATCATATTTTTCTAAACTGAATAGTTTGCGCAATTTTCTAAACTGAATAATTTGTGTGTGTCCCCCCCCCCCCCCCTCTAACTTCTAAACTAAGAGAATGATAAATCTAAAAAGAAGATATGATGTACATTGCCATAAAAACTACCAACGAAAATTGGTTTGAACGAGATAGAGCTGGTAGTTTTTTTTAATACGTCATAAACCGCAATTTTCGGTTAGAAAAATCACTACCACTGCAAACGTGTTAAAACATCAATCAAAGTCACAACGAACTATAAGAACTTTTATATTATGTTACTTGCTGCTACGAAACCCTTCATGGGCGAGACCAACTCGCACTTGGCCGGTTTTTTATAGGATAGCTAAGATTGAGTTGAGATAGCTTGTTTGATAATAATGACAAGCATATTTACTGCTTTGAATCAGGATGAAAAGCTCAAGAATTTAAAAACTTTAATGATGAAAATCTGGCAGCAGCTCTATAACAGCAGTAAGTCCTAACCGCGCTTGTTCATCATATCATAGCCTCACCAATTATGTAATACGTGTCACAAAATACAACTGGTGAAATCTAGACCATATAATATGATCCTACCTACCCCTTCGGGAAAAAACTTGAATAAAATGTCATTGAACTACAGACTTCTTGCACTTTATATGAAGCAGATTATGGTGCTTAGTTAACACAATTAATTTTCTTCCCGCCACCTATTTAATACGCTACGTTCTTTATAGGCTACAATATACTACGTCTATTACGACTCCCAATGCCACTCTTAATTTTCTAGCATGAAAATCGAACATACTGCTCTACTAATATAAACCTAATTCAGTAAAAATACGGTCTGATTTTACTTACTTCTTTTCAAAGAGTTGAGTCTTTCTGTAAATGTGGATAATACTCGAGACAGTAGGCTCTCAGTCAGTGCTGTGGTCTAGGAATTAATGTTCCATGTCTAAAACGTAGCGCACACCTCCCTTTTGCATGTTTTTCTCATTGTCTCATAGACAATAATGTCAGCGGCTGTGAAGGGGCTTTACTTTGTAGATGACAAATAGCTTGTGAGGCTTTTTGCACTATTTTTTGCTTCTATTTTGTGTCGATGGCAGGAGATTTTTGTAGCTCTTGGCCTCGATAGCACTGTTCTGAAAATATAATCCTTCTGATATGTATAAGATCCTGATATAATAATGTGACTTTCTGATGCTTCTCATCTTACGGGAGCTTTCGTGCTTCGGATGGCACATAAAGTCGTAGGGTCGTAGGTGCAGGTTGCCAATAATACGAGTAAAGCAGTCGTTAAGCCAACTTGGAGGTCTAAAGCTGATTGAGTAATTTCAATAGCTGGTAGCCATAGTCTTTTTCAATACGACAGTGCATGTGCAACACTATAAATGCTAAATAACACATTAGTTATTCTGTGATAATCCTCTGAACATCGAATTCGTTGTTCAGAGTGATATGGTATGCCTAAATAGGCTAAGTGTTACTTAAGATTATAGGTAATCTACCCTTGTACCGACCAAATGTTAACCATATTCGTTTAGCCGTTATAGTGGTATGAATATCCAAATATATTCACAAACTTTCACATTCATTATATTAGTAGGAAGCAAGATTCATCCGAATGTTGATGTAGTTTAAACCAATTTCAATTACATAATTCTAATAACTCTCAACCGTTATTATTAAACTTTAGCTTCTGTAGATGGCGCTAGACAAACGATTTTACTCGGAAACTATTAAGCTATTGAATTTAAGTTCCCCACTAAGGAGTTCATGTTGAAACCCTCGAGCCCACAAGTTTTGTGATGAAGTTTTCTCTAGACGGACTAACATCAAAGAGGCTTGATTGCCTGAAGTACTATTCAGTTCAATCTCTCTGATAATATGAGCGTAAAGTTCCGGATGCGTCCAATATCTTACATACATACATACGTATAGTCACGCCTTTATATATAGCGGCAGGCAGAGACATTGTATACACACGCACATTTCACTTCATATTTAGTTTTCTTTCGCACGTAATAGGTGGTGGTGACTGGTGAGCCTATTGAAGTGTTGAAATGGACAGGCGCAGGTCGCAATATTTAAATCTTAACGTTTTAAAACACAATTTTACTACATGTATTTCGTTGACTTGTCGGGCTAGTGGGTCGTATAGTGCACAGCGGGAAAAAAAATGGGTAGTTCATAAGATTTGGTCTAGAGTCCGACTGTTTATAGTATCTATCTATTATAAGTATGAATTTACAGAAAATATAAGCTGTTTGTAATTGTATTAATATCTGTTATACGGTACCCAAAACTCAAAAAAGTTAATAGCTTAATAGTGTAGAAAGTAAATGGAGAATAAAAATGTTTGTGAATACCTCTATTAATAAAATGTATTTTTTAATATAATAACTTCCCAATTTCCACTAGATCACTTAGTTTTATCTTTGCTCAATGTGTAAGTAACTGCATTTAGTGATATGGCCACCTTTTGTACTTGTACAACTGTATTTCATAAACATGGTATATCACTGTTATATATTGGTATTGGTAGGTATACAATAAAACATATTTCAATGAAAATATTGAAGCCAGATCAACTTCTTTATTTCCGATTCAAATTATGACTACGATCGGAATGCAAGAATCAAGACATAGGGAGTTTTGCTAGGCAATACATACTTATATTATTTACGTGTTGGTTTCATCTGGAATTACCTACTATTAATCATTCATGTTTCAGTTTGTAGTGAAATGTCTGTAGATGACATCCAAAAGATGATTAAGTAAAAAAAAAGACTTTTCATCAAAAACTAATGCAAAGTAAATATTCACCAGCTTTTCATAAAATACGGATGTACAACATATTATCATCAACGTACCCCTGAATTTGCTGCCAAATTATCTCGCACAACTGAATCCCTAAAAATGAATGGAATTTATGAAGATTTCCTCCTAGACTTAATGACATTCAATATATCATCATTATGCCACACGAATAATGGAAGGTGACGGCGTAAATTTGCCGTGAGCAGTCGACTGCGAAATCGTATTCGCTCGTCGAACCCATTAATCCAACGTACTTTCGGAGGGCTCCTCCGAATTCCACATTCTTGGCAATTGTAGCCATTAAGCCCTGCGCGAGCTTTTCAAGAATTCCAATAAAATTTGAATTGCGGGTTAGGAACTGTTTGAAATATCTGAAGTTAAAAGACTGTGGCGAATTAAAATTATTGTAGTACACATTCCTATATAACACTTTACTTATTTTCTAGTATTTATTCGACCACTTCCCAATTTCAAGTCAACTCTCTATCAATCAAATCTGCGTATCGACGTGCCTTACGGAATGTAGGCCTCTCCTCCTCGTTTTTTAGGATACGTACGGGGTTTTATTTCAATTTCTTTGTCCGTTCGTTAGTCGCTTGCAAGTGAGGCTGACCTGGGTCACAAAGATCTCGGTGGGGTAAAGTTAGTAATTACCGTAGTAATTTCTGAACTGCTGAACTGATCTCTCATGAATGGGGTCCCGATTTTACCCTACAGGTACGGAAAAAAACCGCTTAGCCAGATATTGATTGGTAGACTTTAGTTTATCCACATATTATAAGGAGAACTGTCTAATTTGTGCTAAAGTTATTAAAGTTGCCAACTTGAGGGCCGCTTTCTATAGTCTTACAGACTGGGACGGTGGCCTCCAATCGCTAGATGTCGCTGTGACTTTCCATCAGGCGGCGGCATCATTTTGGCGAGCTAAATATAAAAAATTAAAAAATTTAAAAAAGTGGCAGTGTGTCCTGGGTTCATCCTTCCGAGGACTTACCTGGGGCTCCCAACCGTAGGCATTAAGTAGGGAACGTGATGTTTTTAGTCAGTAAGAGTCGGCATAGCGTTCGTGTAGGATTTTCGATTTTAGTTGTAAAAAAAATGTGGAAGTATTTTTGTCCTTCTTGTCTCTAGGATGCAAGTTTGTCTGTTCTTTTTTTCGGTAACAAGGTCGCAATTGATATTATTGTAAATGAATCGATCCAGATTAGGTCTGAAAATGCCTACTATACAGGGTGAATTTTTCAAAAGGGATTGGATGGCCAAATCCGAAACTATAAGGAATAGCGAAAAATGCTCAAAGGAGTCACGAGCCCGATTTTGATGAAACTTAAAACCTCATCTTTAGATTTTTGAAAAACCCATAATCCTAGCTGGGAATCGAATCCATTGATTTCGAAAAAAAAAACACACCCTTTATTATTACACCATACGATAGTGTTGCTATTAAGGATCATATTCTGGGAAGTTATGATATACGGCAATCTACAGGAAAGAGCTCAATCTTTAACAAAATACATTTTATTTTTCTTACGTTAACTGATTAATTGTTCAAAATCTTTGCAATACATAGCTGGATTCGAAACCTCAAGGAATAACTAAGGAATATTATTGATTCCGTTGAGAATATTCTCTAAAAAATCATTCTGAGCATAATTTAAAACACAGAATAGTTACGATCTTTTCTGGGATTTCCAACGAAACAAACTATGATACAAAATTTAGGTACATGAAATATGCATTCTATTAAAATTCCAAATATTCCTTAAATTTGGCGTATATCATTACTTTGCAAAATTTGATCCTTAACAGCGACTCTATCGTATGGTGTAATAATAAAGGGTGTGTTTTTTTTTAGAAATCAACAAGTTCGATTCCCAGCTAGGATTATGGGTTTTTCGAAAATCTAATGATGAGGTTTTAAGTTTCATCAAAATCGGGCTCGTGACTCCTTTCAGCGTTTTTCGCTATTCCTTATAGTTTCGGATTTGGCCATCCAATCCCTTTTCAAAAATTCACCCTGTATATCCCGGAATATTATTCAAGTGCAAAAACTTCTTTATATTTTTTATAATATTCTGCTAAGAAGAGATCTCAAAAACGACATCATAGAGCGACGAAATATACTAGCCAAGTACTAAAGCACGACTTCCTCAGGCAACTTCATATATTGCTATTTCCGACCACTAAACCCTCATTGACCCTCATTCCATTGTGTGACGAAATGAACATTCTTTTCAAGATATTCATTACGACCATGTGGCACAAAATTAATCCTGCTAGCTTGATACACACTGGATCTTACATGGCTATGACCAAAGCAAAATTACGCAGGGAATTACCTAGCTTGAATGACATTTAGAATTCTGTTACTGTATTACAAAATAACTTTATACTTTTGAGCGGTAAAATATTATAGACAAATATGGAAAAAAATCAATTTCCTTTTGCACAGCACCTGTAACATTCAAAAGTCATGTCATAGTAGGTACAGGAAGTCATTTTCTATAATAGTTAGTAATTTTTGAATTTTGCTAAAGGTTTCAAACGTATGCCTATGTTTTAGTAATGTGTTTAACCCGCGTGGAGAAGTTTTCCCGCACCTTTTTCCACAGGAACTTGTTCCCTGAATAAGAAGTCGCCATCCAGGGTATCAGTGTCTATCCCTATGTCTATTTTCGAAACGCTACATAACTTTTATCATGTCTTTAGATATTATTTCCTTACAGGGACGTGAAAGATGTGATCAATACATTTTTGATAGTGTGATGTATTGGTTGCACTGAAAACGGCCATTTCAGAGCTCGAGATCCACTTTGAGCCTACCTGGAGTACATTTTATTTGACCAATTGAAAGAGATTGCTTTCTACCTGGCTTTGTTTATCTGATAGCACTTAATGTTACACGTCGCTTACTGGTGATGCTTATGTTGTTCCTTGTCCTTTATACATGGAACGAATGCAACCAAAGGGGTTCTCAATTATTTCAACAAAACAAGGTAATTTAAAAAAAAATGTTTATTCATCGATCTATAACCTCTTTCAAATGTTTCAACGCTTCATCCAAAGCGAGGTAGACTTCAGGAGTGTTCGGTGGCCTGGCTTCCAAAGAGGCGGTAGGGCTCCTCATTACAGATTTATGAAGTATGCTCTGAGTGAGAGGACAGAAGACGTCTGGGTTCATAGAGTCAGTCCTTGACTTCCCCGTGAGGTAGCTCATGAGAACTCCTATGACGATCACTGATATGGCTCCTGCAAATGGACAGTAGGTGAAGGATATCCGGAATAGGGACTGCAACCGTTTCGTTGGTAGCTGGTTTCTGCAAAATATAAGGGAAATTGCTTAATTTTTTTATCTGGTTTTGAGAGAGTGATGGAATCAGGCGTTACGTGGCGAAAATTCTTTGTAGAACGAAAATAAAGAAGGGGAGTTATGTAAGTGTGTGAAGTACCCCTCCCCTCTTATATAATATCGTTCTACCTTTTTTTTAGACAGGAATAGTGACTCTGCAAATATATACCAAACACAAGATATGATTTTAAACTGACATGGTCGTTCTCATTACGTTTTATGTGTATTATACCAAACGCAGTGTTGATTTTCACATCAGCCAATATTATATTTTCACATGCATAGTTTACACTCTAGTTTGGAATTACAAACAGACATTTAAATTTTATTTATATGTATACCTACCTAAATGTTTGCAAAATAACAGCGACATTTTTACTAACAACAATAATTTGTACGGCAATTTTGGTGGGTGTATTTGAAATACGTATTCCTAAATACTATGAAACTGACTGCAAGATAAATGGAATTCAATGATAGATATTGGAATTTTCAATTTGAATTCAAATTTCAGACATAACGACATTTTATATCAAAATGGAATCCGAATAATCGACATCGTTTACACGAAATGTTCTATTGTATTGTAGTAGAGTGCTATAATGTAGTAAGTAGGTACCTACTATAGTTAGGACTGTTTGTAGGAGAAGAATGCCTGGAAGTGATCTGCTTGCTTTACTTTTCTATATTATTTTATTTCGTGTGGGAATCCTCAAGGATGTCATGCTGGACTTCTACCGACTAAAATCACACAGTGCCTCGCCATCTGACTAAGACCAGTATTCCCGGGTAAGCCCTCGGAATATACCTAACTCCAGCGTTCCACTGTATCAACTTTTGAGTTTTTTAAGTGTCATTAAAAAATGGTTTGTAAAAAATAAATAAAGGGAAAACTTTCACAAAACGATCCATTACGTAGAGAAGAAAAAAAAATTCGTGGAACATACATAAGGTGAAATGTGGGCGTATAAGTAGGTACTATGCCTCTGCCTACTCCTTCCGGGATAAAGGCGTGATATGTATGTTTGTGTAATCTCTAGTCTTTCCTTATTTAGGCTACTTACTTACTATAAAACTTACTTACTGTAAAAAGTTCCACCACGCGGGCGGAGCTGCAGGAATGAACTAGTAGGAACCTAAGTCATAAATATAAAATTTATACGGGCCCACTTTATTATCTTTAACCAACATAGTTTTATAACCCCTCGTCTTACAGAATAATCAGTGGTTTAAAAAAGAGGGGACGGCAAAGAAAACTCATAAAAGGGGGCGAATCTTGTAATAGTAATATGGGAAAAGTTTTAATAAGGAGGAATAAAGGCGAGATGAGGCTTGATATCATCCAAGTTGGGAAGAGGATTAAAACTTTGACTACCTTTAACTGAGTGTGACCTCATCGGGTGTTATAAAAATGTGTTTCTATCGTTCTATTATATTGGTAGTGTCTATTCACAAACATACAACACCGTTATAATTCTATGTGCCTATAAATATCATCAGTATTGAAAATTTTTCAAATTTAGCGCTATGTAGGTACCTATGTAGGTATGTTATTCAATAATGTGTGTCTATGTGGACTTTATCTGAAACCAATTTCTACAATGCTTTGATGAAGAATATAAAAAACTTTAAATAAATTATAAAATCGTTGGTTTGCGAGTGTGGATTTAATCTGTAAATTACCCTTCGGCCAGATTGGAAACCAAAGTTTGGAAACCGGTTTCGAAAACAGAATTATATTTCTTTTTCTAGTAGAATATCACATAGGCTATATATCCCTAGAATGGGAATCACCATGGGAAGTGGGAATGGGAATCGAATTTCAAGCGGGTGAAGTCGCGAACATCATCTAGTCTATACTAATATTATAAAGAGAAAAGATTTGATTATTTGTTTGATTGCTTGAATCGAATAGGCTCCGAAACTAGAGAACCAATTTGAAAAATTCTTTCATTGTTGCCAACACAGAAATCAGAAAAAAGCAATGCTTTACCTTACGAGCTTTACCTTACCACAGCCAGACATTGCTTTTTTCTGATATCTGTGGTTGCGAAGCTACACTATCCCCGGGTGATATTTTATTCCCGTATTCCCACGGGAACGGGAGCTACGCGGGCAGAAACGAAACCGCGTGACGTCCGCTAGTAATATATAAAGGTTATTAAAACATAACTGGTTTGCGACAAGGATTAAAAAAACTATTTTAATGTTTATAATACTTACGCGGCATTGGGTAGATTTGTAGTTATGTTGACTAGCGCTGTGAAATTAGCTTTGCCACAGCCTGATATTGCCAGTGGCTTGCCCTGAAAGGTCAATGCCCCTGTAGCTAATGCATTTTCAGCGCCGATGAGCAACCATCCACACAGAATCAGGCTCAACAAGCACCCGCTTAAAGCACCCTAAAACGTTAAAGTGTAAACATAATTATTTATGTAGGTACCTATTTCTGACTAAGATCTAGGAGTAATCAAATTTCATTGCCTAGTAAATAGCTCATATTGAGAAAAGTGACCTCTATTGTTGATTAGTTACAACTTTATACTGTCATCTATGAAAACTACAACGTACTAAATAAATACCACGTAAGACAACAGTTATGAAATAACAGGACGTTGTAGCAGATACTCACAGATGGCGCTGTAATATGATAATCTTACTGCAATAAAAACGTATTTGTTGTATTCACAGATATTATAATATTATACTGTATGAAATAACTAAAATACTGCTGGGATAATAAGCTTCACCTTACCACAGCCAGACATTGCTAGTGACTTGTCCTGTTAGGTCAATGCCCCTTTAGCTAGTGCATTTTCAGCACCTATGAGCAGCTCTTCGCACAATATCAGGCTCAACCCGCTTAAAGCGCCCGTTTTGAACACAATTATTTATTCCTTATTTTTTAACTTTGTCATTTAGTTTAGATCTAGGTAATCTAATTTTGTCGTTTAGTAAGTATACTTTATTGAGAAAAGTGACATCTATTATCTGTATAATATAACTTTTAACTGCCATCTATGCAAAATAAAATGTACTAAATGTGTGTCACGCAAAACAACAGTTAGAAAGTAACAAGACTTTGTAGTTTCCCTAGTAAGTCACAGATGGCGCTGTAATATAATAACCTAGGTACGCTACAATTAGAAAGTAACAAGACTTTGTAGTTTTCGTAGTAAGTCACAGATGGCGCTGTAATACAGTAACCTAAGTACTGCTCGTTCGCTCTAACTTTGCCGCTCGGCTCCATACTAAAGTCGATTTATTTATTAGACGAAGTAAATTGACAGCAACTAATGTCACTTCTTCATACAATGTTGCTTATTTTCTATGACGAAGTGACATTAGCTACTGTCAATTTACTTCGTCTCATTACCAATATACGCCTCTACGCCAGCGGCTAAGTTAGAGCGAACGGGTAGTACCTACGCTAAAAGAGAGTAGCGAAAAATTCTAAATCTATGGGCTATTAAAGACACGGGTTGAATTTTGCTATTGCAGTTTATTATAACTGGTTAGGTAATGTGTGTAAACAAAGAGGTTTATTTTACGTGTGGAAATCCCTCATATCCATGAAATGCTAAATATATCTTAACGACTAAAACCACACTTACCACACTGTTTACGGTCAGGAGCCTTGGGTAAGCTTTCGTCTTCCGTTCCCAGGGCACCGAGAGAAATAATTAAATATAGGCATGTAGGCAGTTAAGTACTTACAGAACAATTTGCCCTGGAGAACACAATGCCCAAAGTAAATAACCCAAGCAGAGTACCGGCCGTGACTCCCGTAACTCCTGAAGCGAAATGCTGTAAGCGATCCAACTCTTTAGCGAACCAGACGACCACTCCACAGTATATGCCCACTAAAACGCAGAGTAACTGAAACATAATAGGTAAGTGCAAGATTAATGAAGGGAAAAAAAATAGTCTGAGGTGAAGGTATGGTCAGCAATCTGCAAATCATATCATTAAATTTTGGCATCTATTTAAATCGATATCTGTTTAATCCCTTTTTCTGAACTAAATATTTCAAAGATAAACCCAAAATACTGACTTGCACACTAATTATGCACACTAAATAAATTAAATTCATTATACTGATTAATGGTATTTGCATAACTGTTTTACTGAACGAATAACTACACTCGAGAGCAATGAATCCACCCGGATTCATTGCTCTCGAGTGTAGTTATTTATAGTTTCCGAGATTTTTAGGATTCTTTAAGTGACCCCACTTAAAGAATCCTAAAAATCTCGGAAACTAAAAATGCTAGGTTAATGCAATAAATTGTATTTAATAGACAATGTAATACTCCTTAAATGAAGGTATTAAAACTTCTTAGTTATTGTAAAGTAATATCATAAAAAAATCCAATTTGAAAAAGGGCCACTTTCGAAGATGGAACTACGAAATTACAGCATTTGGTGTTGCTTTTGTTTGTAATCTGTCATTTATGTGGGTACATAAACCATGTTGATAGTGCTCTATATTCATTAATCAAGCTGAAATTATGTCGCTTACGCCTGAAGAATGCACCAGAATACTTACAATGCTGGAAACCGGCCGGAGTCAGCGCGATACAGCCGGGACTGTCGGTGTGTCGCTGTCAACAGTACAAAGAGTTCTCCGACGTTACGAAGAAACTGGTTCTAACCTACGCAGACCAGGAACGGGCAGAACCAGGTGTACCACAGCACGAGAAGACCGATACTTGGTGAACACCATGCTTCGAAATCGCTTTCTCACAGGAACTGAACTCACCAATCAGTTTCGACGCCTCGGAGGAAGTAACCCAAGTGCATGGACAGTAAGACGTCGGCTTGCTGAATCTAACTTAAAACCCCTTAGACCTGCAAACGGCCCTAAACTGGAGCGTGGGCATCGTATTTCGAGACTAAGGTATGCCCAGAGCCACGTAAATTGGAGTATTGAAGATTGGTCAAAAGTTATGTTCTCCGACGAATCAAAATTTATGCTCTACAAGCACGATGGAAGACACAGAGTGTATCGAAGACCAGGGGAAAGATTCAAGCAAGCATGCATCGAAGTAACCCAAGTGCATGGACAGTAAGACGAAATGTAATCTCACGTATGTAAGTATTTTTATTTATTTTTTGTTATAAATATGTATATATTTATATATATATTAATATTTTTGTATTTGTATAGTAATGGTATTTGTATAGTATGTATAAATAGTTGATTCTACCTAGTTATCTCACACACTTCTATTCTACCTCTCTGAATTATTCAATATCATGTTCTCCTCTCGCTGGCCTGCTGGAAGAGATTTCTTATAGAAATAAGCAGTGCCATTGTACTCTTTTTTCCTAACTATGTATCTCTGTATTATATTATGTGTGTACTGTAACGTTGTGAAACAACGGGTGCAAATAGGGGTTCAACGTTAGGGGTTTTAAAATGAAAACTTAGATTAATAAATGAAAGCGCCATCTACCGAGTTAGTGTCGCAACGACGGAAGCTATAGGCAGTGATACGGTCTTGACGATTGAGTAGTTTCGAGCGGTGCCACTAGAGGCGCTATTTCATTGATATATAAGGCATTGCGTCAATGCAGGAGGACCGCCAGATTAATATTTAAAATAGATCACGAACGTATCAGTGTAATTGGAAATTGTGAGAATCACATCAGTTTAAAAATAATCGTTTATATCATCGCAAATATCCTCGTAAATATTTGTCAAGGATAAGGAGCAAATAGCTATAAATAGAAGACCCCATCATTGGGTGAGTTAAATTAATTATTATGATTCTAGATTTTAAAATAGTGAAAATTAACGGCTGTTGGTCGACCCTGTTATGGGAGGGTAGATTACAGGGGTGTGAAAAAAAAGGTCTCTGTAAACTTAGGATAGAACCAACCATTGTAAGGCAGCCGACTCCCAAATGGTTTAACAGTGGTCGGCTGTCTTAGCAATGGGCGGGAAAAAGGGTTCCAGCTAACCCGTCATATGGAACATTCCAGGGTCCACCCTACGGGTTCAAGAAGTCCACCCTTCAGGTTCCACGAAGGAACATTCACCCTACGGGTCCAAGAAACCGTCTACCCTACGGGTTGGTAAAATCCACCCTTCGAGTTCTACGAGCGAACATCCGCCCTGCGGGTTGGGAATACCGTGCCGGCCGAAATTGTGGAAGACACGGCTACCTGGCGGACTGCATCGACATCCTGGAGCCACAAGATAAGTTGAACCCTGCGAAGGCCTTCGGAAACCGTACTTGCTGCCCGAAGTTGCCACACCCACGACCCCCAAGTGCTCAATTCTAATAAACTACTAATTATTTACATTTTAAATTCAATCTTTTCATTTCTCTCTCTCTTCCTGAAAGCCGTCAGCTTTTCAGTGGCGCCCATATCGTGGTTTCGGGTAGCGAGAAAGCGATTTCCGACGGGAGTCGGGAGGTCATAATTATAAGATATTCAACTTGTGTAAAATAGTCTTAAGAGTGCCCGTTAGCGGGGTAGTTTCCCTCCAAATTATCATAACTACCCAGGAATTTGGCTCTCCTGACCTCTGCTGCCAACTTGTTCTTTCCGGCTTATTTTGTGTGTTTCTTAGTGATTTTAGACAGATTTCGGCATAATCAAGAACAAGGCAAAATTTGAATTTATTCTCAACATAAATTGTAATTTTTCCAAATTTTAACGGTCCCCAAATTTATTTTTCACACCCTCAGATATTAATTTTATGGTGGAAAAATTTTAAGTAAATTTCAAGTAAAAGTTTTTTGTTTTGTTCCAATTTTAAATATTACTTTATTAAAGTCTGAAGTAAAACTTCACATTTGAAACGCTTACATTAATATTAGTAAGTGATTTGTATTGCCTATATTCATCGTAAAAAGTAGTCACAGGATATCACCACCACAATTTTTATTTTTGTACGGCGTCAAACCGCCTCAATTTGTGTATTATTTTGTTGTATTTCCCATATGTGAATTTACAGCGAGACCAACAGCCGATAATCACACTTCTGGGTAACAATCCCTATTGAAATTTCACGCTAGTAAAACGTTAGAACAAAGATTTTACGAATTTCACTTCACGTAAATTATAAAAGATTCATAATTGATTCACTTTTCGAATTACGTCGAATTCTGATACACTGAAATACAACTGTAAAAAAAAACATTCCAAACGTAGATTACGCAGCGAAAACATTCTTGCCAAAAAACAATAGTAAACTATTAACTTTGATTCGGGTTCTAAATAAACAACGGCAGATGTTGCTTTCATAACGTTTACGAGTAATTTGATTTACTAGCTCGATATTAGAAGAAATTTTTTTTTTCCATATAAACTGTGGGTGGAAGTGAATAAAATACACTCCGGACACCAACAGTCTGATACAGAATATTTCCAGAATCGTCCAAGTACGAATCGGTTTTCAACCAATTCGAAATATTCAAGGGTTCCGTAGTGGTAAGGAACAATCTACATAAAAAAGTTAGTTACTACGATACAGATTATTTCCAGAACCATCCAAGTGCGAATCGTTTTAACACAGTTCGAAATATTTAAGGGTTCCGTAGTAGTAAATAACTATTTAAAAAAAAATAGTTGGTACGAGTCAATATACAATTAACTCTTACCACGTTCGTGAAAATAGTTACATTTCAATAAAAATAATAGCAGCGTAGAAAATTGCATTATTCGTGCAAAACTGAAAAACATTTAGTAAATTTCGTCAACCCATCATCACACACTTCACTTTCATTACTCACTGCGTCGGATTAGGTTACATTAAACACACAGACAGACAGACAGACAATTAATTTCTAGAAGGGTCCAATCTATTAATTGAGTGAAGGAACCCTAAAAGGAAACACTTCCAAACTTAAGTATTTCCTAAAGCAAATACTAAGTTTTATAAAGGTTCAATTTATAATTCGGTTCAACGAACCCTAAAAAGTAGAATTTATTTTTCGTTATTCGGCGGGTGAATCGAAAAATATTCACATTCCTTAACATTCAACAATACGTAAACAGACAACGATAAGGGCCGTCGTTCACTACAACAGAATTCGTTAGCGAATATAGCGAACATTCGTTGTTTACATAAAATTAACTTTTCATATAAAATAAGTAGCAGATAAATACACTATACATTGGTAAATAATCATCATCACTAAAGATTCCCGGCAATAGTAATTAAAATAGTCAGTACAATGGCATTCAAATCAAATTTCACATCACTTCCAAAGGCGGAACTTGCATATGAAGTTAAGATCCGGGGAGAGGAACCTGGTTCAACGGTGGCACATAATGTACCACACTAAGACCACGCTAAGACGCGTTTGATAATAGTTTATATAGTACATCAGCACGGTTACACAATGGTGTTTTTGATAATTATTTTTGGGAAAATATAAGGGTGTTAGCACACCGTCATAGAATATTAATACTTAGGTGGCACATATAGGTACCACATTTCGTGTCATGTTACACGCATACATATGATCATACGGAAGTTTCACAACTACAATTACATAATAATTAAGTAGTATATAGTCATCACATATTCATCACAATTATCTTCACACACTATTCCAAACACTCAATAAGCAGTTTTTTTTTTTTTTTTTAATTTTTCTTGTTTGTTTACATAGTGACACTTGCATTTCATGGTGTGTGACTCCCAAAGGCGGAAGTAGGAGTCAAACTGGTTACAGGCGAGTCACTTTCGTAGATTAGAGAGAGTGACTCAAATGTCCTAAGTTTTGTTCCCGACCAAAGCTGACGGGTTATCATATGGCATGGAATGTAGTGTGACACTGGCCTTAGATGCAACGATAAATAACACGTTTACATCAACACGATTACGTCAGCAGCTTACGCGCAAACAAAACAAAACTTGCACAGGGGAGATTTCATACGTACATACATACATATTATTTATTTAAGCACGCACATACATTTTACACTGCCATGGTAGCATACAAGGGTACCATATTTTTTTAGATATTTGGCATAATGGCCAAAGATCATTTATCTTAGTTATTTAGTAGGGTTGACATAATAGTCATAGTCAACATTCTTCTGCTAAGATTGCGAATAAGCACTTAGCTTTTGTTATGGCTACTAAGATTGCAAATAAGCACTTGGTTTTTTTTATTTCATTTTGTTAAAGGGCTAAAATAGCCTAGTAATTAGTTAGGGACACTACACACTACACACTACACACGACTTTCAAATAAGTACACATAACAACGTGACAAACACAGGCCGTGTTCGTCATGGGGACATAGGGGTTAATCAGCATCACTGAGGATTCTGCAAGTAAATTATTTTCTATCACTTTTCTGTTTCTTGGTTTAAGTGGGAGTTTCTGTTAGTTGGAAGCATGAGTCTATCCCTAACAGAGTTCGTCGTTAACTGTTAGTTGGCAGCATGGTCTTGCCCTAACAGAATTATGTTGTAGGTTACTGTTACGAGGAAGCATGAAGCTTACCCGAACAGATTTATGGTGTAGGTTTATTACTGTTACGAGGAAGCATGAGTCTTACCCGAACAGATATATGGTGGACTGTTATTTGGCAGCATTTGTCTTGCCCTAACAGTCGTAGGTGTAGATCACCGTTATGTTGATTTTCGTCATATGGCTACTCCTACCACTCGGAAGCTAGAGGCTTGCCCTGGGGGATAGTCCATCCTATGAGTCGGAAGTGTTACACGAGCCCTAGTAGGATGTTCTTCTCTGGGACGGTTGTATAAATCCCAGCCTTCAGCAAAAAGCCTTATTATACACACCCCACTTTCAGGCGGTGCGTATTACCTGAACCTTCAACCCAAAGCCTCAAATACGTCTTTTCTCTTTCTGTCCTATAAGATCCTTCAGAATCACCTAAATACATCCTGCGAGTTGGTTTCATTAAGGTTAAGGCCGACTCTTCGCTACACCCAGCATCACCTCATTCACACAACACACTAACATACACACACACATACACGAGTAGTAGGTATTATGTTAGTTAGTAGAAGGTATAGACGAGTAGTAGGTATTAGGTTAGGGGCGTTCGAGGACGAACGCAGCGTTTGACGCGTTAGGGTACGTCAAACGCTCACTGGGGAGGGGGAGTATGTAACGTTGTGAAACAACGGGTGCAAATAGGGGTTCAACGTTAGGGGTTTTAAAATGAAAACTTAGATTAATAAATGAAAGCGCCATCTACCGAGTTAGTGTCGCAACGACGGAAGCTATAGGCAGTGATACGGTCTTGACGATTGAGTAGTTTCGAGCGGTGCCACTAGAGGCGCTATTTCATTGATATATAAGGCATTGCGTCAATGCAGGAGGACCGCCAGATTAATATTTAAAATAGATCACGAACGTATCAGTGTAATTGAAAATTGTGAGAATCACATCAGTTTAAAAATAATCGTTTATATCATCGCAAATATCCTCGTAAATATTTGTCAAGGATAAGGAGCAAATAGCTATAAATAGAAGACCCCATCATTGGGTGAGTTAAATTAATTATTATGATTCTAGATTTTAAAATAGTGAAAATTAACGGCTGTTGGTCGACCCTGTTATGGGAGGGTAGATTACAGGGGTGTGAAAAAAAAGGTCTCTGTAAACTTAGGATAGAACCAACCATTGTAAGGCAGCCGACTCCCAAATGGTTTAACAGTGGTCGGCTGTCTTAGCAATGGGCGGGAAAAAGGGTTCCAGCTAACCCGTCATATGGAACATTCCAGGGTCCACCCTACGGGTTCAAGAAGTCCACCCTTCAGGTTCCACGAAGGAACATTCACCCTACGGGTCCAAGAAACCGTCTACCCTACGGGTTGGTAAAATCCACCCTTCGAGTTCTACGAGCGAACATCCGCCCTGCGGGTTGGGAATACCGTGCCGGCCGAAATTGTGGAAGACACGGCTACCTGGCGGACTGCATCGACATCCTGGAGCCACAAGATAAGTCGAACCCTGCGAAGGCCTTCGGAAACCATACTTGCTGCCCGAAGTTGCCACACCCACGACCCCCAAGTGCTCAATTCTAATAAACTACTAATTATTTACATTTTAAATTCAATCTTTTCATTTCTCTCTCTCTTCCTGAAAGCCGTCAGCTTTTCAGTACATAAATTGTTAAATAAATAAAAATAAATAAATAAATAAGAAAAAGTAGCCTACGGTGGTGGGTCTGTACTTGTGTGGGCCGGAATTTCTTCTGAAAGTCGCACAGAGCTGGTGATCATAGAAAACGGCTCTTTAACTAGCGTAAGATATGTGGAAGAAATCCTCAATGATCACGTTGGTCCATTTATGGTCAATTTAGGTGAGGATGCTATATTTATGCATGACAATGCCCGACCTCATACAGGTAGGATTGTGAATGACTACCTTCAAGAGATGAACATTACTCGTATGGAGTGGCCAGCGCGCAGCCCGGATATCAACCCGATCGAGCATGCTTGGGACGAGCTAGGCAGATGCGTAAAACAACGAAACCCTCCCCCAATCACGCTTCGTGAGCTCAAAATTGCTCTCACAGAGGAATGGGAGAATATTCCCCAAAATCGTATAAGGAACTTGGTGTACAGCATGCCAAACCGCGTAAACGCAGTAATGGAAGCACGAGGAGGCAATACGAAGTATTAAAATTCAAGAAAATCGTAATAAAGTTCAAAAATTTCATGTTTCCTATTTTTGTTTTAAGGAGAGATCGGCAGTTTTTTCTTTATGTAATTTTGTGTTAATAAAATGTATGGTGACTCATATTTTTTTTACTTTCATTTAAGGAGTATTACATTGTCTATTAAATACAATTTATTGCATTAACCTATCATTTTTAGTTTCCGAGATTTTTAACATTCTTTAAGTGACCCGGATTCATTGCTCTCGAGTGTATTATCAAAATAGTATACATATATTATTTAACAATTCCTTAGTTCAACAAAAATATTAAAACTTTTTTAAGGAAAACCATCACCTAATTTACTTTTAGGAACATCGTTTATTCTAAGTAAAACCCCAATTTAATCAGTCACCTCTACAAAATTAAATTTTATTGATCAAAGAAATAAAAGTTTAACCTATTCCGTTATGAGATTGTACAATTTAGAGTGCAAGTTAGTATTTTTTATATACAATTCGTATTTCTGTTTTACAAATCATAATATTCTATGTACAAACCACATTTTTGGTGTGAATTCGATTAAAAAGGTCATCTTTAGTTAATCAATTTGTTTTTTGCGCAGGATTTAATTTTCTGGTTTGCAATCAGTAAATTAGTGGAGCTACCTAGTGTGCAGAAAAATTAAACAGATGTGCATTTAAAAATATCCCTTAAATTTTGTTATCTTGATAATATCATAGCATAAACTTTTATTATCGGGGGTAGATAGTGTTGTGAGGAATTCTCATTTTTTTTTATTAAGTAAGAATTTAAAAATACCTTCATAATATTACAGCAATCTCTCTCCCTTACACTCTGAGGCATCCAGGGTCTGATAAACTCTTCGAACAATACTCCAGATATCGAATTGATTAGCGACGCAATACACCTGGAAAGTTTTTATAATGCTTATTCATTAGGGTTGCCTCCATTGATTTTTAGAGCAAACAAGGTACCTATCTTACTACTCAATAGCTTAAACTCGGCTACCATGCCAGCCCTATTTAGTATAAAGGCAAATATAATTTGGTCGGTAACAACACATTGACAAGTCCAGTGGTTAGACTACCTACCAACCTACGAAACTGGAGGGTCAGGTGTCTGATATGGTGAATGTCGATGAAAAGACATCTTTATAAGCACGATGATTTATTTGTTCTGTGCCTGGGTGTGGATTAAATTTAAGATAGTGCCCCCTACCTCGCACGCTTTGAATTTTGTTATCGTTCTCTTATCCCATGGGAGTTTATTACGGAAAACAAAAGCATAATGTTTATTCCAGGCTATAATCTATTCCTATACCAAATTCCGCCAGCAGTTTAGTTTTTAGGGCGGGAAAGAGTAACAAACATCCATACTTACAAACTTTCGTATTTACAACATGATAAAGGATAACTTACCCGGTAGTTGCACTGAATATTGACATAATGAAGATGCCACAAATACCAGGAAACATGGAAGCCAAATTGTTCAGAAAATGTGGCACAAGCTGTAACACAAAGTATTTACCGAGTTATTTTATTATTACAGTGAAGTACAAAACTTTAACTTTGTCTGGTTGCTTGATATCGAGAGCAGTATTCAAAACTATACATTAACATATCTTGATAATTAATGATATTAGATTTCTATGATTTCAGATGGACTAAAGAAAGAAAGAAAAGTTAGGTTCCTAGTACCTGGTTTGGTGTTGAATGTCTTTTTTGGATAACCCAAACCAAAATCTAAAGGATCTAAACGTACCATATCGTCATATTTCTGTGAACTAAATTATAACAATACTAGCTGACCCGCGCAACTTCGTCTGCGTCACACGAGAGTGATAAAGAGAGAGGTATGGTATTAATATTTCGCGTATTATAATGTTTCTCGTTGCATTTACCCTCGTCGCGCTTATTCCCGTCGCGTCGGAGCTGAACCGCATATCTTCGTTTGCGTCACATGAGAGTAGGGTTACCATATGCCAGGCTTTCGCCTGATTCGCCAGGCATTTTAGCACTTGATCAGGCGCCCGGCCGGCGCTCTTCTAAGTCAGGCGAAATGATTAATTGTAAAGAGTTTTGTGCATATATTTTAACTTAAAAAGACTTGTTAAAAATGGCGATCATTAGAAGTATGTAAGAAAAGGTACAGTGTAATTCCTTATAATTTATTAAAAGACAAATCATATGTTTGGCTGAATTTCTTATTACCTACTCTAGTGTGTCTGAAAATTGATGTTTTCAAATTAAAAAAATCATTCAAGCAATTTGTTTTACTTGTTATTAAATATTTCTTTTATTATGCGGCATTTTTCAAGAAAATCAGGCATTTTTCGTGAAAATCAGGCGTTTTTACTATGTAAATCAGGCATACATTTCTTCAGATATGGTAACCCTACATGAGAGTGAGAAGGAAAGAGGTGTTAAACTGATATAATGTTTCCCGTCGCTTTTACTTCCACCCATCCGTTTTTCGGTATGGAACTCATCGTGTGTGAGTCAGACTCGCACTTGGCCGGTTTTTATCGTTCAGTTGACTGGCTGCCACTGCAAATCAAGTTTACTCCCGTAATAAGAGGGTTATTGTAAGAGAACCTTAAAAGATAGGCATATGCTGTGACGGACTTTTTTTTATAACTTTTTAAGAGGAACAGTTTTGTAATACACAGTTTTTACGTAACTTTAACTATTTATGCAGCGTCCGCAATGGAAGCTCTCAAGAGAAAGAAATAATCCCGTTCTCGAAACATTATTCATGGCTGCTCCACTCCTATTCGTCTTAGCGTGATGTTATATCACCATTAGCCAGCCTCAATAAACGGACTATTAAACTGTAAACTAATTTTTGAAATGCAACCAGTTGTTTCTGAGATCCTAGCACAACCAAACTCTTCAGTTTCATTATATCGTGAGCGAACCTTAAGAGATAGACAAATTAGATTATTGTGAGCGAACCTTAAAAGATAGACATATGCTTAATAAGACCTTTTTTTAGAACTGTTTCAGAGGAAAAATTTTGTAATACACTGTTTTTACCTAACTGTAACCATTTACGCAGCGTACGCCTCGGAAACTCTCAGACGGTAAAAAATATTATCCGTTTTCAAAACATTATTGATTGCTGCTCCGCTCCTATTCGTCTTAGCGTGATGTTGTATAGCCTATAGCCATTCTCGATAACTGGACTATCAAACTAAAAAAGAATTTTTGAAATCCAACCAGTAGTTCCTGAGATCCTAGCGTTCAAACCAACAAACAAACAAACAAACTCTTCAGCTTTATAATATTAGTATGGATATCCCTATAGAATTCTCTATCTAAATGCATTACTTTACCTGTTCATGTTTCTTAATTTGCCCTGTAAGCAAAGGATCACACCCCGCAAACCAGGCGTACACTGCCAATCCAAGAAAACACGACAGCAATTTCATCAATATTACTCCAACACATGATACCGTCAAACATAGTCTTGCGTCTCTTATTGTAGGAACTGCAAGAAGCTTTTGCAATGTAGACTGACTCAAGGCTGTTTTCCAAAGCCAATTTGTTGACAAGGCTAAGGTAACGGCAAAAAAGGAAGTGTGATGGGCCAGTTCAGGATCTGGACTGAAAAAAAAATCCACTTAAATATCTTAAGGAGATTGATACATCTAGGTTACCAAATAAAATCGATTTATTTATTCAATGAATAAACTGTCCTCTAAATTACCAAGATGGTACTTACTCATAGAGAACCAATCTTCCTCCATGATCAGCAATTTCCCACATTCTTTTAAATCCCATTGGTAATAATGCTAAACCGCTAGGTAGAGCAGTTCCAGCTAGAGCTAAGAAAGATGTGACGATACCAAGAGTAACTATAGCTCTTAGACCACCGATAGCACAGAACGTTGAACAGGTTACGCATAATACTGCTGTTATACGACCAGCTAATTGATTTGTAACTGAAAAGAAAGTAGACAGAATTTAGGCAGTCAATAAATTAGATGGACTTATATGGTGATGATAATAAAAAGTAAAATCAGACAACTCTTGCAGGGAGGGTAATCAAAAGTCAAAGCAGAATTTTAACTCAGAACACAAATATAATTAGCAAATATGTTTGAACGTGGTGTAATCCACCATTTTAATAATTTACTATCATTTTACGGAGGCAGCACAACAGCTTGGTGTGGGACTCCAAGCCCTGCAGGGGGTTAAGAGTACCTGCCCAATCACACAATGAAAATTTTCAAAACAAAAAACTTACCCAATCTAAACGCCATCAAAGGTACATAAGGAACTATGGGCAGTAACATAAGCTTGCTGAGAACAAATAAAACAGCGGCTATTGTTCTTGTGTGTGTTGAAAACCTTATTTCTAAATATTCAAAACTTGATGAAAGCTGAAGCTTGTGGAATACTAGAAATATAAAAATCTAATATTAACATAATATCTTAGTAATGGTGGTTAGAAACATTCGTTGTTTATTCTAAACGAACTCTAAAATTAGAAAATTATTTACTATATCTTTACCTATGAGACAAAATGTCATTATTTACCTATAATATTTAGTAGATATTAATGCATTTTATTACAGACACCTTGATCATTCAAAAATCCTTTTAGCTATTAGCCTGGCTTGCAGTCGCACCTTCTTTTTCTTTATCTACTGCTGTTACCGTTTTTTCTAACGCACTATAATTCTCGCCTTCCAATTTTACTCACTTGTCCTAAAATCAAACTTTTTATCTTCTCCTATTTTCTTATGTCTTTGTAATGTTTGTAAGACTTTGACTTATTATGAAAAAACATTTTTGTCAACAACTGTACCCTTTTCAATCGACGACGACTAAGTAGTTACGCTATAACATACATACATACATACATATAATCACGCTTGTTTCCCATCGGGGTAAGCAGAGACTATGGCTTTCCACTTGCTACGATCCTGACATACAACTTTCGCTTCTTCTACTTTCATAACTGTTTTCATACACGCTCGCCGGTTAAGGGTACTCTTGACCTTGCCTTTTTCCAGAACGTCTCTGATTTGATCGGCATGCGTACGCCGAGGTTTACCCCTACCAGTTTGCCCATTCATTCTCGCCTCATAAATCTGCTTTGTCAGTCTATTCTCATCCATTCTCTCCACGTGTCCAAACCATCTAAGCATCCCTTTTTCGATCTTAGTCACTACATCTTCTGTTATACCACATTTTTCCCTTATCACGCTATTTCTTTTTTTGTCCATTAAAGTCACTCCAGCTATACTTCGCAGACTTCTCATTTCCACTGCATTAATTTTGCTTTCATGCTTCTTCTGCCATACCCAACTTTCACTACCATACATAAGTGTAGGGATGAGCACTCCCCTATGTACAGCCAACCTGGCCTTCTCAGACACATTTTGACTGCTCATAAAGGTGTACATAGCCCCATTCACTTGATTTCCTGCCAAAACTCTTCGCTCAATATCCTGGTCACACTTTCCATCCCTTACAAATTTGGAACCCAAGTATACAAATTCTTTCACCTGTTCCACTCTTTGCCCTTCAATGAAGATTGAGCAATTCGTCATACTTTCTTCTCTTTCAAAAACCATAACTTTCGTCTTGTTTACATTAACTTTCATTCCTCTACTTTTTAGAGCCTCATTCATACTATTAACCATCAGCTGCAATTCCTCCGCTGATGATGCTAATATCACCTGATCATCAGCGTATAGGAGGCATTTGACGGTCAGTTCATTCATTTTTAAGCCATACATACTCTCTTGCAGTTCTTTCAGACAACTATCCATGTATAGATTAAACAGCCACGGAGACGCTACACATCCCTGTCTCACACCCTTTTCAATGTGAAAGAAGTCCGTGCAGGCCCCGTTGATCCTGACACAAGCACTAGAACCCTCATAGAGAGACCTCAGTGCCCGTATCAAGTTGCTGTTCACTCCATACATGGACAATATTGACCACAGTTCATTCCTCACCACTCTGTCATTGGCCTTTTCCAAGTCCACGAATATGCAATAGACCTTTTGACTTTTAGCCAAAACTTTCTCAGCTACGCATCGTAAGGAAAAGACCTGATCCGTACATCCCCTTCCTTTCATAAATCCTGCTTGCACATCCCACATTTTTCCTTCAGTTTCATTCATCACTCTTTTTATCAACACTTTTGCATACAATTTGCCAACGATGCTGAGCAAGCTTATGCCGCGGTAGTTTTTGCACTCTTGCTGCGACCCTTTTCCTTTGTAAAGCGGCACAATGACAGCTTTACACCATTCTGCTGGTACTCTGCCACTTCGCCAACAAAAGTTAAAAAGGCGGTACAGCTGGCAAGCTACCACGCCACGTCCAGCTTTCAGCATTTCGACAGAAATCCGATCTATTCCAGCAGCCTTTCCAACTTTCATACAATTCAACGCTTCCACTATTTCTCCCATACTTAACTCGCTTTCATCGCCAAATTCATTCAGTTCTGAAACACGCGTATCGCCTTGTATATCTTCTTTTTCGAATAAACTCTCAAAATATTCCTTCCATCTCTTTAGCACACATTCTTCTCCTCTTACAAAACTTCCATCCTGGTTTCTGATGTGATTGGCTATAACAAACTATTAAAATCTTTCTCTTTGCTTTTACTACTAATATATATTATCTTTGCTATTACTGAACTTACCTGGTAAGTAAATAACAGCTGTTAGAAAGGTGACAATGACTAGAGATAGTGCTGATGCCCAGTACTGAGTTCCTCTGAGGTATATTTCCACAGGCACGCCCAGCAACGTGATACTGGTCAAGTGGCTGAAAATCAATGAAAAAATTGTTTTGGAATAAATAAATTTTAGAAAATACTAACCGTGCTTTCCTCTGACTTATATCTCCGTAATTAAATCCCTTTAGGATTCAAAATTTTGTAAAACCTGTAGTGTGTGCCTTAATTACCTGGGCAGCTTACCCTTTATTATTATTTTATTAACCCCCGACGGAAACCCGGAAGGGGTGTTATAAGTTTGACATGTGTGTGGGTGTGTGTGTGTGTGTGTGTGTGTGTGTGTGTGTGTGTGTGTGTGTGTGTAAGTCTGTCTGTGGCATCGTAGCTCCCAAACGGATGAACCGATTTTGATTCTGTTTCTTTTGTTTGAAAGATGGATTAAGGGAGAGTGTTCTTAGCTATGTTTTATAAAAATCGGTTTAGCCATTTCAAAGCTATGAGGGGTGAAAGTGGTGATGAAAAATTTAATGTGTTCAAATATACCCGTGTTGGGTATCAAATGAAAGGTCATATCTTATACATCACGATACCGTTACTTGTATGAAAATCGGTTAAGCCATTCGAAAGATATGAGGAGTGGAATGTATTGCTACTTCTGTAACCACACTCCGCGCAATTCGCATTAGCTCTGAATAATTGTTGACTGACTATTCGTCATTGTTGACATTAAAAACCCCTATAAAAAGCAAAAAATAAAAAAATTAAATTAAAAATTTAAAAAACTCCCGACTCACAAAAAAAGAACAATAAAAAACCTGTAAAAAGTAAAAAAATAACTATTATATTATGACCTATCTACCCTAAGTATTGAACCTGTATTATTATTATAGGTAGCTATATTATTTACCTATTCATTTTTTTAACTAACAGTTTGTCTCGTCGGGGACCGCTCACCTAATCATAACCTAACCGTACGTCTGTCTCTGTTTCGGTATAGAGCGGTCCCCCCGACGAGACCAACTGTTAGTTAAAAATATGAATAGGTTAATAATATAGCTACCTATAATAATAATACAGGTTCAATACTTAGGGTAGATAGGTCATAATATAATAGTTATTTTTTTTACTTTTTACAGGTTTTTTATTGTTCTTTTTTTGTGAGTCGGGGGTTTTTTTTCTATTACAGTTTCTAGATAGGGGTTTTAGGTTTCGGGTGGGCGTCCTACCTAGGTAAGAGCATGAAAAATCATTGATTAACTGACCAAAAGATAAGGCAAAAGAAAATTAATGTCTATTCAACCCAAGGCCCCAAAGTACCTTTAGTTTAATTTTCGTTACGATAATGTACTTTGACCAACATTTGAATAATGATAATGACTTCTACTCGGGTAATGAGTTTGAGTACTAAAATGGCAAATACTTTTTTTTTTTCAAATGAGTGCAGAGAAACAGCCAAACTGATAGAATATGATGAAGCCAAGAATCTGCCGATGTTTTGCCTTAGTTTGAAGTTGCGTGTTTCATTTTGAAAGGGACATGAACGATATTGGTTACCTGTTGTTGAAAATTTTAAGCCCTAAATTGGCTTAAATTAGTGGCCAATGATTTTCTCTAAAGGGCGTAGCTATCGATTTGTAAGAAATTATCATCTGTGTTAAAATAAACCTGACTTTGCACTACTTGGTGAGGGCATTACCGTGCCTCGAGTATACAGTGAGATAGTAATTTACATAATTATTTAAATTTAGTCATATCTAGAGATAGGAAGTTGAGTTTATAAACTATTTAGTTTGATGTTGGGTTATTTTGCAGAATTTTGATTTTGCGGAACAGTAGTGACGGTAGTAGGTAGTTAAATTTATTGGCGATCTATCTGCACCTGCTCCCCTCCCCTCCCTCTCCCACCAGCATCGTCTATGATTTTGATATATTTTAACGCTCATAGTAAGCATTTCGAAAAATCCTTTTTCTAAGTGTGTGTGTAAATTAAAACCTAGCTACCTAAAAAAATCAGGTAGGGTAAGTATTAGCACAGATTATATAATATATTCTATAGTATTAGGTTCATTGGTACGGTCAGCTGCTGAGAAAAGTCAGGGCGGACCTTATAAAGATAGATATTTCTCAAAAAGTATTTGATATATTTTCGTGATATTTTGTAGAGCTATGGAATTACACTTACTTATGTAAGGGCATGTAAACTTTTCTCTGCTGCTGACTGTACCACCCGATTAGGTATTCCATTACCACAGATTTAAGTAAGTATATTAATATTTATTAAAGTAGGCAGGTATCAATTTCCTTAATATTTTGTATGCCTGTGACCACAGATTACTAAATAGTTACTACGTACTGTGACGTAGGAAATAGATGTGCACAAATTATTTGTAGATACTTTTATTAAGAATAACACTTAATAAGGATCAACTATTTAAATTTTTGTATCCTTTTTATGGATTTAAAATAAAAAACTCACCTCGATATAAGGGCCAAGCTAATAGATATAACTGACATATTCTTCCCACCAAACAAAAATCCGGCCACCGTTCCATATTTCTTATTAATCACATTATAATACACATTAATACCGATAATAACACCTAGAATTATACCAAACAAACAATATTCAGCTACATTGAAATAAATTGGCGAAAAAGGCACCTCATTGCTAATCATTTTCTGTATATTAAACTGGTATACGTTGCTTGTTTCTCTACGTACGTATTGTAAGAAAGGCGTCTAGTTGCAAATAATGTTTAATTGTCATAGTAAAAAGGCAATCAGTAAGTTATCTTTGAACAAACGCATCGCGCACGGTTTGGTTGTGTGCGATCGCCTCCGAGACACGACGCACACTTTGACGGTAAGTATCGTACTGGAATATCTGTTATTTCTATGGATAATCATATCTCAAAGTTCGTTTTAAAAGTAAAACTAGCTGAGGTACATACACATTCATATATTTATCCTTTTTATACATCATCATCATAATTAATTTATTCATAACAAAATAATTTGTGTAGAATAGTAAATAGGAGATAGAGTAATTTCGGGTAATATGGCCTGGTCGGTCAATATGGCCTACTGCGATTTCTCTGAAATGAATGAACACTTGCGACCGCTTGACCCTGCATAGCAACGCACCCCTTCCCCTCTCTTCCTCAGTCAACTCGCGCGAGACGAAGTGTTCATGTGCGTCCCGTGCGGGCGCTTGATCGAAAATTACGTAAAGTGATCTAATTTTTTGGTAAGTTTTACTCATTATATTTCTTGAAATTGTAGTTATTTTTACATTGGTACTACACAGGTTTGTAGATTAGCTATTCATGTGTAGTATTGTGATAGATTTTAAACATATTTCTTGCTCATTATTAGGCTAGACTTTTACCTATTAAAAACGTTCCCGCGGCTAATATGGCTCACCAGATGGATGGCTAAAATGGTACCAGGCCATATTGTCCACATAATTTTATATTGTTTCTATTATGTTTTTTTTAGATAATGTCTTCGCGGAAACCACATTCACAAATAAAAATGTCAAATATGCTCTGCAAAGTAACACAAAGTTTATTAGTGACTGTTATATTTCTGGAGGGCAATATAGCTCACCTGATTTGTGGCTAATATGGCCCCAGGCCATATTGCCCTTCCATTGTTAAAATTTGACAATTGTTGAAGGTTCAGATTTTGTTTTTTGTAAATTATATCTTTATGTTGATTGTTTTGAAATTCTAATTATTTATTCTTTATAAGTTCTAAGACTGAATTGTAAAATAAAAACTGATCGATCTCAAAACAAATTTGTTTTATTCCCAAAAAGGCTTATGGCGTGCCATATTACCCGAACTTACTCTACATGATGGAAATCTTTGTGTGGATTCTATTCCGGACCCTTACAGACTAAACCGCACGATGCCCTGCCACCGGCTTACGACTGGGAGTCCCGGATACGCCTTAGGAAGGATAACCCGAAGGCTCCCGACACAGACTAAGGCTGAAATCGTGACCTCCCCCGAGGGTTAAATATATAGCGGTCATAGGAAGCGAAGCGAGTGCTAGAGTGAGAACCACAGATATCAGTTCTGATTTTTGTGGTGAAGACGGTCGCCTCGCCTTGCTCCGTGTCGGTTTTTTAGACGGAGTCCATGGACGCGAGAGGGCGAGTCGAGGCAACTATCCACACTGTCGCGCATGCTCATTTCTTTGTTGACGGTTCGATATGAACCAAGAGAGAGTAGAGAGTGCCTCCAGGAGGCGCCTCGCGAGACTGTGGATGGCAGCACTCTTGTCGCCTAGACTCATGTTGAGAGCCTCCAGAAGGCGCCTCGCGAGAGCATGGATCGGGCATTACATACTATGGTTGTTTTTGTCTTTGGTCAATGTGTATGCGTCGGCTGGTCGTAGATGCCTTTTTCACATTTTTACATTATGCAAGCCGTGCGCGGTGCATTTGTTTCAAGATATCTTACTTATTGTCTTTTTACTATGGGATTGCTATCAGCTGTTAATTCTATTCTAACAATAAAAGATACTAAAGTCAAGATAAAAGGGGATTTGACATCAATCTTTCTTCAAATACATACATAGGGTAATGTTTGAAACATCACTTCAGTTGTTTATTTACCTCATACGTAAAAGATAATGTATTTAGTATTCTCTGCAACTAATGTTTGATTGAATAGTTTGATATGCGTGTTTCATAGTTAGGTATATGTACTTTTATCTACATCCGAAGGAGTAAGCACAGACACAGGCCTAGTACTATACGCACTCATTTCGCTAATAGTTTTCTGTCCCACGTAGCAGGTAAAGTAGGTAACCTACCTATGTCGGTACCTACGTTGAAACTTTTCAAGCCGCCCATCATAATCATACGACTAAGTTATGCTACTGACAACCGAGAGAACCTGTCCGTGACCCACAGTAGAACGAACGGACGGATGTACTGAACCCTCGCTGGTCGAGTACTACAGCTAGCACTTGTCCGACCTTTTGGAATTTGAACAATTGCTAAAATTTGATTTTAGGTAGGTATAAAGTATGCGATTTCAAAAACAACGAAATAAAGTAAATAATTTCCTTCCCTGATCGGAGTGATCGGCTGATCATCAAAAATCTCTACTTCTACCTATAAAGTATAATACATTCCTAAACGGTACGGCGCGGCGCGGCGCGCGTTCCATTAGTTATCTTTCATAACTAGTCTTTAGCAAATACAATGTATTGCAAGTATAAACGTAGACAGAGTAAATAGTTGTACGAGTAGGTACTTCAGTAAACAGTTCAATAACATGATAAATATTTTAGTGAAGTAAAGACTAGCACCGTCATGCCATAGAAACTTGTAATTCTTTAGTAACCGGCGTGTTTACTCTGCCGCAATACAACCCCCGAAATCTTATCTAATAATAGTTACCGAATCTATATTTCAAAAGAAATTGGTGACGCCATTATAGACGTCTGACGCTGTGATAAATAATAGCGTCAAACAAATACAAATTCTTTTATTTGCTATAAATAGGTACATAGGTGTTACATAATATAAATTATTTCATGCCTATTTAGCCATCAAGACAGCATGCAAATTTCTTGGTGATATCACCATGTGGATAATTAATGTTATATAATAAACTAGCGGCCCGCTCCGGCTTCGCACGGGTATACAGTATTTCTCCACTATTTATTGGATGTTATTATACATATTAACCTTCCTCTTTAATCACTCTATCTATTAAAAAACCCCTTTCAAAATCCGTTGCGTAGTTTTAAAGATTTAAGCATACAAAGGGATATTGGGACAGAAAAAGCGACTTTGTTTTATACTATGTAGTGATTGGACCAAATATTCAAAATTAGGTACATAATAATCACAAGAAGTCCATAAATACAATCAATAGTCAATTTATATTATATTATATTCAAACTAGCTGTTGACCGCGACTTCGTACGCGTGAAAATTGTTACAATGCCAATTTGATTGCTCTCTGCTTAGCCCCTAGGATATGAAACGTGATAATATATAACCTATTTTAACACCCTACCCCTAGGTAATATTTGTGCAAAATTTGAATCAAATCTATTGAGTACTTTTCGAGATCCTTCCGGACAAAGCAAAGCAAACAGACAAACAGACAAACAGATAAACAGACAAACAGACAAAAATTTTTCCAACTATATTTTCGGCTTCGGTATCTTATGTTGAACACCCAGCGAGTATTATTATTTTAATATTTCCAATGTACAGTTTTGACTTTTCTATCATTTTATTATATGTATAGATAATCCTAGTTGATACTCAAATTGGGTCACATAGAAAAACAATATACTTTAAATAATAATATTAATTAATTTAAATGTCTGCAATGTTAAAGTTTTTATTCAGAAAATTATAGTCAACAAAATATTATAAGTCATCACCTGATTATCCGAATCAGAAAACCCTGAACCCGCACATGGCCCACGGCATAAATTCCGATACTGAGTAAAAAACGTTTGTCTAAAAGCCATGCCCTCAGTTTTGACGAGAATTTATTATAATTCAAGTTTCTAATATTTCTTGGAATAGCGTTATAGATTTGCCCACACATAGCAAAAGAGCTTTTTTGATACATTTTGGTCTTAGGGACCTTTGATAGAACGATTCTGCCTGGAGCTCTCGTGTTTCTCGGATACATATCTCTGGCAGTTTTAAATGATTCAGGGTGTAACTTTACAAACTTGGCTGTCTCCAAAATGTACATACAGGGTAATGTAAGAATATAAATTTTTTTGAATAGTGGCTTACACGATACCCAAGGCGGTATCCCAGCAATAGCTCTAATGCACTTTTGCGCTAAAAAGGCTATTTGAGCATTTGTGGAACTACCCCATAAAATCAGACCATAGTTTAGAACCGAAGAAACGTATCCATGGTAGGCGGTTAGTATCGTTGCCAGATTAGTAGTTTTACGTAGGGGGTCGTCCATTAATCGCGTGAGGTTTTTTTGGGCAATTTTTGGACCCCCCCTCCCCCTTGGTGATATTTGGTGAGGTTTTAGATTACCCCTCCCCCCCTGGGCCGAATCACGTGTATTTTTAGTTACTACAAAGTTTTTTAATAATTTTATACATAGAAGTCTCTATTGTTATAATCTACTTCGTTTGCGACACATAATAGAGACAGATATCGTATTAATATTTTAATATATTTCCCGTTGCATTTACTACCGTCGTGTTGCTATATAATGTTCATTATTTTGGAGCTAATAAAGAAGGTGTCAGTTTGTCAAGCTTAAAATCTTACGTTGATTTGATAGCAGTTGGCTAAATAGAAGGGAAGTTATGAACAAAAGTACAATAATAAAGGTTGAATTTCCATGCGATCATTATGCTTTTGGTCACGATTATCGATATCCACGTGGACTGAGCTGCGTTTCTTTTTTGTTACGGGGGAATGCAGTTGGCACCATTATCCTAGCTGCGGGGCAACCGGGATGGTGTGTGGAGGAGCTCCCGGTCCAGAAAAGGGACCGTCCTACCCACTAAACGCCGCGGTGTCCCTCCTCATCCTACAGCCGGCATGGATATCCAAAGATTATTCACGTCGGCCAGGCCCGGCCGGTGGCTCCCAACACTTTCGGGGCGCCCGCATCGCACCGCTCTCGAGCGCTTCTCTGGAAGCAGAGAGGGTAGTCAGCGGTGAGCGGGTGGGCTCTGAAGGCATCTCCAGAACAAGGAGAGGGGCCTTCCCCCAAATGATCATCGGTGGACGGGGTCATAGCTGCGTGTATCGGCTAGTCTAATATATTTAACTTAAATAAAATAAATATATAAATATTCACGGACATCTCACACAACGCTATCTGATCCAAAAGTAAGCTAGGAATAACCTGCTTGTGTTATGGGTATCAGACCACGGATATTAATACTTAAATACTTTTAAATACATACATATTATACATAGAAACACCCAGACTCTTGAGACAAACATTTATGGGTCACACAAATATTTGTCTCCGGTGGAAATCGAACCCACGAACTCCAGCGCCGCAGGCGGTATCACCACCGACTGCGCCACAGAGGCAGTCAATAAAGCTATAGAGAGTCGAAAATCTGTTCGTCCAATATATTATTTGGTAATTATTTTCCAAGTTTTTTTTACTGGACATTCTATCTATGTAACTTCCATTACATCCGATACTGAAGCTAAAATAGTCTTCTTTGTACTTCTTTAAAACTATAGACAGTACCATTTTAAACAATACTGACATAATTTGAGATTATTATTGATCCTATTGAAGCCGATATTCTGCGCGGTTCCTTTGGGAGACACAATGAAAAACAAAATTATTTTTGTGTTGTATGATCAACGCATAGGTATTTCGAATTCAATTAATTTCTGATGTAAGAAAGGAATTAAGTGCTTTATGAATTATTCCATACGAGTTTTAATATATTGTAGGTTTTGTTATTCAGAAATTCAGTGATCTCAAATTCAGGGTTGTAAAGTTGCTGTTTAAAATAAATACACGTGATATCTCACTACACCCCCCACTCCCCGTGATGTTTCGTGATTTTTGTCAGACCCCCTCCCCCCCCTTTCAAGCCTCACGTGATTAATGGACGACCCCTAGCTTAAAGAGTACATATACATACTTATTCAGTTTGCAACAAATCTTATTGATGTGTGCCTTCCAATCAAGATATCTGTTTAGGGTGAAGCCGAGAAATGTTGTGTCTTCCACCTCATTAACTTTAATATTATCATAGACTATATTCAATTTCTTTCCTGTACTACCATGCGTATTAAATTGAAGGAAATTTGTTTTTGATAAATTTACGTACAGTTTGTCTATAAAAACGTGAAATTAAATGAGGGCGCTGCTGAATGCATGTATGCAACCCTATATAGTACGACGAAAATGATTTTGATACGAGGAGTTCGTTACGAGTAAAATCTTACTAATATTATAAATGCGACAGTTTGTGAGTGTGGATGTTTATTACTCTTACACGCTCGAACGGTTAAAGGGATCTGGCTGAAATTTGGTACAGGGATACATTATAATCTGGAATAACCATGGCTACTTTTTATTCCGGGAATAAGTTCTTACGGGAAGCGGGAACGGGAACAATACAAATATTATAAATGCGAAAGCTTATGAGTGTGGATGTGAGACTCTTTCACGCTCGAACAGTTGAACTGATCTGGCTGAAATTTGGTACAGGGATACATTATAGTCTGGAATAACACATGGGCTACTTTTCATCCCGGGAATAAGTTCCTACGGGAAGCGGGAACGAGAACAAATTCGACACGGGCGAAGCTGCGGGCATCAGCTAGTGAGTTAATAAATAAAACACATTATACATGTTTAATTTTGTTTCTGTTTTATTGAATCAGATCCAGAATAAAGTTATTGAACCAGATCCAGAAGCCCCGGTCTAATAGCGTCTTACAACCCACCAGCAGGTGCCTAGCAGTCCCAATTGCTTCGCCACAATCATGTAATTACATGTTTTATCTGTAACTTTCCCCCATCTGACAAGGATTTTTTTGGCGCAGTGCACAAATATTAAAATCGTCTATTTCTTTCTTTGCCAACATTTCTGTGTTTCCCAGGAGTTTCAAACTTTCCTTCATTATTAAAACCTTCGTTAAATATTCGCCTAACTGTACTCTCTGATTTTCCTGAAAAGAGTAAAAAAAGAAAATTAACACGTTGAACGCCACGTTAAAATATACTACTTTTCATTGGGGCCACGCGGCTCACCGGTGAGCCGAACCCTACTGTACCATTGGAGCCACGCGGGTCACCGGTGAGCCACTCGACGACTTAAACTTTAACATGTTTTGCAGGCCACTGCGCGCTGATATCATACATAAATGTTTGAAGCGTGAGCCGCGTGGCCTCCTGCAACACACCATTCAACTTGGTTTGAATATCTTGCAAAAGACTTAGAATTTATTTACAATTTTCTATACTTTGTGGGATGATTCTCAACTCTAACAAATAAAATGTGTAAAGGGGTTATTAACAAGGGTATTTTGCAACAAAAAATAATTATTTATTAGGTTTTAATATATCTTTAATAATAAATGAATTAAAATTAAGGAATTACAAAAATCTTAACATGAATTTTTAATATGGCACAAGTCTCTGGAAGTCTTATTTTTTCTCTCTCGCTTGTTTTCTTCTTCGAGATGATATTCAAGTCGTCATCATCTTCGGCTAAAGTAAAACTTTTGTCCAAAAGATTTATCTCGACATTTTCTATTTCTGCTAAGCCTTCTTGTGTAATAATAAAATCGTCAAACATATCTACATCCATTTTAACCAATAGCCAATATAATTACTTCAATAAACAAATACTTGGTACTACAAGTCAGCAGACTGGGATGGACTGCGAGAGTTCTATGCGTCGTACCCCCGGTGGCGGCTTTGTTTAGCCTCAGAGGATCTGGATTCTTGTGCTGTAGCAGTCGCTGAGGGGATCTAGAAGGGTAGGTATGGAATGCTACATTCCCAACCGCTGGATCCCTGTAGGTGCAAAAAAGCGACCGTGGTTCAATCGGCTCTGCAGAGAAGCTCTAATGCAGAAACAATCTGCCTACAGAGCTTGGACCACGGCTCGTGCAAATTCAGATCCAAACATCTCTGAGGTAAAACGCAAATTAAATGCCGCATCGAGGTCCAGTAAAAGAACAATTGTCAGGGCCAAGTTCGATTTCGTCGGCAGAATTGGCGAACGGCTAGCAGGCTACCCTTCAGAAAGTCGTGAATTTTGGTCGCTTGCCAAAGCTGCCGAGAGAAACTTCTGTCGGTCAGGTTTACCACCCTTGCTTAAACCCGACGGTAGTTTGACCCAGAGTGCCAAGGAGAAAGCCGACTTTTTGGGTAATCTCTTTGCCTCTAACTCGACCATGAGCGACGGGGGTGCTTTACCGCCGGGCATTCCGAGTTGTGGCACTTCCATGCCGGAAGTTAAATTTACACAGCGGAATGTCCGACGGGAGCTTCAATCCCTGGACGTTCACAAGTCGAGTGGGCCAGACGGCATTCCCGCGGTGGTACTTAAGCACTGTGGTCCAGAGTTGTGTCCGGTACTTACACGTCTTTTCCCACTTTCATATTCCATGCGACAAGTCCCGGCGTCGTGGAAGATTGCGTATATACATCCTGTACCCAAGAAAGGTGACAGGACCGACCCGGCCAATTACAGGCCTATAGTCGTCACCTCCCTTTTATCCAAGGTGATGGAGCGTGTAATTAGTACACAGCTCCTGGGGTACCTTGAGGAACACGACCTGCTCAGTGACCGGCAGTATGGTTTCCGTCACGGTCGCTCGACGGGCGATCTTCTTGTGTACCCAACACACCGATGGGCGGCGGCTATCGAGAGTAAGGGTGAGGCTCTAGCAGTGAGCCTCGACATCTCTAAAGCATTTGACCGGATCTGGCACCGTGGTCTTCTTACGAAATTGCCCTCATATGGACTACCTGAGAGATTATGCGGATGGGTGTCCAGCTTCTTGGCCGGTAGAAGCATCAGGGCCGTCGTTGACGGCAGCTGTTCAGACTGCATGGCCATAAACGCTGGAGTACTGGAGTACCGCAAGGCTCAGTGTTGTCCCCTACTCTGTTTCTGCTGCATATCAATGACATGTTATCTATTGACGGCATTCATTGTTATGCGGACGACAGTACGGTGGACACTTGTTACACGGGCCGCCCCGGTATCTCTCGGAATATAGTGTAGGAAAATCGTGAACAGCTTGTGTCTGAAATCGAGGCTACTCTTACTAGAGTGTCCGATTGGCGTGGACAAAATCTTGTCCAGTTCAACCCTTCCAAGACGCAAGCGTGTTTTTTCACCGCTAAGCAAACCCCAATTACTGTAGCGCCGCAATTTTAGGGCACATCTCTTTCTATCTCCAAAAGTATAAGGATCCTTGGCGTTGACATCTCCAGTGACGTTCAGTTCCGTAGTCATTTGGAGGACAAGGCTAAGCTGGCGTCCAAGAAGCTAGGTGTGCTCAAGAGGGCGCGGCGGTACTTCACTGCGGCGCAAATACTGCTTCTCTATAAGTCGCAAGTGCGGCCGCATATGGAGTACTGCTGTCACCTCTGGGCGGGAGCACCTGAATATCAGCTTCGTCCGTCGTTCGTCGCTTAGGTTGTGGAATGACCTCTGCCTCGGTTTTCCCAAACGCCTACAGTATGGGGTTCTTCAAAAGGGGTCTTAGAAGGTTTTTACAGGGTCGGCAGCGCGAGTGTGGCACCTCTGGTGTTGCAAACGTTCATAGGCTGCGGTGACCACCGGTCCTTCTGGTGGGCCGTATGCTTGTCTGCCACCTTAGTGGTATAAAAAAAACTTATCACAAGAAATTGCGCGTGATTTACTCGTATTGCAAACGATCGACTAATTTGCAGGCGGGTGGGTGGTGCGCGGGTGAGCCACAGCGTGACCCCCGCGGCCCCCGCGGTAGTAAGATCGCGTTTCCTTCTGATGTGGCCACGCGGCCCACCAGTGAGCCATAACTCATAAATGCAGTATTTATGGCATAAATATCGATTGTTTTAAATGGATATAATATTACTTCATCTTTTTTACGGATTACGTGAAAAAAACACTATTATGAAAATTGAAAGAAATATCATTTTCACTTTGGCCTAAACAAGTTTTCTCACGCGGCTCACACGGTGAGCCACGTGGCGTTCAACGTGTTAATTACCTAATGGAAACAAACTATTGACATGAAGCAATTAATTCAAAATAAAAAATTGGTAGAAAACCAGATTGAACTGAGTATCAAAAATGTAGGTCGTACTATAAAATTACCTACTAACAATGTTATTCTAACCACTGACTTACATATAGATTGTAAGGTTGTGATTCTAACCTAAAAATATGCTAATGCCTTTTTTTGTCTCCAAATCGTAAATTCAGTAAATTTGTAACTTCAGACAGATTCAAAACAAACAATAACACGATTACATACCCACCAAAGATGCTGTTCGCTCATAAACATCCTCAAAATCCCACAACAATTGTCCAGCTTAGTACTCCGCGAAACATCACTGAAAAACTTTAAAAATCACTTCCTGCGCACCACTCCGATTTACTTTACTCATTTCTCAAACCTTTATGCGTAGTTTGGTCTCAATTTGTTGCAGTTTAATCCAAACATTAAAGTTACGTGAGAGAGTAAACGAAATTCGACGATAGCATTGACAACTGACGTACTTAAGTTTCTTGTTGCCAGTGTTGCCACACACGTAACTATTTTTGTTCCTCAAACATTCATTTCACGACTTTATAGACAAACTGTAAAGGTTATTAATATGAAGCCAATTTATAATCGATTCTATTGAATTATTTATGTCCAAATCGTATCCATCAATGTCAATTTTATTTTCGTATGTCACAATTAAAGGGACATCGTCAGCAAACAGAGTACAAGGACAATGGGTGACTAGTGGGAGGTCATTTATATAAAGCAGAAACAACAGAGGCCGTAATGCTATAATAAAAGGCGTCGTGACAACTGCTATAAAAGACGTCGTCGTGACGCTGTTATAAAAGGCCCCCGACGCTGTAATAAATAGCGTTATGACGCTGTTGTAAATCGCCACGTTGTTATAAAAAGCGTCGGTCGCTGTAAAAGGCACCGTGACGCCGTCAAATAAAGAGCTACGACTCCATACTAATATTATAAAGCTAAAGAGTTTGTTTGATCGCTAGGATCTCAGGAACTAGGTAGGTACTGGTTGGAATTCAAAAAATCTTTTACAGTTCGACAGTTCATTTATCCGAGGATGGCTATAGACTATAAAACATCACGCTAAAACTAATAGGAGCGGAGCAGTAATGATATTTGTTTTTAAATGGGTGAATAGTAGATTGTTAACCGAGGGTGGAAAGAATCAATTCCCGAGGTATTTAGACGCCCGAGTGCAGCGAGGGCGGCTATAGTCCGAGTCGGAATTGATTCTTTTACCCGAGTTAAACACTCTACTTTTCATTTCAAATACGAGGAAAATAAAACTAATAATAAGATTCAAACCTTACCATAAAAGATTATTAGATACCAATTGTTTTGAATTCTGTTACAGATATATAACAAATAACAACTAAGATGTTTTTAAATTTTAAATATGGAACTCACCGCGTACCTAATTGTTGCAGAGATTCCGGCCCCATACCGTAGGTACAATATTTTTGACTCAATAATATTGCCAAAATATTTATTTCCATCTGAATATAGTCTGTTCAAACCTTAATATTACCCATACACGGTCAATTTATTGCTATATTGCTCAATGTTATTGTACATGTATGGGGCCGGAAGAAATTTTCGCTTAGTTCACACTGGCTGTTTGGAAAGTCGCATGGCCGCAGCATTTTTTAATTTTTTTTTCACACAAATCTCTTCACTATCACAGCTGACCGACAGTTCTCTTTTTAAAGTTCATTCCGACCCTTGGGTGGGAAGTAATTTGTATGAGTTTGTAACACTAAGATGATCAGTGTTACTCACCAACTAGCGCGAGGTAGCTATGCAGAGAACTCTATCCCAGGGCGCCTTATTTCTAAGTTTCCAGTCTGTGTGCAAGGGTAGGCTAGGGCTCTCACGAAAACAGACAATAGGGTGTACACACATATATTTACTAAGTACACAGAGATACACAGAGACACACAGAGAGCTTATTCACTGATAGACACAAATATCACAGGTACACAGAAGTAAAGTCAGTGTTCAGGTATTAATACTACTAGGCTACACATAAGTAGTGGATTTACTGGCCTGCAGAGTGAGCTGAGTGAGAGTGACTGCCTGTTGTTACTGCCAGGTGATGACGGCAGATACCTCTCACATGAGAAGCTCGTGTAGTCCGCACTTCCACGTTGTCGTACCACGTGCAGCCCACTAACTTATAGGTGCGGCACCAAATATCTCATCCGGCAACTAGCCCCGTAGTAAAAAACCCTGTCATGAAAGAAACGACAAATTAAGATCTTGGCTGCGCGACAGACGACAATCGAACCGCTTTGCAAAAGAAGAAGTGACTCACCAGTTTTCTGGGTAAAATGTAGCAAGATGCAATGCAGCAACCCAATCACAGCCCGTTAGGCCACGCGAGGTAACAAATAATCGCGCTTGAGCGAAAAACTGATTCGCGGCACAGTCTCAGAGCAAAAGCCAAAGGACCTCCAACTACCCCAAAGCAGGTCTCGGTCAAAAGTCCTGTCTTTCACGAAAAATCTTAAATAAACCCGTTCCTTTAAATGCGAAACGCTTCGTCACCGAACTTATGACATCCTGTCATTCTGACAGCAGAAATGTCACCACTGACAACCGATTAAAAAAAGATACCTCGATAAGGCTGCTTTCACATCCTAAATACTGCATCTATAGAAAATAAATGCTACAACCACCCCCCCTTTAATAGTATTTCCTGCGGATATGACACGCTGGAAATACACAATAAAGAAAACAGAAAAGTACTGACTAATAAACAAAGACAACCAGCTAGGTCCTTCAAACACCAGCTGACTACGACCATTACAATACCAAAGAAAGATCCTCCTATGTACCTAACTAGACACTGACTCGTGTACCGGTTAGGCTAAGTAACTAGAGTCTAATGCCCTTCATAGAAAACGAATGCTCCCTTTACTCACTGCCGATACCCTAACACTACCCAAGCTCTCAGGATAATGTAGAGTACTAAGAAGCGAATGAGAGAAAAACGCTCGGTGCGGTGCATAGAAGAAACTACAACGTGACAATTTAAAGTCACGTACACATATAGAAATACAAACAAAAGATTAAAATAGTCTTACATAATGATCACATAGCACTGGTTTAATAAACTAGAGAAACAGTGCTATGTAGTTACGTTAGGTATTGGAGACTGCTCCTCCTGATACTTCAGGATGTCCTTGATATGGTACTCCCCAAGATCCTTACCGTCCAGATCTGACAGCCTATATACTAAAGGGGATCGTTTAGCAGTCACCACACATTTAAGGAACTTAGGAGCTAGCTTAGCAGTAAAATTCTTGGCCTTGTTGGACGGGTAGAACGTGCGTTTGTAAACTATCTGTCCCACTTTCAGCTCTACATGCCTTTTTCTGAGGTTGTAATACTTTTCATTACGCTGGTGGGCAACGTTCAAATGTTTCCTCACCTGGTCGTAAATGCGTTGTATTTCTCTCAGCTTGACACCGAAGGCTGATGGATCGTCTACAGAGACTGAAGTAGGATGGCACGCGATATCTGTCTGCCTGTACAGCACTCCATCCCCAATAAATTCCCTACCATGTACCAAAAAGTAAGGGGTGAAACGAGTTGCTTCGTTAACTGCAGTGTTTAAAGCACACTGTATCTCAACCAAGAACTGATCCCAAGACTTGTGTTGTGACTTCACATAGCATGAGATCGCTTGAACCACATTGCGAATAGCTCGTTCCGCCTGATTAGTTTGGGCATGATACCTAGGGTTATAATATATATTAGGTACATTGTATTTAGCCAACAGATCCTTAAATGGCTTACTCACAAACTGAGGGCCATTATCCATGTAAATAGTCTTGCAGACTCCGTGCACGAGAAACACACTCTTCTCTATGAACCTCGCGACTACAGCGCCTGTGGCAACCCGAACAGGGCACAACATGACGTATTTGCTAAAGTAGTCGGAGACCACGATCAGGTGTACGTTTCTATTGCTCGAAGTGGGAAAGGGACCAAGCAGATCGACAGAGATAGCTTCGAATGGCTTCGAAACCCGCTTCGAGCTACCCATTAGGCCGGGACGAGACGTATTTACGGGTTTGTACTGCTTGCATGTTTCGCAATTCCCAACATATTCTTTGACGTCCTCGTACATCTTGGGCCAGTAATAATTTAGGGCTAACCTTTTATGCGTCTTCCAAACGCCACCATGGGCACTAAGTGTGTCATCGTGGTACTTAGAGAGCAGGGGCAAGCGATCCTCCTGAGGTACCACCAGCTTCCAGTCAAAGTCTGAAGTCAAAGAATATTTATTTTTAGTTAACCTATATAGAAGGTTGTCACGAATGTCATAATTTGGTGACTTCCTAGGGTTCTTCCGAACACTATTCATGGTGTGGTCATACCACGGGTCTTTAGTGGGTACTGCATCGAGGGAATCAATTTTGATACGAGACAGAGCATCAGGTACAACGTGGTCTTTACCTTTTCGATGCTCTATGTCAAAATCGAATTGACTGAGCCTCATGCTCCAACGTGCTAGACGACCCGTGGGATTTTTTAGCTTATGGAACCACAGAAGAGATGAATGATCCGTGACGACCGTACATTTTTGGCCTTCGACGTACTGTCGAAATTGTTCCAAAGCGAAAATCACGGCCAGAAGTTCTCGCTCAGTTGTGCTGTAGTTCACCTCGTTCTTGTTGAGAGAACGGCTACAGTAGGCGATAGGGTGCTCAACACCATCGTGAGTTTGTGTCAGTACAGCAGCAACTGAGTAAGCTGACGCGTCACTAAGAATGCGGAAGGGCATCTCAAAGTTAGGCATTTTTAATATAGGGGCAGAAACCAAGGCTGACTTTAGCAGGTTAAAGGACTGTTCAGCCTCAGGGGTCCATTTGAACTTAAGGTTCGTAGAAGTGAGTTTGCACAGAGGTTTACTAATCTTCGAGAAGTTGTTAACAAAGCGACGATACCAGCCGGCCATTCCCAGAAATCTCTTAACCTCCTTAGGGTTAGAAGGGGTGGGATAGTTGAGGATAACCTCAACTTTACCCGGGTCTGTCCGTAAGCCATGTTTGTCCACATAATACCCCAGGTATTTGAGTTCACTCCGACAAAAGTGGGATTTTTTCATATTAATAGTTAGGCCAGCATCCTTGAGTTGCTGATAGACTCTATGTAAGAGCTCTACATGCTCCTCAAAGGTGCTGGACACACAGACTATGTCATCCTGAAACGCAAATACCTTGTTGTCGAACTCGGGACCAAACAGACGGTCCATGAGGCGTTGCATCGTGGCACTGGCACCGACAAGACCGAAGCACATGGAATTGTAATGGAACAATCCTCTCCGGGGAACCGTAAAAGCAGTCTTCTCAGCAGACTGGAGTGAGTCGAATGGAATCTGCCAGTAGGCCGCACTCAGATCTACAGAGGTTAAATACTTAGCATTATTAAGATGGTCTAAGATTTGATTGATATAGGGTAAGGGGTAGGCGTCACTCTTAGACACAGAGTTCAGCTTGCGAGAGTCCAAGCACAATCTGAGGTCGCCGTTCGCCTTCTCCACCATGACCACTGGAGAGTTCCAGGCGGACTGAGACGGGGACACTACTCCCATCTCCAGCATTCGGTCCAGCTCGGCTTCCAGGGCCTTCTGCTTAAGGGGAGAGAGCGGATAATAACGCTGCTTGATCGGCTTGCTGTCACCAGTGTCAATGACATGGTGCACAAGTGAGGTCCGACCTAAACCCACCTTATCAGTGTTCAACGAGTCGAACTTTTCAATGACCTCGTTGATTACACACCTTTGTTTAGTTGTCAGGTTGTCGTAATCCTCGAGGCCACCGTTAAGGGACACAGACTCTATAGGATTATTATCACTAAAGCTATCAAGACTAATATTTTGTAAAATTAACTTATCACTTAACTTAAATTGTTGCCAGAAATCCACTCCAAATATCATGGAGGTGGTTATACCTGGGACAACATAGAACTTGACAACTCGGATAACCGAATTGTACTCAATTGGCAAAGAGATACAACCCAGACATTGCAAGTGAGTGCTGTCTGCAGTTGTAATACGAAAAGTAGGATTGATACTCACAAGATCAAAACCCAGTTCCAAGAAGATGCGGTGCGCTCCCTTACCTAGTATAGAGCAGGAGGCACCGGAATCTAGAAGGCCTAAGACATTTAAATTTAAAACCTTAACAACTAGATACGGTCTAATGTCACTATCCCGTTTAGGAAACAGGACCTTATCAGAAATAGACTCAGATACAGAGTAATGCACAGAGTTCCTAACAAGGCCCTGGCCTACGCGTTTTTTGACTTGCTAGTACAGTGTGAGCAGTCTGGGGTCTTGACTCCTTTGAGACCACACCGGAAACACACCAGCTCCCTTGACTGTGTGCAGCTGTATGCAGTGTGACCGCCCCCGCCGCAACGAAAGCATTTGCGATCGTGGGGGGTAACCGGCGTCTCCACTGCAGACACCTGCTTAGCGGGCTTTTGTACACCTTTGTTCTTAAGCTGGTGTAAGTCAGATGTAATCTCAAACTTGTCAAGAGCAGGCTCATGGAAAGCGTCTGCCCTAGTACGCGCAAGCTCCAAGCGCTTACCCAAACGTCTCAAGTCATCTACAGAGTTGACATCATGCAAGGCCAGTTCCTTCATGTAGTCAGGTCTAATGTTGTGCATGAGAATGTCCAGCTGTTCCTCACTGGGCATCTTACACGACAACCTTGAGAACATGGCTTGCATTGTACATATATAGTTAACCAAGGACTCAGAGCGGGCTTGTGTACGCTGTCTTATCTCGTTCCTGAGGCGGTAATCATAATCAGGAATATCGAAGGTATCTCTAAGCTCACTAATAAGATCCTCATATGAGATGAAGTTAGCTTTGTTTGTACGGAACCAAGACAAAGCCGGTCCATCCAACAGGTCGGAGAAAGCCATAAGGAGTCTAGGCTTAGTAACCTCCCGAGCACATCTAAGTTCCTCTAATCTCTCTAAAAACACACGTACACAAGTAGAACCATCATATTTTAAGTTAAATGAACATAAGTTAAGGGGACGTTCTTTATACACTATGTTACATGTAGAACTATTCCTACTTGAACTAGCTCGCACCGAGCGGTCCTCTCTCACTACTGGTGAAGTATATTCCACCTGGTCACGACCCGAAGGATCATCACTATCATCATCCGAACCTTCGGATTCAGAATCACTACTGGGTTCAGCCCTAGCGATGATCTTCACTAGCCTACCACGAATATCCACCAGGTCGGGGCAATCCAGACCACAACGAGCTAACCTACTCAATAAGTAGTTGGCCCTGATGGACACCCTAAGACGAGAATTATTATTGGCCAAAAACTCACCTGACTGAAGAGCCTCCTCCAACTCGGAGACCTTCGGAAGGCAGGTCGAGAGCTCAGCCGATGCATCAGCGGGTACCGGAGCACTCGCTTTGATGCTACCTCGACGGACGAGTCGGTGTGCCGTTCTTAGCTCACTCCGAAGGCCAGACACTGTCGTTTCCGGTTCCACTGAAATACCCATGTGGGACAGCTCGTTAGCAAGTTCATCCTTTCTTAAATAATTAATATATTTTTTCATCTGTGCCATTATGTAAAAATTTACTTACAACAATTATAAAGATAAAATGGCACAGATAGGGATCAATTACAAAGTAAAAATGTAAATTGAGTTACAACAAAGTGTACTAAGTTAGGTAATTATGTTTCAAATTGACTTTTAGAATTTAACAAAGATTAAGGGTATATTAAGAGAGAAAAGTTTCTAAATTTTCTGATAACACAGTTCAGGTTAACATTCAAAATTACAAGGTATGTACACACCTTATAAAAAAGTTTTAAGTTACACAGAGAAATTCACTAAGTTAACACAGAGAGATTCACTAAGTTTACCTTACAAGGTGAAACTATAGGATAATATATATTATATATTAATCTACACTAATTATATAATAAATATATGTGTGCACCATAAAAAAAGAACATAAAGAAGAAAAAAAACACAATAAGAAAAGAAGTGGGTATTCCAAATAAAATCAAAAAGTTTTTCCAAAATCACAGCTATTTTTAAATTTTAGAATTTAGAATTTTGTGTCTTTTCCAGCCAAAGATGTAGGGAGCTGGAAGAAGACGAAAGGGAAGGTTTTGTGCTTAGCTGCTAGCACCACCAATTAACGTCCTGGAGCGTCTCGGACGATTCCAGAATGGTTTCGCCAGAGATAACCACCTATGCACACACACCAGACTGAGACTACCGCAGAGTAGACCCAGAGATTTGCCACTACGTTGGGAGCCAATTTGTAACACTAAGATGATCAGTGTTACTCACCAACTAGCGCGAGGTAGCTATGCAGAGAACTCTATCCCAGGGCGCCTTATTTCTAAGTTTCCAGTCTGTGTGCAAGGGTAGGCTAGGGCTCTCACGAAAACAGACAATAGGGTGTACACACATATATTTACTAAGTACACAGAGATACACAGAGACACACAGAGAGCTTATTCACTGATAGACACAAATATCACAGGTACACAGAAGTAAAGTCAGTGTTCAGGTATTAATACTACTAGGCTACACATAAGTAGTGGATTTACTGGCCTGCAGAGTGAGCTGAGTGAGAGTGACTGCCTGTTGTTACTGCCAGGTGATGACGGCAGATACCTCTCACATGAGAAGCTCGTGTAGTCCGCACTTCCACGTTGTCGTACCACGTGCAGCCCACTAACTTATAGGTGCGGCACCAAATATCTCATCCGGCAACTAGCCCCGTAGTAAATAACCCTGTCATGAAAGAAACGACAAATTAAGATCTTGGCTGCGCGACAGACGACAATCGAACCGCTTTGCAAAAGAAGAAGTGACTCACCAGTTTTCTGGGTAAAATGTAGCAAGATGCAATGCAGCAACCCAATCACAGCCCGTTAGGCCACGCGAGGTAACAAATAATCGCGCTTGAGCGAAAAACTGATTCGCGGCACAGTCTCAGAGCAAAAGCCAAAGGACCTCCAACTACCCCAAAGCAGGTCTCGGTCAAAAGTCCTGTCTTTCACGAAAAATCTTAAATAAACCCGTTCCTTTAAATGCGAAACGCTTCGTCACCGAACTTATGACATCCTGTCATTCTGACAGCAGAAATGTCACCACTGACAACCGATTAAAAAAAGATACCTCGATAAGGCTGCTTTCACATCCTAAATACTGCATCTATAGAAAATAAATGCTACAAGTTTTTCCCTCCCTAGGGAGGGAAACAGCATTTTCCACCCAATAGTCAGATCAAGAAAACACTATTTTCCGAGTATGAGAAATGAAAAAAATATTCCTTTTGAAAGCTTGGGTACGTTGCGTGCGCTGCGTAAATGGTAGTCACATATATAAGAAAAGAGGTACCTAGGTACTTAACTTAAAAATTGAAGGAGAAGAGGTAACTTAATATTTTTTCTAATATCTGTGGTTAGAGTTATGTAAAATTAATGTATCAGAGTACCTACAAAAAAAAAATTTTGTCTTAAAAAGTTCTAATAAAAAGTCCATGACAGCATCTTTTAGGGTTGGTTCACATTTAGCATTTTAATGGAAATAATTTCTTTTACAATAATGCGACGGGAAACCACTCGCAAACAAAAACGTACCTACTTAAATATAATGCGACGGGAATACACGTGACGAGAAACCTCTCTCTTTTTCTCTCTCTCGCTTTCATGTTTAATGAAGTCGCGAGCATGACACTGTTAGGTATAAAAGGCGTCGCGATGATTTTTACTAAGAGGGCTCATTAATGAAGAATCGCATGTCCAGTATAATGCATGCCAATTGTTCTGTAATCTATACTTATAATAAATCTGTTGAAGTGAAAATTCTGTACATTCAAAATATAAAAAAAATATATAGCAGAGGGTGTTACTAGACCGACACCGAACCCAAAAATGTGATTAAAAAAGTTTTTGGTATGTCTGTCTGTCTGTCTGTCTGTCCGTCTGTCTGTCTGTCTGTCTGTTTGTTCAGGCATCACGCAAAAACTACCGGTTCGATTACGATGAAACTTGGTATAATTATTCTTTAATAGCCTGGGCACCACACTGGGTACTTTTTATCCCGGAAAAGTATATAGAATTCAAAGCAAACTTAATTTTGCGGTTCGATCCCTAGACCAAAAGTTATTGTCAATTAATTATTGCTTAAACGGTTAATGGTACGATGATGAAACTAAGCTTGAGCGTTGTTTGTTACAATTTGAAAAAAGAAATCTTAACATTTTTGCAAATTCCACCTCCAAAGGTATAAAAAACCGGCCAAGTGCGAGTTGGACTCGCCCATGAAGGGTTTCGTAGCAGCAAGTAACACAATATAAAAGTTCTTATAGTTCGTTGTAACTTTGATTGATGTTTTAACACGTTCGCAGTGGTAGTGATTTTTCTAACCGAAATTGCGGTTTATGACGTATTAAAGAAAAACTACCAGCTCCATCTCGTTCGAACCAATTTCCGTTGGTAGTTTTTATGGCAATGTACATCATATCTTCTTTTCGGATTTATCATTCTCTTAGTTTAGAAGTTAGAGGGGGGGGGGGGGGACACACATTTTTCCACTTTGGAAGTGTCTCTTGCGCAAACAATTCAGTTTAGAAAAATATGATGTTAAATACCTCAATAGCATTTTTGAAGACCTATCTAAAGATATCCTATACGTATGGTTTTGATGAAAAAAAAAAATTGAGTTTCAGTTCTGATTATAGTTTTACATAAGAATCTTAATGCGGTTCACAGAATACATCTAGTTACCAAGTTTCAATATCATAGGCCTTATAGTTTCGGAGAAAAGTAGCTGTGACACACGGACGGACAGACAGACAAACAGACATGACGAATCTATAAGGGTTCCGTTTTTGCCATTTGGCTACGAAACCCTAAAAATGTATTTAATAAATAAAGAAGGATGACCAGGTGACTATGGAAGCTCGTATCACTATGAAGTTTGCTGTGTCTCTATAAAAATGTCTGCATCCTGATGGCTCATATTTTATGCATTATGAATTTGTTAATCAGAAATCTATCTAACTAGATATTATTATAAATGCGAATGTTTGTGAGTGTGGATGTTTGTTACTCTTTCACGCTGTAACGGCTGAACGGATCTGGCTGAAATTTGGTGCCTACAGAGATGTGTTATAGTCTAGGAACAAAAGTTCACGCAGCCGAAGCTGCGGGCATCAGCTAGTTAACAATAAAAATAATGGCAAATATAACAATGTCAAATGGATAAATCAACGAACACTGACTGTCTCGCTCGAGTCCCTTTACAACAGGCGAGACTGTCTCTACTCTATAAGACACCATTAATATGATGTGCCACCAGTGCCACACAAACCTACGGCCCACGGAAAGTAGTCTCTGTAGCCTACGGACGTTTGCAACAGAAGTGCTACAAAAACCTTATAGGCGTTTTTCGAAAACCGAGGCTGGCGATTCATTCCACAATCAAGCCTGCTGTGCAGTATGGTATACCGTCATAATACCAGAAATCATAATGCCTTTACTTAAAATGCCTGAGCCCAAAATACCCGAAATCAAAATATCAATATTCAAAAGGCAAATATTTATAATATAAATAATTTAAAATGCCTTACGGTCGAATAACCGAAACCCAAAAAACAAATTTATCAAATACCTTATCCTAAAATGTTCAAACACAAAATACCTTTTTTTTAACATGATTTAAATCCTACATGGATGCTATATATCTGTGAATGGTTAACACCCCGACTCAGAGTATCCCGACTCGGATAGGTTAGGTTAGAAGACTAAGGCGGGAGCGAAGCGAAGCGGAGCTCCCGCCTTAGCCTTCGTGGTTATTTTTTTTTTATTTTTCGTTAGCCCACTGTAGTACTTTTGTAACTCTGAATCAAAGTGTTTTAACATGAGGTAAATCCTACATGGATACTATGCCGGACTCCTACCGACTAAAAACCACACGTATCCTACATTACAGCCTACAGTTGGGAGCCCCGGGTAAGCCCTCAGACGGATACCCAAGGACCAACAGACCTACGGCTACAACTGCGGCTTCACTTAGGTGGGGGGTGGGGTGGGGGGGGGGGGCTGCAAAATAAGTTAAAGTCAAATAACAAAACGTGTGAGTGGCAATAAATCTTTATTTCTTAAATCATTCATTTATTAACTATGCGCTATTATAATGAACTGGTATAGCATAATATGTATGTACCTAATAATACCCAGTAGATTATAGCGATAAACTGGGTAGGTTATGGTTTTTTTTTATATTCACATTGTATTCTATTTTCGGTATTTTAAATTAAGGATATTTGAAAATTTGTATTTTGAATTCTGATATAATAATTATTTGTATTTTAAGTTTAGACATTATAAGGTAAGGTGAACTGAAATAAGGTATTTTGAATGTTAAGGTATTTCGAATTCGGGTATTTTGGTCTAATGCATTTTAAGTAAAGGCATTTTGATTTCTGGTATTTTAATATATAACCGTGCAGTATGCAAAATATTTGTTACTAAGTAAATAATAATAAAAGCGCCATCTATGGAGAATTGCATGTACTACGTTCTAATAATTTAGAACGTAGTACATGCAATTCTCCATAGATGGCGCTTAATACTGGTCGTCACGTCTAGGCTTCAAAGTGGTTCTTGTACAAGCCTCTAGATGGTACTTTTGTAAATGTTCAATATTCATTTTGACGGTCTGATTAGTCTAGCTCTACCACTCTACTCTCTACTGAATCTGATTCCCAAGGTCCAGTTACATTATATTATATGTAATTAGTGATGATTTATTATACTTTTAAGCCGCCGAAGGCCGGAAGCAACGGGCCCTGTGCTTGTATGAATGAAGTAGGTATAGACAAACTCTATTGGCATCAAAATCAAAGACTTCTATATAAAATGAGGTAGACATGCCCTACGCAACGATTTTTGAATGCGCTAATTAGCAGCGTTGTTCGCACTGTTGTGAGTCAAAACTTCGAGAGTAGGTACTCGACTTGCAATTGGAGTCCATACGCCTTCTCTTTTACTCTTGTTCTATCCGTATATTGCTATTGTGTGTGGTGACAATTACGTAAATAGTATTTATAAGTGAGTGTAGTCTTAGCAATGTGTGTGTTTGAGGATTGCTTTTGAAATCTCGCTTGTTAGAGTACGGCGCGTCTACCTCAGTTTATATAGAAGTCTTTGATCAAAATGTGCTGATGGCTAGGCAGGTCCTATATCGCACACGAATAGTAAGTTGTCAGTAGAATTTCGAATTTTCGACCAACACTCCAAATAAATCAAGAAAGTTGGCAAAGCTTCAGTGTTTTATCTTATAAGTACTTAGGTACCTACTTTTTACACTGTCCCATTCAAATTTCAGAGAAAAGTGTAAAGAAATGAATTTGAAGACGCTCTCGTGCAGGCGACTGTCAATTTACTTCCATACGCTGCGCTCGGCTTCGAGTTGTCAGTTGTCATAAGAGATCGCAGTAGGCCCAAGGTATTATTAGGAGCACAAGCCAACCTCACCGGCAAGTGGCGCATTTGCTGATGCTGACCATTAGTTGAGTACGTTACGAAGAGAAGAAAAACTCGAAACAACACCCAGTGCCTACCTACTAACCCTACAGCAATGCTAATCCATCACATCGAGGCCTATTGTGGGACTATAAAGACCAGCTGTCGACTGTAACTGTAATAACTGCCCGTGTTTCATGTCTAATCAATAGATACCTACTTGTATTTCTATCTTGTCCACATAAAAAACTCATTGTAACTTTGTTGATGCAACGACTTAATGCTAAAAATATATTTCTTGTCACACAAGCAATTAGATTCAGAGCGTAAAGGTACCAGCGTGTTCATCGGGAGCTTGTTAAAAACTTTTGAGTAGGACGCCATTACGCGGAGTGTTTGGTACAAAACATTTTGTGCACAACTGTACTGTCCTATAAATTCCCACCACGTACATCCGAATACACAAATCATCTAATACACAATATCGCAAATATTTCTTGTCCAGAACATTGGGTGACACGGGGCGCCCGAACAAACGGAAGTTTGAGGGGGCTGGAGAGGGGGACACTACCGAGGAAATGCACGACAGGGACACCGATACCCCCTTCTCTAAAGAACGAAGAGTGCGGTAATAAAGAAAAATTAAATTATATTTCCCAATGGTGTCAGCCAGTTATTAAGTGGCCAGACGCCATTTTGAATTATTATATTTTTTATTTCTTTTGCCCCAGGTTTCCCTTTTGTACGAGATATTCTTTAATATTTGAAATAGTTGTGGAAGCGAATCGCAAATGGATTCCGCGGAAATATGTTAGAACTGTAAATCAATGAGTTTTGTTTTATGGGTCGTTTGGGATCATTACTAACATCACTAGAGCTTGGTTCTTAAAATAAATATCAATTTACGAATACTAAACGGATAAAGAATGGTAGAACTAAAAGGTTGGTGATACCGTGATTCCCTGCTTGACTAGGGAATCACCAACCTTTTTATTTCAGAATGTAGTTCTTCTAATCCATTTCAAGATTATGCAGAAACTTGCAACTTATAAGTTTTATTAAAGAAGGTCAAATCCAAGGTATATTTTTATTGCCGTTCTAATATAGGTATCTATACTAATATTATAAAGAGGAAAGATTTGTTTTTTTGTTTGTTTGTTTGTTTGTAACGAATAGGCTCCGGAACTACTGGACCGATTTGAAAAATTCTTTCACTGTTGGGAAGCTACACTCTTTGCGGTGAACATAGGCTATATTTTTTATTCCCGTATTTCCACGGGAACGGGAACTACGCGGGTGAAACCGCGTGACGTCCGCTAGTATACATATAAAGCGGTAATGGCATCGACCTCTTGATCGAAAATCGAGTTTAAATCTTGATCTTTATACAACAGAAAACTTAGTAACATAATTCTTATAATATACGTACCTACCTACTATTTGTAAATTATACCTACTACCTACTGACGAATACTATTTAGATACTTTACAGAAAGTTCAACGCAAAAAAACCGGCCAAGTGCAAGCTCGACTTACGTAAAGAGAGTCACGTTTGTTGTATGGGATATTGGGATCCCCCCATAATCCCCCTTATTTCTGATTTTAGTATTTGTTGTCTGAATTTAGTTTAATAGTGGCAAGAGAAATGCATCGTCTACAAAAATTCCAGTTCTCCAGCTATCATGGGTTCTGAGATACAGCCTCATCATGACAGACAGACAGACAGACGGGCTGCGAAGTCTTATGAATAGGGTCCCGCTTTTACCAAGTTTTACCCTTTAGGTATGGAACCCTAAAAAAGGTAATTTCTGAAACAAATACATAGATCCATACATAATGGTTACGCCCTAATCCCCGAAGGGGTAAGCAGAGTCATATTGTCCGCCCACATTTCACCTTTTGGTATACTTATAATAGGTGGCGGTGGTGAGCCATATTGCCGTGTTGAGATGGACAGGCACAGGCTGTGACTGACTACTGTTGAAATTTTTCGACTGCTATTTTACTAGCAACCGGGACCAACGGCTTAACGTGCTTTTCGAAGCACGGAAACGCTCAAATGAATGTCACAAAGTGGTCACATGAATGGTCAGGTCACCCATCCAAGGACTTGACCATAGCGAAAGTTGCTTAGGTACTGCAGTGATCGTTTACAGAACACTGAGTTCGCGGGGCCACGAGCGCTGAAACAAAATAATGCTTATTATAAAATAACGATGCTCGATACTTAATATGTGCTTGAAATTGCGTCTTAACGGTACTACTAACTCTCAATAAATATTTCTTGGGTATTGAAACACTTTCTGTAATACGACCCTTAGACTAGTGGCACTTATTAATAGTGCTATTTTGTTTGTCCAAATATTCATAATGTAAAACAGAAAAATAGCAATTTATAATGGAAACCTTTTTAGGACTTAGCATTTTTTCGATGGTCCGAAACGCCAGAGGGAGAACCCGGGGCGACACCCTTAGGAACAAAAGGGTACAATGTGAAGCGTCTTGTCCGCGTGATTGCACTTACGAAGGGGAAAACGTACTTGAAGTGGTTGTAGTTAAAGAATTTCTTTTACTTTTAATAAAAATAGACACCTACGATATGACAGTCAGCACCTATTCATTGTTGCTGGACATTTTAGAATTTTCATGATTTTAATCCTAATACGGCTTACCGCCTAACAAAATCAAAAGGTGACATTTGTGCATATTTAAATATGCCTAACTGTTCGATAACTCAGTGAGCTAGTGGACTGTCTTTTGGTAGTTCTTGCAGGCACACAAGACGACACAAGAAGTTTCGGAAATCGGACCGCCACCAAGAATGATTCGCCACTTACCTTGATTCCCGGTCTTCCTAAGGATGCTCCAAGGCCTTGAGATTCTTTTGAGGTTGTTTCCGAGTTGCCGTGTCGACCGAGGCACTGACACACACATGTATCGCGCACAATAGTTCCGAACCGCGTCCGAGATTTGACTGGACGGTCGATGCGAAACCGGCCGCCCGCCCGGCTAGGAAGCGGGGGGGGGGGGGGGGGGCGGGGGATAGCCAGCCGAGTGGCGAGTTCTCCCGATAGCCGACCGTTCGCCGAAACATCCTGCCGCCTAACCAAGGTTCGGCCTTGGTTACCCACTAAACCACCGAAGGCAATCCACAAAGCTTAGAGACAGGTCGTAAGATGTTCCCTTGCTGAGTCCTGACCTCTACAACTCTGACAATTCCGTCCCTACCCGGAAGTAACCTAACGATCCGACCGCGTTTCCATTGGAGAGGGGGTAAATTATCCTCCTTTATCAATATCAGGTCATCGACCTTGGGAGCCTCGTTATGAGAAGTCCACTTATGCCTTTGTTGGAGTGTGTGAAGATATTCACATCTCCACCGAGACCAGAAATGCTGGGATATCTTTTGAATAAGTTGGTACCGAGACAACCGGTGCTCCGGAGTTTCCGTGTAGGGATACTCAGGAAGTGCAACGAGGGGTTGCCCTATTAGGAAATGACCGGGGGTCAATACATCAAGGTCTTCCGAGTCCGTACTAAGGGGGCAAAGCGGCCGAGAATTCATTACCGCCTCTACCTTGGTAAAAAAGGTGGTCAGCTCTTCGAAAGTGAGCTTGGCTTCTCCGAGAACCCGTTTCGCATGTGTCTTGGCACCCTTCACTGCCGACTCGAATATCCCACCGCTTGAAGGGTTTGAAGGGCAATTGAAGAGCCAAGTTATGTTTTGAGCCGTCAGCTTCCGATCAATTTCCTGGTGATGGTTCCGTAAGAATATGTATAACTCCTTTAAATATTTATCGGTTCCCGTGAAGTTTGTACCGCAGTCTGATCGGATCAAGGACGGTACGCCTCTCCTCGATACGAACCTAGTCAAGGCTGCCACGAAGGCTTCAACTGATAAGTTTGATACAATTTCTAGATGTACCGCCTTAACCGACAAGCAAATGAAAACGCATAAGTAACACTTTTGAACCCTTGCATTACGCAACGAGCTCGTTTTAACGTAAAAAGGTCCAGCGAAATCCGTGCCGACCCCGACGAAAGGTCTGACTCCGGTAACACGATCGGCAGGCAAATCCGCCATATATGGCTGTTTAGGCCGAGCCCGGTGTCGAAAACATTGAACGCATTTAAACGTTATGTGTCGCGTGACACGCCGCGCCGAGACAATCCAGTAGCGTCGTGAGAGAATCGCACTCAACGCGTTAGCTCCGACGTGACAGTAGACCTTATGATAATGATTGACTAGCAAGTCTGTGAAACTACCCCTCGCCGGTATTAATATAGGGTGCCGTGACTCATATGGAAGGGTAGAGGCGCCGATTCTGCCGCCGACACGAATAATATCATCCCTGTCCAAAAATAAATTCAACCGTCGCAATGAATTTTTAATTTCAGTACCCGTTCGAAGGTTTGTCAATTCATTGGAGAAATTTTTTGACTGCACAATACGAATTAAGCACAGATTGGCGAGTCTACGTTCCGACACCGTTAAACTACCGTAAACCTTCTCAGAGTTAATTTTTGAATTGTTTTTAAAGCGTAGTAAGTATGTAGTAACGTTTAGCAACTTTTCATATGAACTAAAACGATCTAATAAATTAAAATCCGATATCAATTCGTTTACGTTAGCAACCCTAACGGCCGGCCTCAGGCCAGGTAACAAATCTGGCGGGAACTCTGGGCCCCCGGACGGCCACGTATGGGGCGGCCGCTCCAGCCAACTCGATCCCCACTACAAGGGATGGTTCAAGAGTTCTGCCGCCGAGCAACCGCGTGACGCAACGTCCGCACAATTCATCTCGCCGGGTACGTGACGCCAGTCGATGTTGGTCTTAGAGGTTATTATATCCGAAACCCGGTTTCCTTCAAAGACTTGTAATTTATGAGGTGGTGTCCGTAACCACGCCAAAACGATAGTGCTGTCGCACCAGCCTACAATTTGGTCTAATCGAACCTTATCCTCCATTGACTCGACCGTGTGATTAACCAACGTTGACAGCAACTTAGCACCATTCAACTCCAGTTTCGGTATGGTTAACTTAACCCTTAATGGCGTTATACGTGACTTAGCAATAAGTAGGCGTACGTGAGTCCGTCCGTCTGCGCCCTCCGCGCGCAAGTAGACTGCTGCAGCGTAACCGACGCTGGAGCCATCACAAAACCCGTGAAGAGTATATTTAGTCGGTCCTTCCAACTTGACACACCGGGCAATGGAGATACGTTGCAGATGCGGTAAGTCAGAGATGATATCCCTCCATTGTCGCACTAAATCTATGGGGGCCGGGGCATCCCAAGCTACCCCCTTTGAGTTATCAGAAGTCGCCAATAGGGACTGTAATAAAAGTTTTATTTTAAAAACTACTGGACAGATCCACCCAAGTGAGTCGTAAAGTCTAGCCACTATTGACAAAATACTACGACGTGTGACGTCACTATCTGTGGGCAGATTTACATGGTAAGTGAAATTGTCACATTTGGGGTCCCACTGAATGCCTAAAATCTTGACAAAACCCGTCCCATCCGAATCGCGATCATCGAAACGCCGCGGTGACTCCAAGTGTTCCGTGGGTAAGTCATTCAGTAATGCTGGCATATTACTGGACCATTTCCGTAACTCATAGCCGGCCGAATTCATCAATGAGATTAACTCATCGCGAAGCTCACGCGCCTCAATCAGCGAGTCTGCGCCGCCATTCAAATCGTCAACGTATGTGTTGTCTATGAGTAACTTAGCGGCACGGGTTTTATCAACCTCGTCCCGGGCGAGCTGGTGTAAGCAGCGTATGGCTATGAAAGAGCTCGACTTCAAACCGTATGTATTTGTGTTTAATTGATAGGTAAGTAGGGGCTCCGTGGGCGACGCTCGCCAGAGAATCAACTGATATCTCCGATCGTCCGGGTGAATCCACGTCTGCCTAAACATCATTTTAATATCCGTAGTAAATACAATTTGTGGAACCCTAAATTTCATTATAATATTAGTGATATCGTTTTGCAATCGTTCTCCCGAAAACAGACAGTCGTTTAATGACACTCCCGAACTTGTTTTCTGACTGCCATTGAATACAACGCGAATTTTATTCACATCGCCCGATTTTTTAAATACTCCGTGATGTGGGAGAAAGTAATGTTCTTGCCCCGAATTAATATCAAATTGCGATACACTCATGTGTCCCAGCCTAATATATTCATTAATAAATTCAATGTATTTCTCCCGAAATTCCGGATTCCGTTGCATCCGCCTCTCAAGCGACATAAATTGCTTATAAGCGGGCTGGCGTAAGTCTCCTAACAGACGTCTATCACCTGCCGAGATAAGAGGTAAGCGCGAGATATATTTACCGTCCGGGCCTCGCGATACCGTTGAAACAAATAATTGTTCGCATTCCAAGTCCTCGGGACTTTTAATTTTATTAAGAGGGGGTTCCTCAGATCGCCAAAACCTTTCCACCGTTTCCTTGAGTGTCAACTGGTTAACCGACGATTCGGCCAGCTCCCGCGTCTCCGGCGAAACTGGTCCGAATACCGCGAAATTAAATACCGTGCCCAACGCGTAGGGCCCACCCTGACACAAGGTAATCTTTTCCCCATTTAAGATTTGACCGAGTATATCACATCCAAAAATTACGTCTATCTCTGAAGAATTCAATGAGCCGTTATCTGCGAGTTTCAACTCTTTAAAAACCAAATTCGTTCTGTTAACCGAATAAGACGTAAGCCTTCTTAAAACTGCCGCCGTTACCGCTAGTACTGGGTGTTCTGAATGTTCTGGTCTGAAATATATAACAACAACGTGTTGATATGCATTGGCTTGAATGCCACCGATACCCGTGATTTGTACATTACTATAAGACCGTTTCAATCCGAGGGTAGATACCAAATCCCCCTTTATTACCGACATTTGAGCCCCTAAATCTAAGAGAGCCCGTGCTTTAACGAATTCACCATTTTTATTCTTAATTTCAATAATAGCTGTGGGTAGAACAACATTATACGGGTTTCGATGCAAAGACGTTGAAGATGAGTCATCATGTAACCTTAATTGCTATGCTGAATATTGCTTTTGAGAATTATTACTGACCGCGCGATTCGTGCGATTCCCGCCGTTCGCACGCCTGATAGCCGTTGCGCGAGCTGACCTGAACCACACGCTCAGCTGATGAGCGCGACGGTACCTCTCTTCTTTCGCGAGGAGAGGCTGTGCGCGTGCGACGACGCGGACGGTGGCTGCGGTAGCCAGGTCCCTCCGAAGGCGAGCTAGCGCGAGACGCAGTATAGTTGTGCATGCATATTAAGTCGTTGTGACCCCGATGGCCACAGCGTTTACATGCTGTCCTTTTATCGCACGTAGATGCCGAATGCTTACCAAAACATTTAAAGCATAAGTTTTCAGCTCGCACCCAGTCTTTACGCTGACCCGCGGTTAATTTTTTAAATTTAAAACACTCCGAAATCATGTGACCGCTTATTTCACAGTATAAACAGCGCCTAGCGATTATTCGTTCATTCCTGTAAGATTCACTTTCGTTTCCGATGATGTGTATGGTGCGGCGGGTACGATTGTCCTTCAAGGTCGCGCCGTCAGCTGTTGTTGAGTCTATAAGCCGACATTCATTTTGCAGAAACTCCACAAGTTGATTGAATGTGGGTAGGGTGATTATATTTCCGCCGTACTTCTGTTCAAACCGAGTTTTAACGTCTAACGGAATTTTATTTAAGCTAATGAATAATAAAATATAAGACCATTGATCTATAGGAAGGCCTAAATTATTCAAGGCGCGCGTGGACTCCAACAGTGGGTTTAGAATTTTAGAACGCAGATCATAGGGTTTATTTAATGTAGGTAGCTGCAGGATTCTAGAAATGTGACTATCTGCTAGCATTCTGATATTTTCATATCTACCCTTAAGAATTTCTAAGCCTATGTCTAGGGATTCGTCTACCATAGGTAAATGCCGTATTAAGGTATGCGGTTCATTTAACACATGAGAAACTAAGTAATGAAATTTTTCCGTCTTTGATATATCTTTCCGTGTTAGTACTAACGAACTGAATAGGCTTATAAAACTTGTCCACTGAAAAACGTCACCATCAAATTTGCATAAATCGATTCTGGGAAGTCTTGCCGTATTTGAACTCTCGGACGGTCTATGAACCCCGTCCAAACCCGGGTAAGCCGACGAGACCGCTTCCAGCTGATTATAAGCCAACTCCGCCTCATTATAATCAGCCGTATAGATTTTAATCATTTCCGAATCTACGGTATTATCCAGCAATAACTCGTACTGTTCCGACAAAAGTGCGTATCGTTCATCGAGTTTACGCAATCTCGCCGAAATAACTGCATTGGTTTGAGTTTTTCCAGCGATCATTTCTAACGTGCTTCTAAGCCATTCGACTTGAATTTTAAATTTAGTTGATGATACCTTAGCCATTTTAAATCGTTAAGACTCAAATCGTGATGCACCCACCCCCGGGTGAGGGAAAAAAATATATAACGGAACCCTACAATAAATCAAATAAATTGTTCTAATAACTGAGGATAATTTCACAAATATCGCATACCGCACAATATAATACAATAACCGAACCGCAAATGACAAACAAACTTAACGACTTTAATTTGAATTATATCCGACCGAATCGAGACTTGTGTCAGAGCTGTAAGTGGCGGTTAGGAATTTCAATTTTTAAATCTACAACCGACTTATGATTTGAAAAAATACCAACAATTATACCGAAATCCGGCTGAAATCCGCTCGTATGGACCATAAATATGTTCGATAACTCAGTGAGCTAGTGGACTGTCTTTTGGTAGTTCTTGCAGGCACACAAGACGACACAAGAAGTTTCGGAAATCGGACCGCCACCAAGAATGATTCGCCACTTACCTTGATTCCCGGTCTTCCTAAGGATGCTCCAAGGCCTTGAGATTCTTTTGAGGTTGTTTCCGAGTTGCCGTGTCGACCGAGGCACTGACACACACATGTATCGCGCACAATAGTTCCGAACCGCGTCCGAGATTTGACTGGACGGTCGATGCGAAACCGGCCGCCCGCCCGGCTAGGAAGCGGGGGGGGGCGGGGGATAGCCAGCCGAGTGGCGAGTTCTCCCGATAGCCGACCGTTCGCCGAAACACTAACCCTCGTGGATAATAGGCGTGGTCATATGTATCTATGTATGTATTTTACTAAGGTGACAGAGAAGTACACAGCTCGCCTGATCTAAAGTGGTCACCCTCACCGTAGCCCATGGAAACTAGCAACACCAAAGGTACTACGGGACATAGATAACAGGACATAGGATCCTGTTTTTACTCTTTAGGTACGTAACCATAAAAATATCGAATGTGGGTACAAATAGGTACATTGCGTCATAGGCTCATAGCCCATTCAAGAAACAACCAATCCTCTTAAATGTTAAAAAACAAAAAAAAAATTAAAGTGCAAGCCAAATTCAGTACCTACCTACTGATTCAACCCAAATCCCATAAACACCATTAACGATAACAACTCAATCTTTAACCCCACAAAAAGGCCGGTTAAGAATCGTACTTTAATCAGAACGTTAAGGGGTGAAGCTTAAAATAATCTCGGGAGGAGTTCCACTAGCCTCCGGTTATATATGATAAACGGACGATAACCGGATATGAGAAGAAATGAATTGGTCGCTTCAAGCTACGTTTTTTGCGTGCTACTGACGTTTTAGGCATCTATTTTCATGTTAGTCGACATGTGACAAATGATAGAAAGATGTGTTTTGAATATTTTTATGCGAGTTTTCAGATTGCACGTGATAAAAGAATAATAAAGTCATAAAGGGGATAATTTTTAAGGGCTGTTTGGGATATAAAAACCTAGATCATCATACCTGGCTGTCTAAGAAAACCGGATAGTGATGAAAATTAAAAATGAAATATAATAAACGTAACCCAATTTTATTTTGAAACGCATGCTAATGATTTGATTGATCGTCTGTCGTTGCCATATCCACAGTGCTCACAACGTACGCGTAGTTGTGAAAAGACTTGTTCATTTTGTAATGATCTGTCATCAAAATTGATCAACTATTTAACCGATTCAGCGATGTAGCTTTTCGTGACATTTTCATCATAAAAAGTGTTTGTATTGTAGGTATCTATATAGTTAACATAATGCTCACTGCCTGTAACTTTTCATAATAAAGCGATCATTTCAATCATTTGACCGAATCTCATCTCATGCGCCTTGAAAACAAACGACACGAAAATCGAACGACACAGCCATAGCCCCCTACGCTCATATAACGAGGACACGTTATCGGGATATGCTTTCTTCTCTTTTAGTTTAACGTTATGTTATGTTCAGTACTGAGGGTGGTCATTAACATAAATTTTACGCCTTTCCACATAATCTTGGAAGACTGCCCGGCCCTCCTATTAGGTCCTATTTGGACTAAATTTACGCTATATTATTACGTTTGTTATGGGGAGATGCTACAGTATTTTAGCTGTTATTAGTTATTAAAAGTTACTACGTTACTACTTAGCTACAACAGAGATTGTCTTGTATGATGGAAATGTTATTGTCTGGATCTAGAAGATTTTTATTTCGCGCTATATGCTGGGTGACTGGAGGTTTTTAAAGTATATTTTTGTATTAGTTTGGTTGATCTCTGAGCTATGCATATACCGCTACGGAAGGTCCTTAGGTGACCTTTAAGGCATTTTCGTACTTTGGACGGTTGTCAAATTGAAGTGCTTATCAGCGACTTTATAAATTTCAACGGCAGGTAAACAACCCGCGCCTGCCCATCGCCACACGGCAATAATAGGTTCTCACCTTATTACTAGTCATTACTACGTGTTGGTCAAAATAAAAATAATGAAATGTGGAAGTATTTATACTCGTACTCCCGTCTAACCCTTCTATTTATAAGGCGCATGTTGTTTGAGTAATAGAGATGATTATATTAACGATGCTTGAAAAGCGTAGTAAAAATCACGTCCCTTGCCTACGCCGATTTGAGTTCTTTATAAATTTAAAAATTTTAAGATGCACATATTTTTTTTTTTTTTTTATACCACTAAGGTGGCAGACAAGCATACGGCCCACCAGAAGGACCGGTGGTCACCGCAGCCTATGAACGTTTGCAACACCAGAGGTGCCACACTCGCGCTGCCGACCCTATAAAAACCTTCTAAGACCCCCTTTGAAGAACCCCATACTGTAGGCGTTCGGGAAAACCGAGGCAGGGAGGTCATTCCACAACCTAAGCGTGCGCGGAAGAAAACACCTATCGGATCTAACCGTGCTGGAACGCACCGGACGCAGAGTGTGAGGATGAACTCCCTGTCTGTGGCGAGCGGTGCGATGATAGAACGTAGCCGTGGGCATCATATCAAACATTTGCTCAGAGCACATACCATTGTACAGGCGGTAGAACACGCATAAGGAGGCAAAGTCTCTCCTGTCGCGAAGAGGTTCCACACCAGCTGTAAGTACAGGATCGTTGACAATCCTTACAGCTCGCCTTTGCACCGAGTCAAATGGACGAAGCTGATATTCAGGTGCTCCCGCCCAGAGGTGACAGCAGTACTCCATATGCGGCCGCACTTGCGACTTATAGAGAAGCAGTGTTTGCGCCGCAGTGAAGTACCGCCGCGCCCTGTTGAGCACACCTAGCTTTTTGGACGCCAGCTTAGCCTTGTCCTCCAAATGACTACGGAACTGAACGTCACTGGAGATGTCAACGCCAAGGATCCCTATACTTTTGGAGATGGAAAGAGATGTGCCCTGAAATTGCGGCGCTACAGTAATTGGGGTTTGCTTAGCGGTGAAAAAACACGCTTGTGTCTTGGAAGGGTTGAACTGGACAAGATTTTGTCCACCCCAATCGGACACTCTAGTAAGAGTAGCCTCGATTTCAGACACAAGCTGTTCACGATTTTCCTCCACTGTGTCCCGAGAGATACCGGGGCGGCCCGTGTAACAAGTGTCCCCCGTACTGTCGTCCGCATAACAATGAATGCCGTCAATAGACAACATGTCATTGATATGCAGCAGAAACAGAGTAGGGGACAACACTGAGCCTTGCGGTACTCCAGCGTTTATGGCCATGCAGTCTGAACAGCTGCCGTCAACGACGGCCCTGATGCTTCTACCGGCCAAGAAGCTGGACACCCATCCGCATAATCTCTCGGGTAGTCCATATGAGGGCAGTTTCGTAAGAAGACCACGGTGCCAGACCCGGTCAAAGGCTTTAGAGATGTCGAGGCTCACAGCTAGAGCCTCACCCTTACTCTCGATAGCCGCCGCCCATCGGTGTGTTAGGTACACAAGAAGATCGCCCGTCGAGCGACCGTGACGGAAACCGTACTGCCGGTCGCTGAGCAGGTCGTGTTCCTCAAGGTACCCCAGGAGCTGTGTATTAATTACACGCTCCATCACCTTGGATAAAAGGGAGGTGACGGCTATAGGCCTGTAATTGGCCGGGTCGGTTCCGTCACCCTTCTTGGGTACAGGATGTACATACGCGATCTTCCACGACGCCAGGACTTGTTGCATAGAATAGGAAAGTGTGAAAAGACGTGTAAGTACCGGACACAACTCTGGACCACAATGCTTAAGTACCACCGCGGGAATGCCGTCTGGCCCACTCGACTTATGAACGTCCAGAGATTGAAGCTCCCGCCGGACATTCCGCTGTGTAAATTTAACTTCCGGCATGGAAGTGCCACAACTCGGAATGCCCGGCGGTAAAGCACCCCCGTCGCTCATGGTCGAGTTAGAGGCAAAGAGATTACCCAAAAGGTCGGCTTTCTCCTTGGCACTCTGGGCCAAACTACCGTCGGGTTTAAGCAAGGGTGGTAATCCTGACCGACAGAAGTTTCCCTCGGCAGCTTTGGCAAGCGACCAAAATTCACGACTTCCTGAAGGGTAGCCTGCTAGCCGTTCGCCAATTCTGCCGACGAAATCGAACTTGGCCTTGACAATTGCTCTTTTACTGGACCTCGAGGCGGCATTTAATTTGCGTTTCACCTCTGAGATGTTTGGATCTGAATTTGCACGAGCCGTGGTCCAAGCTCTGTAGGCAGATTCTTTCTGTATTAGAGCTTCTCTGCAGAGCCGATTGAACCACGGTCGCTTTTTTGCACCTACAGGGATCCATCGGTTGGGAATGTAGCATTCCATACCCTCCAAGATCCCCTCAGCGACTGCTACAGCACAAGAATCCAGATCCTCCGAGGCAAAACAAAGCCGCCGCCACGGGTACGACGCATAGAACTCTCGCAGTCCATCCCAGTCTGCTGACTTGTAGTGCCACACATGTCGCCACTCCTTGGGCCGAGGTGGTTCAGGCCTTGCGAGAGGCACATGCGTCCGAACGACACAGTGGTCCGACGATCCTAGCGGAGCATCCACTGAAACGTTGTATCCGTCGGACGCGTTGTCAGCAGAAGGTCCAGCAATGCACTATGCTCGTTCTCCTTGTCTGGTATCCTTGTATGGGATTTAACCAGCTGGGAGAACCCATAGGTCAAGGCAAATTCGTGAGCAGCTTTTCCCGCAAAGTCGGTGGTCCGGGAGCCCAACCAGTCAACATGATGACCGTTGAAATCTCCCAAAACCACTATCTCAGCGGAGGGACACTGCTCAATCACCCTGTCAGTCGATTGCTGCAGGTGGTCATAAAGGCGAACTGTGTCCGTATTACCGCTGTGAGACCTATACACGCACGCGTAGATCCGGGTGTGGCCCCCGTGATCCACGCGCGCCCATAATGTAGACAGGTCCCTGTCTTCAAGGCTTGTAAGACGGCGACAGCAGACATCATCCCGGACATACATACACACCCCGGCTTTCCGCCTGAAGTTGTACTCCAGCTTGTAGCCAGGGTACATCAAGTCAGATGTGTCTTTCGGGCATGAGATCTGCGTCTCCGTCAAGAAAAAAAGGGTCGGCTTCGCAGTTTCAAGATGGTGGTGGACTACGTTGATGTTCGCGCGCATGCCTCTGATGTTGCAAAAGTCCACTTGAAGTGTGGACGCCGATGCCGCTGTGGATACCTTTTTATTTTTCTTTTTTGCAGCCATGGTTGTTTTTTAAAAAAGGGGAATTAAGAAGGTTGAGGGGGCGCCTGTGTGCCGCTGGCGCAGGAGACTAAGCGAGGCTCCAAATCACCAAAGGCAGACAAAGGTAATGCAGAAGATTGGCATGGCGTACGGAAGGGCCCCCGGTCCCCCCCCCAATGCAGTGGCCGCGTCCACTCCGGTATCCTCCTCCGGCACGACCACAGCACCAGGGACTTTACACAGGCTGCTGGTTCAGCCTCCTGGGGCGGAGTAAACATTTAAGACCTTATGATCTAAAAGTTTCACAATATCTAGGTACTTATTAGTATACCTGTCAGCAGGACTCGGTCAGTAAGCAAGGTTCAGGATCTGCAGGAGGAATCAGGATCTTGCGATCCCGTCGTGTAATTTTTAGGGTTCCATAGCCAAATGGCAAAAACGGAACCCATATAGAATCGTCATGTCTGTCTGTCTGTTTGTCCGTATGTCACAGCCACTTTTCTCCGAAACTATAAGGCCTATTCCATTGAAACTCGGTAAGTAGAGTTATTCTGTGAACTGCATTAAGATTTTTATATAAAGCTAAAAAAAAAGCAGTTAGTTTTGGGGGTCCCCATACTCAGAACTAGAACTGAAGCTCAAAAATTATTTTTTCATTAAAACTTCAAAAATGCTATTGAGGTTCCTAACGACATTTTTTCTAAAGTGAATAGTTTGCGCAAGCATCACTTCCAAAGTGGAAAAAAGTGTGCCCCCCGTGTGTTACTTTAGAAGTTAGAGGGGGCTCTAACTTCTAAACTAAGAGAATGATAAATAAAATGTACTGTACATTGCCATAAAAACTACCAACGAAAATTGGTGCGAACGAGATCGAGCTGGTAATTTTTTTTAATACGTCATAAACCGCAATTTTCGGTTAGAAAAATCACTGCCACTGCGAAGAACGTGTTAAAACATCAATCAAAGTTACAACGAACTACAAGGACTTTTATATTATGTTAGATACTAGCTGCTACGGAACCCTTCATGGGCGAGTCCAACTCGCACTTGGCCGGTTTTTTCGAGATAGACGCGATTGGGCGGCAATTGTCCACAACGCTACACACACACATCACACAAATTTGAATATACGAATTCAGATGTGCCGTTTAGAAGATAGCAATCTAACATACATACATACATACATACATATGGCCACGCCTTGGTCCCCGAAGGGGTAGGTAGAGGCATATTATATGCCTACATTTCAGCTTTTTAGAATTTGTCCCACGTAATTGGTAGTGAGCCGTATTGCCGTGTTGAGATGGACATGCGCAGGTTGTGCACGTGGGTGAAGCACGTAAACGCTCGCAAAGAAATGTCACAAAGTCATGTGATGGTCACCCATCTTTAACCGGCCATAGTACCTAAATGTTGCTTACTGCAGTGATCGTCTTACTGAGTCCGCGGGGCCACAAGCGCTTCTCAAAATAAAATAAAATAAAAATAAATCTATTTCAATAATTTAAATATCTGAAAAGTGTAGCCAATATTAAACTAGTTATCTACTAATAACGGCAAAGTAATGTTTAAAAAGTAGGTACAATATCTTGTTTGAATATCATTCAGCACATAGCCCCAGACACAGGACGCCTCGGTACGTTTCATATATTGGGTGTAACAAAATTGACTCTCCAAATTTCGTCACGTGACGTGGCATCAGTCAAGAAACATTACAAAAATGAAGAAAAAAAAAATCAGATGAATACTTTAACCGTAAATCCGTTCTAAAGGTCCTATAAATTTTCATTTTTACCCTTTCTATCGCTTCTGAGCGACAGTAGAAAGCGACAACGACAGCCAGACGGGTGCTTCGTGTTTGTTTTGCCACGGCGACCATGTTACCTCAAACTGCCGCGGTAAAAAACGATTTCTTAATGTGCGACAAGAAAATTATAAAAAAAAAAGAAAGAATTAACCCCCCTTTTTTATTCAATATTTGTACCTATTTGATTTCCTATGCCAAGTTATCTCATGAAATTTGGAGAGGTAATTTTGTTACACCCAGTATAGTTAGTTAGGCCACCTATTAATGAATAAAAGACAGGTGAAATGAGGGAAATAAGAAGTTAGGTACTACCATCCCCCCTATACAAAGAGCAGCTGTAAACACAATCCAACCACAAAACACTCATAAACCTCACATTGTTTTCATATAATACGCGAAACTACTCCGATTACTCCATTCACATAACAATTTTCATTCCACACATTTCCTTTGAATTAGTCGTCGTAATACCACGTCTCTCGCTCGCCTCCAAAACTCCGAGAACGAATAGAAAAATGGCTGGAGGCACACGACACCGGAATATATTACGTAATCGTACTCTACTCTAGTTTGTATGTGAGGTGAAGGAATAAATGCGTTCTAGTGCGACGCTCGAACTCTGATAAATAGCGCGCACCCAAATATTTTTGTTCTGAAAATCGCTAAATAAATTGAATTGGGCACGACTCACGCGCCGTGTGTAGAGGTGTTAGCTTACAATACGTTTATGACGTATGAGGGGAATTTCTAAGTGGCTGGCGTTATAAAATTGGTGTTGGTAGTGCAGACATTTTGTTTGAACTAGTTACAAATACGTAATCCAGAATAATTCACGAAATTCTAAAAATCAATCAATCAATACATATAATAAAATCGTAACAGGTCGCTGTCTGTACATGGAAGATAAATAAGAAAAAATATTATAGGGGGGCTTTATGAACGCAATAGAACCCAAAACAATGATTTTTAGAAATTTTGTCTGTTTGTCTGTATGTCTGTATGTCTGTATATCTGTTTGTCTGTACGGTTGTGCACGCTAATCTCAGCAACCGCTCAAGCGATTGCAATGCGGTTTTTTTTATTGTGTTGAGGTTTGCTCCAGTTAACATTTAGCGTTTGTTTTATGTAAATCGGTTTAGAAATAAAAGAGTTATAACACTTTTTAGAATTCGATATTTTGAAAATTTTAATTGTAGGGGTTTCTTTGAATGTGAGTGAACCTAAACTGGCGTGTTGGCTTAATCATAAAAGAGCTTAATGATTAAGACTATTTTTAAACAATTCAGTCCGCGCCGAAGGCGTGGACTGAATTGTTTTAAAATCCGCGCCGAAGGCGTGGACTGAATTGTTTTAAAATAGACTTAATCATTAAGCTCTTTTATGATTAAGCAAACAGGGCAGTTTCAGCCGCTGCTTGATGACTCTGATGAAGAAATACCTTTCCTTTCATACACCTTATGTGACGTAAACGAAGTTGCGGGCTCAGCTAGTAAAATAATATTTATAGAAATAAAAACTGCCCAGTGTGGCGACGGGGTACGGTGTTGCGGCGGGTAAGAGTACAAAATGTCGCCACCCCAATACATCCCGAGGGTGTCGTACGTAAGTGTTCCCTTAGTCGCCACTTTCGCAAATTCATTGCGTAGAGATGGAAAACTCGAAATGGAACCCGGTTTTCAGTAAAATGACAATCGTTAAGCTAAGTTAAGGGCCCAATGGGCGGCTTGAATAAAATCAACTACGGGTCGCGGCGACCTGCACCCGTCCATTTCAACACGACAATAGGCTCACCACCTATTACGTGGGACTTAAAACTATAAAGTGAAATGTGGGCGTTAACTATGCCTCTGCCTACCCTTTCTGGGATAAAGTCGTGATTATATGTATGTATGTAAAAAAATCTAGAAAGAGCTATGAAGCAAGTTAACCTTACCTACCCAACTATCGATATAAGAGACAAATACAAAGGCAAATTTGTCAGTGTATAGATTTGTACCAATAATGTATTTGACAAACGTTATTTACAAGAACTTGTAAAACGGGTATTGAAACTAATTGAAAGTTGTAACTTACATGACGAGCTTACAATGTGTTTTGACCACTCATCTAGTCGTTCATACACTTGGTCTTGCCGTGCAGTGAAATTATCAGAACTTATCCATTCTATGCTTGTCATGTTCTACACATACGGCACTACAATATACGTGGTAAACAAACCCAAATTTTCATGACTGGACATCATCGTAGAATGCTAACAATATCGCAAACCCTTCAGAGTGAGTGAAAGGTAAAGCTAGATAGATACAAGACTACAACTAAGACAAGGATTGAATTGGTTCTGCCATAAACTAAGCTACAGCATCGGCGATACTGAAGAAGTGGAAACATAACGGCATGAAAGTGAACATCGAGTTCCAAAACGAGAGTTTCCTTTTATTATGCTAGGGCTCGACACGCACAGCTGCTATCGACACTATGATGTACATCATTTTATCGGTCAACAACCTGAATTCGTAAGACTTCTTTCCAAGGCCTACAGGGTTTACTCAGCAAACGTTAAGGGACAGAAACAACTTGTGATTTTTAGTCCTTAAACTATTTAATTTCTACAAGTTAAATGGTGAGATTTTAACACCTATGTAAAAATGTCTTCAAACAATATAATAACCAGGCGCAGATTAAAAAGCTCTTGAAGATTTCAACCGAGCAAAAACGGGGCTGGTGGCTACTCTAAATGTAATACTGTGCCATCATAAAAGTCCCTCAAACACACTTAAACGGAATATTCAATCCACGCCCACAAGCGCGCTAAAACAATAGTGGTGTACACACACATAGGCGCAGGCCGCTCTACCTTTTAGTGTCAAAAGTGTGAGAAGAATATGGGTAAACAAATCCTCCTATTTCCATCACATTTATTCGAGGCGTGTGACGTCACACCTCCACCACCCCCACCTGATAGAGAGGAGCATGTAATTTCTTTTGTAGATAGTGTGAACCGACACACCCTATTGGCTTCGATGTGGTGTAGTGATAGCAAAATTTCGTCAACACTAGGGATGTGGGAGCCAATTTTCAATAATATCATTAAAGTGTGTACTGTCGACGTATGGAAATAATATGTTTACGGACATTTTATGCGATTACGGTTGGCATTTCGGGGAAAAAATTGTGCGATTGATGATATTTTCTTATATATTTACGAAACCTTTATTTGAGTTATTTCGGCTGTATTTTAAATTTACTTCAGTATAACGATATGTGTGCGCGTCGTTGATGAGACCCTGACCACACAGTACATTTGACCCTGACGGCCAGCAATGTGGCTAGACTGCTTAGCCCGCAGAGGGCGATGGCCGTCAGTGGTAGCCGTAGCTCTGTTGGGAGTCCTGGGACATCCTTCCGAGGACTTACTCGGAGCTCCCAACCAAAGGCTGTTGGGCGTTACGTGAAGTTTTTTAGTGGGTATGAGTCCAGCATTGCAACCATGAGGGATTTTCCCTCACGTAAAAAACAAGTGTGTCGTTGATAAAATGGCATACTGCAAAACCTTCAGTCTTATAAATTAATCTAAACGGATACTTTTTTTATATACTACTGAGGTGGCAGACAAGCTTACGACCCACCTAATAGTTGGTTTCCGTAGCTGGACGTTTGCAGGATCAGAAGCGCTACACACGCGCTACTGACCATACATGTTTCAATTTTAAGCTTCTGCTCAAGTGCCCACTTCTGTCCCAAATCCTGATATCACGCTATTCCTATGAGAGCGGATTATGTGACACAAAATAATGTTGCTGCTGTTAAAACTCCTATTGACAGCGACGTCAACAACTCTATATATTCGTTATATTATTATGAATGTTAGTGCGAACACTGAGGCTCTTGAGACTCTTGATTTAAGGCGCGGTTTAACACCAGTTTTCATAAAAGGTTCCGTAGCAAAAAGGGCAAGAAATGCATAAAAATTGGTAGTGCTAATTGCCAACCTTTCAAACCAAATAAGTTCCTATAAAACTTTCTCATTATTTAAAATTGGTACTGAAACATTTCACTCCGTACACATTCATTTTGGATGCCGAGACACAATATCCTGGCATCGATATTTATTTAACATATCACATCAACATTAGCTTGATATATAGGCTTTGATCCTTCGTTGGACTGAGGGCAGGCTTCGTGATTTATGATTACATTAACGCAATGCAAAGGAATAGATAGGTGAGGTCATACAAGGAAATATTGTATGGATACATAAAAATAATAAAGAATGTTTTGTTAACAGTTTAAAAAGAATAAGACGAAGTTAAGTAGTTTCAGTTCTACCAATTTAAATATTCATGGACGAATGTATAAACTATAATAGTTTATAAGAATTACAACAATAATTGTTGTAACTCCGTCACTTTAAAATCTACCAACTGAATGGCAAGTTTATTAGTACAACGTGCTGGAACTCGGATGGCCTTTTCAGAAGCCCAGCAAATTACTTGATACCTCAGCAAGGCATCGAAACGGTCTAAAAATGAGAAGAAACATAACTTGGGTGGGTAGGTTTCCTCCAGGGTAAACAGACGACCTAATAAAGGTCACTGGAGGTGCTAGATGCATGCGGCACAAAATCGAAGGTTGTGGCAATCTTTCGGGGAGGCGTTCATCATTTGTCTGCTTTGGGGGAGGTGATAGTTCATAAATAACACGGCGATGAGACTATGAGACTTTGTAAAGAGATAAGACCAGGAATCAAGTTGATACTGCCATACTACTACAACTCTGAACAACAGAATTATGTTATTGTTTCCGTTTAATAGAGATCTTTATTATGATCTGTTTCTACCATCCAAGTTAAAACCGAATATTTTCTCAAAAGGAATTGTTAGATTTTAACCCTCTACTGCAGCAATTGTTTTTGCTGCCATGGAAGAAGTTATACAATACCCACGGGTGTATAGAACCTGACGGTCATCTAACCTTGGATATTGGTATTTATGACAAACTCATAAGTTTATAACTATAGTAGGTACCTGTAGAGCTCTGAAAAACAGTTCTCGTACCAGTCAAAATCCTCTGAGAAGTAGGTAAATACCTGCGAAAATATTATTCACTTATATTTTGAGTATCATCAACTATTGTGACGATTATTCCACGTAGAGTGCCTACAGAGCATCGCGACGAGTTTTCTAATCGCGTCCGCACGGGACGGGAAAACATCATATTTCACCGGGCCCGGGGGGGAGGGACACCAACCTAGAGGGGGAGGGGGACATAGGGAGTCGGAGATGAGTTTTTTACGCATTATTGCTACACACGGAACCAAAATTGAACCCCTACGCTCCACTAATAAATTCTAATTTCGATTATTTGTGACACTTTTCGCTGATGAGTTCGGACGACCAAATAGGTTTGGTGTATAAGTTTGTGAGTGGATGCTGTGTACGGTCAGAGATAAAAGCATGACGTTTCAAAATACTATAAGTGAAATAGTGATCTAGGCATTTGAATGCATAAACCTAGGTATAGTCATTTGTAAACAAGAATCTCGAGATTAAACTATAACAATACATAGCTTTTTTTTTACGTGAGGAAAATTCGTCATGGATGCTATGCCGGACTCTTACCGACTAAAAACCAACCGTTCCCTTCCTACTGCCTACAGCTGGGAGCCCCGGGAAGCCCCCGGAAGGATATTCCCAGGATAGGAAGGATATCACCAGGATTCACAATACATAGTAAATCTGATACTTAACTGTGTCTACAGGTACTGTTTGGTAATTTTTTATACCTATCAAACAATATAGACAGGAAGACAGACCTCATCTAAAAGGGTATAAATCTTCTCATCCCGGCCGGCGCATTTTAAATCTTCCCCCATAGCCCTGGCCTAGCTTAATATTAATCATGCTTGGGTATTTTTGACATTTTGGAGGCGTGGAAGAGATATCAAAGGGATTGTCCTCCACTTTATGAATGACTTTATCAGCTTGCAGGAGCTTAACTTGTACCTGTAAGACCTTGAAGCCCTTTCAAGGTCTTACAGGTACCCTACATTCTCTAATAATGAGGAAAATTTACTTTTCTTCATCTGATATCAAGAGTAATTGTAAAAGTACTCTCTCCTACCGGTTGTCGCTGATACTTATCGGGCACGGTAGCTTCGGTAGGTATCTGTGGCGAAGACACCGGGAAACCACGGCGGAGTGTCAGTGACACAACGCTCCACACGCTGGTAGAGTGCACGCCGTGAGCGCAATAGCGCCAGGTCCTCCTAGTGTGTTTGGACGTGGTACAAGCCATGATCTCCAGCGGGAGTAAGTGGGACTGCGCCGCCTCTTTTTGTGAGCAGTTCATGCTCGTGAAAGAGGCGGTGGGGTGGGAACGGGAGAAAACTCTCCCACCCGAGTACCACAATCGGCGGCCTTGACACCGCCGACGTGTCTTCGCCGAAGACTATCGGCCTCCATGACCGGGGGCCTGAGGAAGGTGAGAGGGCTGCTGAACGTCCTTACAGAAGCAGGGCCATGACGACAGCGTGACTTGTGGAGTTCACAAAATTAGAAGCGGGATCACACCCGAAATCCCCCAAAGACGCGGGATAGCACCCAAACCGCCTCCTGAGCGAGGCCGCAGTGGTGGCCGTGAATCTGTTGGGAGTCCTGGGACATCCTTCCGAGGACTTACCTGGGGCTCCCATCCATACGCTGTTGGGCGTTACGTGAGGTAGTTCTTTTTTAGTCGGTAGGAGTCTGGCATGGCATAGCATCCCTGATGAATTTTCCCTCACGTTAAAAAAAAGAAAAGAGTAATTGTAAAATATTTCAATATTTTTTGTTTCTGTTTTAGGAGATATTTTTAAGGTAAGGGTGAAAGAATACTATCTTTCAATTTAAACCACCGGTATACTGAGTTTTTGTGCGTATATTATATGTGTAGGAAGTGTAATAACATATGTATAGTTGTATGTCTGTATGTATATATGTATTTAAGTATGTATATTTTTGTATTTATGTGTGTATATGTGTATGTATGTATGTATTTATGTAGGTATATATTGATCGATTTTATTTTATTTTAGTTTGCTAATAAGTATTATGTAACACCAAACCTGAAACCCCATTATTAAAGTATAACACAGTCCAGTCCATCTAAAGGTTGCCTGGCAGAAATTGCTTCTAGCAATAAGGCCGCCCATTGTACCGTAGAATACCTCCTATATTGTGTTAATATTTATAAGCTTTGGTGTACAATAAAGAATATATTATTATTATATATCTTTTTTGCAATTTGCTCTCCCGGTAAAGGGGTATAAAACTAACACACGGGCATTCACCAAGTGTGCTAGTTGAGAAGAAATGAATGTTATGATGAAGAGGATGAAGTGAGGAATTTCCGTGTAAGACGACATGTATTGAGTAATACTGCTTTTTGTATTAGTGTTAGAGTAAATGTTGGCATGTGGAGAGTGGTGAGGCTAGTTTTAAGGGTCTTTGGTACCACACCGGTACTAGATATAATAATCGGTACAATTTTAACTGTATCTACCTGCCATTGTCTTCTTATTTCTGTAGCTAAATCTACATACTTTGCCATTTTCTCAGAGTGTGTAGTGACAAGGTTGTGTGTGTTACATACTGCAATGTCTATAATAAATACGGAGTTAGTGGTTTTATCTAATACTGTTATGTCGGGTCTATTGTAGTGTATGGTCTTGTCTGTAATGATAGTTCGATCCCAGTAAATTTTGTGGGTAGTGTTTTCTAAAATGGTCATGGGTTTGTATTTATAATAAGCGGTTTTTTGGGAAATGAGTGAATATTTGAATGCTAGATTTTGGTGAATTATGGAAGCTACTTGGTCATGTCTGTGTTTGTAGTCTGTCTGAACTATTGCTTTACATGCGCCAGTGATGTGTTGGATGGTTTCTGAGCTGCTATGGCATCGTCTGCAAAAATCACTAGGCGAATTAAGGGTGTGAGTTATATGTTTTTGGTAATTACGAGTATCTATAATTTGATCCTGAATAGCAATCACAAAAGCCTCCGTTTCTGGGAAAAGCTCACCTCGTCGTAGCCACTCGTTCGACGCTTCTTTGTCGACATGCAGCTGGTTGAGATCGGCAAAATGTCTCCCATGCAGAGCCTTTTGTGACCATTTATCTATTTTTTGTTGCTTATTTACTATCTTTGGTATCTTGTTTCTGTCATTTAAGTTAAGGGGAGTTAGTTTTATATCAATGTCTGTTACATATTTGTGTAGTTGTGATTGTTCAGATTTACTGTAAAAATATTTGCGTAACTTATCAACTAGAGTGTTGTGTAAATTTTGTATGTCAATGAGGCCTCTTCCTCCATCTTGCCGTGATAGTGTAAGGCGCTGTGTGCAAGATCTAGGGTGGTGTTTTCTGTTAAGTGTCATATGCGTGTTAATGGTGCGTTGTAATTGAGCCAAATCGCTTTGGGACCAGTTTATAATCCCAAAGGAGTAGGAGAGAACTGGTATTGCATACGTGTTAATGGCTTTGACAGAGTTGCGTGCATTTAGTTGTGTTCTAAGGATTTGATTTACTCGGTTTTTAAATTTTTTTGTTAGTTCTAGTTTTGCAATTTTTTGCTTGATTTGTTTTGATTGATGAAACCCTAAGTATTTGTATGTGCTATGTTCGTCCATGGATTCTATGTGCTCACCCGTATCAAGATTATAAGTGTTATTTACTGTCTTACCTCGTTCAATTGAGTGTATTTTGCATTTATCGACTCCAAATTGCATATGAATGTCTTTAGAGAATGATTGTGTAATATCTGCTAGTTTTGTAAGTTCCGAGTTATTTGTTGCATATAGTTTGATGTCATCCATGTACATTAAGTGTGAAATTGTGTAAAATGAGTTACTGTATTTTAGTTTAAATCCTACATTAGTGTCATTAAGTAGTTCAGATAATGGGTTGAGGGCTAAGCAAAACCATAGTGGGCTGAGAGCATCGCCTTGAAATATGCCTCTTTGTATTTTTATCGGTTCAGTAGTTATGGATCTAGAATTGACTAATTTTACTTTAGTTTGCCATTCAAGCATGGCTGCACTCAAGAAAGATACTAGGCTGGGGTGAACTTTGTAGTGATTCAGTATATAAATTAACCAACTATGAGGAACAGAGTCAAAAGCCTTTTGGTAGTCAATGTACATAGTGTGAATATTTCTATTTTTCGTTTGAGCTTGTTTCATAACTATTGCATCTATTGTTAATTGTTCTTTGCATCCTTGACTGTTTTTTCTACATCCTTTTTGTTGTTCTGCGAGAATAGTATAATGTTCTAAATGTTTATAAATTAATTTACTTATACATCCTGTGATAATCTTGTAAAGGGTTTGTAAGCAGGTAATAGGCCTGTAATTTGCAGGGTTTTTAGGGTCAGAGCCCTTTGGTAGCATGTAAGTGATACCGTGTGTAATAAATTTTGGCATGGTATTTGGGGTTTGTATGAATTGGCATATATGGTTGTGAATGAATGGGTGAGTGCATGTAAACTTTTTATACCAGTAATTGTGTATATTGTCGGTGCCTGGTGCCTTCCAGTTATGTGTGTGATTGATGGTTTGGATCATTGTGTCTACTGGAATGCTCATGAAATCCATCGAACTAATGTGTGCATTGTTTTTTGTTTTATGTAACCAACTGTTATTCGAATTATGTTGAACTGGATTTTCCCAAATATCTTTCCAGAACTGATGTATGTGTTGCGTTGAGGGCGTATTATTATTTTGTGTATGTTGTGCTTGATGTTGACCTAGACTTCTATAAAATTGTTTTTCATTGTTTATGAACAATGCATTTTGCTGTTTACGTTTAGTGCAGGTTAAATATCGTTTTAATCTACTTGCAGTGGCATTTAACTTTTGTTTTAGTGTGTCTAGAAAGTGTTGTGATTCTGTGTTAGGTTCTTCGTGTTGAGAGTGTGTTTTGTATTTACTTTTTATTTCTTCTATGGCGTTAAGTATTCTACGGCTTCTATTTCCTTGTATGTATTGTGTCAAACGTCCTATTTCTAGTCTATATTTTTCTATCCTTCCCTCAATTCGTTGTTGCCATTTGGGTTTTTTGTTAGGCTTGGATATGACTTCATTTCGTTCAGTCTCAAACTTCGTGCCATTACAAGACGATGCGGTGAAGGCTGCTGAGTATATTAATGTGTGTAGCGAATTAAAATCTAGGTCGTGGTTTAAATATTTAGGGAGAATTTCGTTGTTCAGATTCTGGACAATTTGGGCAAACTTTTTCGATGACTTCTGCTTGGGGATGTATGGTCGTGCTTCGGGGTCAATAAGACTAAATCGTGCAATAGCACTATCTAACGCGAATTCTATTTTACGTGTTTCGTCTAGTATTTGATGTTGACTTTCGCCCATGACGCTACTTATTTGAATATCGGAGTAGTGAGTTTCTGTGTGTAAACCGTCTATAGTACTTTCGGGTGAAATACAGGATATAGAAACTATGTGGTCAGAACTACGCTGTTCTATTTCTATCATGTTATGGTGTTGAATGTTAGTAGCCTCTATTAGTTTTAATTCGGCTTCTTTTCTCAGATTAGTGATTCTATTGCTGTATTTTTTGTTATTAAATATGAGCCTTCTCTGGTCTGCAATTCTTTGTTCAGTTAGGTGAGATAGGTGTGGATGTCTTTCTGTTACTAATTTATGAAGGTTTTGTCTATATGATGTTTTATTTGACTCTGCTGCAGTTACTTCAAAATAACATTTAATGATATCTTCGTTGATTTCGTCTGACCATTTTATCCTTCTGTTAGTATTTGCACTTGCTCGCTCATCACATTCAAGAAATTCATCACGGTTATCAGTTTTCAAATGCTCTTTAACTTCAGTGCTTATTGCTTCCATTACATGCTGTGGTAGTAGTTTTCGTCTTAGTATAGCTCGTCTTTGGTCTCCTAATCGCTGTCGAGTGGTTTGCATTTCAGGATATCTATGATTAAATTGTTGGTGTAAAGGTTCGAGGTAGTTGTTTAATCTAGATGTTTCATGATTAGTTATGATGAGATATGTGCGCCAGATAAAACGGTTCATATCTTCGGTCCATTTCTTTCGCGCGCGCCTTGTGTCTACAGTGGGTGCAGGATTAGTGGCTAATGCCTCCTGCACAACAGCTGAAGACATTGCAGAATGGTTGGATGAGGGTGAGGAGTTTAGTGATAGGGAAAAGCTGTGAGTTGATGCTGGTGAAGGAATATTGGCAAAGGGTGAGTATTCTGAAGATGAACTATGAGAAGGTGATTGTGTCGATTCGGCTGTAGTATTCTTATCGAGGGGAACCCGCCTGTTCAGTCCCCCGTCGCCAACGGTTCGCATGCTGTGGCACCCAGCGTCGGCTCCAGGTGCGCCCCGGCGGCCCCCGGGAAGCGGCCGTAAGCAATATCTCTTTGTTCTACTTTCCATTTTTGACGAAAGGGTTTGGGACCGTTAGTTCGGGTTGGTGATAATTAGGTGAGTTGTTCATACCTTTGATCCAGTGCCTGTTACCCTTAAGCCCCCCCACCACGACAAGGTGGCCCCCCAGGGGGGTATTATTATTATTATATTTGTTGTTATAGCGTCAAGAGAAATAATATAATACACTAGCGGACGTCACGCGGTTTCACCCGCGTAGAGAAGCGCTCGTGGCACCGCGGACTCAGTGTTCTGTAAACGATCACTGCAGTAAGAAACTTTCCTTCGATGGGTGACCATCCATGTGATCACTTTGTGACATTTATTTGAGCGTTTCCGTGCTTCGGATGGCACGTTAAGCCGTTGGTCCCGGTTGCCAGTAAAATGGCAGTCGTTAAGCTAAGTTGAAGGCTTTATTTCAACAGCAGGCAGTCACAACCTGCGCCTGTCCATCTAAACACGGCAATATGGCTCACCACCTATTACGTGGGACAAATTATACAAAGGTGAAATGTGGGCATATAATATGCCTCTGCCTACCCCTTCGGGGATAAAGGCGTGACCATATGTATGTATGTATGTTCACCGCAAAGAGTATAGCTTCCTAACAGTGAAAGAATTTTTCGAATCGGTCCAGTAGTTCCGGAGTCTATTCGTTACAAACAAACAAAAAAACAAATCTTTCCTCTTTATAATATCAGTATAGATTTATGTGCAAATTTCAACTGTCTAGGTAACAGTTGGACGAGCCAAGCAGTGAGGTATCATTTACCCTTTGGTCGCGGGAACCCTAATATAGGAATTGTATCTTTTATGAGAGAGTGATGCAAGGTTCTGAAAATATTTACAAGTAGATATTGACCTATGCCTATTTATTCCTATCTATTTGCATAACGAAGTAACACTCTTCTCTTGCGTCATACACACGAAGTTTTATTTATGTTCCACGTAATAGATGGTAAGTTTATTGCCATGTTGAAATGGACTAGCGCAAATTTAGTCCTCTTGATGGAATTCCAAACTATTTGAAGGCCTTCAACTTGACTTAACTACTACATAGAATACCTATATTATATTATCTGTGCTACCACCAATAAGTTAGTGACGAAAACCGGGTGCCCTTCAAAGACACGGAAATAAAAATGCCACAAAACGATTACCCATCTCAGGACCAGCTATTCCGTAATTTTATTACGTAATGATCGAAGACTGAAGTAACAGGTCTCGGGCGCATACCTACGATCAGAAAACGTAGGTAGGTACCTCTGGTGTTGTAACATCCATAGGCTATGGTGACCACTAGTACCACTAGTGGACCGCATGCTTGTCTGCCACCTAAGTGATATAAAAAGAAGAAGCCGTGAGACGGTCTCACCCGACTGCCCCTCTGTGAAAGTTCAATCCGATTGACGTTGTCATTTTTGTTTTATTTCAAACTTGGAACAGATGATCCACGTGACCTAGTGGCGTAATATAATGCAACAGAGTCACAGACTACAGACACATGTCTCTATTTTGTAGAGAAGGGCTAAAAATTGAGCGCCTAAAACACCTAGAAAGAACCAAGCTATTATTGTAACTAGTCTAGTTTCTATTGTATGCAAATTATTTCAGAAAACTTGTAGCGTAGCCATCGAGGGAAATGTTAACAAACAAATTGGAAATAGTCAGCGAGATAGCAGCTTTGCTAATACCCAACTTCATTTCAGAGGCACGAGCTCCTGATCGAACGAAAACATTGTTGTGTGCCCTCGCTACCATTGATGTATTTATATAGAATAAGTACTAGAAGTGACATATTTCATGGTTGCATCAAAATACTTCATTTCGGAGTTTGAGGTTAGCAGAAATTTTTAACCGACTTCCAAAAAAGGAGGAGGTTCTCAATTCGTCTGTATTTTTTTATGTTTGTTACCGGCAAATCGCTTGAAGTAGTTAACCGATTTTGATGAGTCTTTTTTTATTTGAAAGCTGGTGCTTCCCATGTGGTCCCATATACAGGAAGTCAGCGTCGGATGCTGGGATCCTGGAGAAATCGCTATTTTTGTCGGTGCACATTAAGTACATTCGGAGATCCGATTCCAATTATTGGCAGACATTGCTACCCGGGTAACATAATGGCCGCCAAAAATGTTGTTGGGAGGGGCTAATATATCATTTTTAAAACACTGATTTCTGCAGTGGGAGCATCAGAAACTAACGCTAGTTGTAATACAACAATGATAATATTTCACAAGATACAGTCTGGGGACAGACAGGTGGACAGGGGTGGAGTGGCAGAATAGGGACTGCTTTAACTTTCAGGTACAGAACCTTTAAAAAATGCATATCAATACTAATAAACAACGAAATTTGTATAATTGGAGTAGATACTTACTGATAAATACCGATGACGTATGTTTAACTAAAGCGTAGGAAATGTCCTATCCATAAATCTATGGCTTTGTATTGAGCGATTTTCTCATATGCTGGCAGAAGGTGTATTTTTATTAATAAAGAGCTTATTCTGACTACGTCTTCTGCAAAAGGCAAAGCTTTTAAGCTCTTCAACACAGGTATCATACTTACCAGCAAGCTTTCATAAACATTTGTCATTTAGTTACATTCGTTAATAAAATTGGGTAGGTACCCATAATGTACCTTTCTTAGCAGACTAATCACAAGGCGGAAACAACATCAGGGCCTCAATACTGGTTCTATACCAAGTCTTTGCTTAAACCCAGGATAACCAAAACAAATCTCCACATTCATTCCCGCCCATTACGGCTTAGGGGGCTACTCACATCACATACCCACTAAAAATCCCACACATTAGTGAGTTGACTACGTCCTGTTATCGTAATGGTAATTTCACACACTTGCTTAGCCGGAGTAGGTGAGAAGACTACTGACACATTTTGATGGGGTTAACCAAGTTGCAGACGGGTCAGATACTCGGATACCTACTTGCTTTGAAAATTTTGAGTGTCTCTACAAAATGCAATACTGAAACCGTAAAATTTACCTACTCTTTCTGCTTTCAGATCTGAAGACGACTCTTTGCCGAGCAGCAATCATTTACCTTCTGACCTTTTCTGTGGCTTGGTAAGGGCGAGGTGGAATATCGTGATAGTATAGTGGGAAGTCTGACGTTTCTACGGAACTGGGTGACCCACGCAAAGTCACTTTGCTAATACCGAAGCCGAATACATTTAAAAGAATTTCTTATGCTGTGGTAGATTCACCGGGATGATTTAATGATAGTTTAGCTCAAGCAAAGCCCCCGCAACTGTACGAAAATTTGATATCTTTTCCAATGTTTTTTGACGTGACTAAAATCACAGGCGTTACCTTTCAGGTTGTCTTATCGAACTTCGTAGCACATGGCGTAAAATCTTAAATTTAATGGTATCGCGCGAGCTATTATAGTGCCCTAGAATCTGGTTCCCTAGAAAATTAATAAGACACTCTCGAGGTTGTGAAAAATTCAACAAGTAGGTAAACGCTATCTTTACGATAGGATATTCTTTAACTAAACAGAATACATAGAAACATCAGTTAAGATTCAAATGCCTAGTGGTTAACTTATTAACCTTTCTCGTAATGACCAGGTCAACATCACTAATAATCGCGGTGAACGCTAATTCTCTAGTTAACAGGCGTATGTGCAAAGCAGACGCGCAAACATCTATTTTGCTATTAGTCTTTTAACAGATGAGAGAAAAATGGATGTGGTGGTTGTGTTCGTAGTTTGAGAAATTATAATGTGACCCAACCAAACATAGTGACAAAAACATAATGTCTGGCTGCAGCAGCATATTTTATTTACTGTATAGATTTATCGTCGTGTTCTAAACATGTTTTAGAATATGGTTTTATCTAACGATTTCCGTCCTCTCTCATATGAGCTAAACGTTGCATATGAGTGCCGCCAAGTGCTCGACCTGGAAGGACGTACACACGTGTCTTTGTTTTGGCACTATAAATGCAAGTGTACCATTTTTATGTTACTGGATATTTTCTCCTTTATCGCCGTTGATAGGTATAACTATCTATTTCAATAAGTTTATCATCTTGAATAAACATTCAATAGAACGCCATTTCTCCTGTTTATTTTGTGAAATGTTTGTTACTTCGAATAATTAATAGACTTTTTGTTATTTTGTATTTTTGCCTTGTTTATCATCGCCGTGCTTTCATTGCCGTAGTTTCCGTGGTCAGAATTTGCTATGGCAATGAAAAAAAAAACACGGCAATGAAAAATAAAATCATTGCCATGCCTTGTAAAACAATTTTGTTTCATTTCCGTACACTGTACTTCCATAATGTACTTCAGATAATCTATTCATTCTGTAATTTTTACAACTAGGACGGATGTTACACATCATCAACTTCAATATTTGCAGTCCGAGCACACAAAGGATTGAAGTTATAACAAAATATTACCTCCTCCACTTCAATATATTCCACGACAAATCTAACGTTAGGGGGAGTGTCCACTGTCCACTGCGACGTTGATGTATCATGTCGGATCAACGGACGGGCGCGTCTGTCCACCGCCTAATCTCCATACATTATTGCCGTGGATATTGTTCAAATAAATGGTACTTGAGACTTAAGTTTTGACAGTAGCGATAGGGTTGTCAGTAGGAGGATTTGTAAAGGAGATTACATCGTTTTTTTAAGTATTAAGATGTAACCGATAGACGGGCAATTTATAACCTCAGTTATTGAGAGCCTTTGTTCATTGTGCATTAGATTTACAAGTAAATATTGCTATTTATGAACTTTTCATCATTTCAGACATATTCATGAACAGAGCGTGAAAACACACGTGTACCTTTTTTATTATGGCTTTACAATTGGTGACTTTTTAGTACGTAAAAGGTTTACAATGACTAGTTGCGGGGCGAAACGCGCGCTAATTGGTGCGTGTTACGTGAGGTAATTGGTGAAAATTAGGGATACCTATAGTAGGTATACCTCTTTTAACCCTTTCGGGGATAAAAGCGTTACTGAAATGGATGATAGCAATTAGCAGTGTAAAAATGAAAAAAGAAAGTTCTTACTAACAATGTAATTAAAGAAATATTCAGACACGATTAGTGAATGCAAGTACAGGCAGCGGAAGGCGCGCGCGCGACCTATGGAGATTAATTTGCGTGGCGCCCCCACTGACCGGCTACTGCCTCTACAAAAGATAGCTTAGTATGGATATGCCATTCACAAGGATTTTGATAAATCTATATATCTATATCTGTATACCTACATACAATAAAACTGTAGAAGGTCGAGAGTCTGTACATGGAAGATATTTTGAAAATTTTAACTGTAGGACGTTCTCTAATCGATACTGAAGTCGAAAATGTAATTTAATTTTTTCATGTCAGTCTGTCTATCTGTCTGTATACCGAATAAATTGCTATTTATGAAGCTACTGAATGGATTTGAACTATACTTGGCACAATCTGAGCTTATGATCCGAAGAAGGTTCTAGGATACGTTTGAACCCGATATTCGGCGCGGTTTTTTCAGGAGAGGGGATGAAGATAAAATGGTTTTTCAGCTGTAATTTTTTACCGAATGGTCCGATTTCAAATTTCTTTTAGCATTATTCTACACAAGTTTCAATATTGAGAGTTTTGTAGTTCAGAAATGATTATGTTTGTCAACAAGCTCAACTACTCATCACTGAATTATTTTTGCCATTAATAACAGTTTACTGATGTAGGCTTGATATACAGCAATAAATAAATAAAAAACTAAACTAATGTTGTCAATCTAGATGTATGGTCTTTTTTTTTTTGTTTAACGTGAGGGAAAATCCTCATGGATGTTATGCCGGACTCCTACCGACTAAAAAACCTCACGTCACGCCCAACAGCCTGTGGTTGGGAGCCCCGGGGAAGCCCTCGGAAGGATGTCCCAGAACTCCCAACAGACCCACGGCCGCCGCTGCGGCCTCGCCCAGGGGGTGGTTCGGGTGCTATCACGCGTCTTTCGGGGGTTTCGGCTGTGATCCCGCTTCTAAGGGGTTCGTGCGTGAATTGCTCACGTCACGCTGCCGTCTTGGGCCTGCTTCTGTAAGGACGGTGAGCCGCCCTCTAACCGTCCTCAGGCCCCCGGTCATGGTGGCCGATAGTCCTCGGCGAAGACACGTCGGCGGCGCCCAGGCCGACTACGGAACTCGGGTGGGAGAGTTCTCTCCCGTACCCGTCCCGCCGCCTCCTTCACGAGCATGACCTGCTCGCAGAAGGAGGCGGCGCAGTCCCACTTACTCCCGCTGGAGAGCATGGCTCGCACCATGGTCTCGAGCGAGAGAGTGTCCATGTCCAGACCCACTACGAGGACCTGGCGCTGTTGCACCCACGCCGTGCACTCCACCAGCATGTGGAGCGCCGTGTCATCGCTGCGGTCGTCGCAGTGCTGATACTCGGCCGTGGTTTCCCGGTGTTTTCGCCACAGATACCTACCGATAGATGTATGGTCTTACGGATCTGAAAATAAAACCAGATATTTAAAAAAACACGTATTTAAAGTCGGATTATTAATCTCAGTCAGTAAAATGACAAGTGCAACTGTCACTGATACCAAAAAGGGTGACCCGCTACAATAGTGATGTTCGGCAATCAATAGACTTAGACATTTCAGACATTAAATAAATAAAATGAATAAATAAATATTTACACCGGCATTTCACACAATGCTGTCTGATCCCAAAGTAAGCTAGGAATAACCTGCTTGTGTTATGGGTATCAGACCGCGGATATTAATACTTATATACTTTTAAATACATACATATTATACATTGAAACACCCAGACTCTTGAGACAAACATTTATGGGTCACACATATATTTGTCTCCGGTGGGAAACGAACCCACGACCTCCAGCGCCGCAGGCGGTATCACTACCGACTGCGCCACAGAGGCAGTCGTATTACAGTCGTAAATATTTGTGTGGCCCATAAATATTTGTTTCAAGAGTCTGGGTGTTTCTATGTATAATATGTATGTATTTAAAAAGTATAAAAGTATTAATATCCGTGTTCTGATACCCATAAGACCAGCAGGTTATTCCTAGCTTACTTTGGGATCGGATAGCGTTGTGTAAAATGTCCGTGAATATTTATTTATTAATTTATATGTAATACTAGCTGAGCCCGCAACTTCGTTTACGTCACATAAGGTGTATGAAAGGAAAGGTATTTCTTCATCAGAGTCATCAAGCAGCGTCTGAAACTGCCCTGTTTGCTTAATCATAAAAGAGCTTAATGATTAAGACTATTATTAAACAATTCAGTCCGCGCCGAAGGCGTGGACTGAATTCATCAAGCTGAACTGAATCATTAAGCTCTTTTATGATTAAGCCAACACGCCAGTTTAGGTTCAATCACATTCAAAGAAACCCCTACAATTAAAATTTTCAAAATATCTAATTCTTAAAAGTGTTATAACTCTTTTATTTCTAAACCGATTTACATAAAACAAACGCTAAATGTTAACTAGAGCAAACCTCAACACAATAAAAAAAAGGCAATAGGCATTATAATAATAAAAAAATATCCAAGAAAAGTCGAACCAAAAAGAAGAAAGCCACGTGGACACGTAATTATAAAAAATAACGAAAAAAAATTATATCTCGAAAACTACAAAAAATCGTAGAACATACATGTGGGTTAAATCGATAGGTATGGAACCCTGCTACCAGCTAGTGGCGGCTTGACACCCTAAAAGAAACACCCAGTATATAATATGATTGGAGAAATATGGACCTTACCAGCATATTAAATTTGCTTGCTGTAACATTATTATGAAAGCTGAGAAAAAAGCTTAATGAGTTATGACTTGTGGTTATGTATTAAGCAAATTACCAAATGGTCGTAGAAAAAAATAATATAAGGACAAGCTAAAATGACAGTTTTAAATTTTTGTCATCAAAGTATTTTTCATGAAAATATTTTCAAGGTAAATTGGTGTGAAATGTTTGTATAAAACCAACTATGGTTCCAAGAAAAGTGATTATATTTAAATGTAGGTAAATAATTAATTATTTAATAATATGCTGGTCATGTTTAATAACCACGTTACGCCGGGGCCAATATACGTCGAGGGATCGAGGCTAGAGGTCGTCCAGGAGTATACTTACCTTGGGCAGGTTATTACACTGGGGAAAGGGAACCTGGACAAGGAAATCACCAGAAGGATATGGTAAGGCTGGGCAGCATTTCGCAAACTGCGTCGCGTCTTCAATTCGCCTCTACCGCAATGCCTGAAGACCAAAGTCTACAACCAGTGCGTTCTACCCATTATGATTTACGGTGCCGAGACGTGGATACTTACAGAGAGGTTGGTTAATGCTTTAAAGGTTGCGCAGCGGGCTATGGAAAGGGCTATGCTTGGGGTGTCTCTGCGGGATAGACTCCGAAATGAGACTATCCGGCAGAGAACTAAAGTGGTCGACATAGCTCTCAGAATAAGTACCTACATTGAAGTGGCAGTGGGCCGACCATATCTGCAGAAGAACCGACGGCCGATGGAGCAAACGAGTTCTAGAGTGGAGACCGCGCCTCGGCAAACGTGGGGTAGAACGTCCACCCGCCGCTAGATGGACCGACGACCTGGTAAAGGTCGCAGGCTGGGACTGGATGCGGAAGGCACAGGACCGTGTGCTCTGGCGTAAATTGGCAGAGGCCTACGTCCACCAGTGGACTGCGATAGGCTCATTTGATTGATTGATTGAAATAATTATGTAGCAATCGAGATCCAAATTGTTTGTTTACTGCATTATTTGGATGAATTGAAATACGGCATAGGTGGTTTTATGTAATATTTAATTACTGTTTGATATTGGATAAAAAAATATAATCTCGACTAACTTGTTGTTGACTTAATTGTAAAACTCGATTTAACCACATCACTATTTATTTGTGACAAAAAACACGCAACACTGAAAATGTCATATTACTGACTCGAATTAAAAATCGTAGTATAGGTAATTTACTTGCTGTGTTTATTTTTCTCTCTGTTCCTGACTGTACATTTTAATGATATTTTTGTAAAAATGTCCATACAAGGCAGCCGTGGTCGGTTAACAAACGAACAACCCCATCCCTCGGTACCCTTGTAGCAGCTTTCGTAGGTATATAAGGTAAGGAACGGAGTAATTTACTACGACCGATTGTCCTTGGTACTTGGTACACTTTTGGTTGACACTGTCTTATTTTGCGACATGAAGGAAGTAATTTATCGAAAAAGGAAGCAACTGTCAAGACACTCACTATTTTCCACCACCACCACCACCAGGATCACCATAGAATTTTTGTTATTCTACGTATTCTGTTATTTTTTTAAAACTTTTTTTGGTAATCTGTATAACTTTTTATAGCTTTATTTTTCAGTTTACTGAATTTACTTCATTTTACTGTAGAATAAATAAGGTCTTTCTTTAATTCTTTCTATATTGAAGAATATAGAAAGAATTAAAGGAAGTCTTTCTTTAATTCTTTCTATATTGAAGAATATAGAAAGAATTAAAGGAAGACTTTGTTTGCTTCCGAAGGGAAGCGCTCCATATTATTTTTATAAGCATACATACAATCGTAAGAGATATTAAGCAAATTCACATTAGCAACTAAATGTTTTTCAGTTGTGGCTAGGGCAATAGCGGTCGACCTGTGAGAAGTAAATTCTAACACATGTCCTCTATCAATCCAATTCCGTATCAATTATATTCACTCATCTTAATTTTACAGGTTCAAACATTTTTTTTTGTATTTACGAAGAAGCTCTTGTACGTATGATCTTTCAGGACATCAAGTACCAAGTTTATAACGTCGCAGTACTAGTCTGAGTGTCGAAGATAAGGCTGGGCGGGCGAACTATTAACAACTACGGCTGCTGAATATGAAACCCGGCCGAAGCCACAGCCAACAGAGGCCATTTAATGAATATTTGATCCCCATTGCACTGGTCACATACCCTGGACACATTTGAATCAATTGCACAATGTTCGAAACAAGAAACGTACGGAATATTAAGATGTTGACTTTAGGGAATTTTGGACAAACAACGCTTTCTTTGTGCAAAAGTTACAATTTTCTTTTTCTAATCATATTTTTACGTCAATTGCTATCAGGGCTGTCACAATAATTATTTTTTCTAATTATAATCTTTCTCTGATAGGCACGCACCAACTACTCATTTATAGGTTGCTGTTTGCTTCAATGAGTAATTCAAGCATACAATCATTTTCAGTTCTACTTAATGAAATAATAATTATTATTGCGAATATAGGATAATAAAATTCTAATTAACCTCGAGCAGTTTGCAACAAAATCCCATAAAAATTTGTGACCAATATCTCAACATTTCCTTAGTAGGTAGGTAGGTATACCTACTTCTTGCATACGAAATATTTCTGTCATTGCGTCCCAAGGAAATCCAGTACTATTATTGCAATTAATTTTAATTATTCTAGTCAATTGGGGTTTCATATCGCCAATTTCTGCTGTAATAATTAAAAAATTATTACAGCATTTTTGAGCATGTTTTTGTATGTATGTATTTCATTTTATTATGAAATAAAATTATTAGCGATTAATTATACCTATTTCTAATAAGTAGATAAAATATTTTTAAAAAGAAAGCAACAAAACATAAAGCTCGAGTAGACCAACAAGCAACTCATTACGTTATAATATTTTTACTTAGTTACCAAAAAAATGTATAATAAAAGTTTCATCATTATGGCAAAATGCCTTCAAAGCCTAACCTATTTGAAGCGAATTACGCGCCTAATCCAATATTTGTTCAAGAATAAAGCATAAGAAAAAAAATCGGCCCAATTAGCGTACGACCCGGTTCTAAGAGAAAAACGAAATTGCTACGTAAAAAGTCGTAACTCAATTACGTCGATGAACCGCTGTCGCAATAAGGCGTTCGTTAGCAGGGTTGAGACTAAAGTTGGAGCATGCGCCGTGACCCGAGGTCGATAATGAGGGAGACCTCTCGCTCTGGAGCCTCAACATCACACATCCTCACAATTTAACGTTTACGTATTTACATACTCTACCACATATGCATATTCACCCTATAACTAGGGTTGTCCCAAAGAGTATGAAGTTTCAGTTGTCACTTCATTGTTGCCCATCATTTAATATTTTTTTCAATTTGAGAGGCACATAATTAAAGACCGATTAATGTCTTTGTGACTTAAAATCAAAGAAATAATACCTTTCATACTTAAACTTTGCTACAGTCATATACTTAAAGGGCATAACGTCAAGAACAAAATGTACCTACCTACTTTCATAATTATTATCAAGTACTTAAAATGATTCTTTTGCTAAGGTAACAATACCAATGAGCATCTTTTAAATCCAGAACTCTACCAATTGGTAACAATGACAGTTTTTCCCATTATTTACATAAGGTTTCAAAACCTTTTAAACGTGTTGTTTATTTTTACCAAAGGTTACATACACTCATAATTTTTTGTCATAATTTTAATTTATGTCTTTTTAGCATGTAATAGTTCTACCGAAAAATAAACGGTTGCCAACCCTACGTGCACTATGACGTATATGTATTTTATGGCACACATTCACAATCGTATGTTCGCACACACGAGAAAAAGTAGTGAGATCTCGGAATTTGTTTAACTCAAGTAATGGCGTTCTTACATTGACATTAGTTTGTCGAAAGATATTTATGCGACTTGAATGTTTAGTTGAATAAGGGGTTAAGTTTATGGTGTTCTGTTGTTGTAACTTCTGTAGGTAGTATTTTTTGAAGAGATTCTATAGACATTTTCTGGAATTAAAGTGAGACGAATTGAAATCTTTTAGCGTATCAGGACATTGTTATTTTTAGATATAATATAGCAACATAACCTTTTCTAAATTCTTATTTAGTTATTTGTTACTATATAGAGATTAGTGGTTTCCAGTGGGTTCACCAGCGTTTAGTTCTGTCCCCGTCTCTGCACCACTTGGGAATCTAGGTCGGTATTCCAGGGATAGATAGTAGCATATTATGATATACCAGACTATTTATTTATTCCTATACGTACCTACTATATCTCAACCAAATCCGAATTACGAATAATAAACATCCAAACATCTTTGCAAGTTTTCTTTCTTATAATTTTAATATTTGTAGATTATCTAGTTACCTATTGAGACCACTAATTATTAAGTGGTCAGGTAAGTACCTATAGCCTTTACGGACATCCCTTTAATCCCGACTAGTTATGCAATGTTCTTTGCCTTGCTCACGTTATTATTGTTATTAGACACATCTAAAATTGCTGGATGGTTGATGGAATCATCATCCAGCTAATTCCTCATCCTAACAGGCAATAGACAAGAACCGTCGGGTTTCTGTTTCTACTTATTAAGTTACTCGTATAATCCAAAACTACAAGGAAGAAAACTTACTAAGCCTATGAAGTAATTAAACAGCAAAAAGTATTGTATTATTATTGAAGTAAACAGGTACTTAATATAATCTGTTTACTTTAATGGCGATACCGAAATAAATAACTAAAATTTAAATTTATTTAACAACCTTATTCCGGCTTACCTATAGCTACAACTAGGTACTTACCTACAAAACATAAAGATTAATAATAATTATAAAAACATTATAAACGGATCAAAATTTATAGGTAGATACCTTAGCATCCATAACTCCTCACGTCGCAATATAATTAAAATCACGACTGTCCCGTGGTCCTCCGTGGAAGAAAGTGCCTCCTTCCCACCCTCTCACCCTCCCACTGGGAAGGGGGAAGGTGGGGAGGGCGATTCACATTAATATTCCCCACTTTTATCTCTATATGCAAACTGGCAGCTAAAAGTTGGTCCGTTCATTGTACTCAGTTGATTCTTTGGACTTGAATGATTGTGCTGTTACAATGGTCGGTGGAATGAGGAAGTTTTGTTCAGCTCTCGCTCTAGATTTCTTTTGTATTTACTTTTCTCTTGTTTCATTATGACTAGTTTGAATATTAACGGCGAGAAAGATTTCCTGGAAAGTTTGATGAAAATTGTTCTTCAATTTGGAGCAATGGCTGTTTGTCGAAGGCGCTGATGTTATGAATAATTTTCTGAGAAGCATCGAATACTTTAAGAAACAAATATATAAAAACAAAAAATAGGAGCTAGACAGGTACCTACCTACTAGTGCATTATATAGGTATGAATGAACGTGAGCTATTACTTTAACGTGTGGAAATGGAAACCCTCACTACAATCTATCCATCCAGCGCCCATGATAACGACTGACACATATAATAATTTTCATTTAGTATTAGGTATATTATGTATCTATCTACCAAATAATTGATAAGTAATAAATTTAGGAAATATAATACGCCCACTCCCTAACACTACCTAATTGTTTTCAGCAAATGAGAGCCCTCGCAAATCGTGAAAATTTTTAATTAAATTACTAACGGGAATTCCTCTGATGACATTATAATGCCGCTAAATACAAAATCCCATTGGTCATCTTTATAAAAGGAAGAGCGGTACGTTCTAATTACAAATAATCAAGGTCTCTGATTGGCGGGTGGGATCCCCTCTTCTGTTTGTTCTGAACTGTGGGCGTGGTTTATCTCGCTCACTCTTTTAATTAGTGTAAGGAGTAAATTGGTCGTGAGAGAGAGCTCTGGCGCTAGTTTTGTTCAGGCGCCATCTCTTATTGGATGCTGTAACTAGTGGGGGGTTGAGTGAAAGGGGGAAATAGTGTTACGTAGTTAATATAAGGAAAACACGTACGGCGAGCTTTGTAAGGGAAATGGCTCGGTTGACATTTTCAGAGTTGAAAGTTGCACGCTCTTCAGTTAAATCGTTTGTTGGTATGCGAAATGAGAATAACAATAGGGAAGGGAAGATAAACGAGTGAAGAAAAAATGCGTTGTTTACTTTATTGAAATGGTCTATTGAGCTTTGAGTGTGCGAGGGAATAAACCATAGGAGCTTACTTATGTACAATTATTTCAATGATGGTTTAGCCTTAGGTACCTACTTATCAAAGTAGTTATGACATAAATCTATCTAGGTAGGTAATATTATTTTATTTGAGACGAGACTGTTACCTATAGCTGATTTTTTATTGTCGTTATAGATATACTGTGGCTTTCTAGTACCTAACCCTACCAACAGGCTTTAATTTTAGGGACCTGTATGGAATTAGCTAGAACTGGGTATTGTGAATTTGTGACGTCATAAATACTTGTGTGATATAAGCGACTACCGATGATTAACTCTTTGAAACACTCACGCTATTTTAAGTGATTTTCTAGGCACTACAATTCAAGTAAGTATTTTCTTAATTATAACTTGATGCAGGGATATTTTTTATGTTTGGAACTACTCATGGATGTCATGCCGGACTCCAATCGTGAAGCGTCGCGGGTTAACAATAACATTTATTAGATTACGAGTCATCTACTTGCCTATGAAAAAATTATAAGTAGGTACCTACCTACGTAGGTACCTACTAAAATTAAAATTCGATATTTCCGACATGATAGGTTTTTTTTTTAATATAGATTACTCGGGATCTAACTCAGCTTTACCAGAAAGGGATGCACCTGCTGCAGGTAATGTAGGTACAAGAACTGGCCAAGAGTAGGAAAACTCAAGACAAAACCCTGTATGTAAAGTGTAATGTAGGGGAGACCCGTACAAAATCGTATACCGGGGTAAAACCGTATACTAGGCTCATACTTGTTGTTTATTCAAATTTTCCCGCAACCGCAACTGCCGCACAGCGACGTCCACCAATGAGAGCTAAGTTGCCAAAAACACTTGTCGCGACACGACTGTGCGTTATCAAAATATTTCATTTTATTGTTTTTTGGTGTAATTAATCTTATTTTTGTAAAAAAATAGTTACCAACAGTGCAGTTTACGTGTATTCCAGGTTAGTCATTAATTACTTATGTTAGAGTGCATGATTTTGAGCGTAACTGAGAGTTTATACCGGTAAATTTGATTTTCGTATGTGTGAGTGAGTGACATAGTTATAGTTATAGGGCATCGGGACAAAACCGTACGGGGTAAAATCGGCCTGTATACGGTTTTGACCCGAATGTATCAATTTTAACTAACCTTCTTTTTTGTTACAACAGGTACGAAAACAGCCGCAAAATTATAAAAGAACTACAACCAGACAAGATTGGGACCCGGAGCAGATGAAAAAAGCGGTTCAGGCAACTTTTTCAACTTCAACCGATCCATATGTTAACCCAGTGTCATCAGCTGCAACAGTGCCATCAGCTGCAACAGTGCCATTTCTTCCGACTCCAATTTCTTCTGCGTCTCTTAATAGCTTAGTGCCAACTTCTTCTGCTCCACTTTTTATGGTCAGTGATGGTGTGTCTCCAGCAGAAATAATGCCAGTGCCGCAAATTACAACAAAAAAATGATCAACCAATCATCAAAGAGGAAAAACGGCGGTGATCACTTCCTCTCCATCTATGGAAGAATTGATGGCTTTAAGAAGTAATAAAAAAGCAATCACCAATAAACCTAAATTACATTTAAACGACACAAAGAAAACTAGACCTCAAAAATCGAACCAGGAAAATATCTGCCTCTATTGCTTGGAGGAATATGGTGCAAGCCGTTTTGAGGAAGGGTGGGTACACAGTGTACTGTATGTAAAGGCTGAGCACACGAAGGCTGTACAGGCATCGACTCCGAGGACTTGGATCAGTTCATATGTATGGACTGCATAGCGTCACGGTAGTTCCGGGGCAGTACCGTATACAGTATACGATTTTGTCCTTATGTCGGGGCAAAACCGTCATAGTTAGAGTTTTTGTTTCCGTTGATTTTTTTTGTTCATCATCCTAATAACTCAAAAATGTAACTGTGATTATGTACCTTAAGAGACTGATTAATTATAAACATTGACTGATTACATTTGTGTTTTAAATTAAGCGTCTTACATCCCTAAACCCTTAGCTATACGGTTTTGGACCGGTCTCCCCTAAGTGTATGCTAAAGTGGTGGTTGGTGACACCAGATCCTTATTGAATTGGATTTCCACACTTAAAAAAAAAGCAAGACCGTGATCGACATTACTATATAGGTACCCCATACCTACCTACAGTTAGGCGAGGCCGCAATGGTAACCAAGGCCTGTTGGGAATAGATACTGGGGATATTCTTCCGAGGCCTTAACCGGGTCTCCCAGGTAACGTGTTGGTTTTTAGTCGGTAAGTGGCCGGCTAGCATCCATGACGGATTTTCTACCTACAGTAATGCTAATCACCTTCCCAAGGCTTCTATAGAGATGAGTCTAGAGGTGGACCGTGTTGAGCTGAATTGATGAAATGAACGAATTCAGCGAAAGAGAAAACGACCTATAGGTTGTAAAGATAGGAGCTGGTCTTTGAAAACAGATGCTCAACCTCCCTACTAATATTGTAAATAAGACAGTAACTCTGTCTGTCTGTGTGTTACGTTTTCACGCCTAAACAACTAAACTAAAATTAATGAAATTTGGTGTAGAGATACTTAGTTTGAGTCCAAGGGAAGAACATAGGCTACTACTTACTATACTGGCTATACTGACTGCGCAAAAGGAGGGTAATAACTTTACTCTGTAACGACTTCTACGAGGACGAGTCCGCGGGGAACAGCTAGTAAAAATTAAATTCGTTTTTTAGACTTTAGAATTAAGTAAGAATTTAAGAAAGTAATTTTTAATAGAAGCTGATACCATTAAGGACACTCGGGCGCAGAACAACTCATTGTCTTACACCCGAGAGTCCAAAGTACGATCTCTAAAGCAAAACCTTTGATACAAAAAGCACAGTATGCCTACCTAGATAGGTAGGTAAGTTTACCTTGTTATACACAACTCTCTCAGACAAGGCCTAAATAATTGGCATCATTGTTAAAAACAATAAGAAATAAAACCACCTTCGGTGTATCATCGACGCCCATTTGCTTTTTTATTGCAACCACCTACCCCATTCTCCTCCCGTCTTCCCCACAACGCAGCATTTCCAAGCCATTTAATATTAATGTGCATTTTCGTGGAGAGGAGAGATTCGTATAAAGCCCCAGACTGCGATACAGTGCTGTGAGGAAGTCGGGCCGAATGGACAATACGTTTAAATTTTAATTATGCAAGCACTTTGGAAAAACAATTTTCGTTTTATGACTGACATTAAAATTAGCTGACAAGGTTTTCGTTTTGTGTTTGGTAAAATAATTTCTTTTTGACGGCGGGTATGAAACAGAACTGAAATAGAATATATATTTAAGAAATCTGTATGAATTGGTTCTTAAAAAATGCATTTGGTGCCACTAAATTTTGATACGCTTAATACAACTAATTTATACCAGATTTGTACCAGACTGCCCACCTGAAAACTGTTTGTTGTTGAATTGTCTTGTTACAAAAAATTGACGTGGTCATTTATTAGAAAACGGCCTATTTCAGGTAGGTACACAGGTACCTAGTACCTTTACAGGTATTGATCTAGCACCATTCTAAGTAGTAATAACGAAAGATCAAAGAAAATAAATAAAACTTATTTCACAAACTTACTTAATCTTCAAAAATAATTTCTACAGACAAAACAAAGCAATCATAGACAATAAAATTAAGTGGCTATATCACACCGATTGTCCCCACTATGCAGAGTTGCAACCTCGAAGCCGGCCTTACACGGGATTTATTACTCGTAGTTAAAAGTAGTTCGTAAGCCAACAGTAGTTCGAAACAGCCATTTCCAATAGATATAGCTCCGAGACAGATTCCAAATACATTAGCCTGTGACGCCTGTTACCGTGAAGGGGTGAAAGTGGTGAAACTATTAAAAATTCCACAGAGCCGTCGTATCGTGGTGTATTTTCGGTGATCGTGAGTCGAGTACATGACGCGGTTATTAGAAATGTTCACCCCCTGACGTGTATTTATCAGCAACTACGTATCAGCTTGTTTTTTTCCCTGTTTGTTTACAGTTTTAGACTTGTGTATTACCAAAGACGTAGATAGAGTAAAAAGGAATAACTATAGAAGTATTAAACTAGTTCTGTATTCAAGTAGAGCTAGCTCTATATGTTCTGTATCATCATAAAAAGCTCTAACAAAATAGAGTCCTCGTTTCACAGTTGTTTTCGGAATCTACCTGAATGTGGAGCTTTATGCTAGACCGCTTTTTAGAACAGCTATGTTTTGATTTTCACATTACTGAAAGATACATGACACTGTCGTCGCATGGCTCCCCAGCTCCATACCTAGGTGCCTGCGTCAAAGCCTTGAACTTTATTTAGGAGGTGCCTACCTTAAGCAACAGACCAGATGGCGCAGCAGCTTTTGGCTGGAACTCGCATCTCCTACACGGTGGAAGTCAATATCTGGAAGTAGTAATTACAAATAGTAATCTATTCTGTGGTGCTCAAATATTTGTTTCAAAAGCGTTCCAGTCTTTGTATTTCACACAAATTAAAATCACTCTAGGCACAACAGTGTCTAGCCAATATGATTTCGATTTTTACTCATAGTTCTGTCTAAGCTTGCGATTTACTCCTTTTTAAGAAAATCGCACAAAAAGATGATCTTGAAACTTGACACGAAACTTTGATGTGAAAAATTGCAAGCTATTTTTAATAATTTGCTATCGAAATTCATTGGTCATCAGGTCTCTAGTACCATTAAAAGAACAGGTTACATATTAATAGTAACAAAACTGAAAAGTAAACACTTGATATTGCAGCAAATATTCATCTTTTGGAAACCCACCCCCTACATACTAAAGTAGTTATCTACTGAGGGTAGAGTGGGGTGACAATGGTCCGGAAGGCGAATCGTAATTCCTATTTTACAAATGGTCCACGATTTATACGACACCTTTGTGATTATTCCCAGTACTATCATAAATTACCTGAGTTCGGTTCTAAGAGGATTTTATTTTTGGATTTATAACAGCCATTTTGTAATTCGAATCTGTGATGAGGGTTACAGATGGTTATTGTAATATTAATTTGATTATGTTTTACAGGTTATCTAATGTTTGAAAAATTTAGGTCAGTTTTAACTGTTTAGTAACGATTTTGAATCGAATAAATAAAATATAATTTTAGGCGGTCGTAAAGTAAGAGAGAGTAGGTACCTATTCTAATTATAAACATAGGGAAATGACTTCGCAATTTGTATTATTAAACTGATGAGAGTGCAATAAATTGAGTACCTACTAGAGAAATTACGATTGCTTAGATATATATTTAGTCGACTTTGCTAATGATGTTAACTAACTATGATATGTGAAAACATAGTTTCTTTGGAAGAGTGTTTATTCTCTTCCAAAAACATGTCTCGCGTTTGCTAGACGTTTAAAAAAGTTTAACTTAGACAACAGTCTCTACTAACGTTTAAAAAATATATAAATTTACAAAATTATTATCTTTGACTTTATCACACAATCAAAAAAATTCAAACCACATTCATTTCCTTATCTATCGCCTCCTCATTATTTATCGACTCGACACCTCCAGCATTTAGAATATTTACCAACCTAATTAATTAGGTACTTTGTAACAAATATGTGGCCATTTGTACCCAATGTGCTCAAGCGCCGTGTCATGTGGCGATCCTGAGAAATTTGATAGCTTCCTGTCAACACAAAATAAATTTGGTTTTTTATTAGACTTTTGTACTATTAAGCAACATTTAGAATTAATTCAGTCATGAAGTTTTTTACTTCAATGGTATGGTCACTAGTTCATTCAAGTAGAGTGGATCGCTTTTGCTATACATACTTTCATTGTTTTTAGGTAAGTACTAAGGTAGCAGACAAGCTTACCACTACCTGATAGTTGGTTATCGTAGCATTTGTAGCCTATGGACGCTTGCAAAATCAGAGGCGCTGCCGGCTCAGGCGCAGTTTGTGACGATCCACTGTTGAAACTTTTCTAGCCACCCATAAGGCCGACCTACGGCTTAACGTGCCTTTCGAAGCACTGAAAGTGGTCACTTGGAGATCATTCCTAGCAAAAGTTGCGGCCAAACAAGTAGTTATAGAAAGCCGTTTTGTTTCTGACGATATAAGATCTGAATATTATAAAGATAAAATCAAAGCGAATCCTGAACTCCGAAATGAGAGCTAGGAATCTAATCAAGAAAGACAGAAACATTGGGAAATTGAGACCAACTCTCACACTACTGACAAACAGACCACCAAGAAAGTACCGAGATTTGATAATCTCCATAAACCGAAGCATGTCTTAAGTACCTACATAATCTATTAGATACCTCCTACTTAGCCTACTACCTCAAGCTGTCAGTAAAAAAATGCATGACATACAAGGCGCGCCATCACGGTAGGTTGAGCACTTAATTTATAGTTGGAAGTGTTAATTGCAGTGATGAATAGCTTACATTAAGTGTTCGTTGCTTATCGATGTATCTGTTTATTCATGTTAAACGGCGCTTATGTTAATTTCAGGAAGTTTGCTCCAATGGTCACGGACGGATACGGAATGTCGGGTTTAATCTGTGACTAGGTACCTATTTACAAATCGATTTTTGTTGTTAAATTAATTTGATTGGTGTATTGGATTTTATAGTTTTTTACAAGCATATTGCACTCGCTTGGGAGTTTCAATAGAGCTTAGTTTGAGCTTTGTAGAACTATCAACTTTGCTGTGTATGTTTGTATGAATGCCGATATCTGCGTCTGCTGTGGATGATGTGGCCGTTAGCAACACATCAAATAGTCATGAGGCTAGAAACTCACCACCGTACTTATTTCCACCAACTGATATGGTGTTTTTTAATATACACCTGTGAGAGCGTGAAGATTTATGCTGCAGATCTAGTGTTCTGAAGAGTGGAAGAAATGGTAACCCCTCACGCGAAATAGAAAAGAAAAAGTTACGGAGAAGAATTTTCCTATGTTGACAAAACGCGCTGGGTTGTCAAAGTTACAGAGAAGCCTGTTGAAGCATGAAATGCTTCAACAGGCGACTACGATAACTTGTCAGCCAGGCGCAAGTAGCTACAGGGACACAACAATTATAATTTAACGAGGACCTAATGTCACAAAATATTTGGCAATGACCAAAATTTGGAACAGACTCCGTATGGGGTTCCAGTAAAATAAGTTTTCTATTCTCAAGGCCGTGTTTTTTGTCAGTCCAAATACAATACAGGAACCTCACCTCACGCCTTATAGGAAGACAATACAAGGGCGTCTCATGACAATATGTTATCGCTGACTAACCTTTGCAAAGTAATAAACCTAGAAAATAAAACCTAATAATAATATAACTAACATCCCTATTACTACACAAACAAGCAAGAAAACAAAAATAAAATCTTTATTTTTGTTGTCATGCCTCCATTTTTTATACGCCACAGAGAAACAAAACGTTATGCAAATGAATCATGTTTTTACTACGTTGATGAAAGTTATCCATTCCGATGTTTATCTAACTGAATTATAGACAACTAAAAGGCTATTACACGCCAATTAACTAGACTATGTTTTATGTTAATCAGATGCACCCCAAGCTAATATAAATTATCATTCAGAGCGCTCAAAGCCTCTCGTTAGCCATTTGTTCTATTTAGTCAATGAATAATTATCACTTTAAACGTTATCTATTATACAAAATAATTATCACTCTCATTAACACTTGTAATGCTTGTTAAATTTAAAATGATCAAGATAGTGTTGATAATTATTTATGTATTTTTTTATTGATATAATTTTGGAGTTCGGTTAATTTGATTATGAGTTTGCAGACTAGGGTCAAACTAGAGGTACATAAAGGAACAATGGGATCCTACAGGCATCTTTGGGGCTTAAACCAACCTCACCAGCAACCAGCAAGTGACTACCGGACGAGCAAAGAAAAGAAAAAACGGCAGAGAAAAGAAAAACTTGAAAAAACCCTGTACTAAACTACATTAATACCAGATACCTGTCCTCCCTGCAACTACAAAAATTGGAAGAGTTCTGCCTCAGTAGTGGGGTGAGATCCTCAATCCATCATATCAATCATTGATGAATTGTTTTATGTTTGTTTATGCAGATTAAAGTGAAATACAAGTTTATTGAATTAGTTACTCTACTTATAATGTTATTTTTCAATGCGTAACAGCTTTTTTCGCTTCTCCAATAAGATAAATGATTCAAAACTAGAAGTCACAGACTCGGATTTGTGTTAAACTAGAAATAAGTTAATGTCAGTCGCGTTATTAAAACGATTCAGTAGGACCAACATAAATGATTTTTTATGAAATTGCACAGTTTTTTTATTACAAATGAAGGATTAATAGTTGACAGGAAGCCTTTGCTCGCATAAATATCTCATTAGGCAAAGATTTATTACTTAAGCAGTCACGAAACTGTAAAAAAAAAGTTTGGAATAAAACGGTTTTAATAATTACTTGTCAACATGCGATTGTCTATTTGGAGCTCGATTCTGGTTAATTTGCTTATTTTTTTATTTACGGCAATATATCATTTTGTTAATGACACCTAAATGAAGAGTGATCACGAACGCAGCCTTATCCTAACAAAGTTGGTGCCATAAATTTGGAAATTAAGTATCTCTTTTTTAAAGCCTGTAATTAAAAGTTTTGTTATACCAAAATTTATGGTCAAAAGATTTTTTTAAAAAATGGTGCAAGTTAGTAAGTAACTTGTAAATACCCATACCTAGCTAGCACAAAAAGAACATTATGTAAACATACATTAGCTAAAATAAAAGTAAATTGAATCATGAAGGGTCATAAAATTACTTTATGATCGTTAAATTTACATTATAATAATATTGCCTGAGTAGCAATACAAATGTCGAGCTGCATAAAATTGTATCAGCCATATTTGATTAATTGAGAAAGAAGAAGTTTACCATAGTCCTTGCAGTTTCTAAATTATACGCACTAACCGGTCTTTTTTTTTACGTGAGGGAAAATCCTTATGGTTGCTATGCCGGACTCCTACCGACTAAAAAACCTCACGTTTAAGCCCAACAGCCTATGGTTGGGAGTCCCGGGTAAGAACTCGGAAGGATGTCCCAGGAGCACTAACCGGTCTGGTCAGCTTGTCTGTAGCTAATTCTCGAATCTATATTTCAAAATTAAGACCGACATCTTTCAGCAATGGACTGTGATATTTTGATTTGACTGACTGTTATTAAGTTGAAACTTTTAGAAAGAAAGAAAAAGCTTTTGACTAGCATTTCCCCGTATCATGTTATGACGTTTGTTGTAATGTTCCCTGTGAGTGAACATTAACGAGTATCTGCATATCATTGCAACTCCGCTTCGATTGTAATGATTGCTTATGATTGGCACTGAAATAAATTTTGAGCAACGATAAGATTAGGTACGAGTAGAAACAGCAAACTTTCAGCTGGATAAGCCCTTAGATAATATTTGAAAATAGAATAACACTTTCTTATGTTTTTTTGCTATAATCGTTTCGCCTTTCTTTTGTTTTAATGTTCCACAGCTGTTTGACGTGACAGCAAATAAAAAACCGCCATTAAAATTCGTCCCCTGATTGTACCGATAAAGTAAACACCGAAAACAGGAAAGATGACATTCGGTGAGCATAAAAGTCGAAAGGAATCGATACGCGTACCAATAATTTATCGACGGCTTGACCTCGCTTCATTTACATTAAACAAATTGTTAATTTTTTGATAGCTATCATCCGGAACAGATGGTCGAAACCAGGTAACTGTACTACACGCAATATTGAGCTTTGTGACGAATGCATTTTTGGGTTATTTTCGAATGTATTGAAGTGAAATTCTTCAAAGTGTTTTTTATGTTTACGGAGTAATAATTGTGGAAGGTAAGCATGGCATGTGCCTCGGTTATGAGACAGGTTGACCACATGTGGCGCAATCTGCTAAGTATTTTATCGTACATTTTAGATTATAATTTGACGGGTATCGTTTAAGTTAATGAAATTTGTTTTGTGGCCATACGCGTCAACGAAATGTAAGCGTAAATTAAATTTGAACATATGAAATTCGATATGTACCTACCTACAAGTACCTACCTATGTGCCTTTTTAGATTATTTCAGAGTTAGTTATAAGGCTGTAACACAAGTTATATATATTTTACATTTCTACCTGGTATGTATTGTTTAGTATTAGGATTTTCTTTTAAATAAATATGAAACAGAAGAATAGACTAGACTTACTACTTCTAATAATATCATAGAATTCTAGAGTGATTTCCGTGACCACCTCAAGTCCTCACTACAGGTAACATTCTCTTCGTGTGCAGAACCCCGAAATATGGGATTCTTAAACAGTATTTTTCATTATCTGAATCAGCAGGAGAAACTCTTACGGTTAAAATTTTGAATTTTCCATTTGCAAAACTGTAGAAATAATGCTTGATGTAGAGAAACGAAAAATTGTTATTATTTATGAAACTATTAAACATTAAAACGTACACGTTCATCATAAACAACAGAAATATGTGTAGTGTCCCATGTGGGCGGGACTAAAGTGCGACATTTATTCACACAAACCATTACCGAGCGCCACCGAAAGTGCCATTAACATAAAAGTACGTAAGAAAACAGAAACTACTTTCAAACTCAATATCAGAATCTTTTGTGTAGCAAATCTACTGTCGAAGCCCTCGGTTGGCGGCCATCCGTTAACACATTGATTATACATCAAGGAAAATAAAAAGGAAATAGCACCGCGAAAAAAGTCGAACGTAACGTAACGATTTCAATCAGACAAAACGTTTTGCGTTTTTATGGTGGCACGCCATCGGCGACTATCTCGTTCCGAAACAGATTATTTCTCATTTGATTTATGGCGGTTGGATCTTCCAACGATATTATGTTTTGGTCATCCATTCGATTCCTATTTGAATGCTGAACGCCGAACGGGGTGGTATGAGACGGGGTGGCACTCGTACTATATTAATCTCAAATCCATTTGTTGTAATCTGCATTCGATTGTAACGTTCTGCTATAACGCTTTAAGGTCGAGTTTTGTATCAATTGTATTTATGAGTTAGGACGGTTCAGAGATCGCCAACCGATAGAGGTGAGAGATGAAACAGTAGCATCGAATTCATTTTGCCTATGTATAGCTCTGTCTCTTTTGCACACCCTGCGGGAGACTGGGCCCTAGTATGTATCAGATTTGGGTTTTATCGTTTTATTGCTTATTCTTTTTAGATTTTCAGCGGCGAAGGCATATCATTTTGTTTTTAATGCGAGACATAAATAACCGCACAACCAGCCACTGACTACAAATAATGGCAGTGGTTAGGGAAATATGCGGAAGTGAGTACTATTTCTTAGAATGTAATAAAAGAGAATGGATGGCCATTTTATTGTAATTGGATATAAGTAAGATTAAAAATGAAATGACAATAATTTTTGATGGTAAGAAATATCTCAGTGATTTGAACATTTAGATGAATTAATAATCATAATGTCTTTATAGTGGTAGTTGTATTCAAACATTTTCATCAATAAAAAAATAACAACTGTACCTACTTTGGTAATTTTTTTTATTCTGGTTATTCATAATTTGGTGACCAAAAAGTGTCAATCATGTAAATGAAGGTTTTACAGATTGCCGCTCAATTTGTGTGGAGTGATTTTAAAGAGCGAAGGGGTGATTTGCTTGAGTAAGTATTTTGCAGCGAAATATTTTGTCGTCGGTTTGCCGCATCTGGCGTAGGTCCAGTCGCTTGATGACAGCTTATGAATATATTTGGCAAAATTCGTAGCTTTTTACTTTCGAAGTATTTTCCTTGTTGAGTTCGTAGTCCCAAATTAAACTTTTACATACAATTTCATATAGTTGAGAACGTCTGAGAGTGCCAATAAAAGGAATATAACTTTTTCAGATTATGTGCCCCCAGATAAAGACTACTTGTACTTATCTGTCTAAATCTTTATGCGATCTAAAGAAATCGATAAAATACCACCGTTTATTTGCGCGTAACCTTTCTCACCTGCGTGCTAACACTCGTTTAAGAATAAAGTATAGTTCTTACTACTCAATAATAGGTGCCGCTAGGTGGCGGCACGGCTAGTGTCGTGCGGTGCAACCTCTCGCCGCATGGGGCGCCACGATCGCCCATTGTTCCGCGACCAGCATCAAACAGAATTCGATAACGCATAAATTCAACGGCTTTCGAATCCTTTGTTTTATCTCAGTAACGTATGGACACTACGAGAAGTGAGTCCGTATGATGTCTTGTTGTTTGTTTTGCGTTTATTAATGAAATATGTCGCTTGGTGCATACAGCCTCGGTTTTATTATATTATTTTAGTTACCATTTGTTATCACGACTTTATCTGCCGTAGAGAACAGGGATGCATCGAAAAGTAAATTATGAAGGCATTGTTCGAATCAGATGTCTTTAGTGAGGAACAATAGGAGCGTATAATTTTTACTTTTGGTAATAAATTTAACATTAAGGCTAGTATTTCCGAAATCGACCAAAATCGACCCATTTTGAAGCGATCTTTATACTAGGAAATATTCTTTGATTTGATCTGATAAAAATGTATTACTATAGTTTAATAGATGCTCTTGCTTCCTTTAATTTTTAAAACACGATTAATAAAACTTTATATGATAAAAATCGTTCTCGAAAAACTGGAAATGTGCAAAAATTTTAAAGATGAATGTTGTTATTGCTCAAAATATACTTGTTTATTTTATATAAACACATGTCTATATTAAAGATATTGATCTTATGAACAATATTCAAGCTATTATTTATTTTTTAAACACCTCAGATTTTAAAACAATGATAAAAAGTGTAGAATCTAGAACAATTAGGCATTTAGCGTACACTTCAATCACTTCATACGCCTGACAGGGCTGTTCTGGGTAGGACCTGTGTCGCTCTGTCATACGTGACCCGCTACGTCCGCGCGAATCGATCGTTTTAATAAGAAGTAGTTGCAGAAATCTGTAAATATTATTTTGTTTTTATTTGTAAATATTAGGATAAGTACGTTATTGTGTATAAATAAATAAATATCGTGTAATATAGTGATTAGTGACTAGGTACTCAGTGAATATGGGTAAAAAAAAAGCCAAGAGAAATAAAATGCCCAGATGTCAATTGCGGCTACTATGGTAAGTTCCTACAAGTATTGTTTTATCTTTATTATATTTATAAAAATACACAACCAAATAATTCACTGACGGGCATGATGAAATTATAAGGTTGATGCTGAGCGAAGCGACTGAAGCCAACAGCTGCCATTATTTTGCTACCTGCTGAAGAGGCAGTACAGTAGCTAAACGTACTCATATAGGCTTAGAGATCTCCCATTCCAGTCCTCTTCTACGTAGGTACAGGTAGGTGTCATTTAGCAAAGGCCAAGTAAGTTAGATCACGGCTGTTTTTGGTAATGAATGACTGTGAGAAATGAACTCGGTGCCCCAAAGTTGCTTGGGACCTTACGATAAGAAGAGGGATAGTATTTACCTAAACCACAGTAACTACTAGGTATAAAATATTCTCTTTTTACTATGCCTGAACAATCAACGTATTGCCCGTTCGCTCTAAGTTTGCCTTTCGCCTCCCATACTACGCCTGTACACCATCCTGTCCGCCAGCGGCAACCTTAGCGCGAACGGGTAGTAAATAATATAATGTTTGACGCTTTGAGTATAATAGTAGATTCACGTTGTTATTGCTACACTGTATAAATTATAACAGTAGTACCTACTCACTACCGACATAAAAGAATAAACGTGTAGTTTTATTTTTCGTTGTAGTCTAGCCGTTTCGTTGTAGTGTACCCTCAAAGTCTTTTTTTTTTCAGCTCATCGATTCCGAGATTGAACGGTGGTTCATTTGCAAAAAAAGATACACGTGAATCGTAAGTACCTAGTACTCGTAGGTACTTTCATACTTTAATTTTGAGTGTAATAATCGTTACTTTCTTAGTAAATATGAATGTTTGAAAAAGTGGATAATTTTTAGGGTTCCGTAGGTACCCAAAGGTAAAAAAACGGGACCCTATTCATGAGACTTCGCTGTCCGTCTGTCTGTCTATCGGTCAGTCTGTCTGTCGGTCAGTCTGTCTGTTTGTCTGTCCGTCTGTCTATCTTTCTGTCTTTCCTTCACGAGGCTGTAGCTCATGAATGGACATAGCTGGAGATCTGAAATTTTCACAGATAATGTGTTTCTGTTGCCGCCATAACAACAAATATTGAATTTTGCATGCCAATATTTCTATCAATAAGCTGATTCACCGAATTGACATACGAGAGCGAGACTTTGAGGACATGTACCTTTTTCATTCAACTTTGTAACAGCTTTATTTTTTGTAAGCAAGGGTTATAAACTCTTTTTTTTGCTTTTAACGTGAGAGAAAATCCTCATGGATGCTATGCCGGACTCCTACCGACTAAAAACCTCACGTTACGCTCAACAGCCTTTGGTTGGGAGCCCAGGGTAAGCCCTCGGAAGGATGTCCTAGGACTCCCAACAGACCCACGGCCGCCACTGCGGCCTCGCCTAGGGGTAGGTTCGGGTGCAATCCTGCGTCTTTGGGTGTTTCGGATGTGATCCCGCTTCTGAAGGGGGTATGCATAAATCCCTCACGTCACGCTGCCGTCATGGGCCTGCATCTGTAAGGACGGTGAGCAGCCCCCTCACCGTCTTCAGGCCCCTGGTTATGGAGACCGATAGTCTTGGGCGAAGACACGTCTGCGGCGTTCATTTCAAGTGTTTACTTGTTGCCGTTATTAATAAAAAAAGGCAAAAAAAATCACGTTTGTTGTATGGAAGTCCCCCATAAATATTTATTATTTTTCTGGTTTAGGTACTCAATTCAATCCTTTATTTTTGCAAACAAGGGTTTATATCCCTTGTGCTTCCACGGACCTCGGAAGGGGCCACCTGCGGGATCCAGCCCGCGGGAGACTAAGAATAGGTTTTTGAAAACTTTCTAGGCAACCTAAGTTCCTAGTCTATATACATATAATAAAAAGATCTAAAGTCAAAACTGTACATTAAACATATTTAAAAAAATACTCGCGGGGGTTCTACACAGGATACCGAAGTCGAAAATGTAGTTAGAATTTTTTTGTCTGTTTGTCGTCTGTTTTTCTGTTAATTTTGCTTTGTCCGGAAGGATCTCGAAAAGTACTCAATATTTTTGATTAAAATTTTGCACAAATATTAACTAGGGGTAGGGTCTTCAAATAGACTTAAAATTGACTTCAAATTGACTATGTTGGTGTAAGCGCCATCTATCATTGGTTGTATTTTGTAACACAGGTCTAAGCTGACATGCGGCGTGCGTGTTACTTGTCTTATTCATATTATAATGTAAAATAAATAAACGCATTATTTTACTCACAAGATGCATTCTATTATTTTTTGCTACTTATGTTATACCTATGCTTACCTCTTCGAAGACTGCTCGAATTGATTTCATAAATTATTGACGGATTTTTTTTCTTATCTTTTCTCGGCTCGTCTCACAATTAAAATGATGATAAAAAAAGTAGTAAAAAATAGAACCGACTTCAAACAAATCCTGAAAAATTAAATTTACTTGGCACAAAGATAAATGTATTTTGATTTTTCATATTTTATTCAATATCATATTGAAGTCGGCGCCAAGTAAACCCATAGGTTGAGGTAGGTATTATTAATGGCACCAACTTCAATATCATATTGAATACAATCTGATAAATCAAAATACATGTTATTACTTTGTGCTATGTAAATTTTATTTTTCAGGATTTTTTTGAAGTCAGTTCTATTTATTACTAAAAATTTTTTGATCATCATTTTAAGTGACGGGTGGACCGAAAAGAATATCTATCTCGGTGTAAAGTTCTTATCAATACAAATCAATCAAGCCCAAACACAAGGTACGTGCTGTTAATCGTTAAATAATTCCCTCGACTGTCTTTCAGTTCCATCATCAGATCGACTCCCTGACCTTCATTAAATTGTAGTACATTAACAGTGGGCGCACACTAGGCGTCTTGTCACGGCGACAAGCTGTGGGCGCCAAATTACATACATTTTGTTCTAAGCTCCGCACACTAGGCGACATGTCGCCGCGACTCCGAGACAAGCAAGGGGAGTCTTCGCGTCTGTCGCGCTATTGTCGCGGCGATACGGCGACAGTCGCCCAGCGACAGCTTTGGACAACGTGTTCCTTGCACAACGTCTGACACGGCGTCAAGTCGCCCGATGCAGGCGCACACTGCACGACAAGTCGCCGCGACATGTCGCCGCGACTGTCGCCTAGTGTGCGCCCACTGTAAAGCACTTCATTAAAAAGTTACCAAACGCACTAGTTGTCCCTACAATTTTCGGTGGTTGCCCTCGATTTCTCCTGAATCCCATCATCAGATCCTGACCTGGTAAAAATGGGACTACCTCAGAAGTAAACCCTATTGAAGAAAAGAAAAAAGAATTAAATCCGTCTATAATTGACGGAAATATCAGTGAACATACATAAAAACATACAGACGAATGTAGAACCTCCTCCTTTTTTGAAGTCGGTTAAAAATAAGGAAAGGTTTCTTACAACCCCATTTTGAATATACCTGCTAACAGGCACTTACTTAATAAAATGTCTTATAAAGGTTTGATAAACTTATACTTCTGTTGTAATTTATTTGGTGGTACAAAAAGTGCGGCATGAAATACACGCTGCACCAACTGTCAACGTCTAATTGCACCAACTGGCAACGTCCAAACAAAGTGCTTGGGGTCAAATGAGTTCATGTCGATCGCATGCTACGGGGGTATCGCCCGCGGTGCGGTGAGGTGGTAAAAATACCTAATGCGCTCTGACATTCGGCCCTTAACAAACACTGTTTAATCCAAGATCGTTTGGAAAAATCCGACAAGGCTGTCGAGTCGTTTCATTTCGTTTTTAATTTTATGCGCTGTCGCTAATCCATCGATATTACGTAGAATGCAAACATTGCGACGTCAAGTACTTTTGGTATTAGGAGGGTAGATACTTAATGAACCAACGAAAACTTCGGCAGCTTAAGAACTTTTTTTGAATCATAAACATTGAACGAATGAATTTGAATTTTAAAAGCTTCTTTTGCATTAAAACTCGAGTCTTTAAATCTGGTAACAAATATGACGTTATAATAACAGTCAGATTATAACTCCGAGATTTGTTTTTAAAACTAGATTTTTATCAGGAAAGCTGAATTGATTTGGACACCACAGCCCTTCTTAGAGTGGTTAACACATTGTAATATTACTTACGAGTATCTGGATGTACCGGAACTCAACATGATCTTAGTGGTTCAAATTTCCAAAACAACCCGACAAATACAAATTCTAAGAAACCTTATAATAATCCATTATTCTTTATGAGGTTACATAAATATTGTATTGCATAATCGTTTCAAGTACCTATAGTCCTTTAACGTGCTTTTTTGTCGTAATGCTGACTAATGACATTTAAAATAAATTCATTATAATCTCTGCAAATGTTCTATGCATGGACATTCGTCACGTGGTCCCCTTTTAACCCTTCACTGTCGCAATGGGTCTAAATCGCCCGCTGTGCTAAATCCAAATGAACGTAATAATTGACACTCGCCGACCTTTGGGCATGTTTGACACGAATGTTAGCACAAAATTTTGTGGGGACATGTTTCATTATTTTTGAATTCGTATTTTTATATTATATTGATTGCGGGTCTTTCTCGCGTAAAAATTTGTTTGAAATATTTGAAATGTTAAAGAAGTTTGAAATGTTTACGCGAAAAAGACCCGCAATCAATATAATGTGTAGTGCAAGTCGGGTGAGTTTAAAAACATTATTCGTATTTTAATGTTAGGTAGGAACTTAGACCATATAACACGGGACTAGCCTTTGCGAACCACCGCATACAAAAATATTCTGCCAGTTTTCATACAAGTGAAGGGGGAAACACAAAGACATATAAAATTTCATTGCATTTAAAAATGTATTTATCGACAAACGCGTAATGGCTGTTGTGTGTTAATTGTTATTGTACAATCAACTACAATGTAATGTACTAGTTTAATCATATAAAATGATGTACTGATGTACAGGCTTTTCATAAAGCCAAAAGACCAAATGGTCATGTGCAATGGCAGAAAACAATGCTTAAGTAAGGCGCATCCTGTGGTTAGATGATCTAAGGGTAGGAAAGAATCAATATTCACTAAATTTAAATTCTAATAAGTACTTATTAGAATTTAAATTTAGTGATATTTTTATACCACAACTAGCTGGCTGGTAAATCTTGTTTTGCTATTTAAATTAAGTATGGAAAAAATAAGAACTACATGTGCATGGTTATTGATAAATATGCATCGAGTATTTTCAATAAACATGGAACTTTTATTACAATACAGCGTTTAAAATAAAGACATTGCATCGAACTTCCCTAATTGTTTCTAACTATTAACAAAGCCCATTAATTCCTCTAATACCGGCCAGCTTATAAACTTACAGTCCAACATTTATCAAGACTCGTAAAATACTATAACACGTCCTCCAAAATCTATTCTCATCCGCCCCTTGTACTAACAAGTGAGGGTGACATAATCGCAGAAACAAATCTGGCTACTGGTGCTGCATGTAAATGATGATGATTAATTTGTTCTTCGAAAATGACAAGAAGGGTTAAAAGGCAAGGGTTGGGCGTAATTTTGCCACTTGTACGAGGTATCCGTGGTATGCACGAGCAGGGTTAGAATTTGCACAGTTTAATTTCGACAGACAGTACTGTCTGATTGCCTTTGTCGATGCTTCGAGTTTGATGGAGAGATATTTCCGACCTCAGTTGTATTAATTACAATTGTGATAGAATTTGGGACGAGACGTTCGTTTTGCTGCGAAAGTTTCGTTCTTTGATCTGCAAAGGGGCTGATTCTATTGTGATTTTGTGATTGTAAATGTAGATAAATGAGAAAATGAAGTAATCATTATTATTTTCAGGACTTTGTATACTTTTATTCAACATTTATTAACATAAATACGTGAATTGAATGTTTTTTAGGATTGTGCAGTCTTGGTGCATTTAAGATAAGTGTGCATTGTTTTTAGACCCCTGACGTGGCAGACAAGTACACTGCACACGTAATCAATTGTGATTACTGTTGCCTAAGAAAGTTCGAAACATCAGCGGTGCTACTCTTGCGCTGCCGAACCTTCAATGCCTTTGATAATCCTCTTGGAGAACTTTATACGGTAGACGTTCTGAAATACCCAGTAGCTATGTACTATACCAATTGTTTTCTCTATCTAATATGCAAAGAATATCCATTTTGATCACGACACACGACCTTAATTTGACACTTTCTCCACAACACATTACTCCAATACAAATAAATTGAAGATTGAATCCACCACACCCATCACGACCTAAAAGCGTAGGCAATCCTTTAACATCGATCGTTCCCAGTCAGCGGTTCGCGAGACATTTGCAATATTCTTAAAAACATTCGGGTCCCGTCGGCTATCGAGTCTCACCCGACATCATATAGGAAAAGAATTTGCAATTCGAATAATAAGTTTCACTTTATACGGATCGAAGATACCACTGTAGACATTTGAGGGGTTAGAGTTTGAATTAGACTACGATGTGTTATAGTTACCGACATACAGTGTTTTAAAAGAGACAAGACTTATATTTTTCGTTTCTTTTAACTTTTAAGCTACATAGTGTAAAGGGCCCTACGAATATTTTCGGTGTTCTAGTGATCTTTTCTACTAACTGTTCTCTTGTTGACCAAGAAACGGACGCATCCATGTGGGGTTTGGAGATAAATTAAAACTCAGATCGTAGTTACTCGTAGCAGCCAATTAAAGTGTGCCTCGGACGAAGACGAAGCGATTAAGAGAAATTTGACCGACTGATGGATATTTTGTATGGATAGACAATAATCCTGTCGTCACGTCATCGCTATACCGTCATCAACATTGATAGTCTGCCTGTGGTAGCCAATCAAAAAGGACCCTAGTGAATGACTTCCTGCTAAGATGAGCGCAGATTATGAGGTTAATAACAAAACTCAATTCGTAAAACTTGAAAAAAAAAGAACACAAAAATTTCGCTGTATTGTGTGATTGGTGATGCATAAACATGTAAAGAGTTTTGATAATCTTTAATTTATTTCGAACTTTCAAAACTTTCCAACACAACCAACCGAAATACCTATTACCACTATTACTAACCTGCAATCCAATGGTGTATTCTTTAAATAGTATCAGCATTGCTATAATCTTGCATGAAAAAACTAGACACTTTGAAATCCATAGTAGTTTCGAAGGTGGGTAGATGAGAGACGAGATCACTACCGAGAAAACATGTATGTATGTGCGCCTGCGCCGACCCACACACTGCAATTAAGATAAACAGTGCAGTGCACATCTTCAGGATAATAAAGTTTATGAAACAACTACTTTTTTGCAGTGTTAGAATTGTGTTATTATCCTGCTAGAAAACCCTGTCCTCTCATTACTTAAATAGATGCGTACTTTTACAACGAAATACAGCTAAGAATAAAACATTTTGAACTAGGTAAGTAAGTAGGAAGCGCTCGTGGCCTCGTGGACTCAGTGTTCTGTAAACGATCACTGCAGTAAGCAACTTTCACTATAGCCGGTCCTTGGATGGGAGACCATCGATGTGACCACTTTGTGACATTTATTTGAGCGCTTCCGTGCTTCGGAAGGCACGTTAAGCCGTTGGTCCCGGTTGTCAGTAACATGACAGTCGTTAAGCCAAGTTGAAGGCCTTTTTAGGCGGCTTGAAAAATTTCAACAGCAGGCAGTCACAACCTGCGCCTGTCCATCTTAACACGGCAATACGGCTCACCCACTATTACGTGAGACATATTCTAAAAAGGTGAAATGTGGGCATATAATATGCCTCTGCCTACAACCTTCGGGGATAAAGGCGTGTCCATGTGTAGGTATGTATGTAGGTAAGTAAGTAATACATTGTATTTTTTTTTAATTTTTAACTTTAATTATTTTTTTTTAGGTTACAACCTTAATGTCTTGGCTAGATGGTCCCGCATAGCAATAAAATATCTTTATTGGAAAAGATAAGTAGCATCAAATCAGTGAGTAAATTATATTGCCGAAGGAATATTAAGGAATGACAAAATAGTGATGCTGTTGTTTTAGTCACATTTTCTTTACTTTCAGGAATGGTTAGAGTGATTTAAAATACCTACAGTACTTACATACAAACAGGTTAAATGCGTGTAAGGCCCATGTGCAATGTAGAATTTTAGACATTTCCTTTGAAAAGTAGGTAGGTACATTAGTATAGCCTCTGTGATAAATTTTCTTTAAGTTTCGTTCTTTTCAAATTAGTGTTGTGATATCTTACACAGACCTACAATGGGTCTACGTAAGATACAATGGAAGGAAAAAAAAATTTTCAATAAAAAATACAACCGACTTCCAAGAAATCCTGAAAAATAAAATTTACTTAGCACAAAGTAATATGTATTTTGATTTATCTGATTTTTTATTCAATATCATATTAAAGTCGGCGCCAAGTAAATTCATAGGTTTAGGGAGGTATTATTCATGGCACCAACTTCAATATTATATTGAATAAAATCTGATAAATCAACTACATATTACTTTGTGCTAAGTAAATTTTATTTTTCAGGATTTCTTGGAAGTCGGTTGTATTTTTTATTGAAAATTTTTTTTTCATTATTTTAAGTGACGGGTGAACCGAAAAATATATCTATCTAGGTGAAAGTTCTCATCAATACAAATTAAACAAGCCCCAACACATGGTAGCTGCTGTAAATCGTTAAGGAATTCCCTCGAATCTCTTTTGGTTCCATCATCAGATCGACTCCAGACCTCTATTAATGGTAGTACATTAAAGCACTGAATTAAAAAGTTAACAAACGCACTAGTTGTGCCTATAATTTTCGGTGGTTGCCCTCGATTTCTCCAGGATCCCATCATCAGATCCTAACCTGGTTATAATGGGACCACCTCAGAAGTAAACCCTATTCAACAAAAAAAATTGAAATCCGTCTATAATTGACGGTGATCATACATAAAACATTGAGACCTTCTTTTTTGTTTGAAGTTGGATCTATCAATCTAGGTGTAAAGTTCTCATCAATACAAATCAATCAAGCCCAAACACAAGATAACTGCTGTAAATTGTTTAGGAATGCCCTCGACTGTCTTTCGACTCTATCATCAGATCGAGGCCATACCTTCATTAAAGTGTAGAACATTAAAGCACTTAATTAAAAAGTTAACAAGCACACTAGTTGTCCCTACAATTTTCGGTGGTTGCCCTCGTTTTCTCCTGGATCCCTTCATCAGATCCTGACCTGGTGAAAATGGGACCACCTCAGAAGTAAACCCTATTCAACAAAAAAAAATTTTTTGAAATCCGTCTATAATTGACGGAATTATAGCTTGACATACATAAAAAAAAATACATACAGACGAATTGAGAACCTCCTTCTTTTTTTGAAGTCGGTTAAAAAATAGAAATATTCTAAAATGATGACAAATAGTCCAAGTAAACCCTCTACATCTTTATGCAAGCCAATTCATATATAACCTAGAAAATTGGATTTAAGGCACATACATTACAATAAAACAGTCATAGCTCTAATGTCTGAAACATCATAACCGTTACAAAACAAAGACATTCATAACTGGTATCGCTTCATAGAGATTGTTATCGACTCATCCTTACTCCAAAAAAAACTACCTTCGTTAAAACTAGTGCACGTGCTCCTCATAGCACAAACTTATTACTGCGAAGATAAGCATCGCCTTAATTTTACAAGAAACGTGTAAACCTTTGTTTAAGTTTCCGAGGCTTAAACGACCTCCTTAGTATTAGTGGCACGCCCGCTACCGGTTTTTTAAAACTTTTTTGTTCTATGGTTAAGTTAGGATGTAGGGTTGACACGTTTTCTAAATGTTAATTAATCCCCTAGCTTCCTCGTTATAAATCAAAAATAGTACCTAGTTCAGTTAGAATATTTTAAAATTGCTTTTATTTTCATATCGTATTAGGTTTATCAGAATTTAATCGGAATCATAATTATCAGAATTTAATTCAAATAATAAAAATTTAACAAGTAATTTTTTTTTAAATTAATTAAAAAATCAAAATACTCACATAGTTTTAATTAAGATCCTTCACCTAGAATTTACTGTTAATCAGTTTAAATGCACTACCAAACAGTTTTTATTGTGAATCATTACTATTATGTTGCATCATTTTGCACGCAAAGCTACAGGTGTAGTATAGTTTTGAATAGACAGATGTACAGGGATGAAAAACCATGGCATAGGTAGTAATTAAGTACATAGCAAAGGAAATAAAAATACAAGCACATCAAAGGGAGTAATTAAGTTCCTACCTACAAACATAAAAATTAAATAATTATACAGAAGTAAGCGTATGTCACTTACAGTTTCTTTTTCAATTACTCTATGTATTCTTTTCTTTCAATTAAACTGATAAAAGCAAAAAAATGTCGTATGAAAATAATCTGGATCTTGAAAACCTATTATTTCCGATTTGAAAAATTTGCAGGAAGGAATGTAGTTCCTCTTCAACTATAGACTGCATCGCCTTTAAGAAAAACCATTATAAAATTTATGGTCGTAAGCAAATAATGTGGCTGCAACGAAATGAAAGAGTGACATCCCTAAAATTTCAGTTAATTGTTACGCCGTGGCTATCACGAATATCATCTTTAGACTTCATGGGAACTCGGTTCCGCCATTTTCGAGGTTTGTCGGTACAATACTATGCATACAACCTCGTGTTTTCTCAGTAATGAATGAGATAATGTGTAGCACGCACTGCCCGTCTCATTTTGACCACGCTGTTATCATTATAGCGTTTATTGTTATTTTTAATGTCAACACAAATGTCCTTAATGACTTTGTTAGTTGTAAAAGATATAATTTTATGACACAGTCAGAGAACTGCATTCTATTGTGTTTTAAAAACACTACTAAGGTGGTAGGGAAAAAGATCTTCCTCATCGATCATGATCTTGTGGATTATGAAGGTTTACGGCAGTAGAAGCACACCTCATTATTTAGGTGTTCTACTATGTATTCTAAGTATAATAATCATCATAATACCTACTGGCAGCGGTAGGTAAGTATTACAATAATATATACATTCATTATTGTAATACCTACCTACCTTCCATAAAGTTTTTCAATATAAGAAGCACAGCTTATTTTTTTCGGTAGAACTGTCACACTTGTGGCATCGAGCCTATTAAAGAAAATCCTGAAATTTTTTAAGCCACACATAAGTCTTTCAACTTGGCTTAACTACTGCTAATGTTACTGACACCCGCAACCAATGTTAACATGCAATGGGCTGTAAAACCCCTGATGAAAGTGTATCAAATTTGTTCAGATTACCGTTCCTTTTAAATGAACAGATACGATTCTGATACGACTGTAAAACAGAATTTAAATTTGCGTATTCATAACTTCAAGATGATCTCGTGTTACACCGATACGTAGCCAACATATTCATGGCGGTCGTTCAGCCTTTACAGCGTGATTAAAAAACATACAAACATCTTCACAAACTACCACATTTCTATTACCTACTTAGTTTGATCAAAGATAATAATTATAATAGTATTACATACAGATCGGCAACTCCTTGTCGCGCCACAGCTGTCAGTAGAGTTGACGCGCGCGTTGACGGACAATTTGCTTACGCTTCCGCCCTGTGGTTTGATTCAAGCAAAAGATGCAGTTTACTTCTCACCAATGCAGCAATGCATGGTTAATGGCAGAATTAATTCACGGTTTTTCGAGATGAGCACAATAACTGAGAAGTATCGTATAAAGAGGTTCTTATTTTGTTATTATCTTATTATTCTTCTTATTTCAGAAAGAAATTATTTCTGAAATAAGAAGAGGTTCTTCTTTTTGAAGTTGTATGATTATCATTCTTATTTCAGAAAGAGGTTCTTTCTGAAATAAGAATAATAATCATCAAGAATAATAATTAAAGGGTTAAATGGTGACTACATAATAGATACATTGCAACTTTAGTTTCTGGTTGGTTACGAAAAACTGAATCTATTTTCATTGTAATAACGTTGTACACTTCTGTGTGACATTCAGCCAGTGTAATGAGTTGCGTCGGCGGCTACACCATTCGCAGCGTATCCACCCGTATTCATATTCATTAGGGCGCGAAGGGCTCGCTTGATTGCACAAAGAGCCGACTAATTCGCTCCCGCGACTCCGTCCGCACTCGACTTTAATTTATGTACGCTAACAACATGATCACTTCGGACCTCGCTGTTTTAGACGTGAGCATGTGAAGGGTTATTTGTTAAGTTAATTTGAATTTCGATTGTTTTGCATAAGATAGAAATTGGTTCGTTAAATGAACGAGCAGCATATTATTCTATTTTATTGAGTCCCACGTAATGGCGGCGGTGGATATGCATAATAGGTAGCTATGCGTAGCAGTGTTGAAACAGAATGAGATAAGTACGTTATTGCTATCTGATATTAGAAATTTTCAAGGCATCCATTAAAAATTTATACCACCAAACAAGTATTTAGGCCACCTACTCCAAAACCAAAAGTGGTGCCAACAGACAAATTACTGATTTACTGATAAATGCACTACACAACTACATAGGTAGAAAACACCCAAACAAGCATGTGAGTGTGTTAATTTGTTTCTTTTTGTGTCTCTCTGTCTATGTTCGGGGATAAAAGCGTGATAATTATGTACTACCTAATGAATGTAATTGTTTCAAACAGAGATTTAAACTCGACAGTCTGCTACGAAACCGAACCAAGGCAGTCAAAAGTTCAATGTGATGAGATGACCTTATCATTTCACTCTACATTTCACTAAGAAATTAAATAACACTCATCCTTCAGAAAATTATCAGTGGAAACACTTATCTGCCAATACCACATACTCGTAAATTATCACAACACCACAAAATATCACTTAGGTACAAAAAATGTAGGTATACTTAAATACTTAGTACTTCATGAAGGATGAGGCTTAGCTTTGCACCGCGCTTTTGTGTCATATCCATTTACGGACGTTTCCATGCTTCGGAAAACACCTACACTAAGCCGTTGTTCCAGGTTACCAGTATTATTAATATATATTAAGTTAATCATTATAATAAATGCTTATAGAAGTGAAAACAAGTGTCTCATTCATTACTGTATAAAATAAAACTTAATTCAAATTCAATTCAAATTCAAATTCAAATTCAAATAATTTATTGCAAAAACATGTTACAAAATTATAATACATTTAGGGTGTCATACAATGTTATAGTCATTACATGTTATACCGCTTCAGGCATGCAAATTTTGTAAATGTCAATAAGTATTCAGATTAGGTCAGATACAAATTGTCAGTTATTACGTATTAGAAGTCAATTAGAAATATCTACAGAATCGAATCAAACAATTAATCCTTACAATGCATTACCCTACTACGTACACAACAGCAGAAAACCATAATGTCATAAGCTACACAATAACTTATAGATCATTATCATCGAGATACTCCTTTACTGTATAATATACCTTATTAACCAGTATAACAAAAATTCGTTTTTTAAATAAGTTTGTATTTTTGATAACTAAAATTGATTTTGGTAACCTATTGTATATTCTAGGTGCCATTCCTAAAAAGTTTTTATTAAAAATTTCCTTATTGTGCGGCCTACAGTGGATTTTGTGCCGATTTCTGGTGCTGTTGAGAGTATCAAATAGATGAAAATTATTTTTGACAAACATTAACACTTCAAATATATATAAACTAGGCAATGTAAGGATACCAAGACTTAGAAAGAAAGGTTTACAGCTGTCTGTACTTTTGATGCCGCTTATGGCCCTAACACATTTTTTTTGAGCTATGAACACCGCATCCATGTTTGTTGACAGGCCCCAATATATTACGCCATATCTTAAAATTGATGTGACAAAGGCATGATATGCTGCAAGCGCGGTTCTCTGATGTGCCACCCGCGAGAGGTTATACAAAGCAAAAGAGCATTGACTAAGACGCTTGCAAACCATCTCTGTATGTGTCTCCCAAGACATATTTCTATCTAAATAGATACCCAAAAATTTGGTGACATTTGCTTCTTCTATTCTTTTAGTTTTATAAATTACGTCAATTTGTTTGTGATTAGTTCTTTGTTCGAATGTCATGATTTTGGTTTTGTCAAAGTTTAATTTAAGATTATTTGCATTTAGCCAGTCAATTAAATCGTTTAAACATTCTCGTATATTATTTTCCATTATTGTAATGTCATCTGTATTAAAAAGCACAGTGCTATCATCAGCAAACAAAATCATAGGGTGTCGTGTACAACTGGGCATATCATTGATGTAGAGAAGAAATAGCAATGGCCCCAAGATACTTCCCTGGGGCACGCCGTACCTAGTGAGCCTTTGATTTGACATATATGTTTTTTCAGTTTTTGATGTTGGACAGACCTTACTTATGGTGGTTAATTGTTTTCTTCTTGTTAGGTAACTATTTAATAAGCTATGAGCGTTACCCCGGATTCCATATCTATCTAGTTTTTTTAGGAGTCTCGTACGATCGACAAAATCAAACGCCCTGCTCATGTCTATGAACAGAGCTGCTACAGGTTTCCTTACGTCAATATTTGTAATAATTGTTTCATTAAGTTTGTAAATCGCCATATTTATGTTTTTTCGTTTTCTAAACCCATATTGTTGAGTTACTAGAATCTCATTTTGTTCTAGGAATGAGTACAAACAATTATAGATAACTTTCTCGAAAATCTTTGCAAATATTGAGAGTAGTGCTATTGGTCTATAATTGCAAAAACTTTCCCTGCACCCTTTCTTGTATAGGGGCTTGATAATGGATAGTTTTAGGTCTTCCGGGAATATACCCTGTTCCATACATTTGTTAATAATGTGACTCAGAGTTGGAGCAATAACAACTGCCACTGATTTTATAATAACAGTTGTAATCCCATCATACCCTGTGCTCTTTGTATTATTTAATGAATTTATTATTTTTACAATGTCATGGGAAACTGTCGGTGTCAAAAATATAGATTTACAATTCATGTCAAATTTTAAATATTTATTATTGTCATTTGTTTTTAAACTTTCTATCTCGTCAATAAAATAATCATTAAAAGTTTGAGCTATGCACTGTGGGTTAGTTAAAGTCTTCCCGTGTAACGTGACTTTATTGATTGTTTCTATGGGTTTATTATTTTTGCCTTTATTTATTATCTGCCACGTGGCTTTGCTCTTATTTTTAGCTTTGTTAATATGGTGACTATTTTGTACTTTTTGTGTCAAGCGAATTATGGTTTTTAGTCTTTTAGAGTAACATTTATATTTACATTTGTTTTCAGGATTAGGCATTCTTCGAAACTCCCACAACATAGCTCGTTTTCGTTTACAACACACTTTAATCCCTTTACTTATCCAGCTTGGTTTCCTTACTGGGGTCATTTTTACTTTTTTAAGGGGAAAACATATGCTATAAAATTGTTGAAAAATGTCGTGAAATGTCCTAAAGGCTTCATTTGAATCATTGCATTGGTATACATCAGAAAATGAGAGACCTGCTAAACACTCCTTAAACTTCGAGATATTTTCTTTACAATAATTCCGTCGTAAAATAAACCAGTATGGAAGGGCGCTTCTTTCTATCACAGGACATTTGATAAGTTGAGCAGTGTGGTCAGACATAGCTAACTCAATTACCTCACATTTACTACCTTTGATATTGTGAATTATATTATCAATACAGGTTCCTTTACATAATCGAGTATTGATATTGTGAATTATATTATCAATACAGGTTCCTTTACATAATCGAGTAGGCCTGCGTACACCAATCGTTAATCCATAGCTAGCTAAAGTATTTAGAAAATTCTGAGACTTTTTTGTATTCTTTAATATATCCACATTAAAGTCTCCGCATAATATAATTTTCTTTTTACGAATACGGCAAATATAATCTAAGATATTATCAAGATTCAATTGAAATAAGTACAAGTATTCCTTGGCCTCATGAGGGGGCCTATATATACATACAATAGCAATATTAGGAGGATCAAGCAGCTCCACCGCGCAACATTCTATAATGTTCGGTACGCACCATTTTTCTATATTAATTTGCTGACCTTCCATAGGTTTCTTTAAAAGTATGCATGAGCCTCCATGTCTATCATTTCTAGCATAATATGCATTTAAATGGTAGTTTTGTAAATTGAGACGAACATGGTCACCCTTTTTCATATTCGTCTCAGTAATGCAAACAATGTCAACAGGTTTACCTTCCTCCAATAAATTATTTAAATGCACAGTAAGCAAGTCTGATTTTCCTACAAGACCATTTATGTTTTGGTGCAACAGTAAAATTTGATTAGGGACGAAAAAAACTTGAACAGTGTGGGTCCGAGTTTAATTTAGGAGTTTGTGGTACTGACATAGTCAGATTAGCTTTTACTGGCTTAAAGTAGTTCAGTATACTTTTTTGACAATATTTTGGAGCTTTCACAGACCCTTTTACATGGCGGTGACTATCATTCAACAGTTTTTTACCTACAAAAAATGTTTCTCTATATTTCAAATAATTGATTTCAGTATTCAACTTAAAACTTAGTTTATCAAGGCATATTTTATTATATTGTTGAGGATACATTAAAGTAGAATATTTGAAATAATCTAAAATATTGATAAATTTGCAGTTTGTATAACATTGCGCTAGTAATTTTATGCATTGGTTTAACATACTCTCATTTAAACTTTCATTATACTGTACACCAAGTAAAAAAATCTGTTTACATATGTTAAGCCTACTAAGCAATATACACAATTCTTTATAAAATAGGGACGGATTTTTTTCGTTGGTTCCGACAGAAATGATGACGATATCCTCCTTTGTAAGGGTTTCAAATATGTCCGAGCTGCTGTGATACTGCGAGCAGCTAGCGCCCGGTTTTATCAAAGCTGATACATTATATTGATCTTTCCAGTCACTATACCGGCTTTTTAGCATACTTATTGCTAATCCTCGAATCTGTTCGTCACCAAGAATAATAATCCTGGGTTTCAGTGTAGACGATGTGCACTGAGCAGTCGGTTCATTTATGTGACAGGTGCTCCTGTCTTTATTTTCCATAATATTTTTTTCAGGATCTTGTAAGGGCTTCTGTGGTAATATTTCCTGACAAGTCTGTTGTTCACTCTCGGAGTAGTCCCTTTCAAAATAAAGTGTTTTTCTACACAGTTTTTTGTTTCGTTTCCTACCAATGGAGCTAGACCGACTTTGTGGAGTATTCGTACAAACAGTCTTAAGATATTTATTTTTTTTCTCCTGTTCCTGAGATATTTTAGTTAAGGAACTGTTCTCCAGTAACAGTTCGTCAATTTGTTGATGTGCACTCTCAAGTTGGCCGGCAAGAGTGTTTATTTTGCTTCTTAAGTTGTTTATATATTCGCTATCCATGGTGTGCTCAGGAAGGCTATCGGCTATGGAAATATCATCGTCAGACAACAATGAACTCGAAGTGCAAAGATTATTTATTTTATCACAAGATGATGATTTCTTTTGTTTCTGACGAAGTGTAACATTCTCAAAATTCATAATGGAAACACAAAAACAAAATTTGTGCAGTCAATTTGAAACCACGTCTCATCGATTCAATTTCTCACATTTATGCCTCCTGACCACAAGCTATGTGACGATATTTTCGAAAATAGATGTTCATATGAAAGATGTATGTGCAAGTATTTTATTAGTTTAGGTAGTGTATCATAGATGGCACCATCGCAACGCAACACATAGATAATATCGTGCCGGTCTCTCTGTAGTTTACGTTGTCAGGCGGCCCGAGCATTACTTACTTCGGCTTATCGTCGCACGATGGCGTTACTTACTACGCCCATCTTATAAACGATTTTCAAATAAAAAACGAACTCCGATAGTGCATTAGATAAATAAGTAAACAATTATTTACTTTTATATTGAAAAGTATGGATTGAAATGGAGCCACTTTTGATGTTTATCGTTATAATGAGCAGGCACTGTCATATATTTTGGAAATAATGTCTAATTAGTCAATACACTAGTCACAGTTCAGAGTATTACCTGTATCACTTTTAATTAGTTATTTTTAGATTCTATAACTTTGCGAACACTCTCACTACTGGTTCACTTGTTACGTAGCACGATAATGTATTTTATTTAGTATGGTTATCACTTTTTATATTATTAAACTAATATTTAATCAGAGCTCGTACAACAACAGTGTTTACGTAAAGCGCCATCTTGTGGCTAATCCCGTGTTAACTATACTGTATAAAAATTCTAGGTACCTACTGCTGGAATATTTATCTATGTAAATATTCCATCCGTAGGTACGTACTACAGCAGTACAGCCGTATAGGTGGTACCAACGCATTGTCAAATCAATAGCCGTTTTCGAGCACGCTCAGTTACGGCCCGACTTAATTATTGAATTAGCATTTAAATTATTTCGGTAACCGTTCATTTGTAACTAATACAAATAGCGAGCCGCATGAATAATGCCGGTAGTATGGATGTACGAATCAAATGCGCAGAGTACTTTGAACTTTATGCTCATAAATTGTAACTTTCAAAACGTAAACGTGCGAGGAAGAAACGCATTTTTCTGTCAATTATATGCCATGCAAACTATTGTGCCGCTTCTAATTTTTGGGCAAGAGATTTAGTAGCTTTTTTATTTATTTTTTTTAACGTGAGGGAAAATCCTTCATGGATGCGGACTCCTACCGACTAAAAAACCTTACAAAACGCCCAACAGCCTACGGTTGGGAGCCCCGGGAAAGCCCTCAGAAGGATCTTCCAGGACTCCCAAAGAGATTAAGTAGCTACATAAAAACTTACAAATAATTATAGAAGCTACTATGACGTTTATTTTTATTTTTAATGTTAACTATTTGTTTCGGAGTTAAAACAAAAAATTGTAATCCAAACAAAAACACATAGCGAAAACTAAAAAAAGAAATGACTGGATACAGGTTTCATCAGTTGTTTCAACTGCCTGAATAAATAAATGATAATAATAAACAAATAATTGCAGATCACACAAATATTTGTTTTGAATCGAAAAAAAACTCAAGACCTTAGTAACTACACATTATTGACGGCGGGTCTTTTTCGCGTACCTATACATTTCAAACTTTGCTCACCTCTCGACGTTTCGGCTATGTTACAATAGCCGTGGTCACGAGTTAGACTGGGGAATGCAGATTGAGGGTCTTTTTCGCGAAAACGCGTATACGCGAAATAGACCCGCAATCAATAATGTGTAGTGCAAGTCGTGTGAGTTTAAAAACCACCTTAGTAACTGTCGTATAAAACATAGAAATTTTGTCTATATAGCTGATTCTAGTCTATAAAAATCAGTAACTTAATCAACCCTTAAATGCTGAAGCTTTTACCATTTTAGCGCATCAAATATTCGTACTCTGCGACGAACTGTGACGCACGGATACGTGCCGTTTGCTGACGCGAATATTAAGTGCTACACAGGCTATTTTTATAAAATTAACCAATTCCATTTCACAGAAAAAATAGATATAAGTACCTACCTAGTGTATTTTGATATGCCTATGAGGCTTGTTTTGATACCATAAAACGCGTAAAGAATTTATATTGCTGCTAATGAAAGAATAATACCTACATAACAATTCTTTTGATTTATAATTTATGTTTTTAAGTTCTATCAATAATGTGTAAATGGCATATTTTCAAATGCACATCTATAAATTTTTTCTGCACACTAGGTAACTCCACTAATTAACTGAATGCACACCAGAAATCTGAATGCTGTGCAAAAAACCAGTTGATTAACTAAACATGTACTGAGTACTTAAAAATCTAAAATTTTACACAAAACGAGATGACCTTTTTTATCGAATTCGAACCAAATGTGGTTCGTTAACTGGAATATGATTTACTAAACAAAAACATGAATTTTTCATTAAAAATATTAACTTGCACCATAAATTGTACAATCTTTTAACAGAATAGGTTAGGTTAGGTTAGTTTTTTATTTTTTTTGATTAATATTATTAATTTTTAGATATTATATCTACTATTTTGATAATAGTGATAATGTTCAGTAAATTAGCTCTGCAAATACCATTGAATTTGATTTATAAGTATTTATAGTGTACATAAGTGTGCAAGTCAGTATTTTTGGTTTAACTTTGAAATATTTTGTACGAAAAAAAGGGAATAAACAGATATCGATTTCAATACATGCCTTAGTAAATATCAAGTTGTATTCTTCAAATTCTTCAATTTCAACTTCAAGTATTAGTAAATATCAAATAAGGTGAAGAATTTCAACTTGATTCATTACGGTCCCAGTAGCTCAAGTGGCAGAGCATTGCCCCGGTTTAGGCAAAGGTTGTGGGTTCAATTCCCGTGTGGGCCTAGTTATCTTTTTTCAATTTATATTAAAACTAGCTGTTGACCGCGACTTCGTACGCGTAAAAATTATGTTATAATGCCAATTTGATTGCTCTCTGTTTAGCCCCTAGGATATGTAGCGTGATATTATATAGCCTATTTGAAGACCCTACCCCTAGTGAATATTTGTGCAAAATTTGAATCAAATCTATTGAGTACTTTTCGAGATCCTTCCGGACAAAGCAAATCAAACAGACAAACAGACAAACCGACAAACAGACAAAAATTTTTCTAACTATATTTTCGGCTTCGGTATCTTATGTTGAACACCCAGCGAGTATTTTTTTTTTAATATTTCCAATGTACAGTTTTGGCTTTTCTATCTTTTTATTATATGTATAGATATTATGAAAAAGTGCAGATGGAGGATTCCGTACCAAAAAATGGAAAAAATATCGTTTATTTTATTGGAGCACACCTTAAATGCAATTTATTGAGGAACTGTTGTCATAACGGCAACAAAAATACATCATCTGTAAAAATTATAACAGTCTAGCTGTCATGCATAACACCCACATTTTGCTAAAATCTATGACAGACATGTATGTAACACATTTACAACTACAATCTCTGCAGACCGAGCGACTTCTTACCTAGGTACTCCTATCCATGTTTTTATGTATTCGGCTGCCAAAATGATGCCGCCGTTCGATGGAAAGTCACAGCGACATCTAGCGATTGAGGGCCACCGTGCCAGTCCGTAAGATTATAAAGCGGCCCTCTAGTTGGCGGCCCTATGATGTGCCTCTTCACGCTCTGCTTGAAGAACCCAGGATTGTAAGAGGAGGGAAACACGTGCGCAGGCAGGTCGTTCCAGGTTTTTATGGTTCGACAGAGAAACGATCTTTTAAATCGTTCAGTTCTAGCGCAGATTCTCTCCACTGTGCAAGAGTGGCACCTCCAGTGTGGAGTGGAGTTCAGCACGCGTTGTTCGGGATCGGAAAGGAGAGGGCGGGAGAGGGAGCCACTTGTTGTCAACGAAACAATGCTACACTTTTCTTTTGTTAATTATATCAATATACCTTTAACATAATTTTTCGTCAAGGACAGAAATACCACAACTTGTTTATGACGATTTTATCATCACCATACATTTTCAGGGCTCCGTATACTCAAAGGGTCAAAACGAAATCCTATTACTGAAACTACGCTGTCCGTCGATCTGTCTCCAGGCTCTATCTCAGGAACCGTGATAGCTAGACAGCTGAAATTTTCACAGCTGATGTAGGTATTCTGTTGCTGCTTTACCAATAAAATCCCCGGAAAAATTTAAGGGGGCTACTTTATATTTTTTTTGTGATTTTTGACGTTTTTCGTTAGGTACGAAAAACTAAGAGCGCGAAGCCAACTCTCTGGTTTTTTTTGTTTCAGGAGGTTCCACCAATAGCATTTTACAAAAGTCTAGGTCTATTTTAATTAAACAATTTTCCTTCTTACCTCATTTTTGTTCTCACCATAAAATTTCACATTCTCTATGAAGATTTACAATTGCAAGACATAAAAAACCGACCAAGTGCGAGTTGGACTCGCCCATGAAGGGTTTCGTAGCAGCAAGTAACATAATATAAAAGTTCTTATAGTTCGTTGTAACTTTCACTGTTGTTTTAACACGTTCGCAGTGGTAGTTATTTTCTAACCGTTTATGACGTATTAAAAAAAAACTACCAGCTCTATCTCGTTCAAACCAATTTTCGTTGGTAGTTTTTATGGCGATGTACATCATATAATTTTTTTAGTTTTATCATTTTCTTAGTTTAGAAGTTAGAGGGGGGGGGGACACACATTTTTCCACTTTGGAAGTGTCTCTTGCGCAAACTATTCATTTTAGAAATAAATAGTGTTAGGAACCTCAATAGCATTTTTAAAGACCTATCTATAGATACCCCACACGTATGGGTTTGATGAAAAAAAAATTTTGAGTTCCAGTTCTGAGTATGGGGACCCCAAAAATTCCTTTATTTCCCGTGGTCCACCTCGTAGTCCACCCAGGTGAACCACGGGATTTTTATTTTACCCGTGGTCCACCTGCATAGCCATATGTTTGTAACACTAAATTATATAATAAAATTATGGATATACTTATTACTTATGATCAAAAAAGTAAAAAATTACCAGTAGTACTACTAAGTGGTCCCAGTAGTACCAGTCCCATGGTACTACTGGATCAAAAATAAATGAAGATCGGTAAAAACAAATGAAGATCGAAAAAACAAATGAAGATCGAAAAAACAAATGAAGATCGATAAACAAATGAAGATCGTAAAAGCAAATGAAGTTTGAAAAAACAAATGAAGATCAAAAAAACAAATGAAGATCGAAAAAACAAATGAAGATCGGAAAAACAAATGAAGTTTGAAAAACAAATGAAGATCGGAAAAACAAATGAAGTTTGAAAAAACAAATGAAGATCGAAAAAACAAATGAAGATCGAAAAAACAAATGAAGATCGGAAAAACAAATGAAGTTTGAAAAAACAAATGAAGATCAACAAAAACAAATGAAGATCGGCGAAACAAATAAAGATCGACAAAACAAATGAAGATCGAAAAAACAAATTAAGATCGAAAAAACAAATGAAGATCGGCGAAACAAATGAAGATCGGCGAAACAAATGAAGATCGACAAAACAAATGAAGATCGGCAAAACAAATGAAGATTGGCAAAACATGCAGATCAATAAAACAAACGTCTATAAGCAAGTTCATAAGGTCAAAAACTATTCGCAGCTATATTTTGTAATCTAGACGCGATTGCCATTAAAAACAATAGGGGCAAGTAATTCTCGACCTTAACAACACTTATTTAAAAATGTGCTTTTAGGCGTTTATAGACATCACTGTTCACGAATATATAAAAAATAAATAAATATTATGCATGCTCCTAAGGTCGAAATTCGCTTGGACCCATTTTTGTAATCTAGATGCGATAAACATTCACAAAAATAGGTTCTCGACCTTATAAACATGCATAATATTTATTGATTTTTTACATGTTCTTGATCAGTGATGTCTATAAATGCCACAGAGCACATTTTTGAGATGTGTCATTATGGTCGAGAGTTGCTTGCACCTATGTTTTTGAATGGCAATCGCATCTAGATTACAAAATATGGCTGCGAGTAGTTTTTGACCTTATAAACTTGCTTATCGTCTTTTGTTTTATTGATCTGCATATGTTTTATCGGTCTTCATTTGTTTTTTCGATCTTCATTTGTTTTGCCGATCTTCATTTGTTTGTCGATCATAATTGGTTTCGCTGATCTTCATTTGTTTCGCCGATTTTAATTTGTTTCGCCGATCTTCATTTGTTTTTGTCGATCTTCATTTGTTTTTTCAAACTTCATTTGTTTTTCCGATCTTCATTTGTTTCGTTGATCTTCATTTGTTTCATTGACTTCATTTGTTTCGTCGATCTTCTTTTGTTTTGTTGATCTTCATTTGTTTTGAAAATTATTTCATTACTTTATACATTTTACCTTTTAGATGTTCTTCGTATACCACAACCTATAATGGATCTTTTTCCACTACATGTCCTAAAAGATCCATTTTTCATAAAAAATACTTTAAGGTATTAAAGTGGCCATGATATGTCCACAAAGATCTATGATGAATCTTTTTAATGGATTTTAGTGGATAAAGGGCACTTGCATAAAAAGGTTACCATAGCTGTAAGTGTTGATAGAAGAGCGCTAAGTGTCAGGTGGACCACGGGTAAAAAATATTTCCCGTGGTACACCTAGGTGAACTACGGGTAATAAAAAAATTCCCGTGGTACACCAGGTGGACTACGGGTAAAAAAAAATTCCCGTGGTTCACCTGGGTGGACTACGAGGTGGACCACGGGAAATAAAGGCAAAAATTCACTACTTTTTTTCTAGTTTTATGTAACAATCTTAATGCAATTCACAGAATAAATCTAGTTACCAAGTTTCAATAGCATAGGCCTTATAGTTTCTGAGAAAAGTGCCTGTGACATACGGACGGACAGACAGACAGGCATGACGAATCTATAAGGGTTCCGTTTTTGTCATTTGGCTACGGAACCCTAAAAAGCAGATAGGTTTAAAGTACCTTCACAATTTCCTGTTCCTGTACAAAACAAAAAACCTGTTTCAAAGGCCTGAAAGCTCTACAAAGGCCAAAGTGTTTATTCCATTTTAATTTTTTTCCAGTTCTTCCTCCGCACCTTATTAGCAAGACCACACCAGCTAAATCAACGTTCGCCCTCATACTTTAGACAGCACGAATACTCGTATTTCAATATCAAATAGATGGCTTGTCACAGCTCGTCACGAAGCATTAAAATCAGTGTTTCAACGGCATGACTCATTAATTCTTATATTTATTGGCCATGGTGCACGAACCTTAAGTATTAGGAACATGTTATGGCGTTTGTGTTGTGAGGATATCCGGATAATTGGTGGACCTTTGCATATTATTATTATCTGTCTGTATGTTCTACTAGTCGATGCTTGCAATTTAGTGTGATCTCTACCGCCTTTGGCGTGAGACAAAAAGTAATGGCGAAACGTCGGCGTATATCGTGCCTCTGCTTACCCCTTTGTTAATAAAGACGAACCCCTTCAGGGACAAACTCAAAGCCTCAACAACGGCACAGCAGACGTCTGTGTAAATAGAACCAACAATCAAATAGAATATAACTATACACTATGATGTGTTAGGGCCCTACCACAATCTTTGGAGTCAAGCCTGTCTGCTCTACAAGTAGTGCCTTGGCTTGCCTTCATGGCAAAAACAAGAAAATCCCGAAACAAGCCCCTGAAATAACCTGAAAAGCGTGATATAATGCCAGTCACCCCTTCAAAATCAAATTTGAAATCCAGCAGTGGGAGGTGCAGGTGTGATATGTAATCTAATCGAAGCGCTTGTACATACATACATACATATCATCACGCCTATCTCCCATAGGGGTAAGCAAATACTATGGCTTTCCACTTGTTACAGTCCTGGCATAGGTACTAACTTATACGCTTTTTGCAAGCTTATTCATCGTCCCGTTCATCAGTGTGCTGTAAACAATGAGTATTGATGAGAACTGCAGTAAGCAACTTCTTCTCTTGTCGGTCCTCGGATCGGTGACCACTATGTGACATTTCATTTACAAGCATTTCCGTACTTTGGAAGACACTCTAAGCCGCCTTCCGGACTGTTGGTTCTACTGCTAAGTTCCACTAATGGGTCCAACAGGATTTTCAAATACTCATGGACCCATTTAGGTAGTGGAACCAACTATATATGTTTTATCCTGGATTTTTTGGAACGAGTGACCGCACTAACCACATTGGTCCAAATTGTCATTAGAATGGCAGTCGTTAAGCCAAGTTGAAGGCCTTGTGTGCAGTTTGGAAAATTGCAACAGTGGGTTGTCACAACCTGTGATTGTCCAATTCATTAAACTAATTATTACCTAATGTTCTTTCTCTTAGGGACAAGAACTATGACGTCCTGCAGCACCTTAGGCTAATTTGATTGATTGATATATTATGTAGGTAGAATCTATCATATACTTACAACCAGAGGTTTCAAACATAGTACAATATATAACTTCAAAGGTATCCTCTATATTTTCATTAGCGAGTTCGAGGCTCGTGTGGTGTAACATGCTTAAACTTTAAACTGCGAATAATGTAACCACTTGTTCTAATTGGAACGTGAGGAATCCTTTGTACCATGGGTGAATTAAAACGAAGAATGAGGAGGGCTTAACTTTTTAATTAGATCATTGGGTTCAACCCAACCCATCATGTAAGGGATGCTACGCAAGTTGGGTCTACGATATTTTGTAATTGCTTGGGTAACCATATTTTAAATACTAGCGAACGTCACGCGGTTTTACCCACGTAGTTCCCGTTCCAGTGGGAAAAAGGGATTAAAATATAGCCTATGTCCACCGCAAGGAGTGTGGCTTTTCAACAGTGAAAGAATTTTTCAAATCGGTCCAGTAGTTCCGGAGCCTTTTTGTTACAAACAAACAAACAAAAAACAAAAAAACAAATCTTTCCTCTTTATAATATTAGTATAGATGTTATATGGGCTACGGAGATGATGTTAGACAAGTATCTATTATAAAAAAAACCGTCTAAAACACAAAATCTGGCTAATTTGAGTATTATGGATACGGAATCCGGATAACTAGTTTGAGTATTATAAATACGGAATATGGACGGTCCCGGCCGTCCGGATAATACGGCATAATGGACATTCAAAAAACAAAAAACAATGATTCAATTTCGATAAAATTTAATATGGCAAGCAAAAAACGTTTTCATCAGCAGCAGATATCATTAGCCGAATGTTCACGTAATAAGTTATGTTACGGTAGGTTCCGTGATGGGTTACCGCTCGTGACATTTCCATTTTCCAGCGTTTTTGTTACGTCAACTGGATATGTAGCGGCAGTGCCGCTGTTAGCCCTTTGTGTGGCTAACTCTGACTGTGAGCGACCTCATCTCTATTGATAATTCTTTATGTTCCGTCACTAATGACATCATTCCAACTAGGTACTTTAACCGTCGATAGTTGTGCTCAAGACTTTTCCTGATAGCGTAGAACCCGTATACTTATTTGGAACAGCAAGTGAACATTAAACTACTTCTATTCACTAACAGATGGCGCTAGTGGTCACTGTCTTATAACAAAGTGAGATCACACGCCTACAATGTGGTTGCCTACAACAATTATTTAGGTGCATGATAATATTTCCCGTGCAAAAAAAGGCATGCAGCTATATTTTTAATGCATTCTAAGGCGCGTCCGCGTGGGTTGCATTACAATTAGGTATAATACTTACAACCAAGTTAATCTGATGTTTTCTTGTTACAGAGATAAATGTACATTTTTTGTTTCGTTATTTATTTTGGTTGAACGAATGAATAACTGTAAGATAGGATCGAATGTGTTTTTAAAATTGAAATATCATTGTGTTTATATTCATACCTACTTACGTAATAGCCACGGCCTTATTAACTAAGGGCTGGGCAGAGGTAGGGGCATACAATAAGCCGATATTTCACCAGTTGTAAGTATTTTGCTCAATAAAATAAGTAGGTGCTGAAATAGAATAGACAGGAGCAGGTTGTGTCTGACTTTGAAACAGTTACTGATAGTAAAGAAAGGAACGGGAGAGGAGCAAAGCACACATCATCGATTGATAAATCCTAACGCACAAAAGTCAAGGATAACCAGAATTAATTGTAACGGAGGAATGACGAATCGAACTGTGCAGGAAAGGACAAGGATGTAGATTAAGAAAATACCTTTATCCTCTAAGAAGCGCTCGTGGCCCCGCGGACTCAGTGTTCTGTAAACGATCACTGCAGTAAGCAACTTTCACTATGGCCGGTCCATGGATGGGTGACCATCCATGTGATCACTTTGTGACATTTATTTGAGCGTTTCCGTGCTTCGGAAGGCACGTTAAGCCGTTGGTCCCGGTTGCCAGTAAAATGGCAGTCGTTAAGCTAAAGTTGAAGGCTTTATTTCAACAGCAGGCAGTCACAACCTGCGCCTGTCCATTTAAACACGGCAATACGGCTCACCACCTATTACGTGGGACAAATTATACAAAGGTGAAATGTGGGCATATAATATGCCTCTGCCTACCCCTTCGGGGATAAAGGCGTGACCATATGTATGTATGTATGTATACCTTTATCCTCTAAAAGTCTAGATTGTCCGTAATCAGTAATTTCGGCACGTGTTTGGCTTACAGAGGAGGATCAAACATCGAATGACAAATATTAAAACGAAATCTCTAAGTCTGTAATCTATGTGTTTCGAATCTATAATTATTTGTTAGGCATCATTAAAATAAGTAGGTAGGTAGGTAGTTCAATGTACTGCATACACTGGCGGAGTGCTCGCCTTTTTGTACAGCATAATATTTGTACTGTATTTCGTTTTTTTTATATTTTTAATATATTTTGTTGTGCAATAAAGAATTATGTTAAGTTAAAGAGAAAATAAGCGGCGGCAGCGGGAGAGAATTCTCCCTCCAGGATTCCGTAGTAGGCAACGAGGTCACCGCAGACTACTGTTCGCGCAGGACTACCAGCCTCCATGACCGGGGGCCTGAGAACGGCGGGTTGGCTGTACGCCGTTTTTACAGAAGCAGGCCAAGACGGTGGTGAGTCTCGTCATCCCTCATAGAAGTGGGATAATACCCTCCCTTCCCCCCAAATAAGCGGATAAAACCAGACTCCCCCCCCAAGAAGTGGGATGGAGCCCAACTGCACAGGGAGAGTCCGCGATGGTGGACAAAGTCTGTGTCGGGAGCCCTGTCATACCATCAGGCTGTCCTTCCGAGGGCTCACCCGGGACTCCTAGCCTTAGACAGATGGCAAGGGACCGAGTGGTTTTAGTCGGTAGAAGTCCAGCATGACATGCATGAGGATTTCGACACGAAAGAAAAAGGTAGGTTCTTCAAACTAAAGTCCTATGTCAATGCATGTCTAGAAATAATACACAGTACTGGCTGATGTTCGTAGCCGCCTCCAGTAGGAGCTTGTTCTTCGAATAAAAACTATATAGCTTTCCCATTCTCTTTTCAATATCTGTGTTAATATTCATTAAAATCTAAGAAATATACAGTGTTGCTTTCGCATTTATTAATATGTTAGTAGCAATTATATAATCACTACGTATATTTTCTCCAAAGAATCTATTTTTCGAAATAGAATATTTTTACTGACTTAAATCCTTTTACGAACAGAATAAAAGGAAACGCAGCACCTTAATGCATAATAATTTAATGAATGAGCGGTAGGTAACGTAGGCGACGCCTCTGCTTTAATAAAATTGTCATAAAGGCATGATAAATACAAGAACGACTAAAAAAAAGACAACATTCAAACCAGATCTTTTAAAAAAAAGTTTGATTAAAGTCAACGAACACCATTGTTAAGATGAAGTCCTATATTTTTTGTTGGTTAAATAATACAGTTTTTAAGAGTTACTTACAAGAGTATAAAGTCAGTGATCAATGTAGTTCGTGAGGAATTCTGATTATAATATGAATGTACTTCTTGCTACTGGCTACTACGTCTACTGCTTGGTGAAGGTTTACCGTGATGTAAGTATACCAAATTTCATCAGCATTGGTTCAAGGGTTCACTAAATCAAAGATGTTTCTTAATGCACAACAAATTAGGCAAGTATTACATTGAGAACGATAATAAAGAAGGAGAGGAAACCGCCTCACACACTCGTTTCATCAATCCTAAGGTATAACAGTTAAGGATAACCGTAACTACGAGCGTTTCAAAAGATCGTTCCTCTGTTGAACTATAAAAACATGGAACGACCTGCCAGCACACGTTTTTCCCTCATCTTACAATCCCGGGTTTTTCAAGAGGAGCGACAAGAGGCACATCACAGGGCCGCCAACCTAAAGACCACTGTCGAAAGTCTAAAGGACTGTGAGACTGGCCCCTAGTCGCTAAATACGCCACGGCTTACCATGAGGCTGGTGGCGACGTCAATTTGGCGAGCTAAATATATAAAAAAACTAATTGTAAGGGAGGAATGTTTCTAGGATGGATTTCCGCCTGATTCCATTAGGTATTACATTTAAACCCCTTTTGGTTACCATACTCTAAGGAAAGATGATTATAAAAACTTCCTCTTCATCAATTTTCCTACAATTCCGACTTTGCTACTCACATTGTATACTATCCCCAATAGTCAAAATGTAACATTATAAACACTTTTTTACTCCTTTACCTAAACTTCACGAGTCTTTCAACACCAATCAATGAAAATTGTCAACCCGTTAGACGTAGACCTCTCCTAATCATTTGAGGGACGAGTTTTCCAATTCTTGGCCATGATTCGGTTAGATCAGCATTTCAGCAGGTACCTACACAACTTGCAGGTAAGGTTGGCCTTGGCCCCAAAAGACAGTTCCAAAGACTTTGCACCATAATTTCCCTTTCATCATATTCTTTGTACGTCATCAACTCAACCAACATACGAAATACATACTCTTAGGCATTTCAAAACCAAATTACAAACACTGGGTAATGAAATGTACAAGCAATAATCTTTGAAATCACAAATCAAGTTGTAAGCTGAACGCTTTCATGAACGCTGTAGGCGGTTCTCTAGTTGCTTCTAGCTATTACGAATGACACACGGCTCTTTGGATTGGCGAACCCAATACTAACATCGTCAAACAAGCCTTTAATATTGCACCCGTGGTACGATGATGGAGACCGTAACCGATCAGGTTGCCAGAATCGTTGTAGTAGTTAAACCAATTTTAAAAGACGACTTTTTTTGAACGTGAGCGAAAATCCTTCATGGATGCTATGCCGGACTCCTACTGACTAAATAACCTCCCGTATCCTGCCCAACAGTCTACGGTTAAGCCCTCGGAAATATATCCCAGGACTCCCAACTGAAAAGACGGCTTCAAGAATTTCAACTATTCCAGCAAGTCACAGCGTATACCTAAATAATAAATAAATAAATAAAATATTCACGGACATCTCACACAACGCTATCTGATCCCAAAGTAAGCCAGGAATAACCTGCTTGTGTTATGGGTATCAGACCACGGATATTAATACTTATATACTTTTAAATACATACATATTATACATAGAAACACCCAGACTCTTGAGACAAACATTTATGGGTCACACAAATATTTGTCTCCGGTGGGAATCGAACCCACGACATCCAGCGCCGCAGGCGGTATCTCTACCGACTGCGACACAGAGGCAGTCGTCCTCATCACCTGTCAGAGTTACAACACGACTTTGACTCTAAAAAGCTCTGTTTCTGAATAAGTTCTTAAGTTTCATAACCAAGGGAAAACACTTTATGCTTGTCAGTCCTTTCAGTAGTACCTTTCTAAAAAAAATACTTATAACAACATTATCTGTTAGACATTATTTGTGTTACTTACTTGTTTTATTCAAGCTTGTCATTCCCGATAGCAGTAAGTACGCCACATTACGAACAGCTTCGAACTGTCAAAATAGCTAAATTATATGCCGTTTTATTAACACTGGACACAACAATTGCTGGGCAAAGTGTGGGATTCCTTATTTTACTAGTTTATTGGTCGGGAGAGGTGCGTGGGTATTGGATTTAACTCTTGGTGGTCCAATATTAGTATACTAATTATTATTGGTATTTGAATCGCTTTCGGTAGGATACAGGTATGCATGTCTCTAAAGTAACAGTACTCGATGCCCTCATAATATTATTTGATGATTTCGGAGGAAATATTATTAGCAGTACAGAATTTATAACATACAAGGCACGAAAGACGGGTTTTAAGACGATTCAGTCATTGGTTTAAAAAAGGACTGAGCTGGACTGGAGCTCTGTAACTACGGATATGTGGGTGTGACAGAACTGAACTAACTTCATCTTAGCATCTGCTCAATTGCTTTCAAAGCCTTTGTGGATTGAAGGACCGACCCCGCGTTTATTAGATCACGTCTTTGTCACATTCGGCAGCCAGCAGATGAACAATTTGTAGGCCCTGAAGATGTTTATGGGGCCTAATACACCCAACTTATAACCTTCAAGTGATCCCTAATGTAGTCCAATAGTCCAAATAATATAAACTGTCATCAATAATCCATCAATCAATTGTTCACAAATAGATCACTTTAATTATTCCAATTATTGCCGAGACCGATATCAATTATTATCGGTGGGATACCAATTATTGACAGTGGCAACTGGCGCATCCTTGGCTAGTCATTAGGCCTGCCAATAGATTATTGATTGGTGCTGATTGCTCGTACGTAACTGGGGTCATTTGCATGAATCTCTGCCGATTTTAATGGACAATCTGAACTAATTGTACAGAGTAGTCATTGTTGTACATGATTTTTTTTTTGCATTTCAATGAAATTTTACATTGGCGGGCTTGTGGTAACCGTTCAACAAATTCCATATACCAAAAGTTGAAGGTGAAGACCCTTTTCAATAAAAAAGCGTTTTATTCGGTGTGTGTCGGTAATACCCTGTAAATTAGTTGAAGTGCATTACCGAATAGTCAATCATCCTCATTAATCCGTGGAACTGCCTCAGTTTCACGAATTTAAATGGATAAGGTCTAAAGTCCCTAAGGTGCAGTTATTTTGAAGTCCTATTTACAGTTTCATTTCATCATTTGTTTCCATCTAAACTCAACAATCACCCAACAGGTTCCTTTCAGCAGACTCCATCACTTAGAGTCAGCTGAACGTGAAGCTTATACTTCACGGTGGCAATCCAGCGCCGCAGTTCAGCGCGTCATTCTCTAGACGTCAGACATAATCCGAATGATATTACATTCATCTTCAGCGATGGATTACATTCGTGTAGCAGACGCTTAAATTATTTCGATAGGTTACCTGTTTACTGTCTAAATAAAGGAGCAGGAAGAGGAGGGACTCAGAACGTCATACGGAATAAGGTCATAAACTCATGAGGCATTTTCATTTTAAATTTTATTCTTTATCGAAGTTTCGTTTCGAGAAAGAGTGTGTTAAGTATAGGTCCTCTGTACAAAATATAGTCTGTACATTTCCAAATCTTGTGTTTTTGTAAGTCATCAAGTTCTCAGACACGGGCCCACCTCATTGAAACTGGTTACCGTAGTTTATGGATTTTTATTGGACACTAGTTGATGCGCGCGGCTTCGCCCGCGTGAAATTCGGTACCCATTCCCGCTTCCCGTGGGAACATAATTCCGGGGATGAATAGTAGCCTATGTGTTATTCCAGACTATGCTCTATCACTGTACCAATTTTCAGCCGTTAGAGCGTGATTGAGTAACAAACATCCTCACAAACTTTCACATTTATAATATTAGTAGGAAGTAGGATTTGCAACACCAGAAGTTGCTACGCTAGTACTGTCGTCCTAAAAATGTTTAGGTACCTAATTCTTTGCAAATTAAATCGTTATCTTTGAAAGTGACACTACTCTGTGCAATTAGTGCTCGCTACAAATAGTCTGTACGATCGTCATTCAGCAAGTGCCTCAAATTGCGGATAATTGATCGCCAATGAGCCCACTAACTCACATGACTGTGACAAATAATGAGCAATGTCGTTTGTGACAATTGAGTTTTCAGTTTTATGAAAATTTACGCCTGATATTAGCGTGTCAATGATGCTTATTTTATATATTTTTTTGTAAGTATAGAAGGTATTCATCCGTAATTGTAAGTTTGTTTTTTGTAGTATTACTGAGGTGTAAATTTAAAAAAAACCATCGTGGTCAACTCAGTGAACTGAGATACCGATTAAGGCTACACAACATCCCTTTATAACTCTCTATATTCGGTATACTAGGCAAGTTTTACTAAAATGACTGAGGAGTGAGAACCTTGACGACTCAGAGAAGCTAATACACTTCTCAATAGCTCGATGTGTAACACAATGGTTCATTTTCTTTGGCCTACTTCTATCAGCTACACAACAACAAGACCTTTTTTTTAACGTGAGGAAAAATCCTAATGGATTCTATGCCGGACTCCTACCGACTAAGAAACCTCGCGTAACGCCCAACAGCCTATGGTTGGAAGCCCCGGGTAAGCCCTCGGAAGGATGTCCCAGGACTTCCAACAACTACAAGCCCTAGTATTTGTTTCAATCAATCAAATTAGTCTATGGTAGTTTACTGCTGGACGTAAGCGTAGTAACTATTTATTAATCTGTGACGTAGGCCTCTCACAAATTACACCACAATACCAGAACCTGCGCCGTCTCCATCCAGTCACTTCCTACGACCTTCTTCAGCTCGTCGGTCAATCAGTATTCCAGTATTTGTTTCACCGACTTAATTAATTTCTAGTTGTCACGTCTTACTATTTACTGATATGTCTGTATTTGTTCTGTAGATCAACTAACTAAATAATCAACATTAATGTAACTACTAAATAAAAATTACAGTCTAATTTGGTTACGTTACGTCTAGACATTATTGATTGGTACAAAAGTTTCAAAAGGTGCTTTTTAAAATACCTACTCCATGGATACTCAAGTATCATCTGAACACTTTTTTTTTTTTTTTTTATTACGTGGGGGAAAATCCATCATGGATGCTATGCCGGACTCCTGCCGACTAAAAAACCTCACGTAACGCCCAACAGCCTAAGGTCTAGAGCCCCGGGTAAGCCCTCGAAAGGATGTCCCAGGACTCCCAACAGACCTACGGTTACCATTGCAGCCTCGCCTAGCGGGTGGTTCGGGTGCTATCCCGCGTCTTTGGGGGGTTTTCAGGTGTGATCCCGCTTTTAAGGGGAAGATCTAAAAAACACTAAGCTCGGTAAGTTCTCAGGGGCAATGTTTTGGAACCCGTTACGAAATCAAAGAAATAAAAATAGTAGGTATGGCTATCTATTTTTTTATATTGAGCTCGCTGAATTGACGTCGCCACCAGCCTGATGGAAAGCCGTGGCTCATCTAGCGATTGGGGGCCACTTGTGACAGTGGTCCTCAAGTTTAAGGCCTTGTGATGTGCTTCTTCACGCTCCTCTTGAAGAACCCCGGATTGTAAGATGAGGGAAACCCGTGTGAGGGCATTTCGTTGCAGGTTTTTATAGTTCGACAGAAAAAAGATCTCTTGAAATGCTCTGTTCTGGCGAAGATTCTCTTCATTGTGTATACATGGGTGAAACTTTCATGTTGGTAAAGTATAAATTAGTCCTCGACTTTAGTAAGATTCCGAATATTGTGTTAACTTAGGACTGACAGACTTACATACTGTAAGAACTTAATCAATAGATTATCTTCATACTTGACCTAATAGGGTCTATTAGGTCAAGTATAGGATTAATCATGTCACCAAATAATAGCTTGTCAGTAAAATTATGTTTAAATTAAAATGAGTAGGTACCTATATTATTAACTTGAAGTGATTGTAGAGGATTGATAAAATGAAGATGTTCATTTTCATAATCACACCAAATTATCGAATCATAAAGCTTACAATCTAATTTCGCACCAAACTATGGAGCTATAAAAGACGCATAATCGGTCTATAACGCCCGATATTAAATGCGGAACCTTAAGTAATGAAACTGAGGCTTATGTTTATTATATTATTTTACGCCGAACAAATTACTAATGTTATGAAAAAATGCCCGGTTTTTGGACGCCCCATCAATTTAGATTAGTGGAGTAATAGCTCTGTGTAGTCAGTTCGGTAGCTAACCACCCTCGGACCAAGAAAATCTATGTACAGGTTAAGCTATAAGAAAATTTCAAGCCTATTATAAGTTGCCGTGGCATACGTCTTTATTGCGCGACGTAGTAGTCTTGATATTTGCTCCGCGCCGATGTTTTAATCAAAAATTCTAGAATAATAAATCTCATATCACCCTGCTGTTCAGTAGCTGCTGCCTCTGCGGCGCAGTCGATAGTGACACCGCCTGCGGCGCTGGAGGTCGTGGGTTCGATTCCCACCGGAGACAAATATTTGTATGACCTATAAATGTTTGTCTCAAGAGTCTGGGTGTTACTATGTATACTATGTATGTTTTTAAAAAGTATATAAGTATTAATATCCGTGGTCTGATAGCCATAACACAAGCAGATTATTCCTAGCTTACTTTGGGATCAGATAGCGTTGTGTGAAATTTCCGTGGATATTTATTTATAAAACAAATATATATCGAAACCTGCTGGCTTTTGGAGTAATATAAATACATAGCTATTTCGTAGATAATAGCATAGTTGCAAGATTCTTTACCAGACTCATAGGCATAATTTATCCAATATTATACCCACACAAAGCACTGCTTATCACATTATAAGTTTCATCCTGAAATTGCACTCACCAACACTATGATCTTATTTCGCTACGGGACAATGCACTAGGTCCACCGAGCCAGTTAAATTTCAAAAAAGTTAATCGGGTACTTAGTTTGTACCTAATAAATTTAATGATTCCACTAAATACATATTATCTACATTTAATTAGAGTGCCAAGCCAGGACCGAAAGTGCTTTGTTAGAAGATATCGAAAATAAAATAAAAGATCCCAACAGATTACTCTAAGACTTAGAGTTATCTGTTGGGATCTTCTTAGTAGTGATGACAGGTTGTAAAATACTGTTACCAATTTTTTTATTAAATTAAGTTTTATAGTGTCGATGACAACCAGCCTTAAAGCATCAAGATTATTTGTCCTTGTATACTAATATGCACAGTGAAGCTAATGTGGTCGAGGTTAATTTTTGTATGGTGGGTCTATCGATAGCTTTGGTTAATAAATTAGTGGCCCCACCGCGCCCTTATTACTTAGCCTACATTATACATAGACGATTTCTCATTACTTCTAATGTGAACCACTTATGAATTGGGAACCAATCAGTTTCAGTTTCTTATAGAGTTTTATAATTTTACAAGAAATATGTAAATAAATGATCAGTAAAAGCAAAATAATGACGACTGTATTCCAAGAACACTTATAGAATGGATCTAATATTAATATCAGTTTCATTATTTCTGAAAAACTCGCGATTCCGTCACGAGTACCTACGACATCGCGTATTTTAAAACACTTACGGATTTTTAGGATACTTTTGACCTGTATGTAAGGGGTCAAAATAGTGTTCTAAAATCCGAATAGGTAAAACCATTTGAAAATTTTATACTGAGCAATATCTGATCATATTTTATAGCAATTTATTTCTTTTATTATCTAATAGATAGAAAATAGGCTCATGAAACTGGGCCAATATTAAACAATGCGAACTCTTTTTCTTTTCGTCCTATGAATATTTCATCAAAAACATAATAAACTTGGTACCCAATCTTAACATCAACTCAATTTATTTTACAACCGACTTAGAACAACAAAAACTTTTCTTACGGTTGTAAAAACTAATATTTGCCGCTTAGTCGATAAGAAAAATGGTTTGCGTGATTCTCTATCATTATGCTATTGTCATAAGGGCTAATAGTTCTACAAGAATCGTACAATATGATAATAAAATGGACCTTTAAGTCTTTAAATTGTCATTATGTCTTGATACCTCGATATCATGGCTTTGAGCTAATCAATGTCATATTAAGAATTATTCCCTAAGTCGTTTGTGAATGTATAACTAGTGTCATTATGTCCATTTTGTAATTGCAACCTATTTATGGCATTTTTTTCTTGACATGCGCTTGTTAAATTATTGTTTGCTGGATATATTTAATGGGAAATTGACAAGCTTTGTAACTTTGTTCGTGCATGAAATAAATTCATTTGCTTGTAACTTTAGATTTTAGTATTAGTGTTTATGAAAAAGTACTTTATCAATAATAGCATTCCGACTATAAAGGATGACTCACGCTACACCGTGCCGGGTCGGAGTCGAGTGTCGGCCGTAGCACGGTCAACTAAGTGTTACATATATTTTATATGAACACACCCACGCTACACCGAGCGGAAAAGCTCTGAAACAACTCGGTCCCGCCTCGGCTCGGACCCGGCACGGTCTAGCGTGAGTCATCCTTAATAGTGGTTACTCTTAGTTAAGACCGAAGTTGGTGTCCAGACTTTTACGAAGTAAAGAAATATTCTTCGGCCTTTTCTTGAGAAGAAGCAGAAACTTTGCTGTGATGATCCGGCACTTAGACATGGCGAGAGGGTAAAGAAGTCTTGAAATCGCAAAATATTTCTCAAAAGACATAAACGTGATTTTCTTAGTTTGAGACTCATTTGTGCAAAGCGTGCTTTGGGCGATGTGTAGGGTTTTACACATAGCACCTAAATTACGCAGTTTTATTTTGAGTCTCTGTTCCTAATCGTCGTCTGCTTGTTTCTTCGTAGAAGTAAATAAATTGCGAATTAATGTAAAAGCCTGTAAGGTGTTGTTCGTCGTAGAATTTTGGTAGTTTTCGTTGGTGACAATAAAGTGGGATACCGGCTAATGATTAAGTGGGTCTTGGTGAGCTACCTGCTATGATAATGACGCTGGATCAATCTCCGTTACTTTAGTCCAGGCCCATCTCCCGAGATGGTACCAAATAGTGGAGTAAGTCGCAAACGTATTAATCCAAATGATCCTACATTTCATAGTCAAAGTTTTCACAAAACTGATAAGTACGTACGTAAATTGTTTATTTCTACATTTCTCAATCATAATTTTCGCAGTCAACGCAAGTATAATAACATTAATTTGCATAATTCATTACGAGTACCCCATCTTAAGAACACTGCACCCACTCAAACTTCCTTTATAATTTCCGTTTAAGTAATAATTCCCGAGTCTTTGCGACTTGCCAACAATGAGTTTTAAAAAGAAATATAAACTCCTTCATTAATTACAGCAAGACTGTTTATAACCTTGCGCACTAAATGGCTCTCAATTCCGCATTAACTTTTTTTCGATCACCATCAATCAAAATGAAAGCAGTTCAAACAACAAAACATTGCTGCTTTGCCTTCAACATTTAAACAATACACTTCAAACAAGTACACTAAACTGAGATTCACTTTCTGAGCAATGTATATTGTTCTCATGTCTACAGCTTATTTAGTAAATTGTTATAATATATTTTAAACGCTATTCACTATAGAAAAAATACGTGAGGTAGGTACGTGAAATGATAGGTTTATAAATATTGTAATTTACGTAAAGTATAATGAGATTGCTAATTTTGTTTTATAATAATAAAGATATCTAAAAAATTGGCGTTAAAAACTTTTTGGAGTTTTATCTCTTTCATCTGAACGTACCTATTCGTAATTAGAAAAATGCTGGCTGCAAAGCATTTTCTGGCAAAAAAAAATTGAAAATGTTTGAAAAGCGAATGTTGATTTGCCTCGTTTTCCTTTTTTTTCTCTTGTACCTATGTAGCCGTCAGTAAATATTGTCGTATATGAAAAAAAAAATGGCAAATCCTGAAATTAAGTGTTATTGAGTAAATACTGTTAAAACTTGGTTTTAATGTTGCGTGGAGCTGCTGAAACTAGAAAACAGCATTTTAAAAAATCTATCTAACGACGAAGTTGAATATTGACAGGTAATCCAGGTTTTTTCCTTTTCAAGCTCGTGTAGCTCTAGTCTTAGAATAGCCTGTTTTACAGATTTATAGTTTTGATTACAATTTTAAGTTCGAATTACTGTATTTAGTTCCAGTTGGCTACAATAGGCTTGCCCCTTTTTATACCACTGAGGTGGCAGACAAGCATGTGGCTTACCAGATGTAGGTCCTGTAGCCCATGGACGTTTGCAACACCAGAGGCGCTACACTCGCAGACGTCTTCTCAAAACCTAAGACCTCTTTTGAAGAATCCCATACTGTGGGCGCTTGGGAAACCCGAGCCAAGGAGATCTTTCCACAATGTAAGCGTGCACGGAAGAAAGCCTCTTTTAATTTTAAAAAAAAAAAAAAAAATTATCCTACCCCTCAGGGTTTTAAGCGGGTTTGGGAGTCCTGGGACATCCTTCCGAGGGCTTACCCGGGGCTCCCAACCAAAGGCTGTTGGGCGTTACGTGAGGTCTTTTAGTCGGTAGGAGTCCGGCATAGCATCCATGATGGATTTTTCCTCAAGTTAAAAACAAAAGGTTTTAAGCGGATTTGTTATGGTCGCAGGCAGGAACTGGTTGAGGAAGGCGCGGGACCGTGTGCTGCGACATACATTGGGAGAGGCCTACTTCCAGCAGTAGAGTGCCATTGGCTGATTTGGTTGATTGCTGTAATTAGTAAGTAATATTTTTTTTACTACTAGATGAAGCTCGCAGCTTCGCCTGCGTGAATTTCGGTGCCCGTTCCCGCTTACCGTGGGAACATTTTCTGAAGAATAGCCTATGTGTTATACTAGACTATAAGCTATCTCTATCACAAATTTAATGTGAAAAAATGTTGGTCTCGAGCAGGATACGAACCTGCGTCTTCTGGTTTGCCGGACCAGACGCCCTAACTAAGCTATCTCTGTACGAAATTTCAGCTTAATCCGTTTAGCCGTTAGAGCTTGATTGAGTAACAAACATCCAAACATCTTCACAAACTTTCACATTTATAATATTAGTAGGGTTAAACGTAAAACACGTACTACTCAACGAAGTAGGTATGTACGGTTTAACATTTTCCAATTTCACGTCACATTAACAGAAAGCGTTACTAAAACGGCTAAAACTTCATAAAAAATTATACATCGCTACCTTTCGCAACAACTTTGTCAATCAAAACTGTCGCTTTGACAAACTTGACGCTATAGACACTGAACACATTTGTACACAATTGGCTTGTTGTGTAAACTCCTTTCTTATTTATTTTTAATTTATTACGTAGAAAAGATTGTGACAAAAGTTATATTACAATTAGGAGCCGTCACAAACAGTTGTAGATTATACTTAACAAGATAGCCGTGAGATCGTTCTCACCAGACTGCCTTCTCTAACACGTTTATTGTGAAAGTGAAAGTTCAATCCGATTGACTTGTCATTTTTGTTTTATTTCAGACTTTGAACAGATGATCTACGTGACCTAGTGACGCAGTTTAATGCGACAGAGTCACAGCTATAGACAAAGTCTCGCCATAAGCCCCTCTGAACTCTATTGTATAGAGAGGGGCTAAAATTGATTGGCGTCCTGAATCTAAGCTATAAAAATGTTTGATTTGTTATTATATAGTAAGTACACTAAATAGTTATGTGTAGAATAAAATATTTATTGAAGATTAGGTATACGTATAAATCAAAAATTCGGAAAAGACTTCATTACGGCGAATTTTCTAGATGAGAAAGTTTCCACGAACTGTTTAATTTTTCAAGTTTTAATTGACTCTCATACAACTATTTTTATCTAAGACCTGAAAAGGCATGTTATAAGTTTAATCTATGTCAGACTACACTGATAACCTATTTTAAAGGAATTTTTCTTTTCCTAAAATTTTCCCTTACATGAAATGGGACTATAAAACTGAAGAAGTGCGAGTGTACCACATGTGTGTGTGTCTGAATTTTTCAATGCCGTGAAGCTTTAATATAAAAAAGTATCTAATATCCACGTGTATAAATGTATGTAGTGCTATTACCGTACCTACCTCCGCATTTAAATGTTCCACCTACTGGCAAAGTTCATAGTTCGATCATTACGAACTCGTATCAAATGAAGAAAGAGCCCATTCGGCATTTTTTATTGTTTATTACAGTCAACTTTTAATTCCGCCAAGTTTTGGATGCGTGATACGCTGTCGTTAGTTGTTCTACTTTTTATAGTTGGGGCTTAAGTTCGTGTCTCCCACTTAATGTACTCTATTAGGTATGCTGTGGACATGGATCGTGGGACAGTACTACCTTCAACAGTTAATTGGTTTATATCGTACGAAACTAAATAAAGGGGTTAAGAGTTAATAATGCTATAATGAAGAAGTCTAAAATATCTTATCGTATTCTTTGGTTTCAAGTGAGTAGCAGGGCCTCAATAAGATCTTTAAGACACAATTTTCACATGCACTTGCCTTAAAAAGCGCATCCGTTAACTGATAGGTGAGGCTCTAGAGTGGGCAGCGAAGGTTTGGGAGGTCAAAGTGACAATTCCTGAAAGCAGATTTTAGGTAGCACCAGTGCAGGCGTTTGTCCTACTTGCTCATCTATGTCGATAACATCTGTGTAAACCTTTGAAATTCTGTAAGGTTAAATCGGTCTGGTTAAAAAGTAAGTAATACGGAAAGCTTGAAATAGTTTCATTCAATATCCCCCACAGTATACCTATTTGTAAAATCCACTTGACTACTTGAGCATGTTCATCATCTCGAGAGCATAGTCGTACTTGTGTTGTTTAAGCACTGTACTTACTTATCCACATAAATGCTATGAAAGTTCATTACTCAAAAATATATCTAGATAATCTAGTAGAATGAAGAAATGGTTTAGTAAGTATAGTTAGTTACGCATTATGTTTCGTAACTTTTGTACTGTAGTGTGACGTTTCAATCAGGTAGCACTCGACGTCAAAGGCGTAATATGACGTGTGATCGTAACCACAGTTCGGTCCCAATCGTCACGTGTTTAACATAATTTGTATGAAGCACAAGTTCAATAGTTACTAAGATTCTTGTATCTGAGATACAGCTGCAAGTTCTGTCAGATGTTCAGCACATAAAGCCATGGTGTCAAATCACATAATTTAAAACCTAGATTTTTTATAATTTGTAATCTATTTTATTACTTTTTATATGTAGCTTTTTAATGTTATAAATTATTTTGCCCCAGAAACGGAATAAACTGTAGGTACCAACCTAAATTAATTGTAATTTAAATGATATACCTATACCTATTTTCTTAACTATAACTCATTTTTATGACAACAAGCCTTTGTACTTATCTAGGTTGTTATTTAAAAAACAATAAAGGCAAAGAACTTTAATATTCCTGATGGTATTACTAAATGAGTACTAAAAGCTTAGCCTTGATGGAAAATTGACTTTTTCTTATAGCTTTAAAATAAATTTGATGGCTGCTGAAGGTAATGATTTGAATACATTTTTCCTGCATTGTAAGTCAATGCCCAGACAGTCGTTATAGTAATTTGTCATGTAAATCAGTAGTTTGCTCTAATTTCTTATAAAAATGTTCTACAAATATTTATATTACAATTTTGTTATCTATACTAATATTATAAAGAGAAAACATTGATTTTTTTGGAACGAAGTTCCTTATCGCGCGTTGTAAAAGGGGGCTAGACGGAAAAAATTCTTACGAAAAGTTGTCACGACACTTTTGGTAGTGATAGTGGTAGTGATAGTGGTAGTGATAGTGGTAGTGATTGTGGTAGTGATAGTGGTAGTGATAGTGGTAGTGATAGTGGTAGTGGTAGTGGTAGTGATAGTGGTAGTGATAGTGATAGTGGTAGTGATAGTGGTAGTGATAGTGGTAGTGATAGTGGTAGTGATAGTGGTAGTAATAGTAGTAATGATAGTGGTAGTGGTAGTGATAGTGGTAGTAATAGTAGTAATGATAGTGGTAGTGGTAGTGATAGTGATAGTGATAGTGGTAGTGATAATGGTAGTGCTAGTGCTAGCCAGGGGATGAACATGAACTCTACGAGCAACACCAAAGCAAATAGGAGTTTCGCTCTGTTCAGTTTCAGTCGCGCGTAAAGGTTACACGCACTCACTTTTTTTATATTTGTTTTCTTTTTGTTTTTGTTTCTGTTTTTGTTTTTGCTTACAATAAAATTTTAAAATTAAAATAAATTTTTATTACAATTCCTTCACTTTAATCGAAAGGAACTTCGTTTCATCCGGGTGTCCCTTGACACCTCTCTAGTTTTTTTTTTCGTTTTTTTATTTGTTTGTTTGTAACGAATAGGCTCCGGAACTACAGGACTGATTTGAAAAATTCTTTCACTGTTGGGAAGCTACACTCTTTGCGGTGAACATAGGCTATATTTTATTCCCGTATTCCTACGCGAACGGGAACTACGCGGGTGAAACCGCGTGACGTCCGCTAGTAGTCTATATACCTACGCTGCATCTTATGATGCTCATATGCTATGAAGGAACGAGTTGAAATGTTCCTCCAATACGAAGAGAGGATCTTACGATCAGCCAAAGTGATTTATGTACTTGATAATAGTACAGGCCGTATCTTTATGGTTGATGTTGAACTATCATATACAAATAGATGAACATACATAAAAGTCAATCAAAATCATAACCCTACGATTCACAACGCCGTAGTCAGATAATAAGTATGCAATCTAATTTTCTTCACGTGTATTCTATGCCTTGTTTAGCTGAACAAACACGCGGAAATTTATACTAAGCAGTGACTCGCAATTTCATTGTGTACCGAAGAATTATGATGTATGAGAAATCGACATTTGCGAATCGTTTAACTGATACTAAGGAAATTGCAGACAATTTTGCGTAATAGGCTTTCATGATAATGTAAAGATTGACTAAGTGCATGGATTTTGTTTAAATTATTATGACGTAATGGCTAATGGTGATCCTTGTGTAGAATGGCGAAAAAGCATGGATGTAAATTCGACTTGTGTGTAAAGTATAAAATTAGAAGCTATAAGAAAAAGTCAATTTTCCATCAAGGTTAAGCTTTAAGTACTCATTAAGTAATACTATATCTACATTTACTCATTTAGAAGACAATTTGTATGTGTGCAATTAACATGATCTGGCGTCGGTTCTAGATCCTATGCCGTGGATGTGTGTAGTAATACTACAACGAGTATCTATTAAAATGACTGGAAATTAGCATTTATTGTAAAAAAATACAGTCAAACATAATTAAACATACATATATTTACATTAATACTATCTAAACTAAACCTAAATAAGGCCCCCGTGGCATTGCGCCCAAAAGACTAGCAGCATTCCCATTCATTCAAAAAAGGCCTTAAATATTTCAAAAAATACAGAATTCTAAAGCTAAGTATCCCTTAAAAGTTAAACAACTTTTCAGACTTCAATTACTGACTATTTAATTAACAATTTTCAAACAACCTATTCAATCGTACTTTACGGCAAACTCGGTGGCATTAAATAGCAGTGTGGCAGTAAATGGCAACGCTACATCAAACGGTCGTTGACAAAACTAGGCACTAAGCAAATGCAAATTGATCTTATATTCAAATGATAATTCAACACGAGAGAATTTTGTATTTAGAATGCAGCGTGTATTTTGCTAAAGCTGAACTAAAGCTTGTAAACAAACATTAAAAAACTGTAAATGACTCGAATTTGGGTTTTGAGTATAGCTTGGATTTTAGAGCAGCTAAACAACTTTATACGGAGGTATTTTAATATTTAGAAATAATGTAAAATCTACGAACATAGACATGTATTTCTCTATGAAACCCCGCGGACTCAGTGTTCTGTAAACGTAAACGATCACGGCAAGAAATATTCGATGAAGCTGGTCCTCGAATGGTCATGTTTATTTGCGAGAGTTTCTGTGCTTCGGTAGGCACCGGTAACATGGCAGTCGTTAAGTAAAGGTGGAGGCCTTATGTATACGGAAAAAATATCAGCCGCGAGAAGCTACAACCTCTCCTCTGTCCGATTCGATAGTGCAATATTAGTTTGAATATCAATCACCTATTTCATGGACAAAATAAAGACTGATGAATTTTGGATGTATAGTTATTCCTCTGCCTATCCCTTCTAGGCATAATGATGATGAGTAAATATATGTATGGATAGTAGAAAAGTATAAATTCGTACTATCAAAAAATAAACATATTAGCCTAGATACAAAATGAAAAATTCATATAAAATTGCTGTCAAATGTCGTGATTGCTATTTAAAAATGGAATGTGAGCGTTGGCTGGAAATCCAATTGAAACTGTATATGCTGGTGCAAATGTCATTTGATATCGACATACGATTTGCGATACATTTATTTTTACTGTATAAATAAGAATTTCGATTAAATTCGATACTTTAGAATGCTTAAATAGCATAGTGAGAATGAAATCAATAATACAAGCTCATCCCAAATCTTGGTTATTGTACTAGGAGCTGGATTACCACAATTTCTAACCAATCTCAATTTCATTTTGGAACAATTTTATCTAACTGTATTACGCTGACCTGATCATACCTGATGGGTTGTTACAGGGTTTTATTTAAAAATTTGCTTCTTTTAGCCATGTTCTTGTTCGTTAATCGCAGTCAAAATACTCGGTCACTCATGTGAATATAACGTAAAGTCCCAGAACCTCTTCCTACCTCTTTTCTTCTAATTTTCAAGGTCTACACCGCAAATCTTAATACAGATAACGAGTAAAAAAAGCACTTTTCCACAAATATCTTTAGCAAAAATGAAAATAACTTACACTTTTCAAACCATATTGTCTTGATAAAATCTTGTTCAACCAACTTATCGGAACGAAGCGGTGCATTATGATATTAAGTTCAATTAGGCCTTACCTACCACAAACTAATACAAATCGTACCACGTTCCTACTACATACGTATCTACAAAATATACGTATATGTCTATCTATACGCATTCGTCGTCGGCACGTCGACGTAGACCTCTGAAATTACCTAGCCGATTGGCTTCGAAATATGAATGGTAAATTGGATGGCACCGTGGCCCCACATGCAGGCTTTATGCCCTTACATACTGAACAATGCTTAAGAAAATTCCATGAATGCAAAATAAGCAGCTAACAACCAAATGTATTGTCATTGTTCGTGTTTTCTATGATTATTTTATACTTTTATCGACTTACATAAAGATGGAATTCTTTATGGCGGGTGGAAATTTATTTTTAGAAATTTGGGTAGATAAGTGTAGTAAGTAATAGATGTACGCCACGATTTTGCTAGTGACATACTTTCAAACCTCATAGTAAAATGAATTCGGTATAGGAAATTCAAGCGAGAATTGAATAAAATCTTTGTCAAACATTTTTTTTTATTTGATATTGCAAATTAAAATTTTGAATTTGGATAAGAGTGGCGTAAGTTTTCTTGCCTCTTTTCTCTCAGTTCTACCTTTTGCCGTGCGACCAGTGGATGAATATCCTTCATTATTGAAGAGAAGAACACCAAATATTATTTTAAGGGGTGACGCAGCGTCACGAATGCTGCTGCGTTTGGTGAGAAAGCTTGTCGACTATGACTTAAGGCACTCCAGCATTGTAGGGAAGTCAAGACCTCTATAGAGATCTATGTTAAAACGTACCAGGGGTTTGGCAGCCCTATACAGGCGACAGCGCCAGTTTAACATCTCAGTGTTGCAGACTATCTAGGCTACCTAGCCACTAGGCAACCACTTTTGATTAGGTGGGCCGAATACTTGTCTACCAACAGAGTAGTAATAAATATAAAGCAGTAAAAAAGGTGTAAAAAAGATAGGCATTTTTTTATTTCGTGTGGAAGTCCTACATGGATGCTATGCCGGACTCCTACCGGCTAAAATCACACGATGCCTTACAACTGGCTACGGCAGGGAGCCTCGGGTAAGCCCTCGGAAGGATGTCCCAGAAACGATAGGCAAAATTTTGGTCTACATAAAAAACACAAAGCTCGTGAAATCACTTTTATTCTCTTCTTTCTTTCTTTCTCTTCACACTCCATAATAATTACGTAAACTTTGCAAAAGTAAGTAGGTAGTAGGTATAACTAGCTACATACCTAATCACTGCCTCTGTGGCGCGGTCGGTAGGGATACCGCCTGCGGCGCTGGAGGTCGTGGGTTCGATTCCCACCGGAGACAAATATTTGTGTGACCCATAAATGTTTGTCTCAAGAGTCTGGGTGTTTCTATGTATGTTTATGTATGTATTTAAAAAGTATATAAGTATTAATATCCGTGGTCTGATACCCATAACACAAGCAGGTTATATTTATTTATTTATTTATTTATTTATTTACCTAATATTTCTGTCGGTACCCTTAGATCTTATAAATTACTAGAGGGCCAGGCCACGCGTTGCTGTGGCTAAGATTTTTGTAACCCGCTACTTTCGGTCGTCGATTAGGCTTTCCAAAAAAAAACTATCCCATCTCTTAAGTTGGATCAAACTGCACACGGTGTGCAAATTTCATCAAAAATCGGTTCAATAGTTTAGGAGTCCATCGCGGACAAACATCGTGACAGGCGATTTATATATATCCGCGATAGTATTATATACATTTATTGTTAAAAATTACAGAGAAACATAATTATTACATATCTATATTTACATTATTACTATCTAAACTAAACCTAAATAAGGCCCCCGTGGCATTGTGCCCAAAAGACTAGCAGCATTCCCCCTTTGAATAGCAATGCCTATTCGTTGAGCGAGAAAACTGCCAGCCCTTGGGTCACCAGTTGACTCTACAAGGCGCTTTTTCAAATTCTTGAAAAATTTTTGCGCATTGGGACCCCATGGACCTAGGGTCTCGACACCGACTGGACAAAAACGATACGATGTGTCGAGACCCTTATATTTATTAATTTTAATATTTTCAGCCGCTTCCGCTGCTGCACTGGCTTTTAATTTTTATATATATTAAGATTACAGAATATCGAACTGTAACGTAAACGAAGTTTTCATGAAACATACCTACCTTATAGTGAAAGAGTTGAGTGACGCTAAAAAGTCGATATCGTTGTTTGTATTGGCTTATAGTTTGTTTTGATTACGAAGAAAATAACCAGCACAAACAACCAAAACTTACCCATAAACATTGAACCAAAGCGACACTATCCATCACACATATTTATGTTTACCAGAAAAAAAGTCCTCTATTATGATCCAAGACAAGTGTTTCAGAAACTGATAAAGTCGTAATAAAAACATTACAACAGAAACAGTTTATCAAACTACAATAATAATTACGAACAAAAGTGTCAGGAACGACACAAGCATTCTACAACTAAAAGCAAAATGTAGCCGCTTGACAAAACTGACTAACTTTTAAAACGTTATATGGCCGGCAATAAAACGTTCGTTCCCGTACGAGCACAATACTTGCAGAAATATTTTTGAATACGGAATTAGGTTTGCCAAAAGCGCGGGGAGCAGATAAGGCAGAAAAAAAAACAAATTTGTAACGGGTAAAGTTTTTGGAGGCGGAATGTCTCCCTTGGGTGCTGAATCTTCGTCGGCGTGGCTCGTAAAACGCGGGACGTGGGCAAGCGGGCAAATTTGTCCTGAGAGCGACCTATGACGTTTTGATGGAACGCTCCCGGACTGATTTCCCACACCCTAGATTCATATTCATAACGATACCTCGGCCAACATTGACTTATTTGACCCGAAATATCTAGGCCACTTTCTCAAGACGTGACTAATAACTCTCAATCGATTCTTTAATAAGAAAGCTCCAAGTTTTTATTTCAAACAAAATATAATTCGTTAAAAACGTCATTAAAACTAAAACTCTATTTCAAAGTCAAATAAGAAGCCCGAATGTCTTTTGCATGATGATCGCCTCTTCAAAAGAATGGCACCCGTGTCTAAGCTATCTTGTAGGAATTTTAAATTGGACGAATCGCTCAAATGTAAATGGTTTTCCTTTATACCCCATCCTCTCAGGCTGCCCACCCCCGTCTATTGCGCGCCTAGAGGCGACTGGCATACCAACACACACTCACACATCTATATGAAAGCCTACGTCGTACTTCACCATTGGATATAGATCTCCTTGTTAGCATACGTCATCCGCGATGCCGTCTCATTTGCATAGCGCCGGGAGGAGCCACACGGTTCGAGTTATACTGGTGTTGTTAAGCTGACACTACACACACAAATTTCACACATGCCCACATCTCATCTCGATATACAACTAGGAGTAATGCGAGTGTGAATACGTAAATACGCGTCGGAATCGCGAGTTCAAAAACGCGAAACGCAATATGTCTTCATAGCAAGAGGTGTAGGGAATCCTTTAAGGGACTCCAACAAAAGGGTGGGTGACGCTATCGGGAAAGCAAATCTCATGTTTTTGATGTGCTCTCTAAATATGCGGGATATAATGTTGGTAAAGTAAATGTTAAAGTATTTCATTGCAGGAAGTATTAAACTGCTATTTAGGTATTGATAGAAAGTTGGTTTATTTATTTAATATTTTAAAAGTATTTTACACAGCCCAAATTTCGCTTGTGTCTCCACTTTCAGGCTGAAATGAATTTTCAAAAGTGAAATAATTTATTACCCCTAAGAGCTTATGGATCTCGTAGCTTACCTGTAATTTTATAATTGATAACATTGAAACGTAACAACATTAATGTGAAAATAATTATTGTATTATAAAACTAGCTGTTGCCCGCGACTTCGTCCGCGTGGAAATTATGATATAATGCCAATTTGATTGCTCTCTGCTTAGCCCTTGGATATGTTTCGTGATATTATATAGCCTATTTGAAGACCCTACTCCTAGTTAATAGGTATTTGTGCAAAATTTGGATCAAATCTATTGAGTACTTTTCGAGATCCTTCCGGACAAAGCAAAGCAAACAGACAAATAGACAAAAAAAATCTAACTACATTTTCGGCTTCGGTATCTTATGTAGTACACCAAGCGAGTTTTTTTTTTTATATATTCAATGTACAATTTTGACTTCTCTTTCATTTTATTACATGTTATAAATACGAGTATGTTACGTATATTTTATTATTTCAGATAAATAATATCAAAGCTACGCTCCAGAAACAACCTAGCAACAACATAGCAGAAGCTCATAATATTCGCTTAATTTGGGCTAGATTATGTTGTGTGAGAATGTCCAAAAGTATATTTTTGAATATATTTAAATAAATAAAAAACCTAGGTATCTTTTTTTACGTGAGGAAAATCCTACATGGATACTATGCCGGACTCTTACCGACTAAAAACCGCACGTTTCCTACTTAACATCCTACGGTTTGGAGCCAGGAAACCCTTGGAAGGATGACCCCAGGAAACTTAGGTAACTAGGTTAATAAATTGGTACCTACTAGGGCCCCTAAAAGATTTTCAGCGTTATGGTGAAGACACGAAGATATCGAAAAATCTGAATTATCTGCTTTTTCGATCTATTGGTTTAATAACAACATGATCAATTCAATGTAACATTATTTTACGAAGTAAGCTTTCGTGTTCTCTCGAAGCATTTCCAATCTAAGACTATCAGCGAACTGGACGGACAAAGTCGTAAACAGTTTAATGTGTGGGATTGGCTAATTAATTAGAGGGCATCGCATTATCGTTACTCGCCCTACTTGATAACCTCCGGGTATATTGATAAGTTTGTTTTTAATTCTTTTACAAAGTACCACCTTGTATGTTGTAGAAGAATTAAGAAACTAGCATAAGGATCTGAGGCCTGATATCATCCAAAAGGAGAGTAAATTTGTTTATTATTTTATTGTAAGATTTCGTTATTTTTCTACATCTCGGATCCTATGTCTCCTATCTCGGATCCTATCTCGGATGTGGACTTACGAAATCTGATTGGTTATCAAAACACATTTCCTAGTCTTCTCCGCTTTGGTAGATACCGTACCTAAAGCCTAATGCTATGCAAAGTAAAGAATAGATAATAATATCACATACATATTGAATGTATGTGATATTATATACGATATATATACGCGCAAAAAAGTACCTAGACACTACTCGTAAATCTTTTCTTTTTAACCCCCGACGGAAACCCGAACGGGGTGTTATAAGTTTGACGTGTGTGTGGGTGTGTGTGTGTCTGTGTGTTTGTAAGTCTGTCTGTGGCATCGTAGCTCCCAAACGGATGAACCGATTTTGATTCTGTTTCTTTCGTTTAAAAGATGGGTTAGGGGAGAGTGTTCTTAGCTATGTTTTATAAAAATTGGTTTAGCCATTTTAAAGATATGAGGGGTGAAAGTGGTGATGAAATATTTAATGTGTTCAAATATTCCCGTGATTGGTATCTGAAAGGTTTTTTGTTGTTGAAAACTTAAACATCAGCATACCGCAAGTTTTATGAAAATCGGTTTAGCCATTCGAAAGATATGAATAGTGGAATGTATTTCTAATTCTGTAACCACACTCCGCGCATTTTGCATTAGCGCTGAATAATTGTTGATAGACTATACGTATGTTGATATTAAAAACCCTAGAAAACCCCTATAAAAAGCATGAAATAAAAAAAAATATATTAAAAATTTAAGAAACCCCCGACGCACAAAAAAGAACAATAAACAAACCTGTAAAAAGTAAAAAAATAACTATTATATTATGACCTATCTACCCTAAGTATTGAACATTTATTATTATTATAGGTATTATATATTATTTACGTATTCATATTTTTAAATAACAGTTTGTCTCGTCGCGGCGTCGGGGGGACCGCTCAAAAATATTCAACGAGTACGCGAAAAACATCTACAGTTAGGATCTTGCGAGACAGACATATCTAATATGATTAGGTGAGCGGTCCCCGACGAGACAAACTGTTAGTTAAAAATATGAATACGTAAATAATATAGCTATCTACCTATAATAATAATAAATGTTCAATACTTAGGGTAGATAGGTCATAATATAATAGTAATGTTTTTACTTTTTACAGGTTTATTAATTGTTCTTTTTTGTGCGTCGGGGGTTTCTTAAACCTTTAATTTAATTTTTTAATTAATAAATTTAATTTTCTTACATTTTTTTAAAGGTTTAAGGTCTTGTATTCCCGTCAATAAATTTATACTGAAAATATGATACCTAGGTACTTATTTGTTTATTTAGCGCTGCCCCTGTATTAATCAAACAGCATGAAAGTCAAAAAAATGCGTTTAACTCTGAAATAGTAAGTTGAAATTCTGTCTGTATATAAGATTTTCACTATCCGTGAAACTTTATTTGCAATTGCCGAGTTAATAATAGGTAGGTATGGGGGTTTTTGAGACACCTAGCATTTTATAAGATTATCACACAATTATTTCATTACAGTTAAGATTCTTTCATAACATCTACTTACCTTTGAACTTAGATAAATATTTATGTTACTTGAGCTTTCATTTTAATATTGATAATAATTCCCGTTCTTATTAGTGTACCTACTTATAGGTAACTAAAATATTAACTACATACTTTCGAAACCCGGGAATTATGTTCTCATGGTAAGCGGGAGCAGTAACAGATTTTCACACGGGCGAAGCCGCGAGCATGTACTATAGCTGACCGCGTCCTCATAAACGAAATATTGCAATATCAAACAGTCGGAACGCAATTCGGAACGAAACTTTACTATATTCTATGTCGCTATTCGCCGCTAGATGGCGGCACAAGTCCTTTACGATCTCTTTAACAAAATAAAAATGTTTTAATTTTGTTACACACTTCGCACAGTTTTCTCGTTATACTGATATTATTTTCTAGAAAATGCTTATTTTCTTTTCCTCTCTCGTATCTGAGAGCTTCACAGTTTTAATGAACAAAGTTGAACCCTGTGCACTTTTCCATTTAAAACTTTTCTTATTGATTTCAAAGTTATTTTATGATAATGATCTTGAGAGTAAACCTTCATTTTGTTTTGGTAATTATGAACTCTAGGCACATCATTTAACTTTTCATTGCAAATTTATTACTTCAGGATTGTTTAAACTTACAAGCGCTCGTGGCTTTGCTCGCAGCGTGCGGAATTGATCATAATCTCCTTGCTAAGTGACGTATTCCTAGATTATGTCCTGAAAGGGCGACAGTGGCAACAGTAACAAATTTCTCTGCTGGCCTACATAGAAAAATCTGTAAGATTTTTTTCAAGGTGCCAATTACTATTAAGGCTGCAATGATCGACCTTGACAAATCCTAAAGGCAATTCGAACGATTGCTGCGTACGCTTTTGCCGGATTTCATTCGATTCTAATACATTATATTACTGTTATAAAATCTGACGGGTTTAAAGATAAAATTTAAACGTAAAATATTGTTCTAAAGACCTATATCTATTTTATGACAAGTATATATGAGAATTAAACTCATTTATTTAGATAAAAAAAGTACATTGCTTGTTAAAATTTTTGCAATATTTCAAATTTTTCGAGAGCGATTTCGATCAAACAATGTATTCCTAATCGTGTTTTGATACGTTAAAAAAGCAAGAGTATCTAATAAATTACAATAATAATATAGTTTTATCAGATCAAATCGAAGAATATTTTCTTGTATAAAGTGCACCCCAAGATGAGTCTCTTTCGAACATACAAGCCTTAATACGTTACTACTTTGAGTAGACCTCTTACAGATAGGTACCTTCCTTTAGATATGCATATCTACGTCCAGTAGTCAATTTCATTGATTGATTGATACTACGTACTTCTGACGTTTTTGTTATAAAACATATTAATAATATTCATAAATTAGTAAATTAAGAACTTTAAACTGCATTGGAAAATAACGGACCACCAAAGAAACATGCCTAAATCAATATTGACAAATACTCTTACAATATAAAATCGAATAAAAATTAAATAAAATTTACATTCCTATTGATATTATAAACTAATTCTTAGATTGTAAAATGATACTATACTACTAATGATAATGCAGAGATAAAGCGAACGCAGTCTACGCATGGTTCCGTAGATACATTAATTAGGTATTATGACTGAATTTAAATAAGTGGCTAATTCAGTAAACATTGTTCTGCGTCTGACATAGAAAATATTTTCAATGAAAACGAACGCAAGTACCTATAAATTGATTTGTATTAAGTATGAATTAGTAGGTGCTGCAGTGCTGCAGTTAGAAAGGTGAAATTTTATTATACATCTTCGCGACATGAGATTTTGAAGTTATGAAAAATGTTTTTCTAGTATGCAAACAAACCTTAGGGACGGGACGGACACTTAGGTACAAATACTTACCTATATTATTGTCTGGAACTGTTAGGTTTTCATCCTTACTACGGAACCCAAAATTACCACAATTTCACGAAGATAACGACCACTATTGGCGAGAGGAAGAAGTGGGTAGACATTAATTTAATTTAATGGTTTTTGTGTTTGTCACAAAACGGGCATTAGTGATTTGTGAGCTTTCTAACGAGTGTATTAATAAGTGGTGACTTTTGTTTTGTAAGAACGATCTCTTACCCAGGCTTAGACTTGACTTTATCTGGTGCCTATGTAACTTTACTGTATAAAGTAGTATAAATACTATAAATCACAGGCAAAGAGGTACTTGCCATTTCTGCACTCAGATATTTTTAATTCTTTGTAAAGTAAGGCCAAGAAAGTAAATACAAAATTCTGATTGTTTTGAATGGATATATTTTTTTCAATTATAATTTCTATAAAAATACCCAATACCGCGCGTAACAAAATATTCATTGCTTTTTATTTAAATCTTGTGCAACAACCAATCTGCTAATTTACAAAAAAACTAAAATAAATGTGCATTTTACAGGACGCAGAAGGATAAAATCTTCAATGAAGTGCAAGTATGTATTACTCAATCTCTTTATTTATACGATACTAATATGTACTGAAATGTTTTAGAATTTTAACATTTGGCGTTTAATACCATGGTCATGTGTAATCACCGATAGATGGCGTTACTAGTCAAAAGATGTAAGTAGGCTTTCGTACTGACAACGTGTTTCTAATTAGGTATTCTTAAATGAAAGCGCGTGTTTAGGATAGCTACGAATCCAGCGAATCCTACTAATACCTAGGTAGTACATATTAAAAATGCGAAAGTTTGTGAAGATGTTTGAAAGTTTGGATTTTCATGCTATGCGAAATATCCGTAGATCTGGCTGATGAATTTGATACACGTCTAAGTACTCTAATATTTTTATATACAGATCTAATCCCTGGAATACATTCCTACGGGATGCTCGAAAGAGAACAGAATTCCACGTGGGCGGACACGCGGCCAACAGCTACCTAGTTGTGTGAATAAATTTCACAGACCTACGCGGATCAATGAAAATTATTATCCTTGAATTTAAATGCACATGCGGTTGTGACGGGTCTTGTTAAAACTACCCTAATTATTCATAGGTTTTACTTTAAGATTTTTATTTTAATTTAGCGTGATCACCACTGCCTGGTGGAAAGGCATGATTATGTAGACCGAGGGTCACTCTCTGTCACAAGACTGTACACACTGGGCAACAGTCTCACTGCGTCGCCGCGTCGCCCAGTGTGCGCCTACTGTGTCACAGTGGCCGTCAAATTAATTGTTTCGGTGTGATGCCTGATTACCACGTTACCACCATACTTTCTGTCTTGCAGAAGACATCTGTGGACATTTTTGTGGCCATTTCCACACAGCATCGTCTAGTCCAAATTAAAGCTAATATAAGCTTGTGCTATGGGTGGTCTAGACGACTGACTTAGGGCGTACCTGACCTGTTTCTACGAAGTTCATGGCGCTATTGCAAACTCAGTTCTGAGAGATATACACTTACACAGTTATACAAATGCTCTTTAAAGTTCGTAATCGACCGTCTAGGATACAGACTGGCTGCGTTCGTACGCGTATTACTTATTTTAATAATATTCATTAAAATGTCAATATTAATTCGAACCCGATCACCTAATCTCCGCTTCCCATCACTGATTTCGAGAACATTGACACTGAATCATTCCTTCAAACATTCCAACAAGACTAAAAAAGAGATAGAAGCATACACTGTCCCACTCACACCTCTTGTTTTCTTACTACACCCATTTATCACTATTTGAATAAATTCAATATGTACATTGAATTGCGTGTAATTAATGGTTTTATTCGTTTAGCACTTAAAACGTTTTAAGGGCGAGGTGTCCAAACATGCGCGGTCCCTTTCGTTTCAATAAAGAAGAAGAGGATGGGTGATCGCGCAGGATCACCCGCTGGTTTAAGATCATTAATATTGATTTGTGGTCAATCAAAGCTATGGAGTATTTCACTTTTAAAATTATTTGGTATTCCGTGTCCTCTGCTTTCGATTCGATTGTTTGTATTTTGTATAATCTCGCTGTACTTTTAATATTGAAGTTGTAATTAACAACGAAAATAAGTAAAATGTGGTGAAATTAAATCACTGTGTTCTCTAAATATTTCTTTTATAATCCTTACAGGGCGGTCCTGTGGGTATACTTTTCTCTGCAGCTGACTGTACCTAATCCTTTTGCGAACAAATTAAATGTGAAAGTTACTCTATCTGCCTGTACGCCTCTACTCTTACACCACTGAGTCGATTCTCATGAAATTTGGTACAGAGACAGAATTGGAAACATTTTTCTGTGGGAAATGGGTACGTACCACATGAGTCATGACACGGGATGAGTCACAGGCATTTACTAGTTTCCAATGAAGTCACAAAATGTATTCCAACAAGGTAACTAGGTACATCCCATACCTACTAAGTTTTAGAGCATAACCTTTCCCGCCCATCTCACTCTTTTTGCCCAAATTAGCTGTCAATAATATAAGCAAAAAATTAATCAAATTTTTTCTACCCAAAACAAAAATCACTTCAAATACAGTGACTACAAATTATTAAGTGTGGCGTTCCTATACCCAGTTTAATAACAAAGCGTAATGATTCCACTCTACAAATAAAAGAGACTGCAATGCACTCATGCCTACTAGACTAGTGATGACTAGTTTGCTTTGAATAATACCGGGATTGGCGATAGCACTCGTGGTTGACTTCTTTGTCTCTCTCTCTTCTGGTTTAAAAAATATCTGAGGAGGGTAAGGTAGGTCTCTCGGCTGTAGGCAAATTGAAGGGCACTCTCTGGTTTTAGCCGGTAGAAGTTCGGTCCGGAACAGCATCCATAAGAATTTCAACACGTAGTAAAAAAGTCTGTGGACTGAAGTCACTATTTAATACTTGTCAGCTGTCATAATTGCCTTAATTGCAGAGATTGTATATTTGAATTTGGAACATCTGTCCTGGCTATAGGTATTTTGGTTCGAAACCTTGAAACAAATAGATATAGAAATAGCATTTAACCATTTTTGGTAAAAAAATAAAAATCAACAAAACCTAGCAAATATTTCTGTCTAAAACCCGGGACATCCCAAACCTGATGATTTATATCGACTTGAGCCAGCACATCACTAGTACAGTCACACTCAGCGGTGAGCAATGACCGTCGGCCGACAATCATTAACAATGCACTGTCTTATCTAACTGGGAATAATTAATGAAACCACCTCTCGCTGTGAAGTGAGACTATGGCATACACTTATTGGCACGTAAAGCTTTCTGTGTACTTGTTGAATGCTTTTGATGAATCTATGGATTGGTATTTAAACGTACAACTTTTATTATCATCCGAGAAACTAATTTCGCTTTTTATCTCCTTTTTAGGTCGGTACCTAATTATTGTAAGTAGGGTAGGACTCGTCTGACCTCCAGATGAACTGAAAACCTAGAAAATGTTGTGTGACAGGGACTGGATGTGGAGGCAGGGTATTAGTGAGTAAATTACTCTGAGTAGTGGTCTAAATTGAGAGAGACCCAAGTACCTACAGCAGTGAACTGCGCTACAAGTGAGCAGCCTTACGTGATTCGACCGATTGACCTTATTATTAGGTTTATGCGAACGATAAATAAATACTTAAGGTACAGCTAACGGACTCTTGGATACAGGGAGGGTTAATATCTTCAGTTATTTGTTTGGAACAAGCATCGGTCCTCGTTACCACCCATGTATAATTATTTAGAAATTAATAAGTACATTCATCCGTTGTCCAGAACCATACCACAAACTTAAACTGGGTTACTTTGGGCTAGGTGGCGCTGCGTAAAAATTCACACAGTATTTATATTTCATGTTCCAAAAGAGACATAGTAAAACATAGTATGCTGTTATAATGATTCATAATAGTTACTATTATAAATAACCATCACACACTGCACGACCATTCATTTAATATGCCTTTATAACTTAAAACCTTGAGCTATGGGGTGCAAACTATTATTTGAAGATGAATAATGGAAGGGAATCATTGGAATTATGAGGTTGCACATTCCTTTGACCTCAGTGATGGTTATTCGTTATGTTTACTTATTCGCATTGATGGATCGTTTTGTGCATAGGACGAGGAACGGACTTAGGCTTTGCAATAATTACATTACTCTGTACAGGAGAAGTCTATTCAAGAATTGTGGTTATATCTGTAAAGCGTCTGCAAAATTTAATTATGTACTTATTTATATTAATACAAGCTGACGCGCGGCTTCAGCCGCGTGGAATTTGTTCCTGTTCCTGTATTACATGGTAACATATTTTAGGAATGAATAGTAGCATATATAGAGGAAATAAAAGTAGCATAATATATTCAGACTATAAATTTCAGCCAGATCCGTATAACCGTTAGAGCGTGCTTGAATGACAAACATCTAAACATTTTCACAAACTATCACATTTTATTATTTGTAATTATTAAAGTTGGTGCAATGGCACTCTACCTCAATGGGACTTTTGATGCAATGGGACTTGGGCAAGCAGTGAACTGTGATAGGCTGATTTGATGGGAGTTTATTCCACAATCCAAACGTAAGAGAAAGGAAGTGTGATCCTACCCAACACGACCACGGATGATAACCTTAATTTTAATGCGGTACTTATTCATGAAATAAAGTGTACTTAATTGTACTTATGAGTTTAAAATTTGTACTCACATATTTTCGCTGTTATAACATATAGGTCGTGGTCGTGCTAGGTAGTACCTTCTTGGCACGACCACTATAAATTTTAGGTATTTTTGTAAACTTTAAGATGGAGAATAATGTAAATAAATTGTACTGAATTGTACTCCATTTTTTAGATAATTTTGAGCAGTCTTTATACCGTTTTAAACGTTTTGTTTCTACGGTACATCAATCGGCACAATGTTACGCTATTTCTATTTCTAAGTACGCAAAATCAAATAACATTACATTTCATAACACATAGGTAATTCGAAAGAAGGGATATAAATTTGGTTGAGAATATAAATATATGATCGTAATATATATATGTACAGGGTGGAATTTAAAGACGGTAGTTGGAGGGAAAATACCCTTAATATTGATAATGGCAAGTTTTGCTGCCAGGAAACATTCCCGAATCTCCGCGTTCCAAACACAAGCAATCAAGAGAATCGGCAGTGCGATTATTGCATACCTATCTGGTGTCGTCCTCAGGTGTGACGAGTTTTGATTAATGGGATGGTAATTGGTCGTATGCTTGTCTGTCACCTTAGCACTTTAAAGAAAGTCATTGAACGAATACAAATTATAAGAAAAATATGCCCACTTTGTCTGTAATCAATACTCGCAGTACTTTAATTGGTATCGGAGCACTCGATAAATCATAGTCATTTGTTTCAATATCTGAAGCGTTATTCGAAACATTATGAGCCGCTTGATTGCGATGCAATGCGAAGATCGGAATTATTCTTCATTCGATGGTGGATGTCCTCATTAATTTCATTGAAGTTTGAATGGGCATTCATTTAAATGATCTTGTATCGGAAATCGGCGGTAATTTTTAACATTACTCGTAGGTATTATTATTATTTTTATTGATTCTGAAGATAACTGAAGAACCTGTACTGACTCCTCTGGTGTATTGAATCAATTTAAATAATTCTTAGTAGGTTTTACTGAGCTTATAATTGGCGGAGGGCTTAGAATATTTTTGAACCCAAAACTCTTTAGTACCTACTCTGCACCGTTCCTTTGGGGGAGGGGAAGAAAAGCAAAAGGTTTATTTAGTTGCAATTTATTTCTCAACGCGTTTTATAGTGTTAGAAAAGGATACCTACGTACTTGACGGATATTTAGTATTGAGACTTCTATGGTTCCTTTGAATATAGAGTCATTATAGACTGGCGTTTTTGCTTAATCATAATAGAGCTTATGGTAATTGATAATACTTAGTAATTACGATAGACCAAAATCAAGAAACACGTCAGTTTAAATGATTTTTGGGTTCAAGGTATAGCGAAGTTGAGATGTCTCTAATTTAAGCTTGATAAAAAACACACCTTTCTCTCTTCCTCTCACTCTCTCTCTATCTCTCTCTATCTCTCTCTTATGTGTAAAATTAGGAGAGGCCTACATTCAGTAGGTACTGGATTACGATAAGGCGATGGATTGATTGAAAAACCGTAAGTAGAGGTTGCAACAGAGTCAATTGCAGATAGGTACCTACTTATTTCGACCCATTGACGCTATCTGCTGAGTATAAGATTTTATAATAAGTGAAACTAATCATTCGGGGGAGTTTTTACCAATTTTATCGTTATCTATTATATCCTTTACTACCTATAGTCCTTTATTCTTATCCACTAAACATATCTATCAATCTGCTTAACAACTTTAATATGAAAGAATGTTGTCATTTTACAACCAGCAAACTAGCGTGAGAGAGAGCATGTTAAGAAACGGGAAAAGTCAGTGTAAAATAAAATTAATGACTAATTTCTGTTAATGACGAAACGTTAAGAAACTTATTAAGACACAGTAGAAAAAAGTTGCTGGAAAATAAAGGGTGGAAAGGGGGAAAAAGTAGTGGTTACGAAGGTATACCGTCATAATACCAGAAATCATAATGCCTTTACTTAAAATGCCTGAGCCCAAAATACCCGAAATCGAAATATCAATATTCAAAAGGCAAATATTTATAATATAAATAATTTAAAATGCCTTACGGTCGAATAACCGAAACCCAAAAAATAAATTTATCAAATACCTTATCCTAAAATGTTCAAACACAAAATACCTTTTTTTTTAACATGATTTAAATCCTACATGGATGCTATATATCTGTGAATAGTTAACACCCCGACTCTGTATCCCGACTCGGATAGGTTAGGTTAGAATTTTGGTTATTTTTTTTTATTTTTCGTTAGCCCACTGTAGTACTTTTGTAACTCTGAATCAAAGTGTTTTAACATGAGGTAAATCCTACATAGATACTATGACGGACTCCTACTAAAAACTAAAAACCACACGTACCTATCCAATATATCAGCCTACAGTTGGGAGCCCCGGGTAAGCCCTCAGAAAGATACCCAAGGACCAACAGACCTACGGCTATAACTGCGAGGTTATAGCGATAAACTGGGTAGGTTATGGTTTATTTTTTTATATTCACATTGTATTCTATTTTCGGTATTTTAAATTAAGGATATTTGAAAATTTGCATTTTGAATTTTGGTATAATAATTATTTGTATTTTAAGTTTAGACATTTTAGGGTAAGGTGAACTGAAATAAGGTATTTTGAATGTTAAGGTATTTCGAATTCGGGTATTTTGGTCTAATGCATTTTAAGTAAAGGCATTTTGATTTCTGGTATTTTAATATATAACCGGTTACGAAACATCCGAGAGTGGACCGGAATATGTGAAGCGGCTGAACTGTTTCGACGAGCGAGAGACCGAGAGAACTGCTGTTCGGCCTACCTACACGGCACTCTAAGAAGAAGAAGGAAAAAGTAGTTTAATTTTGTTACTTAGAATAAATATGTAAAAAAATATTCGTAATTTTTACTCAGAGACGTATTTGGTACCGGTTTCTTAATTCATTATTATATTTTATCAAGACTCATATCAACAATCTTAAAATCATAATTAATCATTATGTTTTGTTTGACTACGGTTGACAGTAAAAATTAATTAACATTCCGAGTAAAAAATACCAAAAGAACAATCAGGTGTCTCCGTGATGGTACGCCTACATTCATTCAATTTATTTTGTGCACGGCCAAAGATTATTTTGAAGACAGGTCAAGTTTTTACTGGTAATAACAACCTACGGTGTGTGTAGTACCTACACACACCGTAGGTTGTTGTTACAATTTATAAACTTGACCGGTCTGTACATCGATTAGGTTTCTGAAATTTTCGTTAGAGTGTAACCCTTTAAAAATTAAGCTAACAACTAAAGTTGTTTGACGTTTAAACTGTGAAAATTCTCAGAGATGTCATGGCGGACTCGTAACAACTGAAACCACACGGTGAGCTTCCATCTGCCTACTGCCGGAAGTCCCGGGTGGCTCCCTACCAATCTCGACAAATCAAGCAAGTGAATATGATTATGTCATTATAAGGTAAGGTTGTAAGTTTGGTATGTCTTTATTAAAAGAGTGTAAATCAAAAATTTGTAAGCTGCTATGAGAGGTGAATATTTGGACGCAAGTTTAAGAAAAATTATTTAGCTGTTTGTGTCTAGGACAGACACAAACATTTAAATAAATTTTCTTTCTATTACGTAGTATCTAAAACTGCTTAGTTGTTTTATTAACAAAAATATTTAATTTATTTACTACATAAAATGATTTCAATCAAAAGCATATTATTCTACATAATTTAACTTTCTAAAAGTTTTGAATGACTTTCACTTTTGAAAAGTACCCACCTGTTAATAAACATATAGTTTTTAATAAAAATAGAACCACTTTGAAATTAATTAGTGCATCTACACAATATTTAGAACTAATCTTTGGCCAGTTGCAGCTCTTATCTACAACAAGTTCAGTAGCCGATCGGTCGTCCGGCCGTTAGTAATTTGACAGTTCAGATGACAGATTACAACAAGCCCGGGGGACCACCAGGGCACCAGGCCATTGTCGCTTCACTCCATCACGCTTGGTTTTTGTTTATGAGACAGACTTGCCACATAATTGGGGCTCCGACGCGACTAAACTGATTATTATTTTTTGATTACTGTTTAATGAAAGCGGATCTTGAAAAGGTTTAATGGATTAAACTTGAAGGATAAATAAAGGTACATTTTAAGATTGTCCTCAGTAACTTTAAGTAAACAGTGATATATACCTACTGTCAAACTAAAATATTAAACTTAAGTTGACTGTTATATTTATTTGACTCATTCTGTAGGAGATTTTAATTCTATATACGCATCTTTTATTATGTACCTAAATCAATAGAACTAATATACATCTTGCAACTCGGCAGAAATAATATAGCTCTCACAATGTGTGTTCAAAATTGTAATCTTTTGATGTTAATGGGAATCAACGCATTGATGGAGTGTGCTTACTTTTGACCCAATATTGTAATAAAGGATGCTGTAGTATGTAAATAGTAGCACTGTCAGCCGCCAAAAATATCTTTATTACGTTTTACAGCTTAGATGATCTTGGTAGACAACAAAAATACCTCAGGATTAAATATTTACACTAAACAAAAAAATGTGTTTATTCCCGATGAGTCGTAAGTTAGACTGATGCCTTTTATGATCGTATAATTTTTGTCTTTAAATTTTAGACCACTAAAACTTGGAAGCGTGCAAAAATCTAGCAAAGAGTGCCAGTCCTTAAAATTTAATTTATTTATTTATTTAATATTTATACACACAAATAACAACAATAAAAGAAATAACATTAAAAGAAAAGAAGAGTAGGTACAACGGTACTGCTTATTTCTAAAATAGAAATTTCTTCCAGCAGTCCGACGAAAGAAAAGCGTGAAGAATTATATTAAAATATGAGGTAGAAGTGTGAAAGAAATCGGGATTACATCAAGTGCACACACACAAACTTATTTTATCACTAGCTGAACCCGCAACTTCGTATACGTCACATAAGGTGTATGAAAGGAGAGGTATTTGTTCAGCAGACTCATCAAGCAGCGTGTAAAGCTGCCCTGTTTGCTAATTGGCTTTTATTTTAAAACAATTCATTGAATTGTTTTAAAATAGACTTAATCTTTAAGCTCTTTTATGATTAAGCCAACACACCCGTTTAGATTTACCCATTTTTAGATTCTTATGTCTACATATGTACGATTCTTTAAAGTAATATAACTTTTTTATTTATAAACCGATTGACATAAAATAAACGCTAAATGTTAAGTGGAGCAAACATCAACACAATGAAAAAAAACCGCATTGCTATCGGTTAAGCGGTTACTGAGATTAGCGTGCACAACCGTACAGACAAACAGACATACAGACAAACAGACAAAAATTCAAAAAATCATTGTTTTGGGTTCTATTGCGTTCATAAAGCCCCCCTATAAGGAGTAAGTGGGACTGCGCCGCCTCTTTCTGCGAGCAGGTCATGCTCGCGAAGGAGGCGGCGGCGGGCCGGGTGCGGGAGAGAACTCTCCCACCCGAGTTCCGCAGTCGGCGCCCTGGGCGCCGCCGACGTGTCTTCGCCGAGGACTATCGGCCTCCATGACCGGGGGTCTGAGGACGGTGAGAGGGCCGCTCACCGTCCTTACAGAAGCAGGCCCATGACGGCAGCGTGACGTGAGCAACTCACGCACGCCCCTCCCTTAGAAGCGGGGTCACACCCGAAACCCCCCATAGACGCGGGATTGCACCCGAACCACCCCCTGGGCGAGGCCGCATTGGCGGCCGTAGGTCTGTTGGGAGTCACGGGACATCCTTCCTGAGGGCTTACCCGGGGCTCTCAACCATAGGCTGTTCGGCGTGGCGTGAGGTTTTTTAGTCGGTAAGAGTCCGGCATAACATCCTATGAGGATTTTCCCTCACGTTAAACAAAAAAAAAAAAAAGCCCCCCTATAATATTTTTTCTTATTTATCTTCCATGTACAGACAGCGACCTGTTACGATTTTATTATATGTATTGATTGATGATGATATGATTGATATTGATGTATTGATTAAGCCAACACGCCAGTTTAGATTTACACTCTCATTCAAAGAAACCGCAACAATTAAAATTTTAAACATATCTGATTCTTAAAAGTGTTATAACTATTTTATTTATTTATTTATTTATATTTATTTATATTTATTCAGGATAACAACAGCCTTAAATTTAAACACAATTAACTTAAGAGTAAATTAACAAAGAATAGGCCAATAATAGCTATCCACAGAGAAATTAATACAGGTGAAGTACTAAGGTACAATCATTCATCGTAGCATATTGAGCGACTTTAACAGTATAGATTTATTTATTACTTAAGTGGTGAAAGAGATCAACCATATTATTATGTATTACAGGCATGTCACTATTGTGGCTTAGATATTCATACCACACGACTTCAATTCACATTTTCTTGTATCAAGATTTTAGGCCGTTGTAGATAGGTACAATTACATATAGCTAAGAGGTTCAAGTACAAAGGTAAACATTTTTATACAAACAATAATGATAATTAGAGGTATATGATAATATGTATTTCCAGCAAAGGCATCAATGAAGTACCTACCTCATTATAGTAAGCTATTAAACAAATAAATAAATATTTATATAATAAATAATATACACATATACACATACATACACATACACGCATACATATATATACATACATACATATACATATTATATAGACTATAGATAATATGTCATCATACTATGTACATTTGCAAGGTATTGGAAGACAGTTTTATTATTGTTCCGGTGAATTGGTAGAAAGAACATAATTCGTTAGTTTCGCTATATTTAATACCAATGACCATTAGGTACTGGCTGAATTAGATAATGCAAGGTGGATCTTACGTCTAAATTTTTGTTTAGAGTCTAAAAATGGGTCACAGTCATAGAACTTTTCATTAAATGTTCGAACGATGCGTGTCAGCACGGTGTTCTTCCCGTAATTGGTGGAGTGAAAAGGCACGTGGAAAAGTGGAGTGTGTCTGGTGCGACGCGCGGGCGCACAGAGGGACACGCCCGCGAGTAGATCTGGGCAGTCGACGTGGCCGCGCACCACACCAAACAGCAGCCCCATGTCTAGTAACTCCCGTCTCTTCTCAAGTGTCAGCAGATTATATTTTTTGCATCTTTCCTCGTAACTGAAACCACTTGTATTACGAAACCTATAATCCAGATGTGACAGAAATTTTCTTTGAATACGCTCAATGCGGTTTTTGTGAACTGAATATAAAGGAGACCACACAGGGCTAGCAAATTCTAATATACATCTTACATAAGCGTTATATAATACCATTAGACTAGACAAGTTTGTGAAAGGTTTACAGGTGCGCATCACGAACCCCAAGCCACGGAATGCCCTGTTCGCAATAGCCTCAATATGGGTAGTCATACTCATTTTAGAGTCCAGATGTACCCCTAGGTCACGCACAGTGCTAACCCTACTTAAGTCAATGCCATTAATATTATAAGGGAAATGAAGGGCATGCTTTCTTCGAGTAAAGCTGATACATTGGCACTTGGGGATGCTGACACTGATTCGATTGTCTTGGTAATATTTGCAGAGACTATCGAGGTCCTGCTGTAATAAAGTACAGTCCCCTACGTTTCTCACACACATAAATATCTTTTTGTCATCTGCATACATTAGGTGCCGAGCGTTGTTGAAGCATGTATTCATATCAAAGATGTAGGCATTATAGAAAAGAGAACCGAGATGGGATCCCTGAGGAACACCTGATGGGATATTTATGTAATCTGAGCGATATCCACCTAGAATAACAGTTTGCGAGCGATTAGAAAGGTAGGAGCAGACCCATCTTAGCAAGTTTCCGTGGATTCCGAGTGCTTCTAGCTTGATTAGCAGGATGCTATGATCCACGCGATCGAAGGCTTTTTCGAAGTCTGTATAGACCACATCAACCTGACCCCCATTCTCCATATTGGTGGTAACAAAGTTCGTGAAATATGCAAGATTACTGACAGTAGACCTATTTCTCATGAAACCGTGCTGCGTATGAGGAATTCCCTGTGATAGAATGCCGTATATATTCTCATAAACGACCTTTTCGAATACTTTCGCGATAGTATTCAATATTGAAATTGGACGATAGTGTTCGATCTTTGATTTAGAGCCCTTTTTATGAACGGGTATTATATTTGCTCTCTTCCAAATGTTAGGGAATATACTCTCACATAACGAGCGCCGAAAGAGGATTGTGATTGGGACGACAATACTCTCCGCGGCCCTCACCAAAAATACCGGTGGGATACCATCGCATCCAGGTCCCTTGGATTTGTCCAATGACTTGAGAATTTTCATTACAGCGTCTTGCCTAATTTCGATATGCGATAAGGTTTCGGTGCAGTTAAATTTAGAAACAGACGACAGTACACTATCGTATGAAGTATTAGAAGTTGTTAAGAATATACTTTCGAAGAACTTATTAAACGCGGTGCATATATCTTTACCATTCCTATACGTATTGTTACCCAATGTGAATTGTTGTGGGTAATTTGAACCACCTCTTTTTGCTTTTACATACTTCCAGAAATTTTTTGGCGATATCCTAATGTGTGACTCGGTGTTACGAGTAAAATTTTCAAAACATTGTTTTTGAATATGGCGCTGTCTATTTCTCAGAATTGAAAATTCATCATAATCCCGAGGGTTGCCAAACCTCTTCCATTTTTTATGTACTTTAGTCTTTTCACGTATGATTTTAATTAGTGCTGGACTGTACCAAATCGGGTATTGATTTTTGTTTCGAAAACTCGTGGGGATATAAAGATTAAAGCATTCAGTTAACTTAGAATAGAAGAAATCGACGGCCTCTTCTAAGGTGTTTGATTTTAAATACATTTCCCAATTAATTTGGTTTATGAATGTATTTATCAATTCATAATTACCTTTATTAAATTTATAATGAGTCTGTGAGTTCTCTTTCAGCGGTTTAATACGTAGGTCCAATATTTCAATAGAGAGCGTGGGGTGGAGTACATCAAGTTTCGACAATGGGCTCGTATCCGCTACGATTGCAGGCAAGTTACAAAAGCAGAGATCCAGATAGTTACCGCACGAATTGGGTATAAAATTATACTGATTTAAACCTAAGTAATTCAATTCCTCAGCAAAATGTGTAGCCGCATTCTGAGTTTCCACTTTACCCACGTGCAATAATTGAAAACCATCGTCGTTCCATCTCAGACAACTTAAGTTAAAGTCGCCAACGATCAAAAAAATGTCATTAGAGTGTGATTCACAGAAATTTGACATATTGACAAGTACATTATTTAATTGGGTGGGCAACTTATTATCATCGGGTGGTAGGTATACAAGTATTATGTGAAGGTTACCGAGAGATCTTATAACACTGCCGGGAATAGTGACACATAATGATTCAGAGGTTTCACAAATACTCACATTATTCTCTACTGGGCACAGCTCACGACGGACACACATCATCACGCCACCGCCTCCCTTCTTCCCAGTCTTATCAAGATTCCGGTCACATCGTATAACTTCATACCTGCTATCACAGAATTCCCCATCAAAAATATCACTCTGAAACCAGGTTTCCGTAAAAAGCAGTAAATCAAAACTGGAACCCAAAATTTTGTTGTACAAGTCTAGACATTTTGTTCTAAGTCCACGCGCATTTTGATAATAAATGTTAAGTTTAGAATCCAATGATTTATTAGTCATCATTGCGAATAAAAGAATAATATAGAACTATGACAATAACTGTAACTCCCCGCTGTTATCGAGAAAAACACCGAGTGTTGCAAATATAGCTTATCATTGTTATTTAATGCAAGGTTTGTGGTTATAATATTGTACAATATCTGAACGGAACTGTGTTTTGTTTTTCCAATACCTTTATAATTAGTGATAAATGTAATATTACAATATAGTAACAGTACACATATAAACCTACATAAATTAATATGACATATGACACTTAAGGAATATATAACTTGAATATAAAGAGAATATATTATATTCAAGTTATATATTCCTTAAGTGTCATAAGTGTTATAAACCGATTGACATAAAATAAACGCTAAATGTTAAGTGGAGCAAACATCAACACAATGAAAAAAACCGCATTGCAATCGGTTAAGCGGTTACTGAGATTAGCGTGCACAACCGTACAGACAAACAGACAAACAGACATACAGAAAAACAGACAAAAATTCAAAAAATCATTGTTTTAGGTTCTATTGCGTTCATAATATTTTTTCCCCCCTATATTATTTTTTCTTATTTATCTTCCATGTACAGACAGCGACCTGTTACGATTTTATTATATGTATTGATTATATACATACTCATATACACAATTAGACATATACATACATACATACATACATACTACATATACTACATATACACATATATATATACCTACACATTATACATATCATATCTATGAACTTATCCATCTAAATGATTATATGACCAAAAATGTAAGAAATAACCAAAATTTAAACACAGCGATCATAGAGCATTGGAAAGGTAGTGCGAACGAACTTTCTTTTTAAACACTGTTATTGATTTTGAATTTTGTTTATTAAGAGGAAGAGAATTCCATAATTTAGCTGCATGGACAGAAAAGGAATATGAGTAGAAGTCGGATTTATGGGCAGGAAATCTAAGATTGAAGCGTAGATGAGACCTACAAGGAGCATCAGGATCACGCCTAAAGGAAAACCGATCCTTGAGGTAGGAAGGTGTAGCAGGATTGTAAAGGATGTTATAGAGAAGACAAAGTATGTGAGTGTTCCTGTGAAGACGGATAGAGAGCCACTTGAGTTCCTGACGAAAATGGGAAACATGATCATATTTTTTGAGATTAAATATGAAACGGATGCATAAGTTTTGAAGTCTCTCAAGCTTATTTAATAGCTCCTCGGTGGCATCTAAATAGCAAGCATCAGCGTAGTCTATAATGGGACGAATGAGAGTCTGAGCCAGAAGAATCTTCGTTTTTAAGGGTAAAAAACTCTGGAGGCACTTCAGAGTGTGGAAAGTGAAATGAACCTTCCTGCTGACTTCATTAATTTGAGGACGCCAGGAAAGATTGGTATCCATTAGTACTCCTAAATTCTTAACTTTATGCAGATATGGTATTTGAGTTCCGTTAAGAAGGACAGGAGGCATTGTGTTCATATCTAATTTGTCGCGCATGTACTTGCTCCCAATGCAATTGCCTGCGACTTTCGAGGATTAATGCACAACCCCACCGACCTAGCCCAAGCACCAACACGTTCTAAGTCCTGGTTCATATTAGATATGCCAGATAGGCTATCCGAAGCCGCAAAATGATGGTACAGCTGCAAGTCGTCTGCGTAGAGGTGAAAATTGCCAGAGATAAAACCCGTTACAGAGTTGATGAAAATTTAAAATAAAAGAGGAGAGAGAACACCACCCTGAGGAACGCCTGCAGCGAGCTGACACCAGTCCGAAGACTTTTCATCAAAGCGCACACACTGCGAACGACCTCGAAGATAGGAATCAAACCATGAAATGGCGGAAGGAGATATATTTACTGACTTCAGCATACCAATTAATATGTCAAAATCGACAGAGCTAAATGCACTGCTGAAGTCTAGTAATACTAACAAAGTAAGTTCCTTCCTTTCCATCGCCCAGCGAATGTCATCCGTTACTTTAATTAGGGCAGAAACTGTACTATGCCCTGTACGGAATCCGGATTGGTAGGAACTTAGAAGATTGTTGGAAGTTAGAAATAGAGATAGTTGCTTATGAACAATATGCTCGAGAACTTTTGAAAGAAAGGGGAGAATAGAAATAGGCCGGAAATCAGTCATTGCACTGGGATTCGATGATTTGGCCAAGGGAATCACATTGGCGAGCTTCCAGGCATTAGGAAAGGTACTTGAGAAAAGAGAATAATTGAAAATATGAGTCAACACAGGTAGTAATACCGGAAGTATTGGAGTGATCATCATTGAGCATATGCTATCATTGCCGGTAGCAGAAGAAGTAATAGAAATGAAAGATTTCCGGACCTCGTTTACAGATACCGAATCGAAGTTGAAAGGTAAAATCTGTGGTACTGGTGCAGCCGTAAAAGCCTGCAAGGTTGCGTCTTTAGTTGCAGCATCCAGAGTGACAGGTGGATGTAAAAATGGCTGTTCAATGCACCAATGTCCACATCATTAATTTCCGTCACAGCCGGCTTGCCAATGCCAATCGACTTGAGAAATCTCCAGGATACGGAAGAGTTACGGCCTTCAAGAGATTTATGGAAATGGTGTCTCTTTGCGTCCCTACACATTCGGCTGCAGCGGTTACGCAACGATTTATACGCAGTCAGGTTGCCCTCCGAAGGATTACTCCTAAAACGCCTTTTGGCTCTATCCCTTCGTGCCATAAAGCTTTTGATCGTGGCACTCAGCCAAGGAGCTGGATTGCGCTTAACTTTAACTCGTTTAATTGGAGCATGCCGGTCAAACAGCTCAACTACTTTGGAACTGAGATAATCTACCATATAGTTGATATCAGTGGAACCGTATATTATGGACCAATCCATATCGTCAGCATCACATCGCAATGCCTCCAGGTCTATTCCCCTAAAATTACGAAGGTAGCGAAATTGTGCCTCGCACTTAGGCGAGCGGAGACAGTAAGAAAGATATAAGAGATCATGGTATGAAAAGGGAGCAGATAGCTGGCCATGGGTGCTGGCAACACCGGATGAAGGAACTATAATGAGGTCAATAAGAGTAGATTTACAATTAGGAAAGTGGTGAGTGGCAGAGAGAGGTAAGGCACAAAGATTGTAAGAAGATAGAAGTGCCAACCGCTTACGGGACCTGTTGTCGTTCCTCAGCAAGCATGTGTTGAAGTCACCCATTAAAACTACGTGATCATAAGAAGGGGTCAAATTTGTTAATATAGTATCGAAAGAATCAAAATAATCAATGCTCTGATGTGGACTGTAAAATACTCCAAGTAAAACTTTGGTATGCACTAAAGATATCTCCAGAAACAGATGTTCAGCTGATGGAGTGGCAAGAGAAGTGGATAAGCTAACTAACTTATACGGTATAGTAGCACGGAGATACACTGCCACCCCACCACACCCCTTACTAGTTCTGTCATTCCGTATCAAATTGAAACCAGGAAGTAGAAAGCTAGTAGAAGGCAAGGATGGTTTCAAAAAGGACTCCGAGATCAGTACAGCGTCTGAAGAAGAGTTATTAAATAATTTACTATGTGTATTTAGTACTAATTCCTTACAAATCACAACAAAATTGCCGTAGCTAGCAATAGTCCTGTTTTAAGGCGTTGTATAGACGAAGAAGACACAACTTGCCTAGGCTTGACTTTTATATCACTGACCTTCCTGTCATTAAAAGCACAAAATTCTTATAGGGATACACTCTGATGGTAACAAACGTTTGTGTTATGGTGATGTTGCAAAAAAAAAGTAGGAACAATATTATGTAAGGGAATAAATACTTTCTTTACTTTTTGCAGTAGTATTAGGTGATAGTCAACAATAATTGTGGTTTATCAAAATCAACACGTAAGTACATATTCATAATCTTTCAAATACTTATAACGAGAGTGCTCACGGGCGGTCTGTGTCATCAAACATAATAAAATAGTTGTCTAATTTCACAATACATTTCTAGTAAACGTCTGGTATTTAAATATAAATCGAAAGAGCGGAACACAATGGTGTAATCGATAATTGAATTCAGCATTGATGAACTTTATACCGCTCGACCTCAAACGTGACAGATTAGAATGGAATCCATGCTGTGATGTCATATGGAGTTGATACTACCCTCCCCGTGTAACTATTTTACTAAATATAGAGATATTTTGTTATCTTCGATTAAGTAATGACCAAATTTAACAACACTATAAAAATGAGGATTTAAAATAAAAATTGTCGAACATGCCTACTATTAATTTTGAAAAAAACGTTAATTATAACGTTAATTTACCTATATACTCCCGGCTCGTTAAAATCCGTTGAGTATACTGACAAATTAATTCAAAAATATTTATAGGTGTAAATAAACTTCAAATTGCCTTACACTTTTTTCTGACTTTCCTGTAGTCTGGTAAAAAACAAGGTTGACACGAAGAACTAGTGATACTCTTTAATTTTTACGCGAAGTGATACAATACAATTTCGTGTAGAAGAGTGTCGTGTCATTGCTGCGCATGGAAGGATGTATAATTATAGAATATATTATATTATCTGTGGTATAACTATTAGTCACCTATATCAGATAAAATAAAATAAAATTGAATTACTCTTGCCGAAGACTTCGTTCGATTGAGTAGTAGACGACTGCGATGGACTGATTTGATTGATTGAGTTTTGTCACCGACCTTTCTGTGGATTTGTTCAAGACTATCTGTGTATTTTTAAAATTTCCTACTCCTACTACCTATATAAATGTATCCAACTTTGTAAAAAGTTGCATACATTTATATAGGTACACTTTAATATTATAAAAGGTAAACATATCAATACTAATAACTACAACACACTAAAAACTAACACTATACCTACTAACAGCTCCATAATAATATCGTTACAAGTGAGATTGGGCAAGTCACCGTCTGTCGTCATACTTAATGCCAATTAAAAGATTTAGAATTGTGAATCTTTGTTTGTATCGACTAATATGGAACGTTACACGACAAGCTTTTAATCCTTATACTTGAATCTATTGTTAACGAGCTCTGATACGCTCTGAAGCCTCATCGTACTGATTTGATGATGAGTGATTAAGAATTATTATTGCTGTACTTTTTTACATTAGGTACTCTGTATTACAATGCAAAACTGACACTAATATAATTATATTCACAGAGTTAGACTCGGTTTGACGTATGAGACAATGATGATAAGATGTAAAGACCCCACAAAGTGGTAAAAATGAAAGAAAAGCGATTTCAGTTTCCCAAATCCAGGAATATGAACTAACGTTCGAAGAATGATGACAATCGTCTATAAGTAATCAATAGTTGCTTTCACTTCCAAACTATATTTTTATGAACAAAATATAGCCTATTATCATCCCCAGAGACTGGTATCATTATTTTCACTTGAACCTGTATGACGTGAAAATATAGGTGTTTAAAATTGAATCTGAAGGCCCAAAACGGCTGAAAGTTTTCATAATTATTAGCTAGAACATTAATTGCCTTTACATTTATATTATCTACTAGCATTTGCCCGCAACTTTGCTGGCGAGATAATTTGATGATTTGACTCAGTTTCCTACAGTACGGACCTATTAGTAAATCATAATGGTGCTGTACTGAAAGCAGGGTATTGGCTAAAACGACGGCGTGACGTCAAAGTTTCCACATGTCTCGCGTCCCAACAAGCTGGATAACACCCAAACTAATTCTTAAAGAATCGGATGACTCTTTAAAAGCCATAAAACATTGATTGGACAAGATAAATTCATAATAGAACGCAATTTAGTGCAAATTCCCAGTAAGTACCTATTTAAATCAAAGTGTCACTCAAGACTAATGTAATACAATTCGCGTACGGATCCGGCTCTTATTAATTTATTCATTATAATCTTCTGTGTATTGACTCTAAAGACAAAGTTGCAAAGTTTTTGTCTCGAACATTGTTTGTTAATTATAGTTTTTGTAACTTCTTGGTTTTACCAGAAGTGATATGTAAATAAATTATTATCATTAAGTGATGATGTAAACCGGATTTATTTATTTTTTACTAGCTGACCCTCGCATCTTCGTTTACGTCACATAAGTTGTATGAAAGGAGAGGTATTTCTTCATCAGACTCATATGAGTGAGTGAAACTGCCCTGTTTGCTTTATAAAATCAAAAACGTCTTCGGCGTGGACTGCATTATTTTACAGTACTTTTAATCTGTTAGCTCTTTTATGACTAAGCAACCCCAGTTTGAATGACTCTTACATTCAAAAGAACCCTTGAATTGTAGGCTTAGCGAAAGTTAAGATGTCTCTAATTTCTAAACTACAAAACCCTCAATACTACTACTTTTGTGAAATAATTCTTAAAGCACTCATTTTCTAATACTAAAAAATATTTGAAATCGGACCACGCGTTGAGAAATTACAACTGAAAAACCATTTTATCTTTCATCTCCTCTCCTGAAGGAACCGCGTAAAATATCGGGATCAAAAATATCCTAGAACGTTCCTCGGATCTTGAGCTCAGATAATGCCAAGTATCGTTCAAATTGGTTTAATATTTTCGGCGTTATACTTGTTCGGGTTACAGATAGACAGGCAGATAGACAGGCAGAAAGACAGACAGACAGTGAGACAGACAAACAATGATTAAATTACATTTAGGCTTCATTATTGATATAGATTGCCCTACAATCAAAACTTTCCAAATATCTTTCATGTACCTACAGATTTTCAACACTCTACAGTTTTATTATTATGTATGTATTGATTACATTTTTTTTCATCGAACGCATCAACAGCGACCCGGAATCCGCTTTAATAGACTGTTAGTTGCGGTGATTTTGTTCTTTTTATCGCCAAAAATACTGAATACGTCCCTGTATTTTCTGATTCAGAGCTTTTAATGTACAAAATTAATATTAACTCACACACCGCGTAATGAAACGTAATACCATCAGCACGACCAAAGACATCAGATAAATCACATTTTATGGTTCTCACTTTACTAAATGAATCTGTATGTAAATCACAAAAATATTTTTCACGCGATACTCTAACAAGAAGCCGTGAGACGGTCTCACCCGACTGCCCCTCTGTGAAAGTGAAAGTTCAATCCGATTGACGTTGTCATTTTTGTTTTATTTCAAATTTTAAACGGATGGTCCACGTGGTCTAGTGACGTAATATCACAGATTATATTATATATTCCATAGTAATATAATGCAACAGAGTCACAGACTACAGACACAAGTCTCACCATAAGCCCCTCTGCAATCTATTGTATAGAGAGGGGCTAAAATGTAATATTATTGTAAGATGAACTCGTTGCTAATTTTCCGTAAATGCCCTTTTCTTCAAATTGCAGAGCTGTTAGGTGTTACTGGATTTTTTCTCATGAGTTTAGCATACAGATATCCACCAGAAAATTGTTACCGAAAACTTCTTCCATTATAACTGTCATCTTTTGACCCAAAGATTTCATTTCACTGCTCGTTGATGTAATTTAACCTTCAGGCATTTTTCATTTGAATTTCTAATTTGCCTTTGAAGTTGCTTCAGGAATTAACAGCTTTCAGAATAGCAGCTATAATTTAAAGATAATAGAGACATCCATGGCATTTATATTAGCAACTACATTTTAAATTACGCGCGTAAATGTATAATTACAGTTTTCAAATTACGAGCAGCTCCTCACAAGATTTATAAAGACTTAGTTATATGAGCGTGAAGTAAAGCGCATTCCCGATGACGCAAATGTCCGAATTACTTCGATCATCCGGGGTTACTCATTAATTATTAAAAAAATAGATATTTTTGGCTGCCTGCCTGTCTTACATAAAATCATGTGATTACTGTATTTTTCACACATTAGTATAGGTAGGTAGGAAGAGCAATACGGTTGTAATATTTCATGGTGCTAATATTTTTATCTTAATGAGAATAGGAACACAGTGAGTTATTTATTGTAAGGGACGTCAAGCGAGTCGAATGAGTGAATATGTTTGTGAATTAATGTAGTCTAGTGTAGTCATTTAGTGATTCACATTTTTGGAATAGGTAATGTAAACTAAGTAGTATCCAAAGAGATATAACATTATATCTTTGCGGTACTTGCTTGTTTTTTATTATTTATTGTGATAAATTTTTGATTAGACTTTTGGAGGTTTTTTTTTAAGGGAAAATCCTCATGAATGCTATGCCGGACTTCTACCGACTAAAAAACCTCACGTTACGCCCAACAGCCTATGGTTGGGAGTCCCGGGCAAGCCCTCGGAATGATGGCCCAGGACAACTATTGGAGGATACGAGTATTATTATGCAAGCACCGTATTCACTTTGACTAGTGTGATATAGAAATTTACAGTTTCTCTAAATAAAATGGCACTCTAAGCCCCGTGGCATTAATTTCTTCAAACGCATTCTGTCTGATGGCAGCCGGATGAAGTTCTGAAAAGGTGACTAATTAGCGAGCTGCCGGTATTCAATCTCATTATGATTATTTCTGGAATCTGACCAGGAAAACTCGACCTTTGAATCGAACGGCAGGTAGGCAGACAGTTATTATGAAATGGAGAAATCAATCATAAGCAATCATAATATCACCATTCAATCATATTATATCACTTGATTATTAGTGTCACATGCCGCTGCAAACTAGTAAACAAAAGGCGTGAGAAATTCTCACACAAAATGATACAAATTATTTAACTCTTAACCGATAAGTAAAACTTAACATCTAATTTTAGTTCTCTATTTAACACTCTTTCATTAGGAACAGCACAAACGACTTCATTCATTTAGTTTTAAAGTGCAAACTTGTATTATTCCCACACTGACTAACGAATGCTGACGAGAGGCAAACATTAGCTAAATGAGTAGATTTTTCACAGTTGACGACACGAGATCGATACGACAAAAATAATTCGAAATGATTACTGAGTTTGTAATAAATAAATAATTAAAAATTTCTTACTGAACTTTCTAGCTAAAGACTTTCAACTACATATATTGTTATTGTAGGACGTATGCGTACAACGAAATGAGGCAGAAAGCCCTCAGGATTAATTTTCACTACCTATTATGAACTAAAAAGGTACTAGGTTTTCTTGTCAACTAAGCCACGAAAAAATTGACCTAAGTTTAAATGGAGCGCAAGTGTTCTACTTTTTTTTACATCGAAGGGTGCAATCAACCAAACCAAGAGAGATATTTTAACAATCGGCTGACTTTGCTTTCTTTCAACGAAAAACTATCGTTATGCCGACTTTACTAGTGTCGTAACTTGTAAAACAGTATACATTTTTGACTCTATTTGGATATTTAGCTACCGTTTAAATAATAAATCATTTTGTCGGTACAACGGGTAATTATAGCAATTAAGGTTAAGCAACGATTAGCTTTGTTCTTCGTCGCGAAGGAAACGTGGGATTGTGAGGTATTTCGGTGAATCACTGTTTAGGAATTCCTTTGAGATGATCATTTTCGGCGTCTTTTACCTTGTTGAATTGTATGTAAAAACGACATTGGTGTGAATTATGACTACCTCGACTGCAGTAATAATAGGTAGTGTATCTACAAGTAAAGAAAAGTATATAGTAGGTTTCTTTTAATCTATACTAATATTATAAAGAGGAAAGATTTGTTTTTTTGTTTTTTTTTTGTGTGTTTGTTTGTAACGAATAGGCTCCGGAACTACTAGACCGATTTGAAACGACGTGTTTTCGGCCAGCAATGTGGCTACCGGCCAGCAATGTGGCTTTCGGCCAGCAATGTGGCTCCGGCCAGCAATGTGGTTCCGGCCAGCAATGTGGCTCCGGCCAGCAATGTGGTTCGGCCAGCAATGTGGCTAATCCGGCCAGCAATGTGGCTAAACTGCTGAGCCCGCAGAGGACGATGGCCATCCGGGTGATAAGGGGATACCGCACGATCTCCGGTGAGGCGGCATGTCTCCTAGCTGGGACCCCTCCATGGGACCTGGAAGCGAGAGCCCTTGCGTCGCTGTTTAGATGGCGCAAGGAGGCGCTCGAGCGGGGCCAAAGGCCTGAGTCTCGAGAAATCGAGGCCCAGCGATCCCTGCTCCACCAGGAAACCGTGGAGACATGGAAGGTACGACTTGAGCAACCAAAGGGGGATTCGCCACAATCGCGGCCGTCAGACCGGTCATGGACGAGTGGCTGGAGAGGAGACACGGTGCTCTCTCCTACCGGTTGACACAGATACTTGCCGGGCACGGTAGCTTCGGTAGGTATCTGTGGCGAAAACACCGGGAAACCACGGCCGAATGTCAGCACTGCGAGGACCGCAGCGATGACACGGCGCTCCACACGCTGGTGGAGTGCACAGCGTGGGCGCAACAGCGCCAGGTCCTCGTGTTGGGCCTGGACGTGGACACTCTCTCGCTCGAGACCATGGTGCGAGCCATGCTCTCCAGTGGGAGTAAGTGGGACTGCGCCGCCTCTTTCTGCGAGCAGGTCATGCTCGTGAAAGAGGCGGCGGGGCGGGAACGGGAGAGAACTCTCCCACCCGAGTTCCGCAGTCGGCGGCTTGGGCGCCGCCGACGTGTCTTCGCCGAGGACTATCGGCCTCCATGACCGGGGGCCTGAGGACGGTGAGAGGGCGGCTCACCGTCCTTACAGAAGCAGGCCGATGACGGCAGCGTGACGTGAGGAACTCACGCACGCCTCCCCCCCTTAGAAGCGGGATCACACCCGAAACCCCCCCAAAGACGCGGGATTGCACCCGAACCACCCCCTGGGCGAGGCCGCAGTGGCGGCCGTGGGTCTGTTGGGAGTCCTGGGACATCCTTCCGAGGGCTTACCCGGGGCTCCCAACCATAGGCTGTTGGGCGTTACGTGAGGTTTTTTAGTCGGTAGGAGTCCGGCATAACATCCATGAGGATTTTCCCTCACGTTAAACAAAAAAAAAAAGACCGATTTGAAAAATTCTTTCACTGTTGGGATGCTACACTTTTTGCGGTAAACATAGGCTATATTTATTTCCCGTATTCCCACGGGAACGGGAACTACGCGGGTGAAACCGCGTGACGCCCGCTAGTTCTTAATATTATTAGCTTATTGTTACACAAGTTCAGGGGTACGATAAATTATGAAATTAGAACGTTTCCTTGTTTTATGGAACGGGCTAATTTCTAGCACTCATTCGATTTGAAATCACTCTACCGCCATGTTAGGCTGTCTTTAGGCCGTCAATTGTAAATAGGCCGGAGCAAAAATGATATAGGTCTATAAATTGGGGCGAATTCTATGAAACCATTGTAAAATTATTAATAAATTGCATTACAGGTACACAGAAGAATTGCAACGGCAAAGGTTCAAAATTATTAACAGGCGAAACCGTAAAGTGCACTTAACTCCTAATAAGATTATTTAAGTAAAGATACCTGTTGGCTTTGCCAAATACCTACTTAATAAATGTATTTTTTTTCATGATAATAAGGTTGAAAACTCCCTAGTCATATTTCAAATTATTAATAATGAGCCCGGTACCTGACGGTTTGAGATCGCGCTAAGACTTCGATCTAAAGAGGCTGCATTTGCATAAAATCATTAGTAAGCACAATGGAGTGCGGGCAGGGACACGGACCCAGGGACACCTCACGGTTGTTCTTAAATATCACATCACACAAACATACAAACGACATGTATGCTGTACAATGCTGCTAAAACAGACGCATTGGAAATGTTCGAGAAAACTTGCACAGCAATGAACTGTGGGTTTACAAAAGCGAATGCGTATTGTGGAGTCATAAGAATAGTATGGCACAGGCAACGAGCTGCCTCTCGAATATGATTTATCATCGTTCATTAGGCGAGTTTGTCCGCCGCGACAACAGATGGAGCTGATAGCACTTGGCAGGGTGGCCGCCTTGTTATTATTTTTATTACCAGTTTTCAAAGAATAATACTTGAGGAATGCATCTCTTAATGAACTTCAACCCTTTTTGGGATCGACATGATGGATAGAATTAATGTCGCCTCCCATTGTTGATTGGAGACACTTTCAATGGTTTCGAACACATTTACTTTGATTATGTCGCATTGATTTCGATTTCGATACCTTCAATGGATTTCTAAGAAAGGTTTAATGGTTGTTTTTGCTACCGTGATATATGGTTCTAAACAAAATGTCATGGTGGTCTCTTTGCTTGACGCATAATGAATTGTTTTCGCTAGAACCCATTTTAATAAAAAAAAAATACAACTATAGCAAAAGGGTCGTAATTTTTTCTGTCTAGCCCCCCCCCCCCCCCCCTTTCGCAACGCGCGATAAGGAAATTCGTTCCAATAAAACTTATCTTCCTAGTGGTGTAGGTAAATGAAATCTGTAGTAAAGTTTTCGCGACAACCCTACGTGAGAAGTAAATATTTCATAGTTACTCACAATGCTCTCACTAAATCCTCTTACTATTTAAATCTCGCTGCGCACGCGCTGAGCAAACACGGACAATTCTTAAAACTGCATCTTTAACGCCGTCGTCAGTCGTGTTCGAAACGTAATTAAAGGTCTGAGATGGATTTGCATACACTTCTCAGAGCTTGTGTTGTAGAAAAAGAGGATTGTAATTAGCATATTGTATTTTGAAATGTGACGGTTTGCGAGTAGTCTCATTCCAGTCTGCCACTCAGTGGTGGGTCAGTGACGTACTTTTATAGGTTTCACCATTTTTGTAATTTTTTTTTCTTTAAATGATGAATATAATGCATAATTTTTGTATTAATTATTGATCGTATGTCTGTTTAATTGACTGCATTTATCTATAGCCAGTATTTTTATTGACACAAGGTAATGCATTGTTAATGCAAACATTATCTCTTGAATAAGGCAAGATAGCTAAGTATAAGGGCATTACAAGTCCACTTTTTATAGATGAATGAGAATTATTGTAGTGAAAATGACGTCTAATAAGCAAATTACGTATTTCTTGGTATTGCACCTTTTAAAACCTTATGCACACATGTAGGTAAAAGCAGAAACATGAGTTACAATATATAACTTTAATATCGTAAACCCAATACTGCCAATATTCTAAAGACGCTTTTTTATAGTGCGATATACATAATAATAGATTATAACTTCAGGAGAGGTTGACATATAGTTTTTCGTAGTTGTGGTGCCAGATTTAGAAACTAGGATATGATGAATAAGTATTGTTTGCCAATTGTCTAGACTAGATCGTGTATTAGATTAATTTCGGTTAGATGACGATGTGTGTAGATGAAAATGTCCAAAAATATTTTAACCTTTATTTGGAATGTTTTTTAGTTGTATGATAGTCATTTTAGCTTATGTTCGTTAGATTTGCAGATTGCAAGTATAAAAAACTCATCAGACCGTTTTCACACATCCAACCTTGACGGCATTGAGAGAGAAAGTTTAAGTAATTTTTCAAAGTGAATGTTTCAATACAGCCGGAGCTTTGCACTGAAACAAGAGGGATAAACTAACATTCCAATTAGCAAGTCGTATCCATGTTAAGCAACCGTCTTAGGTTCAAACCAATCGTGATAGTTGTAGTTTGTGTCTCTGTTTTAATTAATTTGGATCACGAACTCGCCACTTTGGGCGTCACGACCGATGCCTCAGCCCTGACTGACATATTTCAATATGTCACCAAAGATGGGAATTATCGGATATTGCTACCAGAAACTGGTTTTTGATCATTATTGTAAGGTGTTCAACGGAATTATAAAAAGGGCGTGAAAAGTTTTAGTCTTCAAATGCAGGGTCTCATAATTATTGTGGAGATAATCTTGGCCAGAACTAAGTCATTTATAAAGTAGTTTTTCTATCAAACCATAGAAACGTAGAACGCGCTGCCTGCGCAAGTGTTTTCCTTCTCTTATAGCCACGGGTTCTTCAACCGGTGCGTGAAGTGGCACTTCATTGGTCCGCCAAATTCGTTGGTTTCATTGTAAAATATTATTAATGGTACTAATTTCATTGATATCGCAATGCTTTTCGTTAGGAGGAGTCATTTTATGAAAGAGGTAAGGGAGCTAAATATAGAGTTTTAGGAGGTTTCGACAGGGTGCTAACCCTGCAAAATTATCCTAAAACTTTACGCACTTACTTTTTGAGTGTTACAAATGTCTATTCAATCTTGTAGGCAGTGTATGTCATTTTAAAGTAAAACATTTTAAAGTAAGAAAGAGATTACTAAATGAAAATATTTATGTTTCCTACCCGAACAAGTCATGAATCACATTTAAAACATTTTGTCTTTTAAAGTTTAATCTGGTAGAACTGTAAAAATATCTCAACTAAAATATAGGTATGTAAGTATAGCTGAAGAAATTGTTTGTTTGAACGCCATACAAAAAAATACATGACGTCACTCATACATGACGCATAAACTTGTACGGGTATTTTTACAGTTTCGCTAGATTTTCATCACCAAAGAATACTCGTCATATAGGTCCTAAAATGCTATTTACATATATTGCAAAATTCATTATTACCTATCTGAGATGAGATTCATTGCACAACAAATTATCTAGCAATTGTGTGAGAACAACTAGTTCTGCCTATTTAGTATCACGACCTCATGGTTTGGCTCATGTCGCAATGTTACAATTAGGTGCTCATTTATGTCATACATTGTTGCCATTCATTGGAGTCGAACAATTGTGGCATTGTTGCTTTTACCTGTTTCAGTAACTAAATTATCGTAAATGCTGTAATAATTGGCATTTTTCTAAGAGACTGTAGGTACATTTAAATGAGATATTCTTTAAATAATTGTGTTCTTTCCGGATTGTTATAAGTATCTATATGAGGTAAAGGACATGTTTCAAGCTGTGCTTGAATATATTCAGCTACCTTAGTAAGTAAATTTAATTATATTTCTTACATTGTAATACTTGATTGACACCAGTAAACATCAGTATAAATATAGCAAGCGTTGATATGTTTTCTCTTACTTACATAATAGATTTATCTATCAGAAATCATTAAATTCGTTGATTTAGAATCGATGTGAATATGATCATATAGAAATTGAAGCGTGTTGTAAGGCATAGGGACAAGACACAAATGTATAGGGCACATACGCGATAAGCAGTCATAATAGTGGCCCTATTCATAATATGAGAGGTTTAACTTAAGAGCATCATAAGCATAAGAGCCCAAGCATTATTTAACTAGATACTCAATAGATTCAATCAGTGATACACCGATTAACATAGTAAGTACACTCCCATCACACTAAGCCAGGCGGGGTAGTAACACAATGGACCAAATGCCATAACATCATCAAACAATTTCAAAATCTGATCCTATGCATAACGAATGGAGTTGATAAATAGTTTGAATTAACCGATTTAATGCGGGTCACCCACAACAGAGTGACTGGACGGAATCTCGACTGGTAATGATAATTGAACTGGCAAACACCCAGCCTGCACTATCGGCATAATCTATTGAGAAATGATGTTGGAAACTATATGACTTGCGCTATTGTATTTATGGATGTATTTTTTTAATTTCTTGTCTTTCGACACAATCTTTAACGTTCTGATTAACTCTGAGTTTACCGCTGTGAATATTGTTTCAAGCGACCCGCTATTATTGAATAGCCATGCATCATGATGTACTCAGAAATCAATCGGTCATTTGCTGTACAATATATTCTTAAAGCGCGTAGTGGTTTAAGTGGTCACTTAGCCATCCACCGATCAATGGAGTGTTATGAATTCCATCACTACACTGTTCTGATTTTATCTAACGAAAGAGTTCTCTTTAAAATAAATTGTTGTGATTAAATCTGTGTCATCTCTCATTTCACGCCATGTTTTATATTTTTGGCCATCAGTCTGTCTAGTAGCCAAAGGATAGTAAGGAAAATTACTCTCTTATAGTGATGGCACTCGTGTGTCATAGCAAAAATTGAGATAGGCCTTCGTTATACTGTGGACTCCAATAGGCTTATTTCATTGATTGAATTTCAGAAAGCATACTATAGTCTCTACTATTATAAAATTGTAAGATTAGTAACTAATCTTACAATTTTTGTGTTGTCACAACTGTTGTGACAGAACATTCAAGAAAATATTAAAAAACTTGATAGGTGTCAAAGGACACCCGGATGGAACGAAGTTTCTTTCGATTAATTAGTGAAGGAATTGTATTTTTTTTTTTAATTAATAATAATATTTTTTTTATTATTAACCCCCATTTTATTGCCCCCCCCTTTTCCCCCTCCCCCCATATTAAATCCCCCCCCCCCCATATTACCGCCATATTAATGGAGGGTAGAGGTACCTCTACCCTCCATACTATAGCAAAAAGTGTCGTGACAACTTTTCGTAAGAATTTTTTCCGTCTAGCCCCCTTTCACAACGCGCGATAAGGAATTTGGGGCTTCTGAGTCCAAAACTATAATTTTTTCTTCGTGTCTGTTTGTTTGTTTTTTTAGTTGTTCGCGGTTAGAGCAAAATTCAGTAGCTTGATGATAATTTATTGCACTATAAGAATTTTGTAAGAATTTTTTCAGCTTAAGTATCGCTGTATGTTTCATTAAAATCGGTTCAAGAAAAATGTTAGCTTGACCTATGTATTACTAAAAGCCCTATGTATTGGATAGGTCAAAGTCGATTGGTTATCAGTTAAAGTCACCTCGCGAACGAAGTTGCGGGCAAAAGCTAGTAATATATAAAATAGAAACAAAATGTTCAATTAAACGCCAAAATAAAATCTTGAATATTCTATGAAAAAGTTTATCTAATAAAATACTACAGCTGTAAATAAGTAGCGGATTTAGTACGATAGACAAAGCTGGGGTGTTGGTCGTTGTTGTCACCATAAAATTACTTGGTCGTGACATATAAGTTACATAAAGTCGATCTTACCACGTTGTTACACTTGAGGCACACGAAATGAAGATTTTATTTATAGAAACCTTTAGATTTTTACTTGAATGATACATCAGGTATATTGTTGATCTTAGTTAAAGGAAATGTAAGAAGTTTTTGTTAGATGGAGGAAAATGATTGAAATAAAAATCAAAGTCCTCGTTATTATGTACTAGCTGACCCGCGCAACTTCGTTTGCGCCACATAAGAGAGAGTTTTACCTGTTCCTGTCGCATTTACTCCCGTCGCGTTGCGTTTACTCCCGTAGCGTCTCATCGTTAATATTCAATACTACGTGAGAGAGAGAGAGAGAGAGAGAGAGAGAGAGAGAGAGAGAGAGAGAGAGAGAGAAAGGTTTCTCGTCGCGTGTATCCCGTCGCATTATTTTTAAGAACAACTTCAACGGCATTATTGTAGAAAATAATTGATAGCCATTAAAATGGTTATTGTGCACAACAATTTTGTAGGATTTTTTTTACATAACTATAAATATTTACGCAGCACACGCAACGAAACTCTCAAAAGGAATAACTTTTCCCCGGTTCTGAAACATTTACTATTACTGCTCCGCTGCTATTCGTTGTAGCGTGATGCTATGACACTCCACAATAACGTAGCTTTCTATTGGTGAAAGAATTTTTAAAATCGGTTCAGTAGATCCTGAGATTACCCCTTACAATTTAACAAACACACAAACTTTACTTCTTTATAATATTAGTATAGAAGACAGTTTGGACAGACTGAGAGGACTACTAAGCAATTCTTTTGTGAGTAACAAATAAATTACTCATTGTTGATTTATTTTACTAACTTTATCTGGTCGTTACACACAATTTTCAAGAAATTTTTCAAACAATTCGATGATTGTAGCAAGATTGAAAAAAAGGTAAACATTGTTATAAATTTTGTTGAAACTGAATAATTTCTAATAAAAGTATGGATTGAGATGGATCTATGAAGTGTTAGAACTGAAGATGGATATTGATATGTGCAAAGTATGTAAGTGCCTTTGTCCTAAAAGTTGAATTTTACTATGATTTTCTCGATACTTAATATGAAATCTTTACAATTGTAAAAAGAATAAAATGCTTTGCTATATTTATATGTACAAGAATATTGTTAGCAAAAAAAATTGTAACACTGTCACATAAAAGACAATCTTGAAACTGATAGAAGATCTCAGACAAATGGAAGATTTTATCGAACGTAAACAAATATATCACTTCAAGATTTCCATAATACAACAATGAACCAATAACCAATAATGTAAAAAGGCTGACACTAATACATATTAATATGTTTCGAACTAATTTTAATGCGGCATCTACGATTTTGGCAAACTTATATTTGCCGTTGGTAAACTAGCAGTTCCATACTCTTACGAGCTAGTTTATTTGAGAAGGCAGTTCAAGAACAGTATTGTTATCTTTGTAAGTGGTGAACCGGCTTTCGGATTGTACTTTGGGTGTCAAGTCATCGGTCGTTAATCTATATTAAAATAAACTTCATTGTTTCTCTTTATTACTAAAATTAAATTAGAGAGCACGTTATGACTAGCAGAAATGAAAGAGCCTGGGGTGTTCAATTGAAAGTTTGATTCTTTTTCGATACATGTCTAGTTATCGTATTGATGTGGGTCGGTTGCTCCCTTGTCTGCTGCATCATTGGGATTTGAAGATTCTTACCAAAACAGATAGGTGTCCTCCTTGACCATACAATTCGAAGTAACTCTGTCTATTTCGCTTTCAAGCCTGAACCACTGAAAAGATACTGATGAAATAAATTTAGGCCAAGAAAGGACGTAGGTATTATCACAGGGCGGAAACTCCAGCTTGAATGTGTGCGTGTGATCAATAAAATGTAAGCAAATTGTCCGTCAACGCGCACGTCAACTCTACTGACAGCTGTGGCGCGACAGGGAGTTGCCGATCTGTATGTAATACTATTATATTACTTTTGGTATTATCGTGAAGCCTATCGCCTTGAAGGGGTTGATTAAAGTAAATGAATGAGATGAAGATAGCTAAACTTTATGCGGGAGGAGCCGCAGGCATCCATTTGTTTAGTGTATATACAAACCCATAGGTCCTGAAAGCTGGATGTAACGAAGAGAAGATTGAATTTCTTTTGGAGTTTGTATGTATTTGATGGATATAATTTTCATAAACTTATGTACTTAGTGACATACTTATTATTATTTTGTCAACTGCCTCGGTGTCGTATTTGGATTTTGAAGTCTCTGACTGAATATTCTCGTGTTGAATCAAATATTTGTGTGAATTGCAAAGATTGTTCGCTACAATCTTTGCAATTCACACAAATATTTGTTTTTACAATTATTACTTAATCACCTAATGACTGATATCAAAACCATTTTAATTTGTAAATAAGTAACGATAACCAATAAAATTTTTACATTCAATTTAGGAATTCCATGTTGTACAATTAAAAATAAATTATTGTATCAAGATTGTGCCATCAGTCAAAGTGATTTACGATAGAGTTTAATACTTTCAAGCGACCAATAAATTCATCCAATAAATACATCCAACTCTCATTGTTGAGCTGTTTCGGAGTTTTTATGAGAAAAAGGCTTGAAATACTTTCATTTTTGTATAGTCATTACTTTATTATTTCATACACAACTTGTTTGAACGTCTCAGTCAACATAATCCGAAGATAGTAGAAAAGTAGCAATAATGTAAAACAGACAACCTAAAAATTACACATTCTATTTGAAATAGGTAGTACAAAATCACTGTTCAAGGTTTGTTTTTTGTAATTTAGAACACTATTTAGTTATTGGGTCAAGGTACCATTTTAGACTCAGAAACCGCCCTGTACGTGGACTTAGGGGAAGGGGGTACAGCTTTCGTTCCACTGAAAAACATAGTATTTCGAACCATTAGGCATTAGTACTCAGCTATGAAGTGACTCTGCTCGGATTTGATATTTAATCCGTACTTGCTGGGAACAATAGTATATATCCAGCATTCGGTCCAGATTAAAAATCATAGGCGAAAAGGCATAATTGTAGGGCAACGTCAAAAAAATGTTCAGCACAAGGCTTAAGTATAACTCCTGGATGATCCTTCCGAGGGCTCCCAACCGTAGGCTACTGGGCGTTACGTGAGGTTTTTTAGTCGGTAGGAGTCCAACATAGCATCCAAGAAGATTTTCCCTCACGTTAAAAAAAGACATAAGTATGAAAATATTCATTGGAATTATGCTAATACAGTAGAACTCGCGATTACAACCTTTTTATTATTGGTACGAAAATTTAATATTATTTACACAGCTAAAGTAACGATCAATTTGATTCTTAAAAAGCCCACACTATGAATGTTCACTTAACATCACAACAATGTACGTGTGGCTTTCTTATTAAAATAATCATAAAACACTAAAGAGAGATTTCTCGAATCCTACACTCTGTGTGAGGTCGTTGGCTCAGTTGATGAGAATGCGGATCTGAGCGATACGATACATCGATGTAGATTGTTTTAATTGTTTCGAGATGCTTAGGAGTCGTGTCAATGAGAGGTCAACTACCGACGTGATTAGTATTTCAAATCGAGAACTCGATTCCGCTTAATTCTCATCGATAAATTAACGACGGCGACGTGTACTACGTTGTGATTTTAGTTTAATTTTTAATTATGCAAATGCTTTTTTAATTGCCAGTTGTAAAACTAAATGTTATCTTATTAGCTCGTTTGTAATCTTTGATGAGTTTTTAAAATGAGCTAAAATATACCTATGTCGATTTATTCGATATATCTGAGATGATATACTTACCATTTACAATATTTTAATAAATATTGTAAAAAAAGTTCCTACACAGTGCATAATTATTAAAGGTATTAAAATGTGCTCCAACTGCACAGATTTTGTTTGTGAATGTGTACCTATGTGCCTTGAGTGTAGGAAATTTGGTTTGAATTTGAATGATAATAGATTTTCTTCTGTAAAAGTTTCCTATGCAAGAGAACTAGTTGACGGAAATAGGCTAAGCCTCTATTACGTAATACCAACAAAACTACCCGTAAACTATACTTAGTTGTCTAATTCACCTATGCCTACTCCCTTGGAATAAAGGCGTGACTGTATTATCAGATGAGAGACTCATGACAACAGCAATAAACCGGCCAAGTGCGAGTTGGACTCGCCTATGAAGGGTTCCGTAGCAGCAAGTAACATAATATAAAAGTTCTTGTAGTTCGATGTAACTTTTCTTGATGTTTTAACACGTTCGCAGTGGTAGTGATTTTTCTCGGCGAAAATTGCGGTTTATGACGTATTAAAAAAAAAACTACCATCTCGATTTCGTTGAAACCAATTTTCGTTGGTAGATTTTATGGCAATGTACATTATATATTTTTTTTAGATTTATCATTCTCTTAGTTAAGAAGTTAGAGGGGGAGGGGGACACACACATCAGACAGACAGACAGACAGACCGACATGACGAATCTATAAGGGTACCGTTTTTGCCATTTGGCAACGGAACCCTAAAAATGGCGTATAGTGTTAACTGAAGACCGAGTGTGGTCTCAATACACAAATACAAATTGATTTGTTTCCTGTGGTATGATCATGATAGTAATGCCCTTTGTGAGAGAAGTTGATTTTGCTGAGTACTGAAACTATCCGATTTTCATTGCTAAGCAAATCAACTGTTCATCCGATACCAAGCATTAAAGAAAAGGATTGACAGTTTGACGAATTTAGATACCTCATACATGAATCAATCTTTATGATAATATGCTGTTCCCTGCCATGCTTTGCTGTGACTTTTTATACGAGTAGTTGCATGTAACCTATGAAAAATGAAGCACAAAACAAAAAATATTTCAAAAAGCATGTTTCAAAAAACCGAGCTGAAATTTAAATCAAACATTGTGCCATTTACATTTTATCACAAACAGTCCAATTTCCACCGAACCAATCAGAAGCGTCATTTGAAAAAAATGGATTCAAATATTAATGCCATTATGTTTTTTTAACTGTCGTGCGCACGCATCATAAAAATCCACGCTGATAATTTTCCCTAACGCGCCAAAAGTATAGCTTATAAAATATGTGAGCTTCAAAAAAATGTCTATTAAAAATATATACTATCGCTCCTGTATAACATTTTATTTAACCCATCAACACCTTCCTATTTAAAAGGACGTTTTCAGTTCCTTTGTGATTCGCATGACAGATGTTTGAGGTCATCGGAAAATCGAGAATTAAGTATGCCACAGCATTCTACAAATTTCTTTGGCCGCTCTTTTACTGTAACTGCAATACAGTTGTGGAATAAATTACCTGTGGAGATCAGGCGGGCTGAGACTTTGCACAAGTTTAAACATATGGTAAAAAACTTTTATTTAACATGAATTTAAACCACTCCTTTGCAACTTTATTTATGTATGTATTTATGTATGTATAGGTTTATATGTATATTTTGTATGTATATATTTATTAGTATATGTTTATGATTCCATATTTTATTTATATTATTATGGTAGTGCAAATTCTACTTTTGTATTAAAATTTAAACGCCAACAACTACGAATCATTCATAATAACATGTTTTTTCATCCAAAGGTTGCCTGGTAGAAATTGCTTTGAGCAATAAGGCCGCCCATTGTATTACTTTATTTGTAACATATTCTCACTCAGTTTGTATATTATGTTCTTGGTGTACAATAAAGGATATAATAAATAATAAATAAAAATATACATGAAAACACTTTTCTTATCCTTAGACCACACAAAGCTTGGACACTAACTAATTAAGTAGGTAAGTACTTTTTTTTTATAAAACACATCTACATTGTGAGTCAATCAGAATAAAGAAGTAAAATTCCCGCCTACATTTTGTTAATAAGTGGCATTTGAGTGTGTTTAATAAAAATGGATTGTCCTCCATGCCAGAGAGAAATAAATAAAAACATGTTCACATGTTCTCTCGTTGCTTAGGCGCGACATTACGTTTTGGAAAATCGTTAGCAACGCCTACGGGAAGATTTTATAACAGAGTTAGGCAGGCATAGACTTAATTCTTGTAATCCGAGTAAAATTTAAAAGAACAAAGTCACAACGGCCTCAAAAGGCTATGGCAGTTTTTACTAAGTACATTGTATGCTATACTTAACTTTTCGACATCACTTATGTAAATACTTACCTCAAGTACAGTCAAAAGCAATAATATGTATACATTGTCACGGCTCCTAAAATATGTAAACACCTTCGGCTCGAAAACGAAGTGCTCAACGTGAAGAGCATAAAATTGTAACCACGAGTTCACATCATAAATATATATACACTCATTGCTTCAATAACATGTATTCACGCGTTGATTCATATGATATACCATTCCTTCCTACCAATCTTAAATTCCATTAAATTATATTTAACTTCCCCGGCAATAACATGTATCTCAACGGGCCTGCATAAATATGTATCCACCTTTAATAAAAACGTTCAAATTAGATATTTGATTTAATATCTATATAGAACCTTAGACAAAAAGAATACGGAACTGAAAAAAAAATTATAATACTCAAAATTGCATACGTTTATATTGATATTTTCCTGGCACCGACTCTCAAAAATAACTTTAAGTAATTTGATGTCGTAAATCTATATCTATATGTACTTCTATACTATTATTATAAAGAAGTAAAGTTTGTGTGTATGTTAGATTGTAAGGGGTAATCGGGATCTACTCAACCGATTTTAAAAATTCTTTCACCAATAGAAAGCTACATTACTGTGGAGTGGTATAGGCTATATAGCATCCCGCTACAACGAATAGGAGCGGAGCAGTAATAGTAAATGTTTCTAAAACTGGGAAAAGTAATTCCTTTTGAGAGCTTCGTTGCGTGTGCTGCGTAAATATTTATAGATTTGAAAAAATATGTACTACAAAATTGTTTCTCTTAAAAAAGTTCAATAAAAATTTTGCACGCTAGCATGTGTCTATCTTTGGGTTGGTGCACAATAACCATGTTAATGGCAATCATGTTTTTTCTACAATAATTATGCCACGGGATACCTCTTTCATAAACGACATTGTTCTTAAAAATAATGCGACGGGAATACACGCGACGAGAAACCTCTCTCTCTCTCTCTCTCTCTCACGTAGTATTGAATATTAACGACGAGACGCTACGGGAGCAAAACGCAACGCGACGGGAGTAAATGCGACGGGAACAGTTAATACTCTCTCTTATGTAGCGCAAACGAAGTTGCGCGGGTCAGCTAGTCTCTTATAAATGCAAAAGTAACTCTGTCTGTCTGCCTGTTACGCCTTCACGCCTAAACGTCTAGAGCGATTGAGATGAAATTTGGGTATAGGGATAGTTTGAGACCCTGGAAAGGACATAGGCTACTTTTTAACCGACTATGATTTTACGCGATAACGACTTCTACGCGGTCGAAGCCTTGGGGAACAGCTAGTATTTAATTAATACCAAAATCACCATTATGTGTACCTATAATGTTTGAGGAGTTCCCTCAAGTCCCCATAAACCTTTTTTTTCACAAGGAGAGCTCCGCTTATGGACTACCCATGCTGGCGAGGCATGAGCTCGTGTGAGGGTCGCCCTGATCACGATAGCGTTGGGAATTCTCACTAAAACTCCTTGACACTGATCTGCCCCTGTGACGGTGTTCTAGGATCTGTCTAATTCACCAAAACACTGAAGTCCTCATAAACCTACCCATCGGAACTAAATTTTGAAAAAAAAATACCTATCTGGAAATATATCTTTTTATAAAAAGAGTTCATTCCGGTCTGTAAATGACGGAGTTATGAGGTAACAAACATTTAAAAAAATAAACATCCTCTCAAATAAAACACATTCGGGTTTGCTATACCAAACAACCCGTGCAAAGGTTTCAGATCGATTAACTAACACTAACATTATTATACGGCACTTTAAAGAAAACAAACAAACGAACTTTGCCATTTTTGTACGTATATACATAAGCCCCACAAAGAATAATAAAGAATTTCTCTAAAAAAAAAGATCGGTGATATTCGTATGGTTCGCGAAGGTGCCCGACCTACAAACAGGAACAACTAGCATGCATTCGTTTCTCACAATTTTAAAGAATTTGTTTGTATACGCAGTTATGAAATTTTAGTTGTATACATATTATTGGTGGATACATTGTGTATTATATTGATGCAAATTGTGCATACATAGTTTTGTTCCTTTCTTCCTCAATGAGTGTATATATATTTATGATGTAAACTCGTGGTTACAATTTTATGCTCTTCACGTTGAGCACTTCGTTTTGGAGCCGAAGGCGTTTACATATTATCGGAGCCGTGACAAAAGGACGTGACTGAAGGGTTTCGTAGCAGCAAGTAACATAATATAAAAGTTCTTATAGTTCGTTGTAACTTTGATTGATGTTTTAACACGTTCGCAGTGGTAGTGATTTTTCTAACCGAAAATTGCGTTTTATGACGTATTAAAAAAAAACTACCAGCTCTATCACGTTCAAACCAATTTTCGTTGGTAGTTTTTATTGCAATGTAAATCATATGTTCTTTTTAGATTTATCATTCTCTTAGTTTAGAAGTTAGAGGGGGGACACACACATTTTTCCACTTTGGAAGTGTCTCTTGCGCAAACTAATCAGTTTAGAAAAATATGATGTTAGATACCTCAATAGCATTTTTGAAGACCTATCTATAGATACCCTACACGTATGGTTTTGATGAAAAAAAAATTTGAGTTTCAGTTCTGAGTATGGGGACCCCCAAAATTGACTACTTTTTTCTAGTTTTACATAAGAATCTTAATGCGGTTCACAGAATACATCTAGATACCAAGTTTCAATATCATAGGCCTTATAGTTTCGGAGAAAAGTGGCTGTGACACACGGACAGACAGACAGACGGACAGACAGACAGACATGACGAATCTATAAGGGTTCCGTTTTTGCCATTTGGCTACGAAACCCTAAAAAGGGGGCAATGCTGTGGAAATGACAAGAACACAAGACACCTCTAACAGTTTCTTAACACTACAACCCCATATCTCGACGCATAAGCCTCACTTATCCGAAACACCACACCCCGAACGCACTTAATGTACAAAATATTGTAATGTTATTATTATTTCATATGATAACCCGAGCTTTGCCTTCAATGCCGGATAAAATAATTTCAATACATCTGTATAGCTCGCTACAGGTAATCTAATCAGTGAAGCGAGATATAGATACCGGGACAGCTTTAACTAATTTCAAATCTAATAGGTGATTAATTAAAATAACTATTAATTATTGAAAAGGATTAAAACGTTCTCACAAGGATTTTAAACTTCTTTTTAAATATTGTTGACCGTACAGAGAGTAAAACAAATTTTATGGTAAAATGACCTACCTACTTTTCTGTTTCTTTTAGAACGTAAATAAGAATTCTTTAAAGGCAGTTTTTATAAACCTTCTCGAATTATTATTTCTCAAACGACATTCTACGATGTAGCCAAATACTTACATAATCTTATTTTAAAGCATTAAACTTTTATTATTGTCTACAGGTCTTTACACGCCAGTATTAAAAAATAATTGAACTGCCAACCAACAAATTTCACCACCAAAACATTAGTGCCATTTATATCAGTGCCATTACCTAGAAAATGCGAACCATTAAATGCTAAACACCATCATGGAAGAATTAATATGTAAATCTCTACTAAGTATTATGCATTCAGATCTCAGTTTTATAGTTATTGGTTTCTCAAATTAATATTGAAGTTAAACTTGCATTTAAAATCAAATAAGTGGAAGGACAAAAAGTCATCGTGTATTTATCGCACATAAACATAACAGATAGAGGCGACTCAGGTGGGAGACATAAAACTGGACAAGATCACAACCCGACCAAACTAAACGTAGGCAGACTCAATAAAACCCCCTAAGCCATTTAAATCTCTCTAAACGACAGGGTTATAGTTTAATTTTACTGCAGAAAGCATTTCCATCACAATTGGAAAGGACTCCTTGTCATTTATTTTAAAGTGTTTGTGGGCTGCATCCTGACCGTGCGTTATCATAAATCTTTTTAAGATCGTTCCATAAAGGCAGATAAGGTCGCACCCAATCGCCTAAAGATTGCTCCTTTACCGAATTCACAATGCTGACGAATTGTTAGTCGAATGTAAAATGATTAGCTAACTGGAGGATGTGGAACTAGGTGAATTTAGAATTTTAAGCTGTTAATATAAAAATTGGACAGATGATCTTATTATAATACTTAATCCCTCCCGGCGCATTAATCAAAAGCATTTCTTTTTAAATGAACTCACAAGTTGTGCTAATTTGTGATTGATTTTTAGACAGATGAAACTGATTTGAAATGCATGCACACGTCATAGTGGCATGCATTTAAAAATAAGTTCCATGTTTCTGGCTCTTTGACCTGATGTGTGATGGCTGCTATTAGATAGTTTGATGTGTATAGCGGGTGCAGTTCTTGTGAAACAATTTTTTTTTTATTTATTTCATTTTAAATCTGTAATTGTTGTCGATTTAAATATCAACAGTGTGTCATTCCGTCCGTACTTCTATAATGAGGTCTGTGATTGGTAGCTAAATTCGACAGTAACACATCGTTTCTACATTTCGCTTAGTCTACGGTAAAAAGGAATGATTGAGTGGTGGCTGCGATCTGTAAATTGATTAAGTGTCTGAGTTTTAAATATTTCCCGTTTAGCGCGTCCATGTTGAATGATCAATTAAGTTGATCGACGTTTGAGTGCTGTGATTTGGGAATCAAATGTATCCGAGTCTTAATCTGAATGATTCGTGTATGTAGGCATTTGAACCTTCAATATAATAACATGGATTAAAATGTTAATATATTTAAATGAAATTGTCTGGAGGTGCAACAAGAAATGTGATGTTCATTTCTATTAGTACAAGATGGTTAATCTCCAATTTGAGCAAGCTCATTGGTGGTTACAATTTATTATGTGAAAGTCAACACTTTTTAGGTAGTATTCAGGTAAATATAATATTGTCCAACTAACTCCATTTTCATAACGCAAATAGAAAACTAGTACCTACTGAACTCGCTGGAGCCTCCTGATTGAAGGCCGAACAAGATCTAACGTTGTGGCGATCTTTGAGGAAGTCTATGCTCAGCAGTGGACGTCAAATCGACTACGATGATGATGATGCAAGAATAGGGTACCTAGTTTACCTAATTGTAAAAGGTACAATTAGCTATTGGCTAGACTTTGGTATCCTGATCTTTATCAATATTTTCATCAGTATGGTGAGTACTTAAAATAATATTAAAATTTCTTTGATGAGCAAATTATTTTGTTTAATTAGCAATTATTGTAGGAAATGTTATATTTTTATATTAAAAGGAACTCTTATTTGTTGAAAGTTTTTCAATATTTAGTTAACATCACCTTAAATTTTACCATCAAAAAACCTTCGTCGAATAAAAATCGGAATAGTCAAAAAATACTTACGCCGTTTTACATTAAAATCGATTAAGAAATGCGATCTATAGGAGGAGAACAAAATTACACACAAAAAATGGAGGCTTTCAATCACTAACGTACGAACGTTTGATCAATTGTTGCGATAGTCTAATGATTAACTCAAGGATCTTAACTCTCATTAACTATTATATAAAGCAAAATATCTAATATATCAAACCATAACTCACACTACTATAAAAAAAAGACAAATTCTTCTAAAACATTCAATAATAATGACAATAGTCACAACAATGATAACCTAACTTTAAAGAGCCAACGACGCATTTAATTTTATACAAACGTGTGTATTTTTTATGCTTGTACCACAAAAGATCTAATTGAAGCGAAAAAAAGGAATGGTTCTCAAATGATATGTGTTTGTTTGTGTGATTGATGTATCGACGGCCGAGGCGGCTATTTAACAGGCCGTTAGACAAAATAGTGGAGGTATGCGAGACGTCGGGGTGCCATACCAGTGCTTGTTCAGATATTATGGTCAACGGTTCTCAAAGATTTTGTTAATTACATTTGAGTTTAATTGGTGTAATATTTGATGTAAAATAAGTGATATAAGTTTTATTTGTATTCTTTTCAATAATTCTTCATAATAGTTGTTTTAAAGTTGCTCCAAAGCCCTATTTGGTTTTGTTTTCTAGAGAGGCTTTTGTTGGTTGCTTGGAGCAAGTAAATTTTTTCTTTCTTACTTCAGAGTGACAGCCGGTCAACTTCTCAAATCCCCACGCCACGGGCGCCGGCACTGGAGTAGTATCGGTTGGTCTTGGTCGGCATCTCTTATACTTAGGTGGGGTTGCCTTGAACCTGAAAGTTTCAGTACAAATTTAATGTGAAAAAATATGTATTTGGTCTCGAGCAGGATTTGAAGTTTCAGTACAATTTAGTAAAAAGTTACTTCTTCTTTAGAATTAACTTTTAATTATTAGTTTACGTATTTTTACAATTGATATATTAAATGTAATGAGCCGATTGCTTTTTATATGATACAAATTATTTAGCTAATAGTAGGAGTACATACAGAGAGAACTGTACCAAACTAGCAAGCTATTTTTAATAGAAAGTTACTTTAAGAAAAAGTATGAGTACTTTCTGTACCATAATATAAAAATAAACCTTGAAACTTAAGTAAAAGAAATATCGGCTTCCATAATACTACCATCAATAATACCTTAAGTGTTCGTTATACCGGGTGTAACATTCGGAACGGTCAGTATGGGCAAGTCTGTAAATATCAGAGATACAAAGATCTGTTTTTAGGAACTATGTCATCGATTTTAGAGAAAATAAGAAATGCATACTGCTCGTTCGCTCTAAGTTTGCCGCTCGGCTCCATACTAAAGTCGAAGTTCTAATTAGACGAAGTAAATTGACAGCAAATAATGTCGCTTCTTCATACAATGTTGCTTATTTTCTATGACGAAGTGACATTAGCTACTGTCAATTTACTTCGTCTAATTAAAAATTCGGGTATACGCTTCTACGCCAACCGCAAAGTTAGAGCGAACGGGTAGTACTTAGATTTTTCAAAAATCTCTTGCACTGTCCCGGAATTGAACCCTGTCGTTTTGAAAAATAAAACTTACATTATTTCTAATTAAATATCGATTGTGTAGGTCATACGGAGTTAATATTAGTAGGTATGAAACATGATATCTGAAATAAACGGAATGCATTGTATTTCATGTTTTTTAATTTAATTAACTAGGTTCTTAAGTACATGTTCGAAGTGAAACCATTATTTTTGTCTATGCAACGTTCAACTGATTTAGGTAACGATCTTAATATTGCAATTTGCATCGACCGGCCACAATAGTCAAATAGCTAGCAACTTTTTAAATAATTACTTAATCCAAAAATGGAACAAACGGCCCTGTCAAATGGACCTTGGGGTCGCCTAATTTCAACCCGCTAGACTACCTATTTCTTGTGGAGTTGTGTATAGAACGAACTTCACAAAACAAGCTACTGTAACATTATGGACCTAAAAGCAGACATAGAGTCGATTCTAATACGAATTCACCACTATAAATATAAATATAATACTAAACAAGTTGAACGTTGCTTAAAAAAATGGTTTTCGCTTCGAGTATGTAGTTTATTAAAATAAAAAACATGAAATAAAATGCATTCTGTTTGATTCAGATATCATGTCACATAGTAACATTTACTCCTTATGACCCACACAATCGATATTCAAATAGAAATAAAATAGGTTTTATTTTTTAAAACGACCGGGTTCGATTCCCGAGCTGTGCAAAAGATTTTTTCAAACCTAAGTATGCAGTTATTATTTTCTCTAAAATCGATGACATAAGAACAGATCTTTGTATTTCTTATATTTACAGTGTTGACCATACTGACCGCTCCGAATGTTACACCCTGTATAAGTGATTCTAATTTAAATAATTATGTAGAGTCAGATGTAGAGAATTAGGGGTCAGGCTAGTCTGCCAATACGATGTGGTGGTCTTGGCGTGCGTCGCGCACGTGATGTGGGGCTGCCGGCTTTCTTGGCGTCTGCGCATGGGGTTGCAAACCTTGTCACTATTTTACTCGGCTCTCATGGTGACGGGGGGAACATGCCTTTTGCATCAGATGCTGTGACGGCTTGGTAGGTTCTTAACGTGGATGCGTCGATTCCCGGAGCGGGTCACCTTCAGCGGGCATGGGATGACGTGGGAGTGAGGCAAATTCAGGACCATCTATTGGAGGGCACTACGGGGGCCGATAGGGCTAGACTGCGGGCTGTGTCGCAACCTGAATCTGGGGCGTGGTTACAGGCGTTGCCTTACCCTCACCTGGGCACTCTGCTCGATGGCGACTCGCTGCGTGTGGCGGTGGCTTTACGCCTGGGCTGTAAGGTATGCGAACCTCATACCTGCACCTGTGGCTCCATGGTGGAAGCGGATGGCCATCATGCTTTAAGCTGTCGGCGGTGCACTGGGAGGTTTCCGCGACACCACGCTCTAAATGATATAATCCGCAGGGCCCTTTTGTCGGCGAACGTACCCTGTGTACTTAAACCTCCGGGTCTCAGCAGATCGGATGGTAAAAGACCGGATGGGCTCACATTGATCCCATGGAAGAACGGCAGGTGCCTTATTTGGGACGCAACTTGCGTCAGCACTGTCGCCGCCAGCCATCTTGGTCGCACTGTCCACACCCCTTCTGCAGCAGCGGAGGAGGCCAGCTCAAAGAAGAGAATTAAGTACGCCGAGTTGGAGCCGTTGTACTTCTTTGTGCCCGTGGCTGTGGAGACCCTGGGGTCCTGGGGCAAGGATGCCAAAAACTTTGTAAAGGACTTAGGACAAAGGCTCACAGAGTCGACTGGTGACTCTCGCTCCGGATCGTTCTTGGTGCAGAGGCTGGCTGTTGCGATCCAGCGTGGAAACGCGGGGAGTGTGATGGGCACTTTTGCGCCGGGAGCGATAAGGGGCGAGTTGTTTGAGTAGTTTTTAAGTGGAATGATATTGTATTTATTTGACATTAAAATTGATTTTATTATGTAGATACTTAAAAATAACTGTTCCTTTTATTTTATTTTTGAGTCGTAACTTTGAGGACTGCTGACTTTCAAATACTTTAGCATGTTTGTGTGCGTGTCGTGTCGTGATCACAATCAGGTTATTTCACTGGTAATTATGATTCGACGGGCGAGAGTTCGACCCCACAGGTCACACCAGTACCGAATGTAACCGAAATTAACCGAATATAGCCGAATCTGGCACACGTGACTAAATGTACTCTCAAGTTCTCATCTTGATTATATCTCATTATATCGCGATATGTTTGTTTATACCTTTAGTATAATGTTGAGAAACTGTTCCAATTGTGAAAGTTATGATTCGAAATGTTAATCGATTTATTGTTCGTGCATTGGACCAAATACAATGACATACAAACTTAAGTTTGTATCTTCTCAACGCAACATAAAGGTCACTTTAAATTTTGTCTATTACAAATGGATTTTAATTTCATACAGTGTTTTATTAATCATACATTTAAGTAGTAGTCCGAGAGCTGGCACGAATTTTTGGGTAGGTATTTGAGGCAAGCTGAAAACTTGTCAGATACCTCTCCTACTATATCCCAACTCGGAATTGCAGACCTGGCTGGTGAGTAGCGGGGCTAAATCAACCCCTAAATTTTTAAAAATATTATTTTTTTTTTCCAAAAAATATATTTGAGGCACTACGCAATTTATATATGTTGCAGTGTAATACTTAATGAATACGAAAAAAAATAAGCCAGATAATTGAATCAGGGTTTTAACATTGCCAGACGCGTGCAAAAATATTTTGCAAAAAATTATAAAAAATGTTTTTGAGGCAGTTTGAAATTTTAATGGAGCGTTATTTATAAGTAAAAAATAAGATTCCCAAAAAGACAGATCGTTTCGGTGGGGCTTTCTACCTGCCAGGTGATCAAACAAATAATGAATGGGTACGAGCCTGTAGTGCTATATATAGACAAGCTGTAGTGTGAGAGAGAGAGCGCATAACGACAGCTGTCTTCGTTCTTGCTTGCCGCGTAACTATTGGCATGGCACCCATGAGGTTTAAATTTATTTCATCAAAAACAATACAAATATCACTTAAAATATTAGGATTACAGTAATTCAGTCATTGTAGGCACATATATAATATTTTCTTTTTCTATATCAAAGTAATAAAAGCAGTACAATCGTTAATATCTTACAATTCATGGTTTAACTTACACTTGACTAAAGTAATGGAATACCTATCAGCTACGGCAAGAAGTTGTTACAGTGTATTATCAGATCCTTGTCTGAACTAGGATGTTAATCCTGTGTCTCAGACGTTCATCTGACTAAGCAAACAATAGAGCACATTATAATACTAATAATATATAATAATAAATAATACTAATAATATATAATCTATACTAATCTATACTTCTATACTAATATTATAAAGAGGTAAAGTTTGTGTGTTTGTTAAATTGTAAGGGGTAATCTCGGAATCTACTGAACCGATTTTAAAAATTCTTTCACCAATAGAAAGCTACGTTATTGTGGAGTGTCATAGGCTATATAGCATCACGCTACAACGAATAGGAGCGGAGCAGTAATAGTAAATGTTTCAAAAACGGGGAAAAAGTTATTCCTTTTGAGAGCTTCGTTGCTGTCTATTTTTTTATTTATAGTTATGTACAAAATTGTTTCTCTTAAAAAAGTTCTAAAAAAATTGCGCGATAGCATGTGTCTATCTTTGGGTTGGTGCACAATAACCATTTTAATGGCAATCAATTTTTTTCTACAATAATGCCACGGGATACCTCTTTCATAAACTAAATTGTTCTTAAAAATAATGCGACGGGAATACACGCGACGAGAAACCTCTCTCTCTCTCTCTCTTTCTCTCTTTCTCTCTCTCTCACACACGTAGTATTGAATATTAACGACGAGACGCTACGGGAGTAAACACAACGCAACGGGAGTAAATGCGACGGGAACAGGTAATACTCTCTATTATGCGGCGCAAACGAAGTTGCGCGGGTCAGCTAGTAATAATATATAGGTACTAGTAATATATAATATATTATTATTCCTATATAATTTATTATTATTCCTATTCCGAAATATGTTTAATTATGTAATTTTAAACATTTAAAAAATTAAAAGATAAATAAAATAAAACGGGTTGTATAAAATATAGAATAAAATTAGTTTGACCAAATTATAAGTAGGTTCCTACATTTATATTAACTCAATATCTCTAAAATATTAATAAATGAATAGAATTTATTTCAATTTTATTTTATACTTGAAATAATTGTACTAATGGAGAGTTATTATGTTTTTATGAACCTGGTTTTTCGATTTTTTATTTTAATTATTGTTTTTTTTTAATACGTAAAGGCCATAAATCAATACAATCTCTTTTACGCAAAATGTTTTTAGTAGAAATTCAGAAAATTTAATATATTTACTCCGAAATTTTAACTAGAAACCTCATGGGTCGCACGTGGCTTCGCCAGAGCTAATAGTAACGCGGCAAGCAAGAACGAAGACAGCTGTCGTTATGCGCTCTCTCACACTCCAGCTTGTCTATAGCACTACAGGCTCGTACCCATTCATTATTTGTTTGATCACCTGGCAGGTAGAAAGCCCCACCGAAACGATCTGTCTTTTTGGGAATCTTATTTTTTACTTATAAATAACGCTCCATTAAATTTTCAAGCTGCCTCAAAAACATTTTTTATAATTTTTTGCAAAATATTTTTGCACGCGTCTGGCAATGTTAAAACCCCGATTAAATTATCTGGCTTATTTTTTTTCGTATTCATTAAGTATTACACTGCAACATAATATAAATTGCGTAGTGCCTCAAATATATTTTTTGGGAAAAAAAAATAATATTTTTAAAAATTCAGGGGTTGATTTAGCCCCGATACTCACCAGCCAGGTCTGCAATTCCGAGTTGGGATATAATAGGACAGGTATCTGACAAGTTTTCAGCTTGCCTCAAATACCTACCCAAAAATTCGTGCCAGCTCTCGGAATATAGCTTTTTCTTAAACTATGTTGTCAAACTACAAACTGTCAGGAAAACTGACTCGGGTTTCAATGTGAGGGTTTTCAATTTCGAGTGGACTTAGCAATGACGCACATAGGAGTATTTTCATGTAAAATCCGGTCAAAATATTTAGTGGCTTATTTAATAATAAAACATGGTAATATTATATACTGTTATGTTTAATAATAGTAAAATGTACAAAACATGTATATTTTTTACTTTTTTTTCTTTCGCATCGTCTTCCTCTGTGTTTTCGTAGCTGTTTATATTCTGTTGTTGATGTTAGTGGTAAAGATGGTAAAAACTGTTGATGGTCGCTCAATTGCCACCATCAGATCATGCGCCTCTTTCGAGAATCTTTCCGTAATTGTGGTTTGGGCCTAGCTCTTGTTGGCGTTGCCACTATTGCTTTTATGATTACTGAAGTATCAGTGTTTCCATTAATGCGTTGCCTGATGCTAGCTGCATATATTATGTAAGTTCTTCAGCGGATATTTGCCTCCACAATTCGTCGCTTACAACGCTTAATTAAGCTTTCAGGTGTTTTTGCTGACCAAACAGATTTGATGTTAGCTCTGTACCTACTAATATTCAGTAAATGGATGAATGATGTTTGCCATTTACTGTTATTACGCAGAAAACGCTCCTTGTTGCCACTGGCTTTGTTTAAATTCGATCTTAAAATACCTGAGAGCACGTGAAGGGCATTCACTAATTTCAATTAACTTTATTTCTATTTTTTTCACATTTTCTTCGATTTTATTACTTTTGCAGTTACGCATAATGTCAAACAAAGCTCTTCTGATGAAAATAACATTAGATTCTATAAAATCTGAAAATAAAAATGAAAACAACATTCAAGTCAAATATAATATCCATATTTCACAATGCCATCTTCAAATCATTGAAAACAAAAATGTTGAACATTATTGAAGCAAAATCTAATTGTGTTTATTAAAACAAACCCTAGGCAATATATTAATCGTAAAATAAAAGTGCGACAAGGCCCGACAAATAAACAAAAACACGATTTAAAAAAATACATTTTATGAAATTTATTTCACATATTCTGTTTACCTTTCTGATATTTTTTAAATATTAACACGAAACATTAAGTTATTAATTTTTATATTGAAATAATCTACACACCTTGTACTTCCATATCAGCACTGTTGTTTTTCCATAGTAAATCACACAAAAGTGTAGTTTACAACTCAAATACGGTTAAAAATTACGAACGTCGAGAATTAAGTCATGCGGTTTAGATAACGACTGGGTTCCGACTAATTGTACGAGAAGGCACTACTAGTTACGTTATAAATTTGTGTGCTAGTCGATAGACCGGCTAATAACCTGCAAAAATATGTGAAATTAGTAGACCTTTATTTTGATCTTAAAATTTGACTTTTGACCGGATTTTACACGAAAATACTCCTACGTGTGACGCTCAGATAATGTAAATAAATAGTGATTCAATTACTTGTTCAAGATACTACTCCTACTCTCTACTTCCTCGGAAAAGTCGATTACAATAATATAGTAAAGAATTTCCGTTTGTTTCAGTACTGTTCTATGGCAATAGCCATTGCTATAGAACGGTTCAAATTTCCTACCAATCAGATGTTTTTTCACAGGTGATTATAGAAAGACTAAAGCTGCTCAAACTGGAGCCAAAAAGTATTGAAGAATCAAATGTGGACACATTAATATTTGAAAACCTAAAAGAAAACACTCGAACTCTCCAACCAAATATCAGTTCAATTAACACAATGTTTACCTTGCCAAGCACTCAAAAGCATTTTAAGGACGGAGTTCCACCAATACACCGTGTAATCACATTAAACATTATAAACTCTCGCTTCGTGGGCGGGAGACCCCGGGTCAAACGAATTCATAGATAAAAACCTGCATTCGACTCTGACGTCACATATCTCACTAAAGCCTTCCCAACATAGGCTAGTAATGATTCGACGTTGATTTAACACGCACGTTAATTTATACATCAAATGAATGACACCCCACAATGATTAATGGCGTATAAAGATTAGATAATTGTTGCTTTTAAGCTTCTTTATTTTACGAGACTTAGATTCAAAAGTATATTTTGTGCTATAAAATTTGGGGCCACATCTTCATTAGCTTGGGCTCTTATTGCATGTCGTAAACATTCACTAAGTCAGACCGTAACAGTTTTCAAAATGGGTTTGGAATTTAATCCTTTTCCTGTTCAATGTACCATACCGGATTGTGCAGGTACTTATTGAAATTGTGCATTATGTTTATCAATGTTTAAGTAGGTACCTAATATTTTGACAGATACATAATATCGACGCTGGAAAGGCAAACTGCATTAACAGCCAATTTGGTCGAATATGAGTTATATATATCGTTAGAATCGCCTGATTTTTCTCTTTCGAATGGTCTAGGTAACGATTTAATCTGAGCACTTTGGTGGTCGTTAAGACATCGGTGATTTTCGATATTTTTGTATATTTTTGTGTTTTAAATCCACTTATTTTTTGATTTTGGTTAATAAAGCGCCCATGACAGCAGCTAAATACTGATAAGTCATTTAGCCTGCACATGATTTAAGAAATCATTATTTTAAAACATTTAGCCATTCCATTTTTTGAAATTTTCACGGCATAAAACATTTTAGTGGTTGGTAATTATTTTAGAATTTCAAAGTAAGTCAATTTACTGGACGATAAATTTTAGTTTATTGTCGTATAAACCCTTTTACCTTCCTTCTAATTGTGAAAATTAGGACGTTAAACCAATTTTGTCGATGGCCCTTACTAATGAATTGGTCGATAACACAATTTTACCTGAAATTATTTTGATGTGTTTAGAGCACATAAGTTACTCTGCTTAACCTTTCTAAACACTTCATTCCAAAAAAAAAAGTATATCGAAAATTGGTCATGACAAGCAGGTAAAAAGCGGATGATGCAATCGTGACGTCATCTTACCAGTTTCGAATAAAAATTATTTTCTCACTTACCAGACTATGTTTTACGATTCTGCAAACTGCAACAGGTTGATTGATATATTGTTTATTTTCACGTATATAATAATAAATAATAATGCAAATACATTATTTATTATAACAACACAAAACACACACGCACACACGCACTTGGTACACATGCACTCCACAAAAAAAACATTTATTACTCTACCACCACACCATATTTTACGATTCTGTAAAACTTCAACAGGATTATTGATATATTGTTTATATTACTGCGTATAATAATAAATAATAATGCAAACACATTATTTATAATAAAAACATGAAACACACACGTACTACACAAACGCACGCCGTCCATGCGCACTCCACTCTCAACTTCAACTGTTCGATTTTTGTAAACAATATCGGACAATAGATGTCATTCAAATAACAAGGAAATGTTCCATAGAACACATACAATCAAACTTGTTCATAGAAAAGTAGAACGTAAGCACGCTAAATTTAAGTTTAAAGTCGCCTGGGGAGGTGCGGTGCAATTGCACCGCTTGGGTGTTGACGGAATGGCGCGAAACAATGCGCGGTGCAATTGCACCGCTTTGGGGAAATAAGAGTTAATGCAAAATTCATTTTATTAGTGTGATAAAACCACCAAAGAAGAAAGACAAATATCAAACAATAGCGGTTAGACGATACGTCAATGTCGTCATTTGCAGTTAGACCGCGGCTGTTAGCTAAGAGCTAAACGTTCCGTGGGTACTTCAGCCACCTATACACTGTAAAACTGGGAGACTACACCCATTGTCACTAGTCAGAATTGACTAGTGACAACGGGTGTCATCTTCCATAATAATTATAACGAATGCAATTTCTGGACATTTGCGAAGGCGAATATCTGCAGCCGATATTTGCACAAATGCGAAAACCTACTTATTGAATTCCAAATTTGTGTCACTTCACTTCACACGTTACAAAAATTGATTAAATTAAAAAACTATATTTATTAGTATTGCAGCTAACGGGATATTTTCCATGTGATATTGAGAATATTTGATATTTCGGCATATGGTCAGTATGTGCATCTTTATCATAAACGGACCACTGAATCTGTTCATAAATACCATAGATGTGTTCAAAGAAAAATAACAAACAATATAAAGAGGATCAGAAATAAACACATCCAAAGAAGAATACAGAAATGAAAGTAGATTGCGGACGTTCTTCGTGGGGCTAAAAAGCAGCCACACGCAGCAAGACCTATAAGACGTTTTTAAGGTTAACATCTGCAAACATAGCGTAGCGTCTTACGATCTGGTTAGTATAAACGACCGCAATCATTAAAGTAGAACACCTACGATGGAATATCCAGTCTTTCTAGTCCTGCAAGGCAGCCGGACCAAATGGCGCAAGGAGGCGTTGGAGCGGGGCCACAGGCCTGCGTCTCGAGAAATCGAGGCTCAGCGGTCAGACCGGTCATGGACGAGTGGCTGGAGAGGAGCCACGGTGCTCTCTCCTACCGGTTGTCACAGATACTTACCGGGCACGGGAGCTTCGGTAAGTAACTGTGGCGAATACACCGGGAAACCACGGCCGAGTGCCAGCACTGCGAGGAGCGCAGTGAGGACACAGCGCTCCACACATTGGTGGAATGCATGGCGTGGTCGCAATAGCGCCAGGTCCTCGTGGCAGGTCTGGACGTGGACACTCTCTCGCTAGAGACGATGGTACGAGCCATGATCTCCAGCGGGAGTAAGTGGGACTGCGCTGCCTCTTTGCTTGCTCACCGTCCGTACAGAAGCAGGCCCTAGACGACAGCGTGATGTGAGGGATTCATGCACGCTCCCCATGAGGCCGCAGTGGTAGCCGTAGATTTGTTGGGAGTCCTGGGGTATCCTTTCGAGGCTCCCAACCGTAGGCTGTTAGGCATAATACCAAAGCAGTTCGCGTTGAGGTACTTCTTTGACGTCAAGGAATCTTTAATTCTCCGGATTTAATAGAAGCTACCCTGAACTGCGAAGAAAGTGACAAAGACATAAAAATGAGTGAAACATAAAATGCTGAGACACCGACTGATGGAGTCATAAATGGCAGCCGTAACTTGCACGATACACGTGAGTAAGGGAGGATACCTATCGCTACTTATGTGATGTCTGGTAATAAGATGAATAATTATAAAATTAGGAGGATGCACATAATAATACACATAGGTATATTCCGACGTTGGGGATCTCTTTGTTCTCCGTAAAGAAGGCTCTGGCACAATGTGTAAAGCAAAGAGACGAACCTAAATTAAGATAATGCAAAGCAGTGCTGAACCAGTGAGACTGAACAACCACGCTCTGGAAGTGTTCCAAATAATAAAATAAATGGTGTCAATGTGTGAAATCACCGCAATCACTGAGAGCGCGCAAATAATTTACTACCAAACATACTCGGGAAAGGCAACCGTATACAGCGGCAGTCAAGTGGCATTGAAATTAAAGGAAGAAAATAATAACATTAGCAATCGTGAAGGAATATAGAAAGTCACTTCACATGTTGGAGGGAAAGACCGAAGTATACCTACGTACATAGATTGGGTACCTGGAACCTAGGGAATTTTGGGTGACGAAACAGTAGATAATCTAGCCCCAGAGGGAGCAGATGAATGCTTGGTTGGACCTAAGACTGAACTTCCCATCGCTCATAAAATCACCAAGGGCGTTATCAGCAGGAGCATAATGACAGAAGTTTAATCTTAGATTGAGATTTTCAGCGGGAATGAGATAGTCAAAGCTAACAAGAGAAAACATGAGGCTAGTTAACGAGATAATTACAGGACATTGTAGCCTGAATAGTACTTGACAGTACTAGTTAAGAGTGATGGATGACCCCCACGACCGAAATGCTCCTGCTGGAGACCAGCCTCAAGTTATGGCTGAGTATAAAATAATTTCAATTAGTAGATCTAAGATTATGGGTACGACAAGAAAAAACCAAGAAAATTTCTAGTATCTGGATGGGTCAGATAGTATGATTCTGTTAATAAACGAGAATTTGTCCGGACGCCGTGAAAACTACTGGAATAGGCATGGTGTGGTGAGTATAACTCATTACTCCACACTCCACTCACATAGTTTATGGGTACAACCTAATGGTTACACGCACAAAATAAAGCTTTTCCATTTTAATAACAGGGATTCATTTCAGAGTTTTATTTTTTTGTTAATACATGAAGTTACGCTCTTGATTTTGTAAGAAAAATCATTATAAAAATATAATGTAATTTGAAGATTATTTTACCGATCACTTCCATAAGTCATTCATATTGGGAGATAATACTAACAGTCTAGGAGTGACTTAACGTTTAGTGCCGGATAAGATAATCTGGCTGTCATCGTTTGACTTGATTCAGCCCGATAAAACATTTTACTTTGATGTGGAACTATACTGAACATAATATAAAACATTTTTCTAGTTCATTTTATACAGCTATTTGATCATTCAAACGTCTTTAGCAAACCGCAATGAGGATGTTACAGTTACTTAAGTCATTTTTACCTTACCAAGATTATGTTGTGCATTGTATTATCTCCAATATATGAGGAAGGAGGATACATACATTTTTTTATTTATATACATTTCATAGTAAACGGTATTTATAATAACCATTCTGATTTTCAATGGGATAACTCAAGTGGTTAATTAGTTATGAATTTTTTTGCAAAATTTGAAACTTTAAATGCTTCTCCTGAACAATTCATATAATGGTCGTTAATGCAATTAGCCTTTCCAGCGTCGATATGACAAAATTTTGTGATAATGTTTTAGTTGCCATACCTAAGTCAATTGCCTATGTCGAAAGAAAGAGCAACTACTTCAAGCCACAACTATCCCTGCTATTTCGTACTTCTTTAGAACCCATTTTCTTTCCTCTTTTTTTGCTGACAGGTATCACTACCACATTGGCATGCACATGTTAATCATCTACATAACTTTATTATAAAAATAATAGACAAATATTTCTGGGTGCGAAATATTTACAATGCGGCCCACGAGGCGCTACAGTTGCCCCCGCGCTGTATATCACGCTGCCCCTGCGTCGACAGTGTTTTGCACTTCGCGTAGCTGGGGTACAGATTTGGAACTTGAATTGTGAAATAATGTTACGTGGCTAATAATTTTTAATTTGTTTAACAAATAAGTTAAAGTTAAAAAAAATCGATTGTAAAGGCTTATTGTAATGTTATATTTATTTTACGATAAAAGACTGTTTAATTTTAAAAGTTTGTAAACAGTAGATACTTGTCATTTATTTTTCCAAAACTAAGAGAAGAAACACCTGGTGCCAGGTTTCCAGCGGAGCAGAATATAATACCAATGCCTTGCCAGCATTCAATAAAAATAATGGTAAGGCTGGTTTTCTAGGATACCATTTAGTGATGTACAAGACTCGAGGCGTCCGAGTCTCTTTGCCTAGAGCTCGGTGTCGTTTACAGGGCTCGCCTCGTTTGTATGGCGCTCGACGACTCGGGAGTCTTTTTCAGAGCTCGAGCTTTTTTGAAGCCTCGAGTCCTTTTCAAAGGCTTGAGCCCTTTTTGAAGGCTCGAGCTCTATTGAAGGCTCGAGCCTTTTTGAAGCCTCGAGTCCTTTTTGAAGGCTCGAGCCCTTTTTGAAGGCTCGAGCTCTATTGAAGGCTCGAGTCCTTTTGAAGGCTCGAGCTCTATTGAAGGTTCCAGTTCTTTTGAAGGCTCGTTCGTTCGTGTCCCGTGTAGTGACGAGAAAGAATAGAAAATGTCGCCACCCCAAATCATCCCAAGGGTGTCGTAAGCTGCGACTAAGGGAACACTTTGGCGTTCTTTGTAAAAGGTTTGACACAAGAGACTGATATTTATTTTATTTATTAGGGTTCCGTACCCAAAGGGTAAAACCGGGACCCTATTCATGGGACTTCGCTGTCTGTCTGTCTGTCCGCCACGAGGCTGTATCTCATGAACGGTGATGGCTAGAGAGCTGAAATTTTCACAGAGTAGTTGTTTCTGTTGCCAACCAAAATAAAACCAAAAAAATAATAATAATTGAGGGGCGCTCCCATACAACTAACGTGATTATATTGCCATTCTATTTTATATTTTATATATTAAAAAGGGCAACAAGGAGACGCTTGAAATACCTACTCACAGAATATTGAGCTATGTATTTTCATTAAATTTTGTATAAATAATAAATTTAAAACAAAATACCTAGAAATTTAAGGGGGTGTCCCATACTACAAACGTGAATGGTTAAGTAGGTAAAAGCCTCACATTAAGACGCCCCCACTGACCCATAGCCTTCAGTCGGAGTGCACGGGGAGGTTCCCTGTTTCCATCGAGAGCGGAGGAACATATTCTTACGTGCCTAAAGTCACTAAGGGTGACATAAGGACGGCCGTGCTGCCGCTTAAATCCTGCAGGAACACCGCCTTTGGACCCGACGGCATTCCAGGCCGAGTATGGGTGATGGCTCTTGAGGAATTTGGGCCTCGACTGACAGAGTTCTTCAGTGCATACTTTGAAAACGAAAACGGGGAAACAGCCAATGATCTGAAAGACGGGGCCGGCCGGCAGACTCACCATCCGGGTACAGGCCGATCGTGGTGCTCTGCTTGTGAGGCCAGTCGAGGACGTTTCATTGTGAGCGCAACAAAGGAAGCGAAATCATTTGACATCGCCAACGACACTTTATTATTGTAATTTATACAACTACTAGCTGACCCGCGCCACTTCGTTTGCGTAAGAGAGAGAGAGAGAAATAGAAAGATTAACCGTCGCTTCTATTCTTATTGCGTAGTTTCCTGTCGCGTGTTCCCGTTGCATTATTTTGACAAAAATTCGAAGATTGAGAAGCCAAATTAATCTCTTTGTAACTTCTTGAATTCTAGTAGAATAGGACGGAAATCGTTAGTAGTTACCCTACGTAATGCCTACTAAATGATACAAAAAACCGGCCAAGTGCGAGTTGAACTCGCCCATGAAGGGTTCCATAGTAGCAAGTAACATAATATAAAAGTTCTTGTAGTTTGTTGTAACTTTGATTGATGTTTTAAGTTTTAACACACGTTCGCAGTGGTAGTGATTTTTCAAGGCGAAAATTGCGATTTATGACGTATTAAAAAAACTACCAACTCGATCTCGTTCAAACCAATTTTCGTTGGTAGTTTTTATGGCAATGTACATCATACATTTTTTTTAGATTTATCATTCTCTTAGTTTAGAAGTTAGAGAGGCGGGGTGTCACACATTTTTCCACTTTGGAAGTGTCTCCTGCTCAAACTATTCACTTTAGAAAAAAATGGTTTTAGTAACCTCAATAGCATATTTGAAGACCTATCTATAGATCACACGATGGGATTGATGAAAAAAAATTTTTGAGTTTCAGTTCTGAGTATGGGGACCCCCAAAATTACCTGCTCCGTTTCGCATCCGTTTTTGCTATTTCGCTACGGAACCCTAAAAACCGGCCAAGTGCGAGGCGGACTCGCGCACAAAGGGTTCCGTACCAAAGAAACGGCGAACATCACTTTTGTTGGATGGGAGCCCCCCTTAATCCCCCCTTTTTCTGACTTTGGTATTTGTTGTCATAGTGGCTACAGAAATATATCATCTGAAAATTTCAACTCTCTAGCTGTCACGATTCCTGAGATACAGCCTCATGATGGACAGATAGACAGACGGACAGCGAAGTTTCATGAATAGGGTCCCGTTTTAGGGTACATACATACATAGCCAGGCCTTTATCTTCGAAGGGGTAGGCAGAGGCATAGTATACGCGCACATTTCACCTTATAGTTTTATGTCCCACGTAATAGGTGGTGAGCCTATTGCCGTGTTGAAATGAGCAGGCGCAAGTCGCCGCGACCCGCAGTTGAAATTTTTCAAGCCGCCCATAAGACCTTCAACTTGGCTTAACGATTGTCATTTTACTGACAACCGGGTTTCATTTCGAGTTTTCCTTCTCTAGCAATGGATCGTTTTACGAAAGTGTTCCCTTAGTCGCCTCTTACGACACCCTCGGGATGTATTGGGGTGGCGTACTCTTACTCGGATTTCAAGGTTGTAAAGCTCGATCAGTATCTAAGCCAGTTTTTGTTATTAAAACATATAAATAAACAAAATTTTCATCTACGAGTATAACGCCTCTGATCGTTTGTATTATTTCTGTATAAAATGAGAAAGTAAGTGAAGATGGTGATACTCTGTGTTAGTCGGATGAACGTATACACCCTCTAGAACTTTTTCTTTATAGGTAACTCCTAGCCAGTCATGTTCAGGTTCTCCTTCTCACAAATATATTTTTGACATACAAATTAAGAAGGTAATTCCGCATAATGAAGGGCATATATAAATAAAAGACACAGTTTTAAAATTGATATTTGAATGTTTTGACATTTATCAACAAACGATTTTTTAAAAATCGAATTCGAATTCGATTGAGCTTTCAAACTTGTGTCAAAAAAATATATCCAATAAGTACCGGTTATGGAGTATCAATATGAACTATGCGGCAAATCCCTCCGAAAATATTTTTCTACCCTATTTTAACCATGTAATAAAATAAATTTCAATAAAATATAAAACACGTCACCTATCAATTCTATTAAAGATGCTGTATGCCAAATTTGAAGAAGATTGGACCAAAGAATTACGTAGTTCCATACAAACTTTGTGACCCTTTTTCACCACCTTAGGAGTTGAATTTTAAAAAATCCCTTCTTATTGCTCGCCTACGTCACATAAGGAGCATTTGTGTAAAATTTCATGCTTTTAGACTCAGCGGTTTAGGCTGTGCGTTGATCGTCAGTCAGTCAGTTCTTGTTTTTATATATATAGATAGATAAAACTATATTATTGTAATTTATTAGATACTCTTGCTTTTTTAACGTATCAAAACATGATTAGGAATACTTTGTTCGATCGAAATTGCTCTAAAAAAATGAGAAATATTGCAAAAATCTTAACAAGTAATGTCCTTTTTGTATCTAAATAAATGAGTTTAATCCTCATAAAAACTTGTCATAAAATAGATATAAGTAGATCTTTAGAACAATATTTAACGGCTAGATTTTTTCTTAAAACCCCTCAGATTTTATAACAGTAATATAAAATAAATGTATTAGAATCGAATGAAATCCGGCAAAAGCGTACGCTGGAATTGTTCGAATTGCCTTAGGATTTGTCAAGGTCGAACATTGCAGCCTTAAAGCAAAATTTGAACTGTATTCTTTCAAGCCCCTAGGATAAGTCGTAACCAAAATGTGGGGACAAATTTAGGACATCCTCCAACTTAGCCGGGGAGCTATGCGCTAGATGGATTTTTTTTAACGTGACGATAATCCTACATGAATGTACTATGACTCCTACTGACTAAAAACCACACGTATCCTACCTAACAGCCTTCGGTTGGGAGCCCCGGGTAAGCCCTCTAAAGGACGCCCCAGGACTGCGCTAGATGGATAGGTAGAGACCTCATGGTTTTAGTGGGTCCAAGGCCGGTATGACGTACGTGTTTATTAATTGGCCCCTTTAATAATAAAAAGAGTAAGTAGCGTGTTGAAGCGCAAATCCGAAACGTTTGTTAGATTTGGGCCCCAGACTGAAAACTTTAAGTACCTATAACCGGAAGATTTGAGACGATAACACTAACACTAACGGTAGCCAGTAAATGTCAGTCGTTAAACCAAGTTAAAGACACGCAGGCAGTACCTACGCCTGTCCATTTCAACACGGCAAAACGGCTCACCGCCTATTACGTTTCGTGGGACGAATTATAAAAAGATGAAATGTAGGCATATAATATGCCTCAAATACCCCTTTGGGGATAAAGGCGTGATGTTTAAAGTGATTTAATTTATGTATGTCACTGTAGCCAAAACTCAACATTTTCCTGTAAAGTTGTATTTTTAAGAATGTTCATTATAAACTACGTTTGTAATTTTGCTCTCAGAAACAAAAATACAGAGGGAATCATGGCTCGTAACGCAGAAGCACGCGGTGTACCTACACTCATTCGTGTGAGAAGCAACTTAACCATACGTTGACAGCCGACATTGTTGTTGAAAGTCCCCGCAAAGCATTTGCTATACGAAAGCATATGACGACACAATCCGTAGACATTTCTGCCTCAATAGTATTTCATTAAGTTAATAGAAGACTGGTTCTATTTTACAACTTCAATACATAACAAACCTTCCGGGTGCACTGGAAGTCCATTCGTTGTGAAAGATCCCTCTTGCTAAGAAAAAAGTTGATTCACAAATCTAAGACTTCCGTTGGGTGCCGTTTACAACTGATGTCCCCGTACCTACAACGAATGAGTACCTCCAAGCTGGATGAAAAAAAACACTTGTTCTACACTGCACCAGAGGTTCAAGGCTGTCAGTTACCTCAGGACAGCCTTTATTGTGAATATCACATCGCTGCATGTACAGACGGAGTCACTGCTGGGAGTTATCCAAAAGTTGAGAGCAGTAGGTATTCTTAATAACGAATCTGCGCCATGTACAGGAGACTCTGTCTTGTGCGGCATGAAAAATTGGCAGCCTTTTTTACTTATTCAAGATTTCTAGTTTCTTTAGGACTGGCCCAATATAGCTTTCAATGCAGATGTTATTGTTACACCACGCACATCTATCAATACCAAGGATGTTGAGATTGCCTTTCATTGGTGTTAAAGTTAGCAAAAGATGGCCGAGTGCCAAGACTGCGAGGAGCGCTGCGAGGACACAGTGCTCCATATATTGGCGGAGTGCAAGGCGTGGGAGCAATAGCGCCAGGCCCTCGTGGCAGTTCTGGACGTGGACACTCTCACTCACACCCGCTGGAGATCATGGTCTCCAGCGGGAGTAAGTGGGACTGCGCTGCCTCTTTCTGCGAGCAGGTCATGCTCGTGATAGAGGCGGTGGGGAGGGGGCTGGAAAGAACTCTCCCACCCAAGTTCCGCAATTGGCGGCAGGAGCGCCGCCGATATGTCTTCGCCTAAGACTATCTGCCTACATGACCGGGAGCCTGAGGTCGATGAGGAGGCCGCTCACCGTCCTTACAGAAGCAGGCACGTCCTTACAGAAGGATTCACGCACGCCGCTAAGAAGCGGCATATAACCCGAAAAACCCAGTCTGTTGGGAGTCCTGGCGTCGCCTTCCGAGGACTTACTCGGGGCTCCCAACCGTAGGCAGTTAGGCAGGATACGTGAGGTTTTTTAGTCGGTAGGATCCGGCATAGCATCCATACAGGATAAAAAAAAAAGCTAGCAGAAGAGAGGGTTGCCTTGCCACCAGCAAACAGTGAGATTTTCAAACATTTACTGAATATAATGGCAGTTTGATCGATGAACGTCGGCTGGCTACTTCTGACCCTCAAGTTGGCGGCCTGGTCACGCTTCACTTGTAGAACCCGGGATTGTAAGATGAGGGAAACACGTGGGCGGGCAGGTCATTCCAAGTTTATATAGTTCGACACAAAAAGGATCTTTTGAATCGCTCAGAGGCGATTAAGGGAACACTTTCGCAACGCGAAAGTCTTCCCAGTTGCCACACGGGCCAGTAGTTTAGTAGCATGATGACAATTTTTTTTACGTTAGAAAAGCCCTACACGGATGATATGCCGGACTCCTATCGACTAAAAACCACACGTTACCTGCCTTATGCCTATGATTGGGAGCCCCGGGGAAGCCCTCAAAAGGTTACCCTCAGAATGGATCGGTACGTGATCCATTACGTAGAGAAGGAGAACGCGAAATGAAACCCGGGTCAGTAAAATGACAATCGTTTAAAGTCAAGTTGAAGGCCTTATGGGCGGCTTGAAAAATTTTATTCATTTCAACACGACAATAGGCTCACCTCACCACCTATTACGTGGTACGTAAAACTATAAGGTGACTATAATATGTAGGCTACTAAATTAGATCTAGACACTTTTGAGTTTTTACTCCCACATACATACAGAATTTAATTTTTCTCTGCCAAACCCTTAGACTTAGTAGCGTGATAATAATAATTAATAATTATGAAGTATAAATAAACCTATCCGCATGTAAAAATTAAAAATTAAATCTATTTCGTAATAGTGTCTTTTGCCCATATATTATACCTACAGATTTTAATACTTCTCTGCCAAGCCCCTAGGCTAAGAAACGTGATTGAATATTTACAATAGAGTTAATCTTTAAGCTCATTTATATTAAATAACTAATCCCTGCGGCTTCGACCGCGTAGAAGTTGTTATCACGTAAAAGTCGTTATCGTTTAAAATCATAACCCTCCTTTTGCGCAGTCGGTTAAAAAGTAGCCTGTCCTTCCCAGGGCCTCGAACTATCCCGATACCAAATTTCATCTCAATCGCTCCAGCCGTTTAGGAGTGAAAGCGTAACAGATAGACAGACAGACAGTGTTACTATCGCGTTTATAATATTAGTAGGGATTAATTTATTACTTAGTTACGGAGATATTAATGTTATTAACACTAATTTGAGCTTTTATTTGAAGGTTTGCTTTCATTTTAAGACTCGAGCATGTTTTACGGCTCTTTTGACGACTTGAGTTCTTTTGAAGGCTCGAGCTCTTTTGAAGGCTCGAGCTCTTTTGAAGGCTTGAGCTCTTTTGAAGGCTCGAGCTCTTTTTGAAGGCTCGAGCTCTTTTGAAGGCTCGAGTTCTTTTTGAAGGCTCGAGCTCTTTTGAAGGCTCGAGTTCTTTTTGAAGGCTCGAGCTCTTTTGAAGCCTCGAGGCATGGCTCAAAAAAGGCGCGGCTCGGTTAGGCTCGGGACTCCGAGCTTACCGAGCTCACTGAGTCTTGCTATTCCGCCTCGAGGCTTCAGAAATAAGACTCGACGCCTCGAGGCTTGTACATCACTAATACCATTTGCTTGAAATGGATAAAATCTTCGCCTCTAGCGATTGGGGGCCGGTCTTACATTCCGTAAGACTTTCGAAAGTGGTCCTCAAGTTGGCGGCTCAGTGATGCGCCTCTTCACGCTCCTCTTGAAGAACCCGGAATTGTAAGATGAGGGAAACACGTGTGCGGGCAGGTCGTTCCATGTTTTTATAGTTCGACAGAGGAATGATCTCTTGAAACGCTCATTTCTGGCGACGATTCTCTCCACCGTGTAGGAGTGGCATCTCTGCCCGGCACACGTTGTTCTGGATCAGAAAGGAGAGGGTGGGATCAGGTTGAAGAGCTCTTGAGAACATTCACCGTGATACATTCGGTAAAAGACAGCCAAGGACGCTATGGTTCTTCGTTGCGCTAACGGTTCGAGGCCTCCCGTCACCTCAGGACAACTTTTTGGATAGAACGTCTCTGCATAGTGTCAAGCGCGTATAGTAAATACCTCGCGGAGTTATCTCAAAGGTGAGAACAGTATTCGACGCAAAGGCGAATCTGTGTCTTGTACAGTAAACATCTCTCCTATTCATACCTTCTATTCATTCACGCAATTTCGTTTCAAAATTTGTTCAAACGTTTCTTTTCGCTTATTATGCTAGGTAGATGGGTACTATAAGAATTAACAATAGGCGTAATTAAGTTCCTGCTTTCGCTTCCCATAGGAACTTATTCCGGGGATAAAAAGTAATTCGTAAAATCCATCGATCGAATAAAACGTGTTATCTCAGCCTATTATCATCCCTGTGCCAAATTTCAGCCAGATCCGTTCAGCTGTTAGAGCATGAAAGAGTAACAAATATCCACACATCCATTCTCACAAACTATTGTGTAAGATATATTTACCATTACGGGTAAATCAACCTGTAGAGTACGTCCCTGTTTAAATGTCGTACTAGTGCAAAGAGTTACAATCCGCGGGCCCGGCGTGTTCACCGGCGGCCCACACTCCGATACCGCGTCATCTGTTTATTGTGGACAATGAAATAAAATATTACTACTGAAAGGGTTAAAATAGAACTACTTGTCTAGAGCATCATACATTGACAACACTAGACCTCTATTTTAAGCATAAAATCACAAGGAGCTAATTTCATCTCCAATAGTTTTACCTACTCCAACTTTACATAATCCCAATAATTTCATACTACATAATTCCGCCTATTTTTTCGAAAGGCTAGGCGGAGACATTTTATTTGCCCATACTTACCTAAATGTAATTTGAAATAAAAAAAAAGATTTGGTTTGGTATTGGCCGCCAATAAAGCTTCCAAATTGACTTAACGAAATTATACATCACAAACTGATTCCTTACCATAGATTAGTATACAGTGGGGACATAGGTACTCCGTGGAGCCGCTTCAAGAACTGTGGAGCTCAAAAACAATATTACCTGCAAAGGTGTATCATTCTACTGACCAACGGACGAAGCGCAGGCCGAAGCACTCTTACAACATTGAAACATCTGAGAAAATGCTATGATGAAGCAGATTAAGTACACTTTATTTGTCAGCTGTTCTAATTTTTTTAGAAGAAAGCAAAGCTAAACCTATTCTGCCGGGAACTCTGGGACATCCTTCAGAGGGCTTACCCAGGACTCCCGGCCATAGACGGTTGTAAGCACAGAAATCAGAAAAAAGTTGTAGGTAAGGTATTGTGTGTAGTTCAGTCAGTAGGAGCCCGACATGATAAAAAAAAGGAAAGGAAGCTCTATCTAAAAAGGATGTTCGTGTATGAAGTATTTACATCAAGGTAAGTAGATAAATAATTTAATGCTTACGTACTACCAAAGTACAAGATCTTTATCATTCAGAAGTATAACATAAAGTCTCAACTTTTAAACCCTTTTTTCTTATTTAATAATCCTTTTCAATTAGTCCTTACGCACAGTCTGGGCAGGGGCCCTAGTTAGCCGCAAGCCATGCACCGTTTCACTCACCATAATAACTACAATTGAATCAGCTTACGAACACACCACTTTCCTTCGACAAGTAGGTGTGAAGAAACGGTCTGTTAGACTTAATCAGCGATCAATAATGAGCTAATAACCATTACTAAAGATCTAAATAGGTCTGTGGCCATATCTAGAAATGTTATGAACTACCTATCTTTACATTGTTTTATTTTACGATGTGTCCACACTATTGTTCCTTTTACAATAGATTTCGTCTGCATCGCTCTTGTTACAGAACAGAACGGGTTGTATGGAAAAATTACCGTTTGTTATCATAGCTAACGACCTGAAGTATTCCGGTACAGTATTCCGTTGCTCAGTTTACAACGCTATTCAAATTTTAGAGCATAGTATTGTGACGACTTTATCCTATTAGTACTCATCTATCAGCATTTTTAAGTTGCGATGCGAACGCAATGATTGGAGAAATAATTGCTCGTAATAATTACCACAAATTGTGTGCGTGGATTTCCCCACTCCGATTTTATAGTGACATGTCAACGTCTGACTAATTTTGTAATTTTTGAGCATGGCTCATGACGTCATATTGAAATGCAACCTTTTCCTGCAAAAATAATGAATGAGATAATAGTATTGTTACGACTTTATCCTATTAGTACTCATCTATCAGCATTTTGATGTTGCGATGCGAACACAATGATTGGAGAAATAATTGCTCGTAATAATTACCACAAATTGCGTGCGTGAATTTCCGCACTCCGATTTCATAGTGACATAATTATGTCAACGTCGACTGACAATTTTGAGATTTTTGAGCATGACTCTTGACGTCATAATGAAATGCAACTTATTCCTGTAAAAATAATGAATGAGATAATTATAAAATGAATTCAGTTGCCAAAGAATTAAGCTCAGAATAATGACAAATCAGTTAATCAAAACTGGAAGTCCCAGTAAGAGGAAGTTATTTAATAACTATAAAAAGAAAACCTAAGCAAATATTTTTAGATCGTTTAACATTATATCGTTGACGTTGAAACCAATTTGGGAATGTCGTGAAATCTTTTATTTGCATTTTAGTTTTAACATTAGATTCAATTATCAATCAAAATATGTAAATGTTCAATATGGATTCAGTTTTATTACCAACGGATGTAGAGCCCTGACATAGTTATTAAAAACGGCAATATAAACAATTCGATATCAATGTCGTCCGTTTTATATTATTTTAAGAACTCCACAATAATCGCGCCATAACGCACCTATAACAATAAAAATTTTATATGTCACAGCACAAGTTTTAAAAAAATCGTATTATTTAATACTGAGTTAAGTGTCATCTTCATTTTATCAAGCCTCAAGTGTCGATATATTGTTATAACGGCGATGCCTGATACTAAAGAGTGCAGCCCAGATAACCACGTGGATGTACTTCTCTTGTTAACGATCCCACAACCAAATAAATTTGTAACCAAATTAGTCCCAGGCGATAAAATTTATTCGAAATCCACGGAGGTGAGTAAAAATAACACATTCTCTGTCGGATTAAAAAAGAGATATGAGGAAGATATTGGTCTCAGACGCCTCTTCCGTCCGTTTTTAACACTTCCAATTAATAAAATTGATTTTGTTTTTTAATTAAGCTCGTAACGAAGGCTCGGGGCTTGTTTTAGGGACTCAGATCGGGTGTACCTCTTAAAAGAAGATTTATTTTACGGCGCAAAGTAAGCATTTCGGATCTTCGATTGTGACTACACTAAAAACACCATTCGCCTACATTATGTTACACCAGTGGTGCATAAAATTTGTTTTTTACAAACTATATTGAATTCGTAACCATAATTATGACTGGGTAAATTACTGAACGGAAATTAGGCTGGTATGAGTATAGCCACATAGAAGTGAAATTTTGGTTGTGAAATAATTAAGTTTTCAAATAGGCATTGTACCGTAAATATTTACTACTTTTACTACTACTATCTTCACGCCAAATCCCTTGCGGGGTAGGCAGAAAGAACCGTAAATATCTGTTGGTAATTATAATGTATGAATAATATATATTGTTTAGTAAAATAATTCTTCTAGCAGCCTAAGCTGAGCCATCTTCCAGCTATGCTAAATTGATTGTAGAGTTAGTACGCATCGGTAATTAAAAAACCCCCGACTCACAAAAAAAGAACAACAAAAAACCTGTAAAAAGTAAAAAAATAACTATTATATTATGACCTATCTACCCTAAGTATTGAACCTGTATTATTAATATAGGTAGCTATATTATTTACGTATTCGTATTTTTAACTAACAGTTGGTCTCGTCGGGGGGACCGCTCTATACCTAAATAGAGACAGACGTACGGTTAGGTTATGATTAGGTGAGCGGTCCCCGACGAGACAAACTGTTAGTTAAAAATATGAATAGGTAAATAATATAGCTACCTATAATAATAATACAGGTTCAATACTTAGGGTAGATAGGTCATAATATAATAGTTATTTTTTTACTTTTTACAGGTTTTTTGTTGTTCTTTTTTTGTGAGTCGGGGGTTTTTTAAATTTTTAATTTAATTTTTTATTTTTTGCTTTTTATAGGGGTTTTAAATGTCAACAATGACGAATACTCTATCATCAATTATTCAGAGCTAATGCGAATTGCGCGGAGTGTGGTAACAGAATTAGCAATACATTCCACTCCTCATATCTTTCGAATGGCTTAATCGATTTTCATAAAACTTGCGGTATCGTGATGTATAAGATATGACCTTTCATTTGATACCCAACACGGGTATATTTGAACACATTACATTTTTCATCACCACTTTCACCCCTCATAGCTTTGAAATGGCTCAACCGATTTTTATAAAACATAGCTAAGAACACTCTCCCCTAACCCATCTTTCAAACAAAAGAAACAGAATCAAAATCGGTTCATCCGTTTGGGAGCTACGATGCCACAGACAGACTTACACACACACACACACACACACACACACACCCACACACACGTCAAACTTATAACACCCCTTCCGGGTTTCCGTCGGGGGTTAAAAATAATGAATGACCTGACTATGAAGTCAAGTATTGATCTCAAGCCGCGGGAACGGAGTTCAATATCATTCTTAACCACTTGGGTGGCGATTGAATCTAGTATTAGCTACATGATGTATACCCGTTCGCTCTAACTTTGCCGCTGGCGTAGAGGCGTATACCCGAATTGTTAATTAGACGAAGTAAATTGACAGTAGCTAATGTCACTTCGTCGTAGAAAATAAGAACATTGTATGAAGAAGTGACATTAGTTGCTGTCTATATTTTACTTCGTCTAAATAACAATTCGACTTTAGTATGGAGCCGAGCGGCAAAGTTAGAGCGAACGAGCAGTACAATAGGAATTGTAACCACAGCTTGGGGTGCAACCTGGTCGAATCGAAACTTTAGACACCTTCAGGTATACAACCTTAATGGCGCCGCTTTAGAGTATATAACACGATAGCTAATTACCCTTCATCAAAATAATGTAGGTAACTCTCTTATTTCTATCGTTCGTAACCAATCTACAATAGACTTGTAGTATATTTGCTACATTTACATAACTTTAGTAAACGATATTTTTATTAAAGTCTAAGTTTCTACGTTCTAACTTCTATTGAAAATGCCACAACACACGGTCCTGCACTTTCCAAAACGTCAATACTTACCTTGACTTCGCCAACGGTAAAAATAAACAAGACCAGGCCTAAACTTAGTACGTACATCGAATTGATGGTGTGCGAAAGCTATACATTTTAACCCCCGCTATAAAAAGTTCTATTGAAAGCTTCGCTAATTACAGTGCCAACATGCACAGAAGCACGCATGAATGACCTCACATCAATGTATGGATGTGTGGCACTCGTATGTGCATTATTATTTATGCATGTACGTGTGTATGGACGAATCTTTACGGCAGTCCCGTACTCATTTGCATATGAATGTGTAATTAAACTACGGTATGAATGCTAAAACACTTAGACCCCTTTTATCTATACTAATATTATAAAGAAGTAAAGTTTGTGTGTTTGTTAAATTGTAAGGGGTAATTTCGGGATCTACTGAACCGATTTTAAAAATTCTTTCACCAATAGAAAGCTAAGTTATTGTGGAGTGTCATAGGCTATATAGCATCACGCTACAACTAATAGGAGCGGAGCAGTAATAGTAAATGTTTCAAAAACGGGGGACGACGGAAACAGGTAATACTCTCTCTTATGTGGCGCAAACGAAGTTGCGCGGGTCAGCTAGTAATCTATACGCGCATTTTGATCCTTATGTTCGTTTCGCTAACTAGAGGTACTAGTTCCGCTTATTCAAGGTTTTTTTTGCCACCTAGCTTAATATAGATAGCCCTAAACCTGAGGTAGGCCAAAGTGGCCAGTTTGGCTAACCTCAAGTCTATGTAGTCTATGGCATGGAAGTTTGCAAACTCCAATGCAGCCCGCATTGACACAAATGATGCTGTAACACCATCTAAAATCCCTTTTGAACCGAAAAGGGATTTAAAGATTCAACAATACGAGAATTCAAATTACAGGAATTCAACATTCTGGGATTCAACTAACTGAGAATTCAACATCATGGGAATTCAACATTTTAAAAATTCAACCTAACGGTCCGAAAGGCTTTTGAAGAACTCCTGATTCAAGGAGTTTGGGAATGCCGAGCTAGGAATTTTTGAATTACTTTCCTGACCAAAAATATAAGAAAAGACTGATAAAATTATAAAAAAGATGAAGAATAGGTATGTTGTTATATATGACCTAAATTACGTCAGAATACGAGTAGGTAGGTAAGCTCAAGCTGATGGGAATTACCCGGACACAAAGTAACCTAACCTTATGTACTTCTCGTTTGAAGCATCTTGAGGGAGTTCCTTTTACATTGTCTACTTACTTACTACTTTCTCACTTACTAAACAAACAAAATGTTGTCCCGTAGTATTAATACATTCTTCACGTATCATAATCACATTAAATCTCTAACTAACATATTTGGAAATCAGAATCACAAACGTATGTGAATGGACGCAATAAAAAAGCTTTTGATGTAAGCATTCATAAACGATATGGAAATCGTAGTTTACACAGACTTTCAAAATTTGCACTGAATATAATGGTGTTTCAAACAATTTTTATAAAAAGGTAAGTAAATGCTCAATATTAAAATTTACTACAAACGTGATAAAGTTCAAGTTTGACTGCTTCTAGATTTATTGGATGGAATATATGTAATATCTGCGCAGAGCAAAGGCAACAAAGAACACTTCAGTTTCAATATGGCACGTGAAAACACGGTCAAAGCGAGATTGCACTCAGAAATAAAAGCACTCAACAGAACAATTAACTGAATCACAGTAATTACAGTACATTGAAAACGATACCATCATATTAGTATTAATTCCTTTTGTAGAAATCAAAAGAAACAAAGAATTCAACCCTTTGGGCGCGTGGCATGCCATATGCTACTAAGGTTAGGGTGTGCTCAAATCTGGTAAACAGTAAAATTGTTTACGCGAATTTAAAGGCAATGAATCGCTGGTAGTTGTCTGTTATAAATGCCTTTTAAGACAAATTGAATATTTTATTTTATACTCAACCGGTGAACAGCGATGACATTTAAACGAGTAAATACTATTAATAAAATGTTTGTATTAGTTTCGTAAATAGCTTCTAACGCGTTTTGTTATGTGCTAAATGTGCAGTTGACACTAGTAAAGGATTAATAGACAATTGGTTCGTGCTTAATAATCATAATTCCGTTTACTGTGTATTTTCTTTCGAAGAAAACTGCGTACTTTTTGGTCAGAAGATGTACCTCATATTCGAAATAAGTGGGTGATATAGGTACCTAAATGCTCGTAGCCTTATTGAACCAGTGTTCTGCTAACGATCATTGCAGTAAACAATTTTAGCTGACATTCCATTTGCGAGCATTTCTGTGCTTGGCAGGGCACGAAGCCGTTGGTCCCGGTCATTAACATGCCAGTCGATAAGAAAGTTGGAAGCCTTACTTGAAAATTTCAAACAGCGGGCAGTCATAACCTGGTTCTGTCCAATCCAATACGGCAATATCTATTGATAGAATAAAACCATATTAGTGAAGTGAGTGCGTCTACGATGCCTCTGCCCCTTCGGGCATAAAGAACGGACTAGATTTGCACTACACTGTTTTAAAGCGTTTAGTTTCAGAAGCGCTCGTGGCCCCGCGGACTCAGTGTTCTCTAAACGATCACGGCAGTAAGCAATTTTCACTATGGCCATCCATTGTGACCACTTTGTCATATTTATTTTGAGCGTTTCTGTGTCTGTCTGAAAATGGCAGTCGTGAAGTCAACATGAGGGCCTTTTTAGGCGGATGGAGAAATTTCAACTACAGGCAATCACAACTTGCGCCTTTCCATCTCAACACGGCAATTAATACGGCTTACCACCTATTACGTGGGATAAAATATGCCTCTGCCTACCACTTCGAAGTTCAATCTTCAGTCTTCTGTCTTCTTGGGCTTCCATTTTCCGCACTTAGGTCCGCCAGTAGACCCATTGTACGTGAGTGTTGGCTGTCACTCCAGCTCCGACCAGAAGCGCAGGATCCTCTTCGGGTCCTCACACGCTTCCCGGAGTGTTAAGGGGCTGCCAAGTATGTTGACTCTGTATGTAACCAGGCTCTCGCACTCCAAGATTGCGTGAGCTATGGTTTCTTCTTTCAACAGGCACGCTCTGCACAGCGTGCTGTCCGTGATACCTAGGACATTTAAGTGCTTATTTACTGTGCACTGACCCGTTATTGTGCCTACCATGGTTCGTAGATCACCTTTATTCAGATGTAGATACGTTCTAGCTAGTTTTGGCCTGGGTCTCGGTAGAGCTTCCCTTGATTGCCTGCAACTTACTGTTTGTGCCCATCTCCTCTCATGCCGCTCTTTCGTGCGTTGTCTCAGCCATGCCCTTACCTGGTAGAATGGTATTGGTATAATCGGGCTTGGTCCCACCGGTGTGGTGCTGGAATGCTGGCCAGTTCGTCAGCAGCATCATTGCCACTCGATCCGCTGTGAACTTTTATCCACTGAAGGCTTACCTTGTGTGTTAGGGACAGCTTTTGTAGCCCCTGGTGGCATTGAAGCACCAGCCCAGAGTCGATTGTGGTGGTCTTCAGAGCTTTTTGCACTGCTGCGCTATCGGAGAGGAGCCTGATGTGGTTGTGCTCAATTTTCCTGGAGTGGATTGCATTGGCGGCATTAATTAAACCTATGCACTCACATTGGAAGATTGACGCATGAGACCCTAAAGATATTGATGAGTGTATGTATGCAGTTAAATGCTAAAATGAATAAATACTTAGGCAAGCAATAGGCATATCAATCTTTTTGTATACAATGTACCTTTGCTACTGTTTGAAGATTCATCCGTATACAAACCTACTAAACAATATGCACATCTGCCAAACAAAGAGTGTTATAAAATCCAATAATTATTAGTGAATAATAATTATCACTTTAATCCGCTAACGCGGGGTCCTGAACAGATGCGACACTGCGCACCGGGCCACTCGCGCGGCCACTGTATCGTTCATAATTGCTTTTTTTTTACTTTTTTCTTTTCACTAGCAAAAGCCCCCATTGAGCTTTGTAATTAGCCAGCCTGACGTTGATTCTCTGAGTAATTATGGCCCACGCGGACCATGGATAAGGGCACTCGAATTTGTCGTTTGTGTATTCAAATGTGTGCTTTGTTTTATTAAACAGATTTTGAGATTTTTTTGTGACTGTATTGTGTGAGTAGGTATAGCGCTAAATCTCTATTATTATTCAAGTGTTATCCAAGTACCAAATATACCTCTTTTGAGACCTGTTCATTACCTACTACTTTGCATGATTTTTGGTTACTCTTTGGATTTGAACCTTTTACGAAGAGTGGCATAAAAAGCATTCAACACGACATTCTTTGTTATCCTGCCTTCCAGCTATGCATCCCTTGAAGATAGATATTTTCTTGTCCACAACCCATTTCCAAAATGTAAGGGAACTCAGAAGATTTCCTTTTCATTTTGGAAATGGGTGACACACAGACTATTCACATAATTATTAGAAACGTGAATAACTTGGTTTCGTAGATTGAAGAAATAGTCGAAGTACCTTGCACTTCTAAAATTGTCGAAGACCGAGTAACGTGAAGAGTTTTTAGAGCATCAGTATTAAAGATTCTTTTTCACTCATTGTCGTAAGAGACCAAGAATAATAATTAAACCTCACAGTAATTGAGGTTAAAGTTCTAATACTGTATCAGTAACTTGAAATACGACTTCATTAACATCCAACCGTACAGAACTTTACAAAAGCAACTCACGTCTGTCAATTAACCCTTTGCAAATTGTACCAAAGCATATTCAAATATTATGACCCTCACCAAAGGATATAATCCACGTTGTTCAACATTCATATTTATTACATCGCGCGTGTAAGCGACTTGTAATAGAATAAAGCCATTGTGCCAGAAGGGCCGATTTAACCCTTTCATGGACGCTAAGAGAAACGACTGCTAATGGTCTTATTTTGCTTAATGATGCCTCTGCGATAGGGTTGTTACTGTTCTGAGATGAAGTGATAACTTGGTGTGTAAATTTCTATTATTGTTCTTAGGGGATTGTGGGAAACGCTATGCGATTTATTATTTTGCAACGGCTAGGGTTTGATTTTGTGCAAAAAATGTACTATTTTCAGCTAGTTTTACAAATGGGTCAGAAAGCCTTATATATTAGAGACCTTGACACATTAGAAAACCACGTTATGATCTCATTTTACTTACTGAACAATTTATGTGCATTACGTAGGTAATTATTGGACGTTACAAGATAATTTTTAAGTAAGTAAAGTAGGTAATATAATTATTGTAAAGTAGTGGGAAATAAGTTACTGAACATATTACCTACATTATAACATTTAAAAAATAACTAGAACATCAGAAGCCGAAGAGGCTTGAACCTAGGGTTTCGTCTTGACCAAGAAAAGGATACTAGGATTAAAATACCTACCACAGACTTTTCTACGGCCGAGTGTCAGCACTGCGAGGACCGCAGCGATGACACGGCGCTCCACACGCTTGTGAAGTGCACGGCGTGGGCGCAACAGCACCAGGTCCTCGTAGTGGGTCTGGGCGTGAACACTCTCTCGCTTGAGACTATGGTGCGAGCCATGCTCTCCAGCGGGAGTAAGTAGGACTGCGCCGCCTCCGTCTGCGAGCAGGTCATACTCGTGAAGGAGGCGGCGGGACGGCTACGGGAGAGAACTCTCCCACCCGAGTTCCGCAACCAGCGGCCTTGGCGCCGCCGACGTGTCTTCGCCGAGGACTATCGGCCACCATGACCGGGGGCCTGAGGACGGTGAGAGGGCGGCTCACCGTCCTTACAGAAGCAGGCCCATGACGGCAGCATGACGTGAGCAACTCACGCACGCCCCCCCTTAGAAGCGGGATCACACCCGAAACCCCCCAGAGACGCGGGATAGCACCCGATCCACCCCCCGGGCGAGGCCGCAGTGGCGGCCGTAGGTCTGTTGTGAGTCCCGGGACATCCTTCCGAGGGCTTACCCGGGACTCCCAACCACAGGCTGTTAGGCGTTACGTTAGGTTTTTTAGTCGGTAAGAGTCCGGCATAACATCCTCTGAGGATATTCCCTCACGTAAAAAGAAAAAAAAAACCACAGTCTTTTCTAAGCAGTACTTTTTGTATACAGTAACCACAGGGGTTGTCAGGTGCTAGTAAAAAGAAGCAAATTATGGCACAGTAATTCGAATATTAATTTTAGCTTTATTAGCATTTATACTAAACAAATACACCTATGTAAATAAGATTATGAACAAAATGAAACATTCCTCGTAAAAAAACGTAAAAGCTCTAATCAGTATTCCTCGCAGCTCAGCTGATGGATTTGAATAATAAATTTTCCATTTTTTTAGCAGAAAAAAAAGTAATTGCATTACATTATCGCCCCTAACCTAATAACAAACAAGCACCCCATTGTTTGGTATCTGAAAAAATAGCTTAAGGGCTGAAGTATGGTAATGATTCATTCTTTTTGGACCGGCTGATTGCACTTAAATGATGAAGACAAAAAATATTATAGGAATTAATCTTGCATCCCAATCAGCCGCTATGCAAATATGGTGGCAGATGCGCCCGCGCAACGCCCGTGCTATACCGTAATGACGGTTATAATAACAACCTGTTGTTTTTACGGACGATAAAGAATCTGCTTCTGATACTATAGAAGTTTAACATAAAAAATTGTCGCTGACTTTTTTATTTAGGTACCTACTGATTTTCATACACGTAATATATGTATGTTTAGGTATGAATTTTTGTGCTAGTGAATTGTGTCGCAATACAATTTTACTTTTTGTAGTGCTATAAGTCTAAAAGAGTTTTATAAGTTTCATTTTTTTTCCATCTAGACCATTGAAAATGCTGTGAAGCGAAACCGGTCAGGTTTATAATAATAAATATTGTAGAAAAGTACAAAGTGTCGTTTTCAATATGTGCAGCAAGTTCCACCAAGTGCCATCAATCAACGGTATAAATAATTTTATAAGTTTCTTATTAATTAGTCCAAGAACAAATCTGGAACTCGTGGATAGGCTCCTGAAAGGTATTCCTATACTGGTGCGACTGTTGCAGGTCATATTCAAACTGTACTATTTTCAATGTTTAAGTAAGCCTCTGCCTTTTATTTTTTTTGTTTGAGTATAAGGGCGCTCAACACTCTCTTTTAAAATCTTTGATTTTTAAGTAGGTTTCAAAATAGGTCTCAAAAACTGCACTCTGCTCTTATGCGACTGCCCTGATTGTAATGTGGTGTCGTTCGCCATTAGACATCTCGTAAAAGTGAACACAAAATGTTGTTATTTTTTGCACATATTCATTAGCCGCCGTTTTCATACCTCACCTATGATAAATCAAGGTTAGGTATATACTGATACTTTGTTTAGATCCGTGACTAAACATACAACTTAATTACTTTGGAACGTAACTAGAGATTTTATATAATATCGATGTGATCATTATTTTAGTTTTGCTCCTTGAGTAATTATCGCTGTAGGCAGTGTTTTTATTGAGAAGTGGTTTTTACACCGTTTATTTTAAGAAACTCGTTTTAATTGTTGACTTATTTGTTTGGCTCTGCGTCGGACATTATTTTGGGATTTTGATATTGAAAAATATCACAACATCATCCAAAAAACTGTTTAGAGATGCGGTAGTCGTTTTTATTTGACTATAAGTGTGTGTGCCACGAGTGTGTTCATTATTTTAACATGGTTAATTTATTTTTTATTAATTGTCAATCTAATCTTTATCTTTCTTTAACAGGTGCCTAATGTATTACTAGTCCGTCTATATCTAATTATCCAATTATGCTTACCAATGCATTGCGAGTAAGCTTTGTAAAACAATAAATATCATTATAATTTCTTAATTAATTATGCATTAAACTCAAAATTAGTATTCAACACAATAAAATTACACTCTAACTCGAGGATCAATTTGGTAGAAATTTGGTATAAGTAGAAATAGTTTCTTGAGTTTCTGTAGAAAAGGGATATGACAATTCAAGTCACTCTTCATCTATACTAATATTATAAAGAAGTAAAGTTTGTGTGTTTGTTAAATTGTAAGGGGGTAATCTCGGGATCTATTGAACCGATTTTAAAAATTCTTTCACCAATAGAAAGCTACGTTATTGTGGAGTGTCATAGGCTATATAGCATCACGCTACAACGAAGAGGACAGAATAATGTTTCAAAAACGGGGGATAAGTTATTCCTTTTGAGAGCTTCGTTGCGTGTGCTGCGTAAATATTTATAGTTAGGTATGTAAAAAATATGTAGTACAAAATGGTTTCTCTTAAAAAAGTTCTAAAAAAATTGCGCGATAGCATGTGTCTATCTTTGGGTTGGTACCTACACAATAACCATTTTAATGGCAATACTTTTTTTTTTGCTATAATGCCACGGGATACCTCTATTATAAACGAAATTGTTCTTAAAAATAATGCAACGGGAATAAACGCGACGAGAAACCTTTCTCTCTCTCTCTCTCTCTCTCTCTCTCTCACGTAGTATTAAATACTAACGACAAGACGCTACGGGAGTAAACGTAACGCGACGGGAGTAAATGCGACGGGAACAGGTAATACTCTCTCTTTTCAATTCAATTCAATTTATTTTATTGCGATATATGGGTAGGTACAGTGATGACACATATATTTGTAATCTAATGCCTGTAATAATCTGTCATAGTGAAGTGTATTTTACTCTTATGTGGCGCAAACGAAGTTGCGCGGGTCAGCTAGTTACTAATAATTTATTACAATTAATTAGGTAGCTGTTATTTATAAATGAAGACTTAGAATGTGCAAACTGAAAACTTGACAGTAACTAGGTAAGTTATTGTCCATGTATTGACACATCCTTACGAAAGATTGTCATTCTTCGTAATAATGTATCGTAAAATAAATGTATGTAAACTTGGAGAAATGTCAATGTAATAATCCTCGTTACCATTTTGACCACCATGTCCGAAATTACATTATTATTCATAAGGGGCCTCGATTACTTTGTTGACAATATCGAGTGCTAGTCTCCAAATAAGTTACGCCCTACTGTTATAAAATAATGATAAGTAAACATTCCATATTTGCCACTAATATAGTAAAACAGAAGCTTAATAAATTCATGTAAGTACTGCATAATTTGAATGTATTTTAGCAGTGAAGTTTTTATACTGTGACAAGCTTGGAAAGCGTAAATGAACGTAGGCTGGCAGATAACGAATGATGTGTCAAGTAGAGTTCACATAAAAGATTTTTACAGAAAGTTTAATCGGTTTTCGCATAGCAATATGTAAATATTTTGTTTATATGTGAAAAAGAATGTTTATAAGCCATTGACAACAATTAGATAATAGATAAAAAATAAGAGTTAAATGATATTGAAGAACATTCATTTTTATAAATTGATAAAACTAAGCCTTATTTAATTTTATTTTCAGTTAAAATCATGAGGATTAAACACCTTATTTGATACCCGATTCACATTAATACAATCTACACAAACGTATCCCGATACTATAAAGTTACGATGACTAAATAGCAATCACGTTTGTAAAATAGGTAGTAATCTCTAATCCGACAATAAGAACAAAAAAAAACTTAGGTAGGGTTGTCAGAAGATAAATATTAATAAAGAAGATGTAGATCTGCCAGAGCTGATTGTCCATAGGCTGCGGTGACCACCGGTACATCTGGTGGGGCCGTATGCTTGTCTGCCACTCTAGTGGTATAAAAAAAAACCGAAGTGTATTTTTGAAGTATATTTTGCAAGAATTTATTAGGTTTTAAATAAAGGTGACCAGGTTTCCGAGCACTATTTTCGTCTACCTTTCTTTTTTATTTGTTACACCACAGACAGGTCAGAAATAATCAAGCGGATGTAGTCATTACAACTCTACGCTAGAGACAGAGAGTGGTATTACTGTTTTAAACTTATCTGTACACGTATGAACTACGTCAGTCATACAAGCATTAATTATTTGTGTTGAGTCTGGTAGTCGAAAGTCGAGAGGCTCGTAATAATGTGTGCTCTATCGAAAACAATCGTCTGATAAGTGGACGCCAAGGGCGACTCATTCATATTGGTATCCTCCGTTTAGTTCTGTGGTATTGCTGCCGGATTTATTGTTGCCGGAGAAACAATATAAAAAAGTAGGTTCATGGCTGCGTATGTCTTTGTTTTCATTTTGGTATATTTTTAAGGTCGTCATATTCTTTAAGTATTGTTTTATTTAAGTTGCTCATGAATGGATACTGAATCTGTATTAGATATCATTTAGTATTTGTTTTGTTACCTTTTGTAAATTATGCTAGGTAAATGGAAAATTATCACACTACCAATAAATACCCATTAACATTAGTTTTCCATAAAACATGTTTTTTTCACATTCTTTGCGACTCTTATATTTTGAGAACTAAATGAAATCACTTTCTTAATTCAACAATATACCTAAATGGAATAAAAAATATAATTTACTAGCTGACCCGAGCAACTTCGTTCGCGTGATAAATGAAGAACCGCTCGACCGATTTTGTACAAACTTCACATAAACCATCTACTAAATAGTCCGAACAAAGCCTATCCAAACCAAATGTTTACATTTGGTTTGGATAGGTGAGCCCGTTCTTGAGTTATAAAATTACAACGAAAAGTGGCGTTGATTTTTATATATATAGATTTTATAACAGGTTATAAGTGGAACAAAACTTATTTCACACTGTCGGTGGTCCATAGTACTTACCTACTTATGAAAAAAGCCTCCATACTATAAATAAGAAAGGAAACAGAGGTGTCAGACCACTGTCTCAACTTATAATGCGTCACTAGTTTATTAATTCTTTAAATACACGTTTTAAATTAATAATGAATTATTCATTAATAAAAATATTATTTCATACTGACTTATTGATTAATATGACAAAATTTTGAGTTCGTATCATCTATTGTATTCTAGAATATTTATTATTTAGATGACTAAAAGATTTGTGAAGGACCAGCTTTTTGGTGATAATAAATAAGACATGAAATATTATAATACTAATAAAACAGGATAAATGAATTTCAGATGATGCTGCCAGAAAGTATTATTCGCAAGAAAACATGCCTCCAAGTTCTAAGCTCTGCTAAGATGCTACTAAGATGCAGAACAGAAAAAAAATGGCTTAACTAACTATGGCGAAGCCCTGAGTTAAATGGAAAATATTCATAAAATATCTATGTCTTAATTTGTTTGGGAATAACCTCAAGTCTGATAAGTTCTAGCACTAACAAGCTATATTAATCAATTAATTACAAAATATCATTAATGATGCAAGTTTATTGATCTTCTCGATCTATAAAATGAATTTTTAATTAAAAATAATAAAATAAATCTACGGATAACCTCTAAGCCACCTACGCAAGCATTCATTAATTTACACATCAATATAAATTAATCAAGTAATTATACAGCCTTGGCAAAAATTAATAGGTATGAGTTTTTATAATCTTAAGTCATCATACTCATCATTCATATAAAAAATACCAATTTTGCTTCAACAATGTGTTAACTGACTTGTTATAATGTTTAGGCAGTCGACCATACACTAAATTGAGATCTGATTAGACACTTCTATGACAAATGGCCTGTTGAAGTTTAGATTGGTTATGAAACAATGGCTTATGAAACAACGAATTATTCATCTAATTCCCAGTACCTGCCGTAGCAAGTACACTACCCTAGGCGACAGCGTGCCGCAAGGGATTCAGATCCATGAAGGATTTTCCCTCATGTTAAAAAAAAAGCAAGTACCTAGGCTTACAGCGTAATTTTCAAGATTACATTAAGCGTCACTGGAAATGAACCACCTATTGACTTTGGACGAGGTTATGACAAAGAGGAAAAATCCTCGAAACAAATCCAGCATGGTACAGTAAAACTAATCACCACCAAAAGAGCTAGAAGAGGTAGTAATCCAGCAGTAGAATGTGATAGAACATCTGAGTGATAGATCCAAATACTTCTGTCATATGCAGATATTAGCGGCAGTTCCATTTAGCACCTTATTGCTCCCAAATCTGAAACTCTCAATCATATTATATTAAGAAGAAATTTTCTCTTGTTATTTGCATTACATAACATGTGAATGGTATATAATATTTGTTAAACGACAGATAAATCGTGGAAGAAGATACGCACTACACAGAATTTATTCTTACTGTACAGTATGGTCTTGGTGTAAGGTTTATCACTTACAGAACTGAGAGACCAGCAGAACTGTTTTGACTGTTCAGTATACGGGGACCTTAATAAATTTATCGCAACCTATATTTAAACACGCTTATCTTGTCATCAAAACTTTATTACCGGAATGTTAATGACTATTCTTTTTATACCTCATAAGCATAATAATAATTGCTGCCAATTAATAGTTTCGAAGAACTTGTTCATGTTAAAATATTGATTGGAAACGAAATTAAAATGTCAATTTATTATGCGAAACTCAAAAACATTAAGTTTACTGTTGATTAGTTTTCTGTTTGACAATAAATTAAACAATTTTGTTTGTAAACAATAAACATGAAAACACACTAGATAGTGCCCGCGTCTTCACCCGCGTGGAGTTCAGAGGGGCAAGTGCGAGTTTTTGCGTGAGCTTGTCGACATTCACGGCTCACCAATTCGTTTGGAACCGAGACCCCGCCACCTAACTGTAAACGCGGGAACTTGTCTCGATCCCATACAAATCGGTGATAACGCGCTCGTTCGTGAATGTCGACAGGCGCTCACCGAATCTCGCACTTGCCCCTCAGTTTCGGATTCTCCATTTCACGGAAACGGATTCCAGGTATAAAAAGTGACCAATGTATTATTCTGCCGTTTGGAGTGTGAAAGAATTAGAAACGTCTACACCAAACTTCCAACCTAATGAGTATTGTGTAAGTGTTGTACCTAATACGAGTATATTATGTTTATCATTTTAAAGTGATAGCAGTATTACTTTGTTGCTTATTACTAAGTATTTCAAGTTTAATGTGATTTCTTTTTATTAAAATTACTAATTACGTGCCAAAGTTCACAATCAATAACTCGAAATTCAAAAACATTACGTTTAATATTGATTAGTTTTTGTTTGACAATAAATTATGGCATGTATTTAAATCGATATCTGTTTATTCCTTTTTTTATGACTTTTGTTTACATGCGTATAACTCACAAGATGATGTGATAATGTCTGCGCCTCAGCTCGCGTGTGATTCTGTACCTGTTTCCACACTTATCTATGCTGTTTTGATGGAATGATAAAGTGCTTACAGAAGTAATATTATCAAAAGCAAATTCCTTTAAGTCACAACTTACATCCATTCAGATAAAATTATGATACAAAGCATATAAAACTGTTAATTTATGTATGTAAAATTATACCGTAACTATTTAACACTGAATTTTAAATAGATATATTTATTTGTTTTTAAATTTAAATACCGGAATTATGCCGAAAGCTTGATGAAAAGCCTCGGCTACGGTTAATGATTGATGGATACTTTCTAAGTAGGCAAACTAAATTATTAACACTAAAGGGTGCCTTAAATGATTAAGGTTGAAAGAGTAGCAAAACAAATGCACAGTCAGAGGTCTGCCGGCTGAATTTTAAATGGCGAAAAGATTTTAAATTATTCTAATCTGTAGAAAATTTTGTCCACAGTATGAAAGTGTAGTTATCAATTTTAACAAATAGGTAAATAATTGTGGTCACTCTCAAAATTAAAAATAATCATTTTAAATGTATAAAAATTAAATCTTATACATAAAATTCTCGTGTCACAATGTTCGTTGTTGAGCATATTGAGTTAGTCTGAGAATCGGCCACCATCTATTTTTCATACCCCTAAGTGATCGGGAATAACATTCCACGCGGGCGGAGCCGCGGGCATCAGTTAGTACTATATAAAAATTTAATTAATTAACTTTCAAAAATGGTTACTTACTTGTTTTGTTCCATTTTAAATAAAGTAATTTTATATATTTCCGTATATTTCTCTTCGTGTTAGTTCTAAACATAGGTATATGTTAGAGCAATACCACCTCCATTGATTGCTCTATGGTTCTATAAGTCATTATGAAGAGAAATTATCATTAGACTGGCTAGCTGATTGTCATGTTGATGCTGTTTGAAAAACAAAGTAATTAAGATCAACGAAATCATACTGTTAATTACAAATTTATATTCACGCTACTAATGACAATCAAGCGTGTATAGTATAATTAATTTAGAAAATATGTCAACATTATTATTTATTGACGAACTCGATTCCGGCTCTAGCATTTGGCAATAAATTAAAATAGTTTATTGGACAGTAAATCTACTCAGTGTGTTGTTGGTACAACAGTGTTAGATTACAAGTTGATTTGTGTTGAGTAATTATCGCGTGAATGACATCGGGCGATAACTCATCGAGTTTACATAGCAACATCTCTGTTTGTTACAATTTTATGTCGAAAGCTAGGTTAATTTTAACTTTCTATTATCCTTTACATGTGGACAGACATTTTTGATAAAACTTCTTTATCAGAGTAAATAATACTTAGTGCTGCTAGTGCTCAGTTGCGTAGTGTACCTTACATTTTTCAACAAAAGGTCGTTAAATTAAAACCAATTAAAGCCATTTGGTTAGGTACAATAAGGTACATAGTTGATGTAACACTGTAGGTTTAACTTCTGTTTAATATCCTTAACTACCATGGTATAGATTCCTCAATCATCAATTTGGCATCAAGTTTTTAATTTTAATCATAGTTTTAAAGTACCTACTGTTTTGTAAGTAGATAATTAATGAAGACTCAGATGATTGTTATAACATGCCTTGGCTGCAAAGCTTCCTACCTCTGACCATTGTCATATAAAAACCATTTCGGACCCTACAAATTTAATTTACATAAGGATTTTATTAAAGTTTTTATCTCATTTTGTATGGCGTATGCGCGTGCTCAGTGGGGTGTCTATACTGGCGATCCTGGCCCATTGTGTACATATCCGATCTCTTTACTCCTTGACGTGTGCTTCTAAAAATTATAAATTTAAACTCAAGTTAGTTTAGTACTTAATATGTCCTTTTCGGGAGATAGGATAAGTTTATGAAGGGTTACAGTTATTTAAATGGGCCTTTGAGTTTGTCGACCAACAGGCGAAGCAACGACGAAGGTTTTGTTACTAGTTTGGAAGGTAGGATGACAATCGTTTCCGACAATGCTTTAAAAGCTCAAATCTTAGCTTTTACTATTAACTAGGACAACTGAATTCCAGGCTCTTTATGGGTAGGTTTTCAAGAAACCTGGAAGATGTTAGCATCAATAAGTATTAGATGTACCAGTACTCTGCTCCTATACTAGTAAATGAAGACAGATGAGACTCTGATCTCGCCGTCACCGGCATAGAGTAACCGGTGAGAGAACCAGGCTACTATTACCGCGGTCTTCTGCAGGGGGGATTTAGATTGCTCAAAGAACGGGATGCCGTCATACCCTTCCTCCTAATGTAGGCTTTTTGGTCAACCCCTAAGATATTGATTCTTAGGAGTCTTATTGAAGAAGCCAGATTCACTGTGCCCTCGGGGTACTGCGTTAGTTATCCCCAGATTCCCGAGGGTTAATTTTCTTACTAATATTACAAATGGGGTGATTTGTGTGAATGGATGATGTAGTGTGGAGTTTATTGCGGAGTATAATAGCTCTTACTCACAAAATATCCTACATGGATTTAAATGGTTATCAGGGCAGTTGGCACAAACCCGCGAAGACACCAGTTGTAAGGTTTATTGACACAAAGAGAGGACATTGGTGAGTTAAAGTTATTTGAAAGTCATTGCCACCCAAGTCAATTAATGGATGGTGCACGTAACGGAGTCAGTAAATCCGTGTATTATTATTATTATATTAAAGCTCTTATCTTTCTGTGGGGTATGCTTTATTTTCATAAAGGACCCTTTACAATCTCGACTAAATTAACCCATTACAGACAATAACACATCAAAACACTACATCTTAGTTGCCACTTTCTTAAGATACCATCTTCTATGGTTAAAAAATACACACGGTCGAACAATAGCATTCCTAAGTTCGATTAATGTTCGAGTGCGTTACTATAAGAGCTCGCCACACCTACACTTGGTTGACATTATGTAAATACGGTACCACTTTACATTGTCGTACTCATTATGCGATAGAAGATTCGTTAGGTGAAGAAACACATGTTGTTTTATGGTAGATTTCTGGTACGGTATCGAGAAAGTACTGGCCTTTGTTTAAATTTTATACATGTTAGAGTATGGTTTGCAATCAATTTTTTTTTTTTATTTCGAATCGTGATTCGATACACGTAATTAAGTTATTTCCAAGCGACGCGATTTTAGAATACCTATAAGTACGAAGAAAACTGTTAGGTTATTTTTTTAGCTGATTTACAATTTATATTTATTATAAATGTTTCTATTTTATAAATTCACTAGAAAAATAAACTATTGCTTTCACATAATATACTGAGTTTTAGCACTGAAATGTCATTTCTACATACTTTATGCGCCAAAAGCCCAATTTACGCCGCAGCACTCGGTCCTGTCCCTTATCTATTAGTAACTATTTCTTTAAAATTACCTTAATATAATAATATCTAATTATGTATTTAATTTCTTGAAGTTCTGTTATGTAACAGAACTATACATAAAATTATATTTTATCTCAAAAATAAATACCTATACTTTTTATTATTGCACCACTTTTTAAATATTCATTCATTTTATTAAAAAGTGCACACAGGCCCGTACTTCCGTGTCTCCCGTACATTCCACAGATACATCTTAGCTCACACAATGAAATGATTACAATCCGTTATATCTATCTATAATACTCTACAATATAAAAAAAATAACAAGCATTAGTCGTGGGCGAAAGAAAACAATCGATCCTCCTTCTTGCTCTAATTTTAAAGATACACTCGCCATAGATAAAATCTATAGAATGATTTGATTAATTTGAACAAAGCTTGTATACAAGACAAGTATAGTTAGGGTTAAGTATTTTTATTGTTGACGCGTGTCGATTTAATCAGTTGCGTTAAAGTTAATAATAATTTTGTAATGAACTTTTAATGATTTTGTATTATGCAGCTGGACTGACCCTTCGGTCGTGTTTATGTAAAATATTACAAACATTAAGACGGAAATTACAACTGTTTTACCCTTGACTAGAATTAAGTAGGTATAGTAAAATAGGAGCCATGTGTGCTTTCTTATACTTTTCAAAATACGGTCTACAGAAAAGACTTCTTTACTACTCAATGGGCTACTTACTAGGCACAGCTATTTTTTAATATAAAAAGTTTCGTAACAATAACGAATTTGATTTTTTTTTTGTTTACATCACAGTGATGCAAATGGGCTTTTCAGTGACACACTACTCATTGCTATGAGCCCGTGAACCAATATGTATATATTTTTTAAAAATAACCCCAAAACGTTTAAATAATATCGCTTTCCTCTTGAAAATACTATTAAACGTTGAGTACTTTATGACAAAAACTCATTTAAAACGTTCATTAAGATTGTAAAAGCTGTTTAGCAAGACCTCTCTGAGGCTTGCAAGGGCGTTTGTAAAGACGATCATCAGTTTTCTGCACCAATTCACACGAACCGTATCAATTATGGTAATGCCAGGTTTAATTTCCTGAACCAGATTAACTATACCCCCTCACGTAATAAACTTGATTTATTAGAAGATTTTTGTTATTTCTCTCTCGATTGACACTGACTTTTGAGAGAAAAGGCAATTAAAATTTCGCCTTTTTAAATAGCGCCATTAGTTTTTGTTGCCAGATTATTATAATTATTCATGCTGCTATTTCATCGTTTCATAGAAGTCCTATGGGTTAACATTATTATAAAATGTTATTTTGTATCTACTATTTTTTTTTTACTTAACTATACTATACTATACTTTCTTCACGCCAAATCCCTTGCGGGGTAGGCAGAAAGAACCGAGCGCCACACGGCACGGTCCATACACACCTCACTTGCTTCTTCAACTTTCATTTTTATTTTTTTTATTCACTTTAACTTTTATTTTTTTACTTAACGTGAGGGAAAATCCATCATGGATGCTATGCCGGACTCCTACTGACTAAAAAAACCTCACGTAACGCCCAACAGCCTATGGTTGGGAGCCCCGGGTAAGCCCTCGGAAGGATGTCCACGGACTCCCAACAGTATCTACATTATTTTCGATTAAACAGGTATTTTTAATCAAATTATTACAATGTTATTGATTAAACGCAATTCAGAGAGCTACTCGTAACATACAGTATGACTTTCAAGTCAATTACGTAGTTCTTTCACACCGACTTCCATAACAAAATTCGAGTCCTGAAAAAGCTACACAATTTATTTGCTATTTAATTATACGCCTGCTTACCCCGAAAACGCCATGGTTGGTACGACTATAATACCTTTTTGAATTCTTTTTACAATATCGAAAGTTTCACTCATACAACTGAAAGCTACACCGGATATCACGGTCTGTTAAGATTTGATACTTCACTCCTATTTAAGTAACCTAGAGTTCCTATGCCTAGAGTCAAGAATGAGTCTGGTTTTATTATAGTGGTTCAATATAGACATCTAGCATCTCGCACCTACTTGATTACTCTGTAAGCACAGAACAAAAGAGTACTAACTACGCTGTAAGCAATTTCCGATTGTCTAAAATGGATAACATTAAAGTTAATTCAAGGTACCTACTGTATTTTTTTTGTGTAAAGTGTACGCTATCTTAGGTAGGTACACTTTAGACTATTACAATCTAGCTTATAGGCTAATAAGTAATTTTATGTTGACTTAAACTTCTAAAATACTTATTCTGAGAAAAGAATCCATTGACTGTAAATTAATAAAACGTTTGTCTAATAGTAACTAGTAACTAATAGTAGATTATATAGCAAAATAATAATAAATTATGATATGGTTATGTTAGACTTTAAAATTAATTTGAATTAGTTTTTTTGGTAATAATAAATTGTAGATACATAGTTGCGAAGTTTACTGTTCTGTCAGAACCACTACATAGTACATATTTGTTATCATTTTATTAATTAAGCCTCAATCTTCTGTACAAAATATTTGATCCGTTGATCGATATTCTTTCCTGTTGATCAGAAACTGTGCTGATATATCAATTTGTGTGTATTGCGATCCTTAACCTCTAAACCCACTACAGCGATTATGAGACTATTTTTGTGAATAATTCTATTGTTAATAATGGGATCTGTTTTGAGTTTAGGATTTTAAAATGTTCTGTGATCTGAAATAAGAAGACTATTAGATATTCATCAGGTCGTCTATCAGGTTTCGATCGAAAGACACAAATATTTATGCAGCACTAAAAGTTTTATTGTTCAAGATGACATAGCGGAACCCTGTTGTAACAAAAACTTTGCTCTAGAAAGCGTACAAATGCGTTGTTACATCAAATTAAACAGTCTTAAACACAATTGAATTACTTGAATTTCCTCGTCCAGAGAACAAAAGCGTTATTAAATACGTAATTATTCACATTTACTTGGCGTGCAAGGTTTTAATTCAGTTTCGAGGGAACATTCGATTTAATTCTAGCCGAACTAATTGCCAACGTGGGTCGATATAATTTTGTTTACTACCTTTTAAACGACCCCACCCACTTGCATCTCATTAAGTGTTTTATTGTAATTACAGAGTTCTTGGATTTTGTATGGAACATTTTGTACTACACGAGCATTTTGTAAAATTATATGAGTCTACCGTCACGGTGTGTCAGGTCCTTTAATCAGCGTTTTGTATTTATTTTTCTTCTTGGTTGTTAAACGTCGATTTAAAATAACTACACACTGTTTTTGCAAATTTTGTTATAGATGAGACTCATAATGCAATCAGCATGATCAGAGGATTTTCATGCTCGAATATCTAGAATACTCAGAATAATCAATTTTTTTACTAAATACCTTTTTATGGCTCATCAAAGAGTCAGTCTGTATATATTTCTGTCATGTTATGAGGCTGTAGATATCTCGGGAACGCTGATACCTAGTTAGAGATCTGAAATTTTCACTGTTGATGTATTTCTAATGCCAATAACAACAAATAGGTGCTAGAATCAGAGAAAAGACTGATTTCTTGGAATGTAATCCTACGTACGCGAAACCGACTCGTATTTGGCCGGTTTTTGAATAGTTTTTTTTTTTTGAAAATTACATGCAGAATATAATCTATTATTTATTAGTTTCTCTACTAATATCTATTTATTTATTCTACACAAATTATATTATTTACAACTTATATTATAATTTATTTACAATTATTATAATCAAATATCTACAAAGGGCTAAAACAAACAATTTAAAAAAGTAATTTCAAAAATTCAAAAATTTCAAAAACGTCAACGTCAACTATGTCAACCGGTCTAACAAAAATTATATAATTGTTTTAAATAACAATTATATAATTTTGGCCCACCTAAGGCTTGGTTTTAAGTAATATTTAAGTCTAAATGCGATTTATCTAATTATATTTGTTATTTTTTCAGGCTGAAAATTATTTCTGGTTTTGCTGGCTCCTCCGCATGCGCCCGGCGCCCGGTGACAGAGCGTCAACGCGAACGTCAAGATTATTTTTATTGTATTTTTATTTGTGTTTGTTTTTGTAGTTTCTGTTTTATAATAACTAATAAGTAAATGCAAAGCTTGACGCAATCGGAAGATGGTACGTCACTTTATACTTTTTCTTGTTCCATTTGTTTAAAATCTTTTAAAAGTGCTCGAGGACTTCGTATACATATATCAAAATTACATAAATGCCCCAGCCAAAACTCAACAACGTTACTTTCAGATAATTTCGCACAACCTCATGCTTCTATTCCATCTGATAGTAACCCTTCTGGCACGCCTTTTCATCACCTTTTGAGTAATTTAAAAAATAATGTGAGTTTAGTTAAACGAATTCCTCGTGGTGCCAGGATCTCTGTCGCTACACTTTTGTCTCAATTTATAACGCAGTGTTTGGATAGTAATAGCATTGAAAATTGGCAAAATCTTTTGCTATTTCCTTATAAAGTATTACATGCTAAATTTAGTGACGAGACTATATCTCTCACACAAAAAATTAAAAATAATTGTTCTAACCCCACACTTCCGACTCAAAATTGCTGTTTTACTGGAAATTATAACAAAAAGATTTATGATGTTAACCCTTCAACACACTAAAAAAATATATCGAAAATCGGTAATCACGTGGACCTAGCTCCACCACCCTAAAAATGAAAAAAGATTTCCCATTTCCCAAAAAAAATTTTTATCTCACTTACCAGACCAAATTTTTCAATTCTGCAAACAGCAACCGGATTATTGATAAATTGTTTATTTTACTGTGTATAATAATAAACAATAATGAAAACACATTATTTATAATAAAAAAACAAAACACACACGCACACTTGCACTTGGTACACACGCACTCAACAAAAAAAACATTGATTACTCTACCACCACACCATATTTTACGATCCTGTAAACACCAACCGGATTATTGATATATTGTTTATTTTACTGTGTATAATAATAAATAATAATGCAAACACATTATTTATAATAAAAACACGAAACACACACGTACTACACAAACGCACGCCATCCATGCGCAATCCACTCTCAACTTCAACTGTTCGATTTTTGTAAATAATTCTGGCCCATTGACGTCATTTCATAAGATTCCAAAAACAAGAAAATGTTATAAACTACACATGCAATAAACCTGTTCATTGAAAAGTAGGACGTAAGCAGGCTAAATTTAAGTTTAAAGTCGTCTGGGTAGGTGCGGCGACCGGTCGCCGCGCGGGGCTTTACGGAAAAACTTGATTATTATGCGCGGCGACGGGTCGCCGCGAGGAGCTCTAAGGGTTAACAAGCTTGTAGAAGCAAAAGTTAGCGACGGAGATTTAAAAGGAGCCGCACGTCTCCTGTTTTCAAGTGATGTACTGTCTCCAGATACAACAGATACCCTTACGTCTTTACAGACAAAACATCCCTCAGCTCCAGTCTCGGACTACGTTCTGGACCCGCCTACATCACCCGATGTGTGTTTACTTGCACAGGATAAGGACACAGTGAGTGCGATTAATGCTTTTAAAGTCGGATCAGCAGCTGGTCTTGATGGTCTTTCTCCACAACACCTAAAAGACCTAACCTCTCACTGTGTGGGTGATGCAGGTAAGCACCTCATCGGTTGTTTAACAAAATTAGTAAACCTCATGCTCTCTGGTAACATTAACCCTGAGATCGCTCCTGTTATCTATGGAGCTAATCTCATTGCTCTCACTAAAAAAGACGGAGGAGTCCGTCCTATTGCTGTTGGGTCCACTTTTAGGCGTTTAGCATCCAAAATTTCTGTCCGATACATCTTGTCAAAATTACAACAAAAATTTGAACCGACTCAATTAGGGTTTGGTACCAAAGGTGGGTGTGAGGCGGCGGTCCACGCCTTACGCACCTACCTTAATAAAGGTGAGTGTGAGGTTTTGCTGAAAATTGATGTCAAAAATGCTTTTAATTCGGTAAACCGTGACATCCTGCTGTCAGAAATTAGAAGCAATGTTCCTGAAATTTATAACTATTTACTTAACTGTTATCACGAACCTTCCAAATTAATGTATAAATGCAACGAACTTTCTTCTGAAGTCGGTTGCCAGCAGGGTGATCCCCTCGGACCAGCCATTTTCAGCCTAGCCATTAACCCCATCATTCAAAATTTAAAGTAATTTTTTTTTAATTTAACGTCTGGTATTTAGATGACGGGACTCTTGGAGGTGATGCAGTTTCTGTTCTGTCAGATCTTATAGAAATTAAAAATAAATTTCATTTAATTGGTTTGGAATTAAATTTTAATAAGTGTGAATTATTTTTTCATAATAATCACATCAATTCGGAACTCGTTGAAAAATTCAATTCCCTATGTCCGAATATTAAAATTGTTAGCAGAGAGAATCTTTACCTCCTAGGGTCCCCTATATTTGAAGATGCTATTCCCGAATTAATAGCACAAAAAATTTCAAAATTTGAATCCAATGTAGATCGGCTACATTCTATTAGTTCACATTACGCAATCAGAATTCTGAAATTTTGTATGTTTGTTCCCAAATCTATTTATTTGCTTCGCTGTTGTCCTTTTTGGAAACATCAAAGTCATTTATTTTCTATTGATTCATTAATCAAATCTTCTTTGGAATCAATTCTCAATATACAACTGAGCGAACAATCTTGGTCCCAGGCATCTCTTCCCATTAAATATAGTGGGCTAGGGATCCGCAAAATTTCTAGTGTGGCTTTGCCAGCCTTTTTGTCATCTGTACATGCCACGTCGAGTCTCGTAGGTAAAATTCTGACGAATTGTCTTACAGACTATGAGACGACTGGCCTTACAGATGCCAAGAATGCTTGGCTAATGGCTTGTCCGGGTCAAAATTTACCCACCCATCCAAATTTACAACGGAGCTGGGACGACGCTATGTCAAAATTAACTTTTGACTCCTTTTTAAATGCTAGTCTAGGCCAGATTATTAGCGCTCAGTAGAAAGGAATCCGGTGATTGGTTGAAAGCTTTCCCTATAGCCAACACCGGAACTTTTTTGGAACCGGACATCCTAAGAATTTCAGTTGGTTTGAGACTTGGCGTCACGCTTTGCGCTCCACATCGTTGCCCCTGCGGTTTTAACGTTGACACTTTGGGGCATCATGGTCTTTCATGTTTAAAGAGCGCAGGCCGCTTCTCACGCCACGCTGCGCTGAATGACATCATCCGCCGTGCTCTTGCCACCGCCAATGTGCCTGCGCTCTTAGAGCCAAACGGCGTTTTCAGGGACGATGGCAAGAGACCGGATGGTATAACTTTGATACCGTGGGAGATGGGTCGGGTCCTGGTGTGGGATGCAACTTGTGTTGACACTCTAGCCCCGTCCCATCTTCCTAAAACAAAATTAAAAGCCAGTGCCGCAGCGGAAGCGGCTGAAAATATTAAAATTAATAAATATAAGGGTCTCGACTCATCGTATCGTTTTTGTCCAGTCGGTGTCGAGACCCTAGGTCCATGGGGTCCCAATGCGCAAAAATTTTTCAAGAATTTGAAAAAGCGCCTTGTGGAGTCAACTGGTGACCCAAGGGCTGGCAGTTTTCTCGCTCAACGAATAGGTATTGCTATTCAAAGGGGGAATGCTGCTAGTCTTTTGGGCACAATGCCACGGGGGCCTTATTTAGGTTTAGTTTAGATAGTAATAATGTAAATATAGATATGTAATAATTATGTTTCTCTGTAATTTTTAACAATAAATATTGATATTAAAAAAAAAAAAATTAAAAAAGAACTAAGAATTTTATTATACATACCTACATACATGCGTCGTAGTATTCCTCCACATCATCGTTCACTGGAAACGTTCCCAGAAGACTGGCAGCATTGCCACGTTGAATGGCAATGCTTATCCTTTGTGCAAGGAAATAGCCAGCCTTCTGGTCCCGTGAAGCGTCGACTAACCGCTTTGCCAAATCTTTATACACAAAGCGGGCACTTGGACCTCAAGGCCCCAACGTTTCAACCCCAAACGGCTCAAACATATAATTACCTATTAAATTACAGTATTTGCGCCGTTTGAGGTTTTCCGCAGAAGCAGCAGCAGCACCTGCACAACCTGCTGTGCTTGGAAGATGTGACGGCGCAAGGGTGTCAACGCGTCCCACACCAAAGGTCGACCCATCTTCCAAGGCAACAATGACATACCGTCGGGCCTCTTGCCATCGTCACGCACCAGTTCGTTTGGTTCTAAAACGGCGGGTACGTCTGCGGTGACAAGAGCCCGACGTATTATGTCATTCAGGTTGGCGTGGCGAGAAATGTGGCCGGCACTTCTGCTGCACGAGAGGCCATGACGTCCAAGATTGTCGACAACTTCTCCACAGTGACAATAATGCGGAGAAACACACGGCGCACCTAGACGGAGACATGTGGCAAGGCGAAAGGTAGTATCATCTAACATAGTACCTATGTTGGATGATGGAAGCGCTTGAATCCATAGACCCGACTCCCACTCTCCCACAGCTAGCAAACGCGCACGCTTTGCAATATTGGAAGAAGTATTGATTAAATTAGCTCTTACCAAGTTACAGAGCGGCACATCCCACAGTCTCTGAGAGGATAGGTTGTCGGGCAACGGAGTATTGGGGCAGGTCCTCTTCCAAGCATTTATGGCGTCAGTCTTGCACGACACCTCAGAATCAACCTGTGTGTTAATTAAAATTTTTCTGGTTAAATCTTCAGTGCCGTGAACTGACGACAAAAATGCTGGCAGACTGATGTTAGAAATTTTGCGAATACCGAGACCACCCAAGCGCACTGGAAGAGACGCTTGGAGCCAGGCTCGGTCGTTCAAGGCCACATTTAAAATTTTGCATAAGGTGTGCTGAATCCACAGAGCATGCTCTATGGCTGAATCGTAGTATCTATATTTTCCAAAAGTGGCATAAATTTCCAAAATTGTGATGAACGAATGGCATGAGTAAATTTTGGAACGAAAAGGCAAAACCGGAGTATAGTGAAAGCTGAATGAACACTAATTTTAAGTAATTTATTTTGAATAGTAGCATTTGCATAAAAACTTGTACCTTGTTATTAGGGGACACCATCGAGATCTCCGGAGTCCAAACCTCACCGGCTAGCGCTGTTGCACCTACCACCATAACAGTCGTAGTCGATGTAGAGTTGGTTTGCTTTCAAACATTATGGGGGTGAAACGTCAAATGGGCAGTTCTAGCAATCTAGGTTCCGCTATTATTGTATATTAATACAGGAAGGGTTAGGAAGTAACTGGGACTAATCCAGGATGGAGAAAGAAAGCTGACTACTATTATTAGTGTAATAAACTGATAAGTGTACATAATTATGCCCTTTGTGTGCAAAACAAGTATTAGAAGCTATGTAGAAATTTTTTATTGCCAAATAGCGGCTGTTAAAATGACTCATTCTGAGGTCACAAAATTCTTTATTCGACTTATAAGTGAGTAGCATACTAATTTTGTATAAGGAAAAAAATAAACTTCGTTAAGTTTTGTATGTTTAAGGCGCATGTTAATTGTGTACTCCTTTCTAAACGCGTAAATACGATGTGCTTAAAATATTCTTTTCTTAAACGACTGCTTGAAATGTCATTTTGGAATTGTTTCGTTTAATTAGTATGGATTAAGGGTAGTCATTGTGTTGTTGAGACATTAAAATGCTGCTTGATGATTGGATCGTGGCGTTTGATTAACGAATAAGCGATTTTGGTCCAACTTAATCGAATTGAAATTGACGAAACTGTTAATGCCTTAATTAGCACTTTTATGTGACTTGTTTTGGTTGCTGCTGCAATTTATCTAATTAAAAAATACTTAAAAAGAGTTTATTACAATTTTATTCTGTTAACTTAGCTATCATGCCAGATGGACTGACAATCTGGAAAATGTCGCAGGCTGGGACAGGATGCGGAAGGCGCAGAACCGTGTGTTGTGGCGTCAATTGGGAGAGGCCTACGTCTATTTCAGTCTGTTGGTAAGATGTTTTTGTCAAAAACGGAGCAAATTGGGAAAATACTCATGGATGCTATGCCGGAGTCCTACCGACTAAAAAACCTCACGCATCCTGTCCAACAGCCTACGGTTGGGAGCCCCGGGTAAGCCCTCGGAAGGATATCCCAGCACTCCCTTGTACTGACTACAGACTGCTTGTAGATGATGTCACTATGGAAGCCATTGCACACGAACTGTTCTGTTTACTGTACAAGACGCAGATTCGTCCCTGCGTCGAGTACTGTTCTCACCTTTGGGATGACTCCGCGAGGTACTTCCTAGACGCGCTTGACGCTATGCAGAAACGTGCTATCCGAATAATTGGTTGTCCTGAGGTGACGGGAGGCCTCGAACCGTTGGCGCAGCGAAGAACCATAGCGTCCTTGGCTGCCTTCTACAGAATGTATTATGGCGAATGTTCTGAAGAGCTCTTCAACCTTATCCCACCATCGCCTTTGCGATCCCGAACAACGCGTGCCGGGCAGAGATGCCATTCATACACAGTGGAGGGAATCTTCACCAGAACTGAGCGTTTGACGTTTGAACTGAGCGAGAACAGGGAACTGAGCGTTTCAAAACTTGGAACAACCTGCCCGCACACGTGTTTCCCTAATCTTACAATCCCGGGTTCTTTAAGAGGAGCGTGAAGAGGCACATTACAGGGCCACCAACTTGAGGACCACTGTCAGAAGTGGCCCCCAATCGCTAGATGCGCCACGGCTTTCCATCAGGCTGGTGGCGACGTCAATTTGGAGAGCTGAATTTAAAAAAAAAGAACTCCGAAACTAAGTAGGTATTAGACTATTAAGTGTACATTTTTCCAGTATAACAGTTAGGTACGACGCCTAGTATTTTTAACTCTAATAGAGGAAGATCCCAGAGCCCCCAGACGTCACTCATTTTCTGATGGACAAAATATGTACGAGTGATTAGTGGTGGGGTGTACTATGATCATATGACTAGTTGCTACCTTGGCCAGACGGCCAATTTTCTGGTAGCAATTATTCAAGGTACATAAAAACACTGCTCATGTCACTTAAATTCTGATAACTGATTTTAACATTATATTTTACACAATATCGTTAAAAATCAGTATTCATTACTGCGATATGCGGTCGGCGGTTTCACCTTACAGACGCTTCAAAGCTCTGAAAAAAATTTATTAAGGTCACTTATTTTCTGATGCTTGATTTTTTTAAATGTTATTCAGACAACTGTTTTAAAACGTTTTGCAAACGGACAGACCGATCCAAGGGGCCAAACATTCCCCAGACCCAATTTTAATGTCGCTGAGAGTATGGGCGCGGGCATTATCCGTGCGTATTATGCGTATATGTAGCATGTCTAATCGAAGTCGGAATTAATATTGAAATGTAAATAAAAATGCATAAGTACCTATTAGTAATTAACACCTGTCATTTTAAAATTTACATTTTTCAATTTGTTTTATTTAATAAAGACTTAAGTTTTAAAGGTAATAATTTGAAAATCACGTAAATAATCAAAGATTAACTTTGAGACAAGTGCTCGTCTGACCGCAATCCATACTATATACAATATATCCATACTTAATAAGTATTATAAAGCTGAAGAGTTTGTTTGTTTGTTTGTTTGTTTGTTTGTTTGAACGCTAGAATCTCAGAAACTACTGGCGGGATTTCAAAAATTCTTTTACAGTTTAATAGTTCATTTATTGAGGATGGCTACAGGCTATATAACATCACGTTAAGACGAATGTTTAGAAAACGGGGAATATTTTTACCGTCTGAGAGCTTCCGAGGCGTACGCTGCCTAAATGGTTAAAGTTACGTAAAAATTGTATATTACAAAATTGTTTCTCTTAAAAAGTTCTATAAAAAAGTCCGCAACAGCATATGTCTATCTATTAAGGTTTGCTTACAATAAAATTATTTGTCTTTCTTTTAAGGTGAGCTCACAATATTATCAAACTGAAGAGCAGAGATGTGTTAAGTAGGTAGATAGTCTCTGAACGACAGCAAAGCGTCCAAAATTTTAAGCCCCAACTGTTGGCGGATAAGTGCTGATCCGCCATTTAGTGCACATTCTGTTGTCAAGGGATAAGCTTGTGTCACGTGACGAAATTTTATTGTTTAAAATGTCGAATTGTGCAATAAAAGTGTGTCGAAATTACAGAAAATATTTAAAAACAGCCAGGAATGTCTGTAAGTAACTCGAAACTTATCACAATTTTATGAAATCTATTTATTTACGCATGTCTAATTTCTTCGACTCCATCTTGACATTTTTGTTGGTGTTGCCAGTTTCCAATTCAGAATTCCTCAAATTAAATAAGTAAAGAATTACCTAGGTATGGAAATGGAACTAAATTATTAGAGAGTCGTAAAATAAATAATTTGGAAACGGTCAAGTGTGGGTTGAGAATAGTGAAAATCGACCTATACAATTGTTCGGACTCAGTAACGAGAAACTTGGCATACTTTAAATTAAGGAAATCATTTAAAATACCTAAATGTGAGTTATAAATGGTAAAATCTGTACAAATGTTCTTAAGCTGAAGGGTTTGTTCGTTTGTTTGAACGCTAGGATCTCGGGAACTACTGGTTGGATTTCAAAAAGTCTTTTACGTTTCGTTAGTTCATTTATGGAGTTCATACCACTAGACTTGGGTAGGTACAGTTCGTACAGTGTTAAGGTGCTCCCTCACCGGGAGCATTCACCTGTAATGTAACAAATTAGATTCGACTCGAGCGTTACGTTACGATGCTACCTCCCTGACCGACGAGCGTTCGCATGTAATGTAACATTTATAGATTCGACTCGAGCATTACGTTACGATGCTAGCTCCCTGACAGACTCGAGCATTCGCGTGTAATGTAACATTTATAGATTCGACTCGAGCATTACATTACGATGCTACCTCCCTGACCGACACGAGCATTCGCGTGTAATGTAACATTTATTATAGACTAGCTGATGCCCGCAGCTTCGCCTGCGTGAAATTTTGTTTCTTTTTTCCGCGTCTCATGGGAACTTATTCCCGGGATAAAACTTGTATCATTTCAGAATATAATCTATCTCTGTAGGTGATTACATGATAATTTTGCAATCCAATATGGCCGCCGCGCCGAAATCACAAAATTTCATGATGGGTATCGTTTAAGGGGTTTTTTGGTATGCCGAGTACGAATTTCGGGTTAATTTAGAGAACCAATATGGCCGCCGCGCCGTTATCACAAAATTTCGTGATGGGTATCGTTTAAGGGGTTTTTTGGTATGCTGAGTACGAATTTCGGGTTAATTTAGAGATCCAATATGGCCGCCGCTCCGTTATCACAAATTTTCATGATGGGTATCGTTAAAGGGGTTTTTTGGTATGCTGAGTACGAAATTTATGATAATTTTGCAATCCAAAATGGCCGCCGCGCCACTATCACAAAATTTCATGATGGGTATCGTTTAAGGGGTTTTTTGGTATGCTGAGTACGAATTTCGGGTTAATTTAAAGATCCAATATGGCCGCCGCGCCGAAATCACAAAATTTCGTGATGGGTATCGTTTAAGGGGTTTTTTGGTATGCTGAGTACGAATTTCGGGTTAATTTAGAGATCCAATATGGCTGCCGCGCCGTTCTCACAAAATTTCATGATGGGTATCGTTTAAGGGGTGTTTTGGTATGCTGAGTACGAATTTCAGGTTAATTTAAAGATTCGAATATGGCCGCCGCGCCGTTATCACAAAATTTCATGATGGGTATCGTTTAAGGGGTTTTTGGTATGCTGAGTACGAATTTCAAGATAATTTTGCAAAATTAACCCTAAATTCGTACTCAGCATATCAAAATTCCATTTATACGATATGCTACATGAAATTTAACAACGGTGGCGAGGCAGCCATATTGGATTGCAAAATTTACCTGAAATTCGTATTTGGCACACCAAAAAACCCCATAAACGATATACAACATGAAATTTCACAACAGTGGCACGGCGGCCATTTTGGATGGCAAACGTTAACCTGAAATTCGTACTCAGCATACCAAAAAACCCCTCATACGATATACAGCATGAAATTTTACAACGGTGTAAGGCGGCCATCTTGGATTGCAAAATTGACCTAAGATTCGTACTCAGCATACCAAAAATCCCCTTAAACGATACCCATTATGAAATTGTGATAACGGCGCGGCGGCCATATTCGAATCTTTAAATTAACCTGAAATTCGTACTTAGCATACCAAAACACCCCTTAAACGATACCCATCATGAAATTTTGTGATAACGGCGCGGCGGCCATATTGGATCTCTAAATTGACCCGAAATTCGTACTCAGCATATCAAAAAACCCCTTAAATGATACCCATCATGAAATTTTGTGATAACGGCGCGGCGGCCATATTGGATCTCTAAATTAACCCGAAATTCGTATTCAGCATACTAAAAAAGCCCTTTAACGATACCTATCATGAAATTTTGTGATAACGGCGCGGCGGCCATATTGGTTCTCTAAATTAACCCGAAATTCGTACTCAGCATACCAAAAAAGCCCTCATACGGTATCAACATGAAATTTTACAACGGTGGCGCGGCGGCCATCTTGTATTGCAACATTGACCTTAAATTCGTACTCAGCATACCAAAAAACCCCTTAAACGATACCCATCATGAAATTTTGTGATAGTGAAGCGGCGACCATTTTGGATTGCAAAATTATCATAAATTTCGTACTCAGCATACCAAAAAACCCCTTTAACGATACCCATCATGAAATTTTGTGATAACGGCGCGGCGGCCATATTGGATCTCTAAATTGACCCGAAATTCGTACTCAGCATATCAAAAAACCCTTTAAACGATACCCATCATGAAATTTTGTGATAACGGCGCGGCGGCCATATTGGATCTCTAAATTAACCCGAAATTCGTATTCAGCATACTAAAAAACCCCTTAAACGATACCCATCATGAAATTTTGTGATAACGGCGCGGCGGCCATATTGGTTCTCTAAATTAACCCGAAATTCGTACTCGGCATACCAAAAAACCCCTTAAACGATACCCATCATGAAAGTTTGTGATAACGGCGCGGCGGCCATTTTGGATCTCTAAATTAACCCGAAATTCGTACTCAGCATACCAAAAAACCCCTTATACGGTATCAACATGAAATTTTACAACGGTGGCGCGGCGGCCATCTTGTATTGCAAAATTGACCTTAAATTCGTACTCAGCCTACCAAAAAACCCCTTAAACTTAAACGATACCCATCATGAAATTTTGTGATAACGGCGCGGCGGCCATATTGGATCTCTAAATTGACCCGAAATTCGTACTCAGCATATCAAAAAACCCCTTAAACGATACCCATCATGAAATTTTGTGATAACGGCGCAGCGGCCATATTGGATCTCTAAATTAACCCGAAATTCGTATTCAGCATACTAAAAAACCCCTTAAACGATACCCATCATGAAATTTTGTGATAACGGCGCGGCGGCCATATTGGTTCTCTAAATTAACCCGAAATTCGTACTCGGCATACCAAAAAACCCCTTAAACGATACCCATCATGAAAGTTTGTGATAACGGCGCGGCGGCCATATTGGATCTCTAAATTAACCCGACATTCGAACTCAGCATAAAACAATAACAAAACTACATGATTAGTTTCCCGAAAAAATGGGTAGTGTCTTTAGCCGGCGTCACTACACACTGACGCAAGGCGTATGTAAGACAGCACGCTCACGCACACAACCATGCGTTAGTACGGCAGTTTTTGTTGCAGTGATCACGAGGCGAGAGGGTTTCTAGGCAGTTAGTATTCTTAGCTGAAGAGTTTGTTTGTGCTAGGTTCTCAGAAACTACTGGTTGCATTACAAAAATAATTTCACAGTTTTTTAGTCCATTTATTGAGGATGGCTAATGGCTATATAACATCACGCTAAGACAAATAGGAGCGGAGCAGCCATGAATAATGTTTTAAGAACGGGAAAAATGTATTTCTTTTGTGAGGTTTCATTGCGTACGTTGCGTAAATGGTTAAAGTTACGTAAAAATTGTGTACTACAAAATGTTTCCTCTTAAAAATTTACAAAAAAAAGTCCTGAACAGCAAATGCTCATCTTTTAAGGTTCACTTACAATAACCTTCACAATAATTTTTAAAATATGAGCGACGCAACTCGACTACGCGTCGGAAGTAAACGTTTTCTGCAGCAGTAGCCAATCAACTGAAAGATAATACCGGCCAAGTGCGAGTCGGACTCGCACACGATGAGTTCCGTACCAAAAAACGGACAAAAATAAATGTGACGGGAAACATTATATCACTTCAACAAAGTTTTGCGGGTCAACTCTAAATGAATATAAGCGACGCGACGGGAAAAATTATATCACTTTTTACACACTTTATTAAAACCTACAACCCTCTATTAAATATACCTAAGACACGCGACGAGTGTAAAAGCGACGGGATTATATATTACCTACTTAAAATATTAATACTATACCACTCTCTTTGTCACTCTCATTTGACGCAAACGAAGTTGCGCGGGTCAGCTAGTAATTTATAGAATTGTGCCTTACAAACTGTTTTATGATTTTTTTTAATCGAATTAATTTTAATTTTTTAAAGTAAATATCAAAGTATTAATAATTTAATTAAATAACAGCAACCTTTTCAAATAATTATTTATTGGTAACGAACCTTAGCCCGAGGAAAACACTGATGAACAAGATGACGATTTAAATATTCGATATCAAGATTGACTCGATGATGAATTACCTGACTTCAACGACGATGACAATGAAGATTAGAAAAAATATTGGTCCTATTTTTTGTAGTTTTTTAAGGTTTGTTACCAATAAATAATTATTTGAAAAGTTTGCTGTTATTTAATTAAATTATTAATACTTTGTGAACCTCTTGATATTTACTTTAAAAAATAAAAATAAATTCGATTAAAAAAAAATTCATGAAACAGTTTGTAAGGCACAATTCTATATTTATTGCGGTCAGACGAGCACTTTTCTCAAAGTTAATCTTTGATTATTTACGTGATTTTCAAATTATTACCTTTAAAACTTAAGTCTTTATTAAGTCTTTATTAAATAAAACAAATACAAAAATGTAAATTTTAAAATGACAGACGTTAATTACTAATAGGTACCTACTTATGCATTTTTATTTACATTTCAATATTAATTCCGACTTCGATTAGACATGCTACATATTATACGCATAATACGCACGGATAATGCCCGCGCCCATACTCTCAGCGACATTAAAATTGGGTCTGGGGAATGTTTGGCCCCTTGGATCGGTCTGTCCGTTTGCAAAACGTTTTAAAACAGTTGTCTGAATAACATATATAAAAATCAAGCATCAGAAAATAAGTGACCTTAATAAATTTTTTTCAGAGCTTTGAAGCGTCTGTAAGGTGAAACCGCCGACCGCATATGTCTGGGAGTAATGAATACTGATTTTTAACGATATTGTGTAAAATATAATGTTAAAATCAGCTATCAGAATTTAAGTGACATGAGCAGTGTTTTTATGTACCTTGATTAATTGCTACCAGAAAATTGGCCGTCTGGCCAAGGTAGCAACTAGTCATATGATCATAGTACACCCCACCACTAATCACTCGTACATATTTTGTCCATCAGAAAATGAGTGACGTCTGGGGGCTCTGGGATCTTGGACCATAAGGAGTTATGTGGCATCTTATCTCATGATTTACTGTACTTATGTAATTTTCTTTTATTAAATAAAAAATAAAAATTTAATTACATTTATAAAATTTCCTGTATCAGAACAAAATTGGTTGGCTCAGCTGGTTGTACTATAATCACAAGTAAACCCCAGGTTTATCCATTGTTGATTATAGGCAGCATTTACCGATAAACGCAACAAAGCACGATTTCGACCCGATGCTGTAATTATCGCTCGAACCGACAAGTAATTAGTGCATGCAGATGGGTACACTACATTAATACGAAAAACTTAATTCCGAAAGTCACAATCACGAATTTCAAAATTCCGAATTTCATAAGTCCGAATGATTCGAAATCCCGAAAGTCAAAAATCCGATGTTTCATAAATTCTTTTTATTAAAAGTCATAATTTTAAAATTCCGAATGTTTACAATTCCGACTGTCAGAATGCCGAATTTCAAGAAACCGAACCGTTGAATTCCGAATCATTAAAAATCCGCCATATTATAAATACGAACTCCGATTATCAAAAATCCGAAATATCATAAATACGAAGGGTGAATGTCGTTTCCACCCTGTTTTGACCCGATAGTTATCATTAAAGACGATTACTTATGTTCCCGATTCCACCCGTTTTTTTAATAAAGTATAGTCAAGTGTAACTACCGAAAATATTATTTCCAAGTGAGTGGAAGGCAAACGACAAAACAAAAAAAAATAACCACGAAGGCTAAGGCGGGAGCTCCGCTCCGCTTCGCTCCCGCCTTAGCCTTCTAACCTAACCTATCCGAGTCCGGGTACTCTGAGTCGGGGTGTTAACCATTCACTTATTATGGTTAACACCTCGACTCGGACAGGTTAGGTTAGAAGGCTAAGGCGAAAGCGAAGCGGAGCGGAGCTCCGGCCTTAGCCATCGTGGTTATTTTTTTTTTGTTTTGTCGTTTGCCTTCCACTCACTTGGAAATAATATCTTCGGTAGTTAGACTTGACCGTACTTTATTAAAAAAACTTAAACAGTGAATTTTCGGATATTTGAAATTCTGAATAATGTTTTTCGGGAAAATAACAGTCCGGTCTTTTGATTATTCGTACTAATGAAATTAGGAAAAATAAAAATTCGTACTTATGACTTTCGGATAAATGAATATCGTCCTTTTGAATATTCGGAGCTTTGTTTCTTAGGAATTATAATCTTCGGAATTTTGAACATCGGAATATTGAAATTCGGAAAAACATATTTCGGAATTTTTGGGTGTTCCCCATGCAGATACGCTGAAGCGCTTTGATACTGATTGTTCTATTTGCAAATAAATTATATGAAATTGTCGAGTTTGTGATCAAAAAGCGTAAAGCGCTTTTTGATAACTGATAGATTAAGCTTGTGTGATAGTATGTATTTTAGGGCCTGACTTCTCTCAGAATACATTGTATTCTTTCATAGGCAATTTAAGTCAATGTCAAAGTGGCAATATACTACTATAGACTTTATAATGTAGTCGGATGAGAAATTAAAAATAAAATTATGCAAAGTAAACCGATAGGAAACTGATGGTTTTCGCCTTATGACTATCATAGGTAACTTATTTGATTATAATGTAAGGTGAAACCGGCCAGTTTGTTTTAAATGAACATTAAAATGGCAGAAGAAATAGGTATAATTGTTTGAGTCTGCATAGTATATAAGTTCCATCTATTACAAACGAGAGTATAAAATTTAAAATTGATAATTTCAAAAGGAAATGATTAATTCGATTTCGAGTTCTTGCCATTTTTTTTTTCAAAAAAAAACGACTTCTACGTTAAACTATTGAATTAAATTTTTATTCTCTCTCTAAGATAATATTTTTAGCTTTATCATTTAGTTTCATAAACCACTGCAATTTTAACTGACCACTACCAAGAACAGAGACATTATTTGCCATAAAAGTTAAAGTAGGTACTCGCGTTTAATTATATATCATCTAGCGGCTAAGTTCAACCGGGACCTGAAGGATCCTGAGTGAGCGATCTCTACAATATTATCAACACGGAAGTTTTTATGAATGAATGTATTTACTTTTTTAACCAAATCCTACGAAAGGGATTAAAAAGAAACAAAATAAATATAGTTTTATATTGGCCACAAGGTTCTGTAGAATAAGATACCTACTGGGAAATTTCACGACATGGGATGAGACTGGGGGGTACTGGCTAGTTAGGTATAAAACTTTTAATGTGACTGCTAATATTTAACATTTTAAAACTACAAACTGTTGTTGATCTGAACCTTTTGTTCAGCATAAAGCGCTTGATTTGCTGCAGAATAAATTAACCTAAAGGGTGTGGGAACCTCTGAAGTCTCTGTCTTACAAAACTTTGATTACTTGTGCGTGTTATAGTCTGAAATTTGATGACTAATATTTTTATTTTTAAATCAAGCTTTCCAAAATCATGTCACCAACTTGAGGGAAAGCCATAACCACATTCTTACACAGTCCAAAAGACTATTATATAAGCTCTCAAGTTAGCGGCCCTAAGATCAATATTTTTAATTTTTTTACAAAGAAAGACCTTTCTAGTAAAATAATAAATTACTTCCTTCGAGGTTATGTACTTACCTACCTACAACAACGGCAAAAAAAATGAGGAAAAACCAGTAAAATTTTAGGCAGCCTATTATCATTATTTCCAAAATTTTCTACGACAGAATAATTATAATCATTTTATTTTGTCCTGGGACATCCTTCCGAGGGCTGACCCGGGACTCCCAACCGTAGGCTGTTAGGCGTAACGTGAGGTTTTTTAGTCGGTAGGAGTCCGGCACAGCATACATCAGGATTTTCCCTCACGTTAAAAAAAAAACATTCTATTTTAAATGCATAAAACAATCTCTACCGTTTTGTTTAAATACAGTAGCCGTTGAACTAACAATTTGTAATCTAAATGGTAATCCAATTTGAGATTTACTGTTCACACATAAATTACCTAATGCCGGTATCTTTTTGAAGAACAAGTGTTTAAGTAACTACATTAGACTCATCTATTAATAAAGTCTAGTCAACCGATATTAAGACTTGGACCGTTCACGTAAAGCTGTAATTTCTTTGAAATTAACACCCATTAATAGTAATAGGGATGATTTTTCTCCCATCTCACGATAAAGTTAGATAGTCGAATGTGAATATTTTGAACATCTAATCGTGTCACGTTGCTTTGAAAAGTTTTAAATGACAATTTAATTCACGGAACTTAAACTGTGTTATTCTTATTAGCATGCAGAGGTATAAAATGTTCGGGCGGTAAATGAAAACATAATGTATAATTAAACTTTTCCAATATGTAATGCCAAAGTTCAAAAGGTAAGTAATGTAAGGTTTTTAAAGAGTCGGCAGCGCGATTGTGGCGCCTCTGAGCTCTGGTGTTGCAAACGTCCATAGGCTGCGGTGACCACCGGTACATCTGGTGGGGCCGTATGCTTGTCTGCCACTCTAGTGGCATAAAATTAAAAAATGACAGAAGATATCGTACTTACGTAAAACTCATACATAGATTTGAAAAGCTGTTTTATTATGATTTACCTAGTTGTATATATTATTGTACACCAAACACATTTTAAAATTGCTTTTAAAAGATAAAATTCAATGATATGTTAACTTCTGTAAAAAACCATAATAAAGTACCTACTTAACATTTCCACAAACAGTTTTAACATTTTAAATTGCACCACAACACATAAGTAGGTACACCCGTACACTGAACAACAATGTATACGATTAGGTAGAAGGTGACCCAATTACAAAAACCTCCATTAATATAACTCCCATAAAAAAATTGGCAATTATTACAAAATGGAGCTTAAAATGTGATTAACCCCAGTACTGAATATAAGTATCAGAAAAAAAAATGTGTGAGCTATATAACCGTTAATTCAACCTAATCCATTCGAGTCATAATTATTATATTCGTTTGTTCCTCGCGACCGAGTACGTTTCGTCTGCGACCCGAATCCGTAATGAGTAAGGCTTTCCAAGTATCAGGTTGGCACTTATCGGGCGTGCCATCTGACTATTATATTACCAAAATACCACTTTAAATGCAGCCCACTGTAATCCAATAATTAACTTAAATGTACCTTGCAGTCAACGGGTTAACATGAACAACCGTATGTGCGGAAAATGCATTTTCGATGGCGAAAATCGTAATGTTGAATGTACAATACCGCCCCCTGAATTAGTGTTTGATTTATTCATAGAGGCTTTAAATACACGTTTCAGATGTTTTGTTGTCTTGTTACTGGTATCATATTATACCTACACTGTGTACTTAGAATTATCAAGGTAAACACCATCGAAAATATGAACTTTGTTGTATTAGACAGCTTTTATAATGACCGTGAGCTCAATCTCACCGAAACTCTTCTGCTTAGTGTTCTTCAGATGATTTCTAAATCTCATCGATGGCTATTCCTCTTTTGGTTAATCAATTTGCAAAAACAAAATAAAGTTAAAAATATCCCTTTAAGAATGCATTTTGAAACAGTTTCTGCATTGATGGCACTCTGGTGTTATAACATACCTAGACTAGCCAAATCTGTCATTTTGATCGTGCGTTTAGGATGCGATCGTTTAGGTCCTGCATTTGGATGATGTAAGTTTTTATTTTCATTTACCCTGCTATGACTGTGCTTCTGATAACATAAACATGTATACTTATTTACCTACTAAAGTTACTGTATCCACCTACTCTAAATGTTAAAAACTAAAACAATAAAAATACTACCAGGCACTCGAGACTCAATGTCAATAAGATAAAAGCCAAGCCAAACAAGAAATTGGGTCAATTATAGATATATTTTAACTCAATGTCTGGCAGTTCTATCAACATTAGTACCTACATTATCATAATCCTTTTGCAACACTTCATTAAAATATCTTCGTGTACTTACTAAATGATATTCCCCTTACTCTATAAAACGCATCTTCACACAACCAGCTATGCAAACCAATACCAATTGCTAGAAAAGCCTAATAAAAACCGATACTCATTAGCACGTTTGAACAAACTATATGCGTGTTCTGATGCATTCAATTATAATAGTGTGTTATTTATATACTACTTAATAACTCTGATATGGTAATCGAAAGAGGTGCCGACGTGACAGTACGAGGCATTCCACCAAACGCAATGTAATTTGCATAGGTACTACCTATATCGAACACCCACATCGCAATAACTATGGAGCCGGATCAAAATGTAATTAAATCGTCAATACACGAACAGTATAATATGAATGGGTTACCAATACTTGTGTTTGTATAGATCAAATGGAAGTGACAAGCAATGTATCATTTCACGAGACTCCTGAAATGAAAATATGAAATTTATGACTAGATTTCTTTGTGGCGAGATCAAAATTTATAAAAAGAAATTATTCAATGGTTTATAGTAGAAAAAAAAAATACTGACTTCAAACAAATCCTGAAAAATAAAATTTGCTTAGCACAAAGTAATACCTATGTATTTTGATTTATCAGATTTTTTATTTAATATCATATTGAAGTCGGCGCCAAGTAAACCCCACGTTTAGGCAGGGGGCCTAAAAAGGCAAATTGTATTTCATATCATGAAACGTAAAATGATTGGTATGCTTTTTATGTTCCGTATTTCAAATTATTAGGCAGGTATTATTCATGACACCAACTTCAATATTATATTGAATAAAATCTGATAAATCAAAATACTTAGTATGTATTACTTTGTGCTAAGAAAATTTTATTTTTCAGGATTTGTTTGAAATCAGTTTTATTTTTTATTATTTTTTTGTATTCATTATTTTAAGTGACGGGTGAACCCGAAAAATATATTTATCTAGGTGAAAGTTCTCATCAATACAAATCAATCAAGCCCAAACACAAGGTAGATGCTGTAAATCGTTAAAGAATACCCTCGACTGTCTTCCGGTTCCATCATTAGATCGACTCCAGACCTTCATTAAATTGTAGTACATTAAAGCCCTGAATTAAAAAGTTAAGAAACGCACTAGTTGTCCCTACAATTTTTGGTGGTTGCCCTCAATTTCTCCTAGATCCCATCATCAGATCCTGACCTGGTGAAAATGGGACCGCCTCAGAAGTAAACCCTATTCAACAAAAAAAAATTGAAATCCGTCTATAATTGACGAAAATATCGCTTAACATACTTAAAAAAAACATACAGACGAATTGAGAACCTCCTCCTTTTTTGAAGTCGGTTAAAAACGCAACTGTTTGGCTTATGCTTAGAACCTAAAGAATAGATGTTTGACGCTCATTGCGTAGGTATATGGGACAGGCTTTTGCAACCTTTTGCTCCAAATATTAACGCTCCCTTCAATTACCTTTAACTGTAGGAGAAAAGTAAACCATTATTTTAGGGAAGGTATTATTTTTATTAAGGTAGCTGCCATATCCAGTCAATACTAGACTCTTGAGCCGTAGCTAAAAATTAACATGGCGTGCTGATTTTTTCGATTCACCATCTTTCATGCTTTCGCTTCGTTGGCTCCCTGTGAGTAAAAACTCCGCGGAAACTTTTCATACTCCAGGAAACTTCAAATTTAAATCAATTCATGCCCAATTTAGTTAATATTGGATCCATCAATGCGATAAAACCAGGAAGGAAAAAACACATTATTCTAGTGACTAAATTTGACTGATCTAGTGACTTTATTGCAGCGTGTAATGCTATGTAGCCCAGCGGTTTTGCCAAAGCAAGTCGCGATAAAACTACTAATGAACATTGTAAGGCTTCCAAGTAACGGTTGACGATGTGCATAACATCGCTGCCCTATGAATTATTGATACAACACTGACAAAACTGATAAAACATTTGTTTCACCACATTTATGGACATGCCTATTAGCCTGCTCATTCATATTATAGTGACAAACGTATGTTGACCTCCAAATATGTATTATATAAAGACTTTTTAAATTGATTCGTTAACATTTGAACTTATTATCCATATCAGTTTATTAAATTTTAAATTATGAGGCAACGAATCTGACATGTAGCAATTCGTTGAAATAAATAAATTGTCATAACATGGCCTCAAGCGCAACTAAAGTTTAGAACGAGCACGATTAATTTTATGTGGTAGGTGAAATATTTTAATAATATTATGTCTAAGTTAGGAGATGAGAAATGTGTTTTCTAGCACTGAGATTATGAACGAGAGGTAAGCGAGTACTGTGACAAAAAATTTGGTATTTCACTTAACATTACATAGCTCAAACGCGGAGACATGAATGCTGAATTTTTTTAAGAGGTACTACCTACCTGTAATTGCAGAATTAGAGATTTTTGACATCTTTATTATTGATCTAGGAACTTCCTTATAGGAACAAAGAATGATGTTGTCATGATAAATTTACATCCTGCAAAATATTTAAATTAAACAAAAACAACATTTTCGACTCAACCCAAAAAAATACAGAAAAGCAAACGACATTTTTAACGAGTATCGAAGCAAATGTGAACCAGAGTCATGACAACGATTAGACAAAGACTTGCCGGCACAAACACTCGTTTTGGAGACAATCATTATGAGAAAATCTTCCAAATGACTAAAACACGGTAATAAAGACATTCATAGATGTACACATTGTACTTATGAACAACACTCACGTTTATGATGTATATCTTAGAATAAAAGTACCGCTTTACTGCAAGATGCCGCGGGAGAAACCAGATTGTTATAACTAGTGAAGTTATGAACGCGATGAGTATTTGCTACACCCTGTATCCTAGACCTGCCTCTAACTTAAGCCTCGCTGACACGGAGCGAGTATAATAAGCTGCAAGTTGGCAAGTTTAAAAGCTAGCGAGTGATTCACAATGGGATAGATAAAAGCAGACTGTAAAAAGCTCTATGACATAGAGCGAGTTTACAAGCTGCTCGTGAAATTGCTGGCTTGTAGCTTCTAATCACGCTCCGTGTCATCGAGGCTTTACAATGTAAGCATATTTAAGCTAAACTTCGAAAAGCTGTTGAGTAACCGCGTTCGCTTAGATTGTGGAATAAACTCCTGGTTTTGGTTCACCTGAATGTCTACAATAAGGGGTTCTTCGAAGGATATTATAGAGTCAGCAGTAGGTACGGCTGTAGCACCTCTGTTCTTTCAAACAGCCGTAGACTGGTCTACACTTTTGATTAGGTTTTTTTACGCCACTAAGGTGGCAGACAAGCATGCGGCCCACCAGAAGGACCGGTGGTTACTGCAGCCTATGAACGTTTGCGACACCAGAGGTGCCACACTCGCGCTGCCAGCCCTGTAAGGCAGGTGGGCTGTATCCTTGTCTGCCACCTCAAAGGTATAGCAAAAAGAAACACCAGGCTACAAACATACAAGCTTAGGTAGGTACTATATATACAAGATTAATTAGGTAGGTATGTGTAGGTAGTAGGTAGGTAGGTATGTACAGATAAATTTGAGAATGCATGGTCAATCTGAAACGAAATTGCTTTGCACTGAGAATTGACGCCATCTCTCGGATAACATTGGGAGTCAAGTATCTAGCGTTGCCGATTTTTTTAATACCTCACACAGGAACGCGATTATTGTCAAAATAGCAACTCATTAATCTTTTGAGTAATGTAAATATGCCATCTAGTACATTTTTTGTGATTTTAAGGTGTCTATTCAATATTATATTCGAGTAAAGTTGCGCCATCTAGTGGAGTTTTTGTGAATTTGGACTCAAATGTGCATGGGATTATAGATCTTAAGGGGCCCATGCAATATTGGAAATGACTGTACGTATGCAAAATATTTTTTTTAAAATTACGCCCCGGAATTTACTTATGTGTGCGGTATACCTACTTTTGAGTTATAAGATTTTACAGATGTAAAATAAACTGACTGAAACAAAAATTTAAACTTTCAGCCGATTTCCCTGGAATTTATTGGCATAATATATTAAACCAACTTCATTCAAGGCGAGAGTTCAAAAAATAAAATAATGACAAATTTTCCAAAAATTAATGAACATTGACGACATTCTATTTCTGGAACTCTTGTCTTTAATGGGGTTGGTTAATATTAAAAATGAAATAAATTGATTTATATTATTAGAGTCAGAAGCGAATAAGCATTCATTATTTTCTGTTGATATTCAACACGCAAAACGGATCATTAAACAAACAACTTTGCTACAATTTTAAAGCTGTCGTGAAGACGACAGCTTTAATTATCGCTTAATTTTCAATGAAACCTAATTGTGTTTTATTAGCGTTGAATGTTGGCATAAAATTTTTTCCTGAAAATATGTCCCAAAAAATATTTATGTAAGTACTAGCTAACCCGCGCAACTTCGTTTGCGTGATAAATGAAGAACCGCTCGACCGATTTTGTGCAAACTTCACATAAACCATCTACTAAATAGTCCGAACAAAGCCTAAACATTTCGTTTGGATAGGTAAGCCCGTTCTTGAGTTATAAAATTACAACGAAAAGTGGCATTGATTTTTATATATATAGATATAGATTTAAAAGCTTAAATATAATTATAATAGGTAGGTACAAAGTATGATTCTGGCCAGGGCAGTCTTTTCGTGAAACTTAGGAATTATTTTAGTAAGATGACCTTTCAAATTTCAGATCCAGTCAAAAGAAAATCTTCCGGTCCAAATAACTGGACTATTGATATTACAGATTCAGTGTACCTCGTAGTCATTTCTTTTTCGTCATCATTGTATTTCCATAAATAAACTACTCATTAAGTTAAACAATACAGTAGAAGGTAACTGTAGAGGCAATTTTTGCTAGAACGTTCGGTAAAACTTTAAGTTCCGTATATAGGCTGTAAATCGTTACATCGCGCATATTTGGCACTAGGAACTCTTTAAGTGTACCGCTAAGCACATGTATTAGCGCTCCGATGTGTTTCTGAGCAGAATTGTAAATCAGATCACACAGATTATCCATCTGTGTGATCTGTATCTGTACTGCATTTTCTGCTATTTCTAAACATCTCTTGTAATTTTGTTGGTGAAATGAGGCTACTGTGTGCGCTTATTTATTTTATCGCTCCGTAACCGCTCCTCTATGTTTTCTACCTTTTTGTTTAATAGAACTTAATTTTCTGCTAACACATGCATAAGTTAAGAGTATCCAGATTTAATTTAGGTAATATTCAAACAAAGAAATCTATCTTTTCTTTCGCACTTGATAAAGATGTTTGATTACCACTATCCTTAAACTTACAGACCTAATAAATGCAATGGTAACATTCCTGTGCAACCTTGATCATAATATTAATGCAGTACAAGTAATGTCTAAATATAGAACGAAACTGTAATTGCTTATATCAATCACGCGTCGACACCGTCAAGCACCTGTTTCTAGATCGCGGACGAGAAGTCTTGATCATTGTTCCTGTGTAGCACGCGTTTCATAATGCGAGCCGCATCGCACGCAGGACATTCGCGCGACTGGTCGCTTGCTATTCCAAGTATGTTCCCGTATAATTATAAAATGCGCTGTCAGATGACCCATTCTTCAGGGATGCCAGTTTGATGATTTATTGTGTAACATTCTAAGAATATTTTAAAAGGTCTTTAGTTAGTTGTTTTTATGTTTTTCTTATAGAAAACCGTAACCATAATTTTTACGTTCAGTATTTTGTTCAAGTTTGATAATGTCGTAAGTCATGATCATTGCGAAGACATTTAAAACTAGAAGTACAATTTTGTACCCACCCTCCCAAAATTAAACTGGGAAAGACCTGCATTCAGCAGTGAACTGTGATAGGCTGATTTAATTGTTTAAAATAAATAACAGCGATACTAAGCAGCGTCGCGGGGATAACAACAAACTCACTAAAATTTACCTCTTACCCTCGAAGGAGCAGGCAGAGGCATATCATATGCCTTTTTTTTTTTTTACGTGAGGGAAAATCCTCAGAGGATGACTCTTATCGACTAAAAAACCTCACGTAACGCCTAACAGCCTGTGGTTGGGAGTCCTGGGTAAGCCCTCGGAAGGATGTCCCGGGACTCACAACAGACCTACGGCCGCCACTGCGGCCTCGCCCAGGGGGTGGTTCGGGTGCTATTCCGCGTCTATGGGGGGTTTCGGGTGTGATCCCGCTTCTAAGGGGGGCGTGCGTGGGTTGCTCACGTCACGCTGCCGTCATGGGCCTGCTTCTGTAAGGACGGTGAGCCGCCCTCTCACCGTCCTCAGGCCCCCGGTCATGGTGGCCGATAGTCCTCGGCGAAGACACGTCGGCGGCGCCCAGGCCGCCGACTGCGGACCTCGGGTGGGAGAGTTCTCTACCGTACCCGGCCCGCCGCCTCCTTCACGAGCATGACCTGCTCGCAGAAGGAGGCGGCGCAGTCCCACTTACTCCCGCTAGAGAGCATGGCTCGCACCATAGTCTCGAGCGACAGAGTGTCCACGCCCAGACCCACTACGAGGACCTGGCGCTGTTGCGCCCACGCCGTGCACTCCACAAGCGTGTGGAGCGCCGTGTCATCGCTGCGGTCCTCGAAGTGCTGACACTCGGCCGTGGTTTCCCGGTGTTTTCGCCACAGATACCTACCGAAGCTCCCGTGCCCGGCAAGCGTCTGTGTCAACCGGTAGGAGAGAGCACCGTGTCTCCTCTCCAGCCACTCGTCCATGACCGGTCTGACGGCCGCGATTGTGGCGAATCCCCCCTTATGGCGAATCCCCCCTTGGCATATTATATGCCTATATTTCATCTTGTTTTAGTCCCACGTAATTAGGCAACATAATTGCCGTATTAAAATGGAAAATCGCAGACTGTGACTACCAGAAGTTGAAAATTTTCAAGAACCCTGTAAAGTCATCAACTTGGTACAACGACTGCTCTGTTTCCGAGAACCGGGACCAATAGTTTAAAATGCCCGCAATACAAAAATGCTCGCAAATGCAAATGTCACAAAGTGGTCACCCATCAGCGGACCAGTCATAGCAAAAGATGCTTAATGCAGAAGGGCTACTAGTCGTAGGGTACTAGGATAATAATACCTCTAAATATTATCGTATACTGTTAATGTTTAATGTTAAATGTTTTCGAACAATTTAATATAAAACTATTTAATCCTTTATTTAATTTAATCCTTTTGGGGGTCATTGAAATCTGGTGATTCAATTGGTACGTATTTTATAACACAAGTTACAATTTATATGACACCTAAGCTATTGTTCCATTCTGTGCATTTACGAAATTTTAAAAAAGTTTGTGTGTTTTATTGCAATTGCGAATTCTGACAGCGAATGCGTTTCTTGATATTTTATTTGCACCGTCACGCAGTTTACTTGGAACGGATATTTAAAAAATTAGTCACAGTTCATTGGTGTGCAAAGTCATGATGTAAAACAATGTAGTACTTATTTATATATACCTAACACATCATTAAGGTTGTTGGTTTTGATGCCTTTTCGAGCTTAATTACCATTTTTGAAACTTAGATTCAATCGAATTAACTAACAAATCGTATGAGTGGTATGAGTTTAACAACATTGTTTAAACTCGCTATTATAGTGGAGTTCCTAGAAAACTGACTTACAGCAAAAATTATTTAGTCCGTCCACTAATTGCTATCACTGTAAAATGACTGATAAGTCGGAGTAGGATCAAGCCCTTGAAACACAGTCAGCAATAAAATTAGAATATTGGCAGAAACATTGGCATGGCTTGACAACAGAGAAAGAGTAAGGAACGTGGCACACTGGATAAATTTCGTGAAAAACTTTGGTAAGCCTGGGATATGTTACCAATCAGAAATTCAATAGCTTCGCTGAATTCTCCCAGTGCGCGACAACAACTAGCTGATTAGGCTATTCGAATACGAATAAATTAATAATTTAGGCCACGATTACCTTTGTCTTCCTGCCTATACCAAGCTTACGAGGACAAGATTATATAGGATTCTGGATCTCCCATTATTTTATGGGTATTTATTTACAAATTATCGAAACAAGAATATGGTCACAGTTGGCTCCATACCAGGAATGCTTTCTAGAAATCAAAATGTACGTACAATAATGAGCCAAAACGTAAAATTACTTCAACAAACTATGTATCTTTAATATTCAGTACGCGTATGTAGGCACATTTAATATACTTGTTATGGAAGTAATGTTTTCGAAGCTTTAGTATTACAAAATAATAAATTACATTACTACTAACAAGATTTTGTTGATGACAGGATAATAGAATATTAGAAAGAATTCGAGATGTGGTCATGAATTTAGAATTTAAGACCAAGTTACAGGCAACTACTGTTTTCGAAGTGTCAATATTCTTGATCCTTATTTATAAGGCTGAAGCTGACAGTACTTACTCCGTAACCTCAGCCAAAACGTCAGTCAATAAGTTCTAGTATGTAGCTTTGCCAAAGGTTTTCTCTTTCTAACATCATCAGAAAAACATTTTATATAGGTAAGTATTACATAGGTACATTATTTTAAATTCTATCTAGATTTGAAGCTTAAGATCTGCTTTTACTGAATGATAGGAACAGCTCTGTTTTAACGTTTTGTTACGGCATGATTGGGAGAGATCTGACCTTCCAACCCTGTAGGGACGCCTGCGTTGTTGCATTATCCGATGGTAAACAGTTGCGCCGCATACAGTTGAAGTTTTTTGAGCCTCGAATATCTTGGTGGGTGATCATTTAACCCTATATAGGTTCAAAAATTATACGTAAGTACTGATAATTACTAGTTAAATTGAGATATTTGCATTATTCATTGTAGTTTTACCTATATAATTAACTTAATAAACAAAGTAATGACTCGAACAAAACTGTGTCAGAAAAGGCCGGTTCCGTTAGAAACGAAGTCACGGTTTTACAATTATGTTCACTCATAAAAGGCAATCCTTAATCGTTTTGTCAAGTGTCTACGCTTATTAAATCAATTTTATATTACAACAGAGCCTAAGTGCGGTCTATTATTATACTCTCATCATCAATTCCCTTCAGAACCTGAGTAATCGACGTTCAGACATTCATGCTACGAACACGATTATGTACGACATACCACTAGCCTATTTAACTTCGTACATATGAATACAAAGGCGATTAATATCTCTGATCCCACACTAAGGGCGCTAATATAAAATTCTGCATCCGATGCGCACAGTTACGCACACAGCTAAACCCATTTCGCGCATCCGGCTCAGCGCTTACGCATTCAACACGTAAGTGCCACCTGTGACAAGAAAGCGCATAACCTCATTAGAAACCTAACAAATTGAGCGTTCAGCTCATCTAATAATTTTATTATACATATTCAAAAGGGCTCCGTTGGTAATGGTCGAAATGACCCGCATTCGGCTTTTAATAGTCCAATTAACATTTGGAGTCACGTTTTGAAAAGACAATGGCCATCTTCGTGGGGGCAGCGTTGGCTGGCACATTGGCAGAGGCGAGCTTTCCATATTAATATATGTTTGTTAGCGGTAAAACACGTACTGGTGACGTAAACCCGCAAACATGTGCGGGTTGGTTCATACTTTCTGTTGAGGTGGTGGCTTCGTCGAATTAATTTTACTTTAAACAATCGGTAGGTAGGACATTACTTTCAAATAAACTTTATTTGAATTTTTCTCATAAAATTTGGGTGATTGTATCAGGTGATTTTATCTAGCTTAATCCATCAACCAAATCGTCTTACTGCAGTTTGCTGCTGAACTTATGCCTCTACCAATTTTCATTTTAACACTATTTACATTTACAAATTATATTGTTTTGGGAGAGTGATTGGCTTTACAGTACCACTCTGGCCAGACGAACTGATACAGGGTGTGTTTGGAATTTTCTTTATCATTCCCACGAGCTCGTCTGTTAGTCAATGAGTGCTACATTTGCAGGGAAACGATGTCGTTGGGGCCAGCTACACCGTCTCTTATTATCTAGCCCAAAATAAGCTATGGGATAAGTCAACTGAGTGGCAAGTGCGAGTTTTGCGCGAACACGTTTACGCCGATTTGTATGGAATTGAGACAAGTTCCCGCGTTTGCGGCTAGATAAATACACTCTGATAACACCTTTTACGCCCCGCCTTAAACACCTACACTAGAAACTTAGAATTTCGAGTGCAAGTTACTCTATGAGGTAGGTAAGCACTAAGAAATGATTTATCAAAATTTCACCCCGAAGGGGATAAAATAGGGGAAAAAGTTTTTCAAAATATGCCACAGGCAACGTGGGAGGCAGAGAAGAAAGATTAAGAAGAAGAACATTCTTTCACCATTGGAAGCTACAATCATCCTGAGTAACATAGGCTATATTTTATGACCATATTCTCACAGGAATGGGAGCTAAGCGGGTGATACAGCGTGATGTCCACTAGTTTCTAACTACATAACTAGCGGACGCTACGCGGTGTCACCGAGGCTTCCCGTATTCCCTTGGGAATACGGGAATAACATATAGCCTATATCACCCGCTAATAGCGTAGCTTCCCAACAGTGAACGAATTTATCAAATCGGTTCAGTAGTTTCGGAGTCTGCAAATCTTGCCTCTGTATAATATTAGTATAGAAGATGTTTGTACTTAGAAACATAGGTATTATCTGTCCATCCTAAGGTTGTCTGGAAGAAATTGCTTTTTAGCGATAAGACCTGTACAATACTGTATGTTTAATTTTATAAATAGTTTTTAACGAGGTGTACAAATAAAGTTTTATTCTATTCTATAAAGGTTGTCTGGAAGAAATTGCTTATTAGCGATAAGGCCGCTCTTTGTACAATATTGTCTGTTTAAATTTTGTAAATAGTTTTTAACGAGGTGTACAAATAAAGTTTTATTCTATTCTATTCAATCCTATTCTATTCTATTCTATTATGCATAGAAATCACCCGAGATACGAACCCTGGAGCAAAGGCAGTGGCAACCGTTATAAGATGATGACGACTACTATCCAAATTACGTGAGGTTAAGTTATATTGCCTACAAAAGGGGATTTTGCTCAAATCTGACTAAGCCTTTAGCAATATGGATGGCACCACTATACTGATTGTTATTCTAGTGAGTTCGTCTCAATATACTAAGTAAAATTAATGATTGTCTAGTACCTATAGGCCAACCTATTGTAAATTAAATTACTTTGCACTATTTGCAAGGTGAGACAGTTGAAAATGAAAAATGTATTTTATTTTCAACTGTGTTATTTTCGAAATATTGGTAGGACCTGACTGCTGCAGTGACGTTGTAGTAGTGTATACATTTGCCATATTCTTAAAGGCTAAGGTTTGAACCCCGGCCCTGGTCGAACTAACATGTTTGTGGTACGCCAATTTTTATTTTTATATAATTTTTATCCAGTTCACCAAATTGACGCCACCCGCCTGGTGGCAACTCTACAAGATTATTGACAGCGGTCCTCATGGTGGCGGCCGTATAAAATGTGCGTTTGCAAGTTCCACTTGCTTGAGGCACCCGAGGTTTCTAGAAGAGGGAAACACGTGCGTCGGCAGGTCATTCCAAGTTTTTAATATAGTTCGACAGAGAAACGATATTTTGAGTCTCTCAGTTCTGGCCATTGTGTAGGAGTGACACCTCTGACCTGCACGCACAATACTGTTTGTTTAGGAGTTTGGTATTTATTTACAAACAATATTAGTATGTTCGTTAGTTATCTAGGCGAACAAAGAAGCGAGCCTCACATTGCATGCAATTAATTATTTTAAATAGTGGTAAAAGTATTTTGGTATCCTTGACATTAAGCCATATATGGTTAAATATTGTTAATTTAAAAACAGATAAAAGTCATGGCGTAGCATAATTTATAAGTAAAGTATAATGTATTCAGTAACCGGTACATTAATGTGTTAAATTATGTATTAGCGAATATGCGTTAATTGATTAGCACACAAATGATTATTTTTAATATAAATTAGCTAAAATGTATAATTATTATCTTCTAGGAATTTTGTATCTAATGAATACATTTTCGAATAGGGTTCCATATTAAATATGTCCGTCAAAAATAAATAAAGAGACAAAACAGCTTTATCGGCATTAACACTATATTGTCACAGACTAAGGCTTCAAAATTTATTTCAGTTTTTTTTAAGTATCGGCAGATGGTACTTACGTCGCCGCGTCGCCGTGCATCGCCCCATAACGTTTAAGGTGGAAGAATTGGTCGGTTATGAGGAGGTCCTCGATAGCTGAGCTGATTTAGTTACCACACTGATAGCTTTTCAAAATTGACGAAATAAAAAATAGCCGACACGGAGAAAGCCTACTTATTGAAGTAAAAATTTTATACAAATTAGAAGCTACGGAACCCTACTACGAGCACGTGCTTTGCACATTTTTCAATCAACCTAATCACACAATTTATCAGAGTAATAAATGTAATTAAATTTATCAAATGAAGAAAATGATAATGAATGCTAATACGGTATCCTATCTTTTTATCCGGAAGGGTAGGCAGAGGCATAACGCCCACATGGATGCTATACCGGACTCTTACCGACTAAAACCACACGGGGACCTAACATCTGCCAATTGAGTCCCGCGGTACGCTCTGTGAAGGAAAACCTTAGAGCTCTCGACACTTTACTAGGACGACTTCGAAGATAATTTACTCGATACTATAACGGTTTTATTCATTATACGTCCTTTTAGTATGTAAACGATAACCAAGCGTGACTAGTACAAGACAAGATAATGAATGCGAGATTATTTGTCGATGGGATACGATCATTGTTGTAATTCGTCTTGATTTATAGTCGCGTGTACAGCTCGGCAAACGTCGTAAATTGACGGGTTAACTACTAAACTTGGGCTTTGTCGTAAGATGTCGTTTGACAAATGGCAATAATTGGTTGATTGTTTTATAGATTTTGCTTACTTTTTATTGTTTTTGGGCTGAAGGCAACCCTTCAGCAAAACGTTGCATAATTCATGCTTCGAGAAACGCATACGGCTGACTTTAATATTTAATATATCATGATATTTTAATAGAATTGCAAGAGAAATCGAACCTGGTGACTTAAAATTCGTTTTTCTGTCGAGTCATAGAAATTCCCTCTACTTACAACTCGGGGTTCTTCAAGCAGAGCTTCAATGTAGGTAAGTCATTGGGCTGTCAACATAAGGGCCGTTGTCAATAGTCTCAATTTGCATGTTTCGCTATGGTTTTCTCAGACCATTACGGAATTTTAAGATAATCAACATGTACAAAAACATACCTTGCATTAACGTTAAAAGTTTTGAAAATTACATACTCTATAACCTCCAACTTTGGATCCACTTAAATTTATTACCAATAAGTTTAGTATGTACATTTTTCACCCTTTAAATTGTAATAATACTAAACTAAAAATTTACGGATTATCACGTGAATTATCAAGGATATTCATAATACAGTATATCGAATAAACAAAACTACATCGGCCTATCGAGTCGCTTAAGGCTACGTGATCTGAACAACAAGCAACAAGAGCAGCTATACCAATGACCTCAATAAGAAGAAATAAGGCTTCTGAGGATTTGCTTTAGTCTTCTATTTTTTAAATATTTGAGACACATTATGCCTTGCATTATGCACATAGTGCCTTAATACAAAAATATCTAAAGAACTTGGTTCTTTGACCAGCTCTTCTGGTTAACCATATACCTAAGTCAGCTGGCTAGCAAACACTTAACGAATCTGAAGCAATATCTATGACCTTAAATTATTACAGGGCCGTCAACTCCGAGGCTCCCAACCGTAGGCTGTTGGGTAGGAAACGTTTCGTTTTTAGTCGGTAGGAGTCCCGGCATAGCATTCATGTAGGATTTTCCTCACGTTAAAAAAAAATAGGGCCGTTAAGTTGAGTGTCTATAACGCCATGAAAACTTTTAGTGTCTGAGAAGGTGGTCATCAATATCTGGACATTGCCTTATGGCTTTCCAATGGGTGGCTAGCACCATTTCAGTAACCCACCTTTATAACTAAAAAACCGGCCAAGTGCGAGTTGGACTCTCCCATGAAGGGTTTCGTAGCAGCGAGTAACATAATATAAAAGTTCTTATAGTTCGTTGTAACTTTCATTGATGTTTTAACACGTTCGCAGTGGTAGTGATTTTTCTAACCGAAAATTGCGGTTTATGACGTATTAAAAAAATACTACCAGCTCTATCTCGTTCAAACCAATTTTTGTTGGTAGTTTTTATGGCAATGTATATTATATATTTTTTTTAGATTTATCATTCTCTTAGTTTAGAAGTTAGAGGGGGGGAGGGGACACACATTTTTTCACTTTGGAAGTGTCTCTTGCGAAAACTATTCACTTAAGGAAAAAATGATTTTAGGAACCTCAATAGCATTTTGAAAGACCTATCTATAAATACCCCACACGTATGGTTTTCATGAAAAAAAAAAATTTGAGTTTCAGTTCTGAGTATGGGGACCCCCAAAATTTACTGCTTTTTTTCTAGTTTTATATAAGAATCTTAATGCGGTTCACAGAATACATCTAGTTACCAAGTTTCAATAGCATAGGCCTTATAGTTTCGGAGAAAAAAGGCTGTGACACACGGACGGACAGACAGACAGACAGACATGACGAATCTATAAGGGTTCCGTTTTTGCCATTTGGCTACGAAACCCTAAAAAATACACTCAAAATATCATTTCTTTTTGTTTCTGGGTCTCGTGTTTTCGGTTCTAGTTATTGAAATTTTAGGTTTTATATTTTATATTAAATCCAAGCAATTGAGGAGTGGGAACAGCTTAAAGTTGTACTCCGACTCGAGTTTATTCCTTGTAAATTGTCACCGCGAACACGATATTTTATTGTTTAGTCTGCAATATAATCCTAATCATGTCATTCCATTGCCAGATCACCTAATCCATAAAAGTGGCGACCAATTTACTTGCCTACAATGAACCCATCGCAGTGTTTAAGCCACGTTCTTATCTAATTAAGTAACGCGTTAACAATAAAAAGCCTTATTTTACAATCCAACAATTACTAGATGGACTCTTTTATACTTTTTACAAGACTGACTAGCATTTAAATAGTTCGTTTATAGTTATAACCAGGGTTTTATTGGCAACAAATGCTGGGCAAGCGGATAGAGAAGTGTCATTGCGCATACAGAATAGATTTTTAATTGTTTCACTCAAGCCAAGAATAACGAAAGGATATTGATATTCTTGGAATCGTTGTAAGGCTGTGAAATGCTGAGATTTGTTGACTGATTCGCTTGATGGCTTTTGTTTCAAGACAAAAGAATGAGCTTTAGAAATCGCACGAGGAAAATATTAATTGATGTCCTTTTTATTCAGTACAACACTTCACATTGTAGTGTAATGATTTCTGCACTTGAGGTTTTTACCATGATGTTAGGTAACTAACTTTATCCTGTGTGAATTGGCTTTCTGAGTAGCCAAAAAACCTATGTCTCTGTAAATAGAGTTGTCAATCAAATGAAACGAATTATTTCAAGTTGAAATTATTTGACATAGAGCATTCATGATCAGAAAGACTACGTGTTGATAGCTTTATAATCAATTTGAATAAATTTGACCAACTTGAATACCTAGTTCCTTGCCTAAAATCTGTACTGATAACGCAATCCAAAATACATATTTAAATTAATATTCAAAAAATGACTATTTTAACCTACCTGACCTGACGATTCTAAAGTTTATTATCTCTGAACTTGCCCACCTAGCAAAGATGAATGCACAAATTAAAACTGCTTAAAGCAAATTTGACAATAGTAAAGCGAAACACAAATGGTTCACTCTATAAAATGGAGCGTTAGTCACCATTACTTCTTAGATTTTGCTTTGAACTGACTTATAGTGCACGTATCTTATAGTATTTAATTGATCCAAACCTCATTCCTATACAAAAAAGTTTTAATACGACCTATTCCAGAAAGAGCACTCTATTGATTCTTTTATTCAGTTAATACAAATATAACGCCCTTTCAAGGAACATTGGACGTGGTCACAAGCAAGCGTGTAGCGTAAATTAAAGGCTTTAAGTTCTGAATAAGGTTGACGGGTAAGATTTCTCGTTTTCTTTAATTTATTTTCCTCCGGGAGGTGTCTAATGACCTGCTGCGTGTGGCCCGACATTTTTATCGGCCAGTGAGGCGCTTTGACAATATTTTTTGAATATTAATGTCGATACCGTATCTGAAACCAATAGGTACATCTGAATAACATCTTTGAGATCTCCGATAGACGTTTTTACTAATTGAGTTGCATGTATTTGGAATATTAATAGTATATTCAAAGTCTTGCTGTATTTTTTCGTGATAAGGTTAGACTGAACGACTGTGGGGAAATGTCATAGCATGAATATTGTTGTACTTAATGTAGTTAAAGAACTTGCAGCTGTAAGTAGACTATAAATATTGGATTCGAAAATACCTGATGAATAAAAACCAATAATTTATATAGTAAATGTGTTATAATATTGGCAAAGAAATGTTTTTATGTAAACAATAAAAGATAACTTGTAAAGATATGTGAACTTGTCGCTAAACTAGAACGTGTTACTTAAATAGGCAATGAATAAGGAACGTCTATCAACGCGTAAGTATAGGTCATAGGTGTTTTGTTAGTTTTAGCCCCTCTCTGTAATATAGATTGCAGAGGGGCTTACGGCTGTGCTTGTGTCTGTAGTCTGTGACTCTGTTGCATTAAATTACGTCACTCAATCATCTGTTCAAAGTTTGAAATAAAACGAAAATGACAACGTCAATCGGATTGAAGTTTCACTTTCACAATAAACGTTAGAGGGGCAGTCGGGTGAGACCGTCTCAAGGCTTCTTGTTATATTTATAATGGAGTTCCTTTCAAAAAGGATTCCATTAACGAACTTTGGATCAAAATTAAAGTTTTTGCTATCTATACTTACAATACAATAATGTAACGACATGAATTCTGTACATTGAATTCTGATGTTTTTTTTTCCGCCATCAAGCCCAAATTAAAATAATATCCTGATCGTACTTGATTCTGACAACAGTATGTTTTCAATTAAGTTGAATAGCTTCGAAACCTGTATGTAATTTTCACATATTTATTTTTCCTTTCTCATGCATATCCCTGCCTATTTAATGAGTTCTAATGCATAATTATATCTTGAGCATAGGTACTATGTTCGAAGCCATAGCGTGTTCTAATTCTAGAGGTCATTTTAATTCTATGGCATTGTTGACATAAAAGTGGTCTCCATTGTAAAGGTTAAACCAAACAAGTAAATGGACAAAATCACTTTCACATTTTATTAAATTAGTATGAAACGCGTCTGTCTATCAGAACGCGATAAACTTAATTATGGTCTACCAAAATACTAAAAATCATCTACCTACTAAAATATTATTATGCACATCATGAATCATACTAACCTCAAATCTTCCAATATTTATTCATTGTTCTACAAATATTATACAAAAACTACTAACATTTCTACAAGCTAATCCCAAACCTAAATCTATTAGCAGTTTCTAAGAAGAATTTTAGATGGTAAGGCGCTAAAAGGCCCGGAACCGTGTTAAAAAAAAAATTAAAAATAAAACTGGCATGTGACATGGTGAGGTGTTAAATAAACAGTTGGACTCGCCATTAAGGTCCGGTCCTTTGGTTGTATTAATTTGTATTTAAGTGTATTGAACAAGATAAAGTAAATATATGGGTACATCATGGCCGGGCCGAGAAGGCTCTTGTTACGTATGGCATTCCTCTTTGGTACCTTTTTATTTTTTATGGAGCTTGTGTTAATTAATATGGTTTGCGTGTGTATTGGTATATCTACGTAAATAAAGTTGAAACTCTTATTGTCTCAACTGAATTCACTACGGTCATTTGGCGATAAAAGATCGCAATTTTGATGTTAATTTTAGATGTATGTTTTTCTACATATCATAAATGAGGCTAATGAATTAAAATTTGACAGTTTACATCGAATAACATGAAAAAAAAAACAGCTTATCGTGTGTAGACGATGTCTGCATAATATTTAATCTACACTCATAAAGCACTAACAGCTTTAAATTTCAAATTAGACACAGGTCTCTTATTTTAATATATTATTTGTTAATCTTTGCTATTGCATTAATTAAGGCTAAAAATCTTTATATTAATTTCAATTTTTTGCCAATCATATCTATGACACACCATAGGTATGTAAAATAACATTCGATAATTTTCTTCTTTGTCTTATCCTCGTAGGATGTGTCTTATCTTTTTAATTGAAATCTATACAAATTTCATTAATAAGTTTTATACGAATAAGACTTCTCTTCAAAGTATACCATTAAATCGGTCGAAAAACCAATCGGTAATCGTAAGGGAGGATACGGATATCCCGCCCCATCCAAAATATAAAAACCGGACAAGTGCGAGTTGGACTCGCCCATGAAGGGTTCCGTAACAGCAAGTAACATAATATAAAAGTTTTTGTAGATCGTTGTAACTTTCATTGATGTTTTAACACGTTCGCAGTGGCAGTTTGAATAGTCTATTTCAGTTACTTTCATAGCTCTTTAATACAAATGCTCTTTATTTTCTCTCTCACACAGCAATAATTACAAAGTACAGCTTATGGTAGGTTACACTTTACTAGATTTCATTCTGCGTGAGAGACTGGTATCTGTAGTAGGTAACGAAAACCTGTGTGACAGATTACCAGCCTCTCCTAATCTGGACAGTTGGCGTAGGTAAGTATCAGTGATAACCATAAAGAATAGCATAATGTCTTACGGTATTCTACTGTGGGGCAATGCTGCAGATATAGATAAAATTTTTATTTTACAAAAGCGGGCCATAAGAGCTATATATAGATTAGGTCCAAGGGTCTCTCTGCGCGAGAAATTCAAAGAGGTTAAAATTCTTACAGTAGCATCACAATACATTTTTGAGAATCTTATGTACGTACAAAGAAATTTACATAGATTCGCTAAGTTAAGTGATAGACACCAAGTCAACACTAGAAATAAAAGTAACCTTGCTGTTTATCATAGCAGATTGCACAAAATCAGCAATTCTTTCATGGGTAACTGTATACGGTTTTACAACAGGCTACCAGACGAAATTAAAAGTATGTCCCTTAATAAATTTAAAAAGGTTGTAAAAAGTAAATTGTACTGCAGGGGCTACTATACAATTGGTGATTATTTGTTGGATGGAGAAGCCTGGAAATGACCTGCTCTACTGGATTCTCAAAAAATTGTCAAATGCATAGTTTTTAGATTCATTTTGTAAATAGAGCTCTAAAAAGAATAACCCGCTGAGTTTCTTGCCAGTTCTTCTCAGGTGGGTCGCGTTGTGAACTGGTGGTAGATTTTGATTTATATTCTGGACGTTTTACAAGAGCATCTGTAAATGCCTATGTGAAATAAATTTATTTTTCTTCTTTCTTCTTCTTTGGTATTTTTCTAGGCGAAAATTGCGGTTTATGACGTATTAAAAAAAAACTACCAACTCGATCTAGTTCAAACCAATTTTCGTTAGTAGATTTTATGGCACTGTACATTTTATATATTTTTTAGATTTATCGTTCTCTTTGTTTAGAAGTTAGAGGGGGGGGGACACACATTTTTTCACTTTGGAAGTGTCTCTTGCTCAAACACTTAAGAAAAAAATTATGTTAGGAACCTCAATAGAACTTTTGAAGACGTATCTATAGATACCCCACACGTATGGGTTTGATGGAAAAAACATTTTTGAGTTTCAGTTCTGCGTATGAAGACCCCCAAAATTAACTGCTTTTTTCTAGTTTTATTTAAAAATCTTGATGCGGTTTACAGAATACATCTACTTACTAAGTTTCAACAGCATAGGCCTTATGGTTTCGGAGAAAAGTGGCTGTGACACACGGACGGACAGACAGACAGACATGACGAATCTATAAGGGTTCCGTTTTTGCCACTTAGCTACGGGACCCTAAAAATACATTTTGAGTAAAATTCTGGAGACCATATATCTATAAGTGGATGTCAGTAGCCATGGATGGAGAAATGGCTCTTTTGCGAATAACGAATGGAGACTGAAAGTGGGCAACCTTTCGACGTTATGTCAACGCAATGGGGTCGATCTGACGTAGAACCGTTGAACCTAATGCCAAACATTAGGAACATCTTAGTTTGGTTCGAGTCTGAAATTGCAGACTCATAGAAGGTACCTCTGGTGTCAGGGTTACCTTTACACACAACTGACGATGACAGTACAGTACTCGCAGACGTATATTAATTTACATCAGTGAATTCCTGCACCGTTTATACAAGAGTATTTTGTGATTACACAATTTCTATCGCCTATCACTATACTTTATACGTAATAGAGCAGGACATCGGATAACTTCGACGGTGTGACACCTCAACAGTGTTCATTAAGGGTGAAAGTTTACACAAAGAAACGAATATTTACTCCAAGTAAGTAAATACTAACATGTTATGTTTATTTATAAGCATTAAATGGAATATGTTATTCTTGTTAAATGTATGGAAATACATGAATTTGCTCATTCACGATACTAAGCTTTCACTTGGTATATAAGATTTATGATGAATTGAAAAGAGTAATTAGGTATTTTTTTCAGCTCTGTTGCTTGAGATGTCCATCAAATTACCACGATCTTTGAAAAGATGATGTACATTGTAGATGGCCGTCCTGTGAGGACTTGGCGAGATAAGTTGTTCTTCACAGGCGATCTCAATTTCTGATAGTGGGGCGATGCAATTAATGGTGAAGAGGAATGGGCGAATAGTAAGAATGCCTCTGCTTACCTCTTAGATCTGACTTTGTCTATTCGAAAAGAGCGCCTCAGACTTACGTACCAGTTTGAGGCGCTGTTTATCACACATCCGGTTTCTACAGGGTCGGCAGCGCGTGTGTAGCGCCTCTGGTGTTGCAAACGTCCATAGGCTGCGGTGATCACCGGTACATTTGGCGTGCCGTAGGCTTGTCTGCCACCTTGGTATAAAAAAAATACATCGATAATATGAAGACAAATGTGAATCAACTTTTTATTAAACACTAACATCTGTTAATTGCTACGCAAATTTTATATTTCCAGTCAATCTTAACCTGTTAAATCTTATCTCCCGATAATGATCATGAATATATTAACAGATAGACATCAAATTTATGAATGGAAATCTCACATTATCTTGTGATCTCTATTTTCGTTTTACGGTCCAAAAGATATCGCATTCGTTCACCTCTCTTATAAATTTGGCAGTTTTACATTAAAACTATAAAATTTATATTCTTAGATAATATACTCACGCGTACTTATGATAAAATTTTATAAATAACTAGCTGACCTGCGCAACTTCGTTTGCGTGATAACTGAAGAACCGCTCGATCGATTTTGTGCAAACTTCACATAAACCATCTACTAAATAGTCCCAACAAAGCCTAAACATTTGGTTTGGATAGGTGAGCCCGTTCTTGAGTTATAAAATTACAACGAAAAGTGGCATTGAATTTTATATACATAGATAGATTTAATCGTTTCGGGTATGTATGAATGTTTAATATCTTTATTAAAATACTAGCTGACCCTCGCAACTTCGTTTACGGAACATAAGCTGTACGAAAGGAGAGGTAATACTTCATTAGCACCGTGTGAAACGGTCCTGTTTGCTAAATCATAAAAGAGCTTAAAGATTAAGGCTATTCTCGCCCGTTTAGATTTACACTCTCATTCAAGGAAACCCTTGAATTCTAGGTTTGGTGAAAGTTGAGATGCCTCTAATTTCTGAACCACAAAAGCCTTAACCTTGAAACTTGTGTGAAACAATGCTTAAAGTTTTTTCTTTCTGAGACTAAAAAAACATTTGCAATCGGACTACGCGTTGAGAAATTACAGCTGAAAAACCATTTCATCTTTCATCCCCTCTCCTGTAGGAACCGCGCTAAATATCGGGATCCAAAGTATCCTAAAACCTTCCTCGGATCATAAGCTCAGATTGTGCCAAGTATCATTCAAATCCATTCAGTGGTTTCGGGATACAGACAGACAGACAGACAGACATGAAAATTTTAAATTACATTTTCGGCTTCAGGATCGATTAGGGAATGCCTTACCATTAACATTTTCGAAAATCTTCCATGTACAGACTCTCGACCCTCAACAGTTTTATTATATGTATAGATTTAATTTTACTACCCGATGCATTGATCAAAATCTTTTTTGGGTAAATAGGGATCAAGACCTTCGGTGCTCAAATAAGCCAGCAAGCGAGTTGATACATTTGTGGACGCATTGAGATTTAAACTAAACTTACAATGCTATTTAGAGCTCAGACGACTGTGGCGTTGACTTTTTGTCCTGCGAATATCTGAGTTACTCAAAGAGTTTGATAATGTACTTTTGAAGAAGTAGAAGAATAAACGTACAAGAAAGGGCAAGGACAGGAAATGAACATCATGAACCAGGTTTTTATTTTTAATACGAAATTTAAATTAAGTTTTTAGGCATCGTGCAATTTAGGTACTTCGAGTTTCAGGTACTTCGCGTTTTAGGTAGTAATGCAGCGGTGGCATCGTGCAATTTAGGTACTTCGCTCAAAAGGGGGTTTATTCGTTCATCTGCCAACCTCTTCATTGAGATAACAGTGCTTAAAATGACTAGAGACTGTTGATATATAGTTGAAATGGTTACGTTCCATAAGGCTTTAAAATGAGTTATTTATCATTCTCTTATGTCACATATTTTGTCAACAAGACTAGTCATTTTCTGATAAAACTCTTAATGCATCTCTTAGTGTTATGCCTTTAAAAGTGTCCAATTTGTTACTAATTAGGGCGTGTAGTCTTATCTTTATTGAGACATTTATTTCTTAAACATTGAGATAAAATTTTTGATATCGTATTCAAATGTGACAACCTTTATTGCTATCGTTCATTCCATTTAGGACTCTAGATAAATAGCTTTTGGTATTTTATTCCTTTGTAGACTCCTAGCTATTTAATGCTGTAAGTTTCATTTACTAGACAAAATGGTTTTATGAATAATAACAGACTCCAGACTAAAGAGAGAGAGAGAGAGAGAGAGAGAGAGAGAGAGACAGAGAGTGCTATCCAGAGTTGATCCATCGAAAGGCAAGTATTGACATACTTCATTTCGTAAAATTTCAACAGTGTCATTAGGGGTGGTAACTGTCGGATTTGTATTACCTGCTTTTCTAAACGTTTCGCATGGGTTTTATACCGGACTCAAACCGACTAACACCTAATGAAGATCAACATAAATGTAAGTAGGTATAACAAATACATTATCTACAAACTCCTAAGAAACGGAGTAACAAATAAACAAGTGACAGTTTGACCTCACATTACCAAAATAAAATTATGATCCCTCCAAAACCCGAAGATTCCATAAAATAAATTAGAATTTAATCTATATGAAACACGTTAAAGTTAAACCAACAAACATAACTGGGCATTATTTACGGCCCAAAGCTATGCAGAGGATACACAAAAAAATACCTACATATAGCCTTATAATGACAAAGAATTAGTGATACGATATACATAATTCCACGCGGAGAGTTAAAATTAACACCGGCTCATTTAAGACGAGAGAAATTAAAACTTTTTATCCTTTTTTATGTGGCATTTATGTCGATCGTAAAGTCCGTCTTGGTACCCCTTTTAAAGAGCTGTCGCGGGATTGGTTTGGATTTAATACTTTGACTTATAGTTTTATTCTTTTGCTTATTATTAACTAAGTAATATTGTTGATGTATTTAAGGTAGGTTCACTAATCATGCAGTACCTACTGTAGGAACAAATTATTACTATTCGAAGTGGCTTCGATAGTCTTTGAATTTATCTGCTTGTAAATTGCTCATTGTATAGTATGTTTATTATTCTCAGTCTGCAAAACTAAAAGTACAAATACACACATTATATTTTTATCTACCTAGGTCAGACCTATATCAGGGTGCGGAGATGGACGTCCATTAATGGACACCCATATCCGCATCCTGCAGGTGAACCTGAACCACTGTTCTGGTGCTCAGGACCTTCTGTACCAGAGCATCAGGCAGTGTTCCATCAACATTGCTGTTGTCGCAGAGCCGTACTGGGTTCACCCGGGAAGCCCGGTGGATCTGGACGGCCTGGCGACTGTCTTTGGGGGGACCGGCGCGGACGACTCGCGCCTAGCGCATATCGCTAGGGGCCCGGGTTGCGTCGCGGCGGAATATGAGGGTATGGCTGTCGTGGCCGTTTACATCTCGCCAAACCTCGACCAGCATCAATTTGAGCTATGGCTCCCTGAGCTGGACGTCGTTCTCGCTGCATGCCGTCCTCGCCCTGTCTTGGTCCTGGGAGACTTCAATGCCTGGTCGCAGGCTTGGGGCTCCCGGGAAACCAGGGACAGGGGGAGGATACTTCAGGACTGGGTCACTACACGTGGCTTAGTCATCCTGAACCGGGGGAATGTCGCAACCTGGACGCGGCGGGGGCTCAGCTCGGACATAGACGTTTCGTTTGCGACCCCTGAGCTCGCCCGCCGTGTCCAGGGATGGCGTGTGGTGGAGGAGGAGGAGACGTCGTCAGATCACCGATATATTCGGTTCGACGTCTCCCCTCCACCTAACCTGCCGCCAACAATCGCGAATCCCCCGGAACCGCGTTGGGCACTACATCGCCTTGATCGGGAGGCTCTCCTGGAGGCGGCCATCGTGCAGGCCTGGATTCCGACAGCGGACAGGCCTGCCGATGTTGATGCCGAGGTGGAGTGGTTCGGGAGAGCCATGTCGCACATCTGCGACGCGGCGATGCCTAGGGCTAGGCCCAGACCGGCGAGAAAACAGGTGTACTGGTGGACGCCGGAAATCGCGCAGTTGCGCGCGGAGTGCGTTACCGCGCGCCGCCGGTACACCAGGTTCCGCCGGAGGCGTCGCCGCCAAGACGATGCGGCAGCCCGAGAGACGGAGCTCTACGATGGGTACAAGGAGGCCAAGAGGGCCCTCCAGACGGCCATCAAGCGGTCCAAAAAGTTGGGCCGCGAGGAGCTTATGGAGACTCTGGAGCGGAACCCGTGGGGGCGCCCGTACCTTATGGTAAGGAGCAAATTACGCCCTAAGGCGCCCCCCCTGACCCAGAGTCTCCAGCCGGAGCGGCTGGAGAGGGTCCTGGACTCCTTGTTCCCGACGAGAGCGGAGGAACACATTCCTCCGCGCATGGCTCCGTCTCAGGCACCCAACGCGGAAGGCAGCGAGAACGACGTGCCCGTAGTCACCGAGGGTGAGTTAGGGGCAGCTGTACTGCGGCTTAAGTCCCGCAGAAACACCGCCCCTGGACCCGACGGCATTCCAGGCCGAGCATGGGTCCTGGCTGTCGGGGAGCTTGGGCCTCGACTTATAGGTCTTTTTAGCGCATGCCTCGAAAAAGGCCAGTTTCCCAAGGTCTGGAAGACGGGGAAACTGGTCTTGATCCGAAAGGCGGGGCGGCCGGCAAACTCCCCATCAGGGTACCGGCCGATCGTGTTGCTCGACGAGGTGTGCAAGCTCTTTGAGCGTATTATTGCACAACGCCTCGTCGGGCACCTAACACGCGTGGGGCCTGATCTGGCGGATAGCCAGTTTGCCTTCCGTCAGGGACGCTCCACCGTGGACGCGATCATGCGCATTAAAGGCCTGACAGAGGAAGCAGTCTCGCGGGGTGATGTGGTGGTGGCGGTGTCTCTTGACATCGCCAACGCCTTCAACACCTTGCCCTGGGGCTGCGTTAGGGAGGCACTTATCTACCATGGAGTGCCACCCTACCTCCGTCGAATTGTCGGGGCCTATCTCTCCGAGAGGGCCATAACTTACCCGAGCTGGCTAGGGCCGGGTCGGCGAGATGTGTCGTGCGGTGTTCCACAGGGATCGGTATTAGGGCCGCTCCTGTGGAACATCGGTTACGACTGGGTGCTGCGTGGTCCGTTGCTCCGAGGGGTCGGCGTAACTTGTTACGCTGACGACACCCTCGTTACGGCGCGGGGAGCAACGCACCGTGATGCAGCACTAAAGGCCACGGCAGGGGTTGCTCAAGTCGTGGGTCGAATTCGGCGGCTGGGTCTCGAGGTCGCCCTTCACAAATCCGAGGCTCTGTGCTTCCACGGACCTCGGAAGGGGCCACCTGCGGGATCCAGCCTGTGGGTAGGGGGCGTCAGCATCGGCATCGAGCCCTCGATGAAGTATCTGGGGCTCGTACTCGATGGCCGGTGGAACTTCGGACATCACTTCCGAAGTTTGGTCCCAAAACTGAGGGGGGCATCAGCCGCACTGCCGGCTGATGCCCAACATCAGGGGACCCAACGCTCCCTACAGGAGACTATACCTGGGGATCGTGCGAAGTATGGCCCTATACGGGGCCCCCGTATGGGCGGAGACCCTGTCGGCCAGTAATGTGGCCAGACTGCTGAGTCCGCAGAGAACGATGGCCATCAGGGTGATAAGGGGATACCGCACGATCTCCGGTGAGGCGGCATGTCTCCTAGCCGGGACCCCTCCATGGGACCTGGAAGCGAGAGTCCTTGCGTCACTGTTTAGATGGCGCAAGGAGGCACTGGATCGGGGCCAAAGGCCTGCGCCTCGAGAAATCGAGGCCCAGCGGACCCTGCTCCACCAGGAAACCGTGGAGACATGGAAGGTGCGACTTGAGCAACCAAAGGGGGGATTCGCCACAATCGTCAGACCGGTCATGGACGAGTGGCTGGAGAGGAGACACGGTGCTCTCTCCTACCGGCTGTCACAGATACTAACCGGGCACGGTAGCTTCGGTAGGTATCTGTGGCGAAGACACCGGGAAACCACGGCCGAGTGTCAGCACTGCGAGGACCGCAGCGATGACACAGCGCTCCATACGCTGGTGGAGTGCACTGCGTGGGCGCAACAGCGCCAGGTCCTCGTAGTGGGTCTGGAAGTGGACACTCTCTCGCTCGAGACCATGGTGCGAGCCATGCTCTCCAGCGGGAGTAAGTGGGACTGCGCCGCCTCTTTCTGCGAGCAGGTCATGCTCGTGAAAGAGGCGGCGGGGCGGGTACGGGAGAGAACTCTTCCCCCCGAGTTCCGCAGTCGGCGGCCTGGACGCCGCCGACGTGTCTTCGCCGAGGACTATCGGCCTCCATGACCGGGGGCCTGAGGACGGTGAGAGAGTCGCTCATGAGGGGAGTTGTGTTATTGAAACAACTGTTCTCGAACGATTACCATTTATTCCTCTCCCTTAAAATACAAAGTAACTATATTTATACTAAAGTCTGTCATGGACTATTATTACTACACCTCACCTCGGGGGTGAGAAAAAGAAAAAAAAATGTAAACATATTTTTTTTTTTGTATTTTCTAAAATATTTAAAGGCAATTTAAAACTTTGTAATTTAAAGACATTAATCTACATTTATGATACAAACGGTTTTGTTCTATTTTTATGCAAGACATAATGTTTATTATTTTTCAATATTCTGACATTAACTCCTAAATCATCTAAAACTACAAATGGTCCATGCCATTGTACATCTAACTTATTAGCTACCTCATTTTTAACTAATACTAACTGTCCGTTAACATAAGTAATATTATTAGTGGTTTTATCATAATTAGCTTTACGGTTTTGTTTACTTAATACTAGATTATTACGAGCATCTTGATGTGCTACTTGTAGCCTATACTTAAGATCTAAAGGATAACTGTCTGGGTTATACAAAGGTTCTACATACTGACTTACTCTACAAGGTAAAATACTAGCTCTACCAAAAACTAATTCGAATGGTGTGTATTTGGTTTCTGAATGAACAGTATTATTAAAACTGTAGCACCAAAATGGTAGCCACTGACTCCATGTCTCTTTTTGACCATTACATTGTAGTCTTAGGAATGAACCTAAATGTTTATGGGCATTCTCAAGCGCACCTATTGACTGGTGGTGATATGCTGTAGATGTAAGTTTATTAATATTGAAAAGTTTACATACCTGCTCCATAACCGAAGAAACAAATTCTGTTCCACGATCAGTTGCCAACGTATTTGGTATTCCAAATCTCAATGTAAAGTTATTTACAAATGCTTTAGCTACACTTACCGTATCTTTGTTTTTTAGAGGATATGCCTCTATAAATTTAGTAAGTTCGCATTGAAGCGTTAATATGTAAATATTTCCTTCGCAGTCTGCTTCTAAAGGTCCTACAATATCGAGATAGATCTTATCGAAAGCATGTGAAGCCGTTGTAGTTATTTCCATGGGCGCCTTGATATACCTACAATGCTTCATTTTTTGACACAAAGTACATTTTTTAACGAATTCTTTCACATCGTTGTCTAAGCCTGGCCAGTAAAATTGTCTCTTAATATTATTTGTCATTCTACGTACACCTGCATGACCTGCTGTGGGTAGTAGATGAAAATCGTGTAAAATATAATTTCTTTCTTCTTTATCGTCAATTCGCTTAACTCCTCTTAACACATAAACTCGTGGACCGGTCCAATCCTTTCTATCTTTTATCTCTTTTAAAAACTCTTTAATAAAAGTTTCATATTCATTATTATTTTTTACTATGCATAGTTCACTTATATTTACTTTGTTACAAAAGTCTCTTAGTTTTGACACAAATTCGGCTCGCGTAAATTGTGCTTTAAAACTGAGATTTATAAATAACGTTTTTCTACCACTACTGTAAATAAAACATTCTTCTTCATTAATTACATTATTTTGTATTTTTAATGCATGTATTTCGTCCTCTCCTATAAAAGTCATTTCTACTGAATTACTTGGCTGTTTTAGTATCTCGACTACTTGTGGTTGATCAGGCCTCACGTCGTCGGGATTACTAATACCAGGGGCATTTATTTGTTCTTCTAAATCTAAACGCCTCTTTTGTCCTCTAGTTGTTACTAACATAATTTCATCATTCATCTGTTTTAAATAATCTGATGTTACACTTATTCTTGATAATGCGTCTGCAACACTGTTATCTTTTCCTTTCACGTATAAAATTTTAAAATTATATTCTTCTAATGCTAATCTAAATTTGAAAAGTCTACTAGAAGGATCTTTCATCGAAAATAAATAAATTAAAGGTCTATGATCTGTCATAATAGTAAATGGTTTACCATACACATATGGCCTAAAATACTTTACGGCCCAAACAATTATAATCTTCAATCGGGTCCATATCCGGTTTGAACATGGGTAAGGTAACATCATGTTCATTTGTGTTTAAAATTCTAACTGGTAATCTATTATTTTTTAATTTTCCGATACATCCCGCTAAAAAAACATTTTCCGCTAACTGCTTACTATGAATAACACAGTCTCCCTTTATGTCAATGTCCAAAAATAAATAGTGTATTGATTCACTTCGACCTGGAATGTATAACAATTCACTTGAGTAATCTAATGAGTCACGAAGTGCTACCGAATATTCCATTCCATTTTGGCATAAGGTGATGACATTATCTCTCAAGTTGATATTCAGGGCATACTGATAAAGAAAGTCTAAGCCTAATATTCCATCTGCCTTTAAAGGTATACTATCAAAAACATGAAACTTAATATTAAAATCAATAGAACATTGCTCATCACGGTGAGTCAAACTAAGGTGAACAATCCCGTTTGATTGAATCTGACCACCAATACCATTTATAATAGTCTCATCTCTAGTTACACAAATTTTATGAGGTAATGCATCTCTCTTAATAACAGATAATGACGCACCAGTATCTACTAACCAATAATATCTTCTATTTCCTAAATAAAAAGTTAAAAATTTTGCTTTACCATGTAATGCTAAAATACTATGTTTCAAATCGAAAAAACTGCATTTCTTTTGTATCTTCTTCCACTGTGTTTGAACTCATAGGCTCGTTATTATAGCATTGATTAGTATAAAATACTCGTTGATTATTTCCACTACTATGAGTTTTATAACTCGATCGATTCTCGTTTGGGTGAAATCCTCCTCGGTTCATATTATTGTATGTACTTCTATTTGTACCACGGGGATGATAGAACATTCTACCACGTGAATTTGTAAAATGGGAGCTATTAGTGTTAGAAAAATTGTTAAAATTACCTCTAGTGTAATTTTTACCAAAATTATGAAAATTTTGCTGGTGCGAATTTACCTTGATAATATTTATTAACACGTGAAAACTGCATCACACTGTCACCTGCAGATGTCGATGGCGCCGCCAGCTCCTCGTCCTTAGCTGCCTGAATTGCTATCTTTAAGCTATCATAGTTACGAGCTGCTATAATAATACCTAGGCGCGAATCACTCAATCCATCGGCAAATCTTTTAATAGCTAACTTTTCATTTAAAGGCTTCAGAACTGAAAAGTTTTCAGAGTTACCCTCTGCTTGCGATATGGTTAAATTGGTGAATAACTTTTCCAATTCTGTACCATACTGGTCGATAGTACGCCAACCCTGTGTTGCATTTTGTAACCGCGAATGAATGGCTGTGAAAGATTTTTTAGTAAGGAGATTATTTCGTAAATCTCTTACAAAATCGGTTGTAGATGAATATCCTTGAGACATACGGAGTTTAGCATTCTCGGATAAACGACTCTTTAAAACAAATGTTATGAGCAATTTTTTACCTACCTCTGAAAGCATATCTGCGTACATTTCTATGGAGTCAATGATACTTTTGGTGCTATTCTCGTTACCATTCATAACAGGAATCAAACTACACGCCGTTTTTAAGTCAAATTCCATGATGATATTGGTATTTGGCCTCGCTTCACAATAATCACTGTCACTATCACTTTCAACTTTTGGTTTAGTACATAATTCAATTATTTTCTGGTGATAGTTATTTATTTCATTTCTTAATGAATCTAACTAAAGATGATAAAATTTTATACTTAGTATTTTGATTCTGTATAAAATAATTAACTAAGTCATTGCTCTTGTTGTATATAATTTCTGTCTCATGCAATTTATTTTTTATAATATTACCCTTATATCTCGACTTTCCTTTTTTAATTAAATATTTTCTAATTACTTTAAGTTCCTCTAAACATGATAATAATTCATCTTCCATAACCCCATACAAAATAATATATTAATACATACCATAGTCCTTTATTGAGTTACAATAGTAGGGGACACGAGTGTAAGTTGATACTTCTCACAATGATACACAACACTATCTAAACTATTTTAGATTACTAATAATAAGACGATAATTAACACTACATTTAAAGTTTATAATTGTCCCTCTGTCCATTGTTTTTATACAATTTCGCGAACTATTGGTATTATAAAAAAAACACTTCTATTTATTTTGCACTTATTCACATAATTAAGCACTTTATTTTATAGTTAAACAAATTGATACACCATAATACGCACCGATACAAAAATTATACTATTTTAATTACTTCATTGGAATACGTTTCTCGTTTTCTTCACGATTGGCTCTGGAACGGGTGAATGAGTTAAATGACCGTCGGAAATTGTTTTGTTGTATTTGGTCCCGGATCCAGGAATGATGACATTTTTTGTAGTTTTTCCATGCAAAATACACAAGCATAACACCGAATAAAATGCATATTACAATGAGCATTATACTTATTGTAGAAACGTGCGTTTTTAGTTCTTCAACGTGAGCAGAATTTTCACCAAGAGCATTCTGATTTACGAACACCGTATCTTTTTCGACGTTGGACCGACACATTTTGATTTAAAAGTTTGTAAATTATTTTGTTAAACACATTACACGCTTTGTTTTCTATTAGGTATGTTTTATCAATTTCCCTATTCACTTTTAATGAGAGTGCATCGCGTCGCGTCACAGATCCCAAATATGGCAAGGGTCGCCATGAGGGGAGTTGTGTTATTGAAACAACTGTTCTCGAACGATTACCATTTATTCCTCTCCCTTAAAATACAAAGTAACTATATTTATACTAAAGTCTGTCATGGACTATTATTACTACACCTCACTCACCGTCCTTACAGAAGCAGGCCCATGACGGTAGCGTGACGAGAGGAACTCACGCACGACCCCCCTTAGAAGCGGGATCACACCCGAAACCCACCCCCAAAGACGCGGATTAGCACCCGAACCACCCCCTGGGCGAGGCTGCAGAGGCGGCTGTAGGTCTGTTGGGAGTCCTGGGACATCCTTCCGAGGGCTTACCCGGGGCTCACAACCCTAGGCTGTTGGGCGTTGCGTGAGGTTTTTTAGTCGGTAGGAGTCCGGCATAACATCCATGAGGATTTTCCCTCACGTAAAAAAAAAAAAAAAAAAGGTCAGACCTATATAGGTAGAAGCATGGCTACTTAGTCCTTATGCCACATTTCACCAGTTCTATTTTCACGGTAGTCTGGGCAACAAATGCTTGAAATCCTCTGTTGGGAGTCCTGGGGTATTCTTCCTAGGGCTTACCCGGTGCTTTCCACCGTTGGCTGTTAGATAAGATACGTTTTTTTTTATACCACTAAGGTGGCAGACAAGCATACGACCCACCAGAAGGACCGGTGGTCACCGCAGCCTATGAACGTTTGCAACACCAGAGGCGCCACACTCGCGCTGCCGACCCTGTAAAAACCTTCTAAGACGTATGGTTTTTAGTCGGTAGGAGTAGACAAAGCTTACTGCGCACCCGGTGGAAAGTGGTAACCCTAAGAATGTTAGCATGTGAACGCTTTAAAAAATTGTTAATATATGCTTCATTCGTGCCATGTAAAATAATTTCCACACCTAAATCATAATATTTTCGGAGATTAAGAAAACAAATTGACCTAACGTTTTAGTTAAGTTAATGTTACGTTTCCCCTTTCGGTTTTCTAACATAACGTACCTGATTAGGTTGATTACACGCATGATATTTATAATTACAAGTTAATATTGAATGTGATAAATAGTTTAATGGACACGTTTAATTTGTTTAGCCCTATTTTCGACGGGTAATAAAACAGTAGGCGATATTGTGTTTAATTTTAATGACCTAACATCGAGGTAATAAACCATAAATAATACGTAAGTATTTATAATACGACTAGCTGATGCCCGTTGCTTCACCCGCTTGGAATTTGGTTTTGGTTTCCTCTTACCATGGAAATATACTTCCGGGATAAAAAGTAGCCTATATTTTATCATGTTTAAGATTAATTATTTATTCTCATTAAAGAATTACAAAACAAAATAATTCACTTGGCTCATGAAAACGAAACCCTGTGTGTTGGTAAAACAAGCGTGAACTTAAAATCACATTACCATATTACAAGTTCTATAATCTTAATTTGAGAATGTTCAACAACAAACTGCAACATTGTACCTGAAACGAAATAAATTATGAACAATACTAATAATCTGAATGAGTCCTATCTAGGTAGTTTTATCTTTCTTTGATAATGCGATTGTAACAGAGGAATAACACTCCGATATAATCAGCTAGTACCCTTACTATAATACAGGGGCGCCACAGACTTGTCTTCACCCAAGACTATCGGCCTCCATGACCGGGGGCTTGAGGACGGTGATGGCTGCTCAACGTCCTTACAAAAGCTGGCCCAAGACGCCAGCATAACGTAAAAGTTTCACGCACGCCACACGCCCAAAGGAGAGCCGGAATAACACCCTGAAAACCCCCCAGAGACACTTGATAGCACCCGAACCCTAGAGGTGAGGCCGCAGTGCTAGCCAAGGTCTGTTGGGAATCCTGGTGATATCCTTTCGAGGGTTATCCAGAGCTCCCGACCGTAGTAGTTACAAAACGTGTTGGTTTTTAGTCGGTAAGAGTCCGGACATAGCATCCATAACGGATTTTCCATACGTAAAAAAAACCCTTACCATAGTGTTCTGGTTCTAAGGGTTTTGCGGTGAGTTCCTTCTTCCCCTTGCATCTCCTAAATTAAAACGTTAGTATAATAGTCTTTACATTTTATGAAACCAACTAAGTGCGAGTCGGAAACGCACATAGAGAGTTTCGTACGTTGATTGTAAAGGAGCTCCCCTAAATAATATTATTTTTCTCCTGTTAGTATTTATTGTTATAGCTGCAACAGAAATACCTATCACCGTTCATGATATACAGCTCCATGACAGACCGACAGACGGACAGCAAAGTCTCAGTATTTTGGTCCTGTTTCTTATCCTTAAAAAGGGAATAACTATTTGTCAAAAAATGGAATTATTGAATGATCCTGATCAGTGACATCAATCACAAATGAATATTTATCATTAGCTAAGCGTGAAAAGTACGTCTACGAATCTTGAAAAAAAAAGGTCCACTTCCAAACGAACAATAGTCGATTCTCTTCGTAATTAAAGAGCAGGTACATTCCAAGCGATCTTTTGGATCGATTACGGTTGAATAAACAATTCTTCTCTGTTTTTTTATATTCAAATAATGTTATAAATCAAATACGCGCCGTTAACGTCCCGCAGGAGAGGTCATTTATCAGTACGACGCGGGCGCAAGCGCGAGAGACGCCATTGTATCGTCCATTAATGTTCCCTTAATTGTTATTTTATCGTATTCCAATATGGCCGACACGCGCCCGTAATTAGTCTCTGTACGATTGAATGATTTTAGCTGTTTGATTTCATTTATAATTAATGATATGGGCACCTAGCGTTTCTTAGATAATGAATAGCATGTTAAGGCTTGAATCGTTTGTCAAAACTTCACTTCAAGTCTCGTCAACAGTGTTGATTATATTTATAAGATTCTTTATTCTAATACTGACATCATCTTCTTTATGATGGTCACACATTTTGGCGTCCACCTGGCTACGAGATAAATAATTGTATGATTTGTATGGGTCCTTCCTACGCAGCGATTGAATCACGCGAAAAGATTAGGCCCAAAACGATATAGTTTGAAGTAGTAGAGTTGACGTTTCTTCTAGTTATTCGAAGATATTATTTGAAGATGCTGAAGGTTGCGAACAGTGGAACATTTTTTTTTTTTTTTTTTTTTATACCACTAAGGTGGCAGACAAGCATACGGCCCACCAGAAGGACCGGTGGTCACCGCAGCCTATGAACGTTTGCAACACCAGAGGTGCCACACTCGCGCTGCCGACCCTGTAAAAACCTTCTAAGACCCCCTTTGAAGAACCCCATACTGTAGGCGTTTGGGAAAACCGAGGCAGGGAGGTCATTCCACAACCTAAGCGTGCGCGGAAGAAAACACCTATCGGATCTAACCGTGCTGGAACGCACCGGACGCAGAGTGTGAGGATGAACTCCCTGTCTGTGGCGAGCGGTGCGATGATAGAACGTAGCCGTGGGCATCATATCAAACAATTCCTCAGAGCACATACCATTGTACAGGCGGTAGAACACGCATAAGGAGGCAAAGTCTCTCCTGTCGCGAAGAGGTTCCACACCAGCTGTAAGTACAGGATCGTTGACAATTCTTACAGCTCGCCTTTGCACCGAGTCAAATGGACGAAGCTGATATTCAGGTGCTCCCGCCCAGAGGTGACAGCAGTACTCCATATGCGGCCGCACTTGCGACTTATAGAGAAGCAGTGTTTGCGCCGCAGTGAAGTACCGCCGCGCCCTGTTGAGCACACCTAGCTTTTTGGACGCCAGCTTAGCCTTGTCCTCCAAATGACTACGGAACTGAACGTCACATAATTTCAGAAAAGCAGATATCCTATACATATCCTATATATGTGATATTGCAATCAATAATTAAAACTGTTTTAGTATTATCTCTGGTCCCGTATCTGTATTAGAGAAGAAATCGGTCATCAGTTTGATTATTACACGAGTAAAATAACCATGAAGTATAAAAAAACATACATACATTCATATAATCACGCCTTTATCCCCGAAGGGGTAGGCAGAGGCATAGTATACGCCTACATTTCACCATATAGTTTTATGTCTCACGTAATAGGTGGTGAGCCTATCGCCGTGTTGTAATGGACAGGCGCAGGTCGCCGCGACCCGTAGTTGAAATTTTTAATTCAAGCCGCCCATAGGGCACTTAACGATTATCGTTTTACTGACAACCCGGTTTCATTTCGAGTTTTCCTTCTCTACGCATTGGGATGTATTGGGGTGACGACATTTTGTACTTACTCTTACTCGTCGCAACACGGGACCTCGTCGCCACACGTGGCAAAATGTTAATCAAAAATAACAGTTCCACGTACTGTTAATTAGATACGTGACAATAGTTTTATTGATATTAATCTCAACCAGTCACGTAAATCGTAACATTACGTATGTCACTAATAAAATTGGAATAACATGAAACATCTTCTATATGTTTATGCTAATTACCAGTCATAGTTGAAGAAACCTTGTGCCATAGGCGTTAGGTACCTATTACAATAAAGACAATTAAATAAATCAACGGCTTAAAACGTCAATATAATGGTCACGTAAATGAGCTTTAATTAAAACCATAGAATTTTAAAAGCGATAAATACTACGGCACACTTTTAAATGCGATTCTATGCAAATTTTTATAGTTTCTATCAATTCAATTTAGAAATTAATATTCAAAACAAGCAGACTTCAGATTTATGCAGATGATGATTATAATTCATTTATTCATGCAAACACCACGTGAAAATAATTAGTCGTAGACTATCGACACAAATTAGAGATAGTACAGATGGAAAGCTCATGTATGTACTTTTTTTCCACACGTACCCTCTGCTACAACCACTTGCGCACAAATCAGTATCGAAAATTCGGTTAAGACCGCCTGACCTCGTGTTTGTAAATGAGTTGTTTATGTGTGCGTAGCCTCAGCGAATTTAGTATGTAGGAACTCATGTACCTATGTACTTTTTTTCACACCTACCCTCTACTACACACACTCGCACACAAATCAGTATCGAAAATTCGGTTGAGACCGCCTGACCTCGTGTCTGTGAATGAGTACCTCGTGTCTGTGAATGAGTTTCCATTTGTGCTGTCGACGTTTGCAACACCTGAAATGTTAGGCTCGCTCTCTTGACTTCATTGACAAATTGAACTGGAACAGGCTGTGGCTAACCGTTGAAGTCATTTTCCCAGCGATATTGAGGTCTTCAAATGCAAGGTTTAACGTGGCATGATACTGCAATAGCGTTATAACGTTACTATTGTCTTACTAATATTATAAATGCGAAAGTTTGTGAGTGTGGATGTGTGGATGTTTGTTACTCTTTCACACTCGAAAGGCTGACTGGATCTGCTGAAATTTGGTATAGGGTTACATTAGGTATAGTCTGGAATAACACGTAGGCTACTTTTTATCCCGGGAATAAATTCCTACGGGAATCGGGAACGGGAACAAATTTTACGCGGGCGAAGCTACGAGCCTCAGCTAGTTATTTCATAAATTACGACACCTCGATGGCGCAGTCGGTAGTGATACCGCCTGCCGCGCTTGAGGTCCGGGGTTCGATTCCCGGGTCGATCCAAATATTTGTGTAACCTACAAATGTTTGTTTCGGAGTTTGGGGGTTTTCTATGTATAATATTATGTATTTAGAAATATATAAGTATGTCTATCAGCCGTCTAGATCCCATAGCACCAGCTTATATTAGTTTAATTTTAGGCTGGATGATGTTGTGTAAGATTGTCCACAAATATTTATTGATTTATTTATTTACTTATTTATTTATTTATTTCACACAACATCATCTACACCGAATTAAGCTATAATAAGCTCGTGCTATGGTATCTACACGATTGATAGACATACTTATATATTTCTAAATACATAAATATTACACATAGAAAACACCCAAACTTCGAAAACAAACAATTTTTGCATCACACAAATAATTGGACCGATTTGAGAATCGAACCCGGGATCTCGACGTGGCAGGCTACTGGCGACATTACCGAAAGCGTCATTAAGGCGGGTTTTTGATAGACAAGGAGTCTTTCGACGTTTGAATCAACCTGACTTAAAATTTAATGGGTTTCTTCTGGAAAAGACTGTTCATTGAATAAGTAGTAGTTGTTATAGAAGTCCCTTAAAAATATTAGGTTTTTAATTCTTATGTACACAGGTGAACTATTTGACGAAAAGACAAACAAGCTTTGACAGACAATATGCAATGACGTCGCTAGATGTTTTTAGAAGCGTGTCTAAAGATGGTCATTTAGTTATTCTGTAGGTCACGTCTAGAGATGAACTAAGAACACGCTCTCTTTGATTAATATGTTACATAAACTACTAAATTAGATAAGCATCAAATGTATGCAAATTGAATACTTTTATTGGAACTATATGTAATACGATGCTTTTAACTGTATTATTAATCGATGGTAAAAGGCTATTAGTATTCGATTAGCAATTCCAAATGTGACAGAATTTTAAGTTCTATGATGTTAAAGCCCTATAAGACACGAGATAACGTCGGAAAAAGGTTGTAGTATAACGTGTATTGTATTTTTTTAGATTTAAATGGCGTATTTTATGTGGAAGTAATAGGAGTATTAGTGGGTTAAGATCGATATTAGAAGGTGTAAAAGGTGTAAGCCAAGGTATAATGTTTAGTTTGTTAACACCCACAATTTTGTGACTCTTTATAATTTATGTTAAAAAGAACACACACACTGTCTAATCCGTTTCATTTATAGTATCATCAATGCTTGATTTATTCATTTATTAATTTTCATGAAGTACGATATAGTCTAGCTTTTATTTAACATTATGTTATTTTTTTACCTGAGTACGTTACAAAGACGAAACTTTGGGGACTACTTATCAGAACATAATTGGAAAAAAACAAGTGACTCACTGATGTTGACCAATTCTTTGTGGTATTTGTGTGAGTCTTCAAAAAATCCATTTAGCATATTATAGGGGCTGCCACCCACGTTACAACTGTTATTTAATAAATTATGACAGCAAAAATAGCACTTTCAACAATAAAATAATGTATAAATTAACGCTAAAAGCATTATTAGTATTCATATATTTTATTCATTTCTATAAAAATAAAGATATTAACCGTTAATGTAATCCGTAAATTTTTGACGAAAGCTCATTTTTCGTAAAACTATTTGTAGACTCTATTAACAAATTGTATCTGTAGATAATATTAAAATAATATGTATAAAATTAACCGACCTTTGAATGAACGCTTTTACGTGTACCTACGTCGGGTTGCTCTTGAGTGTAGGATGCATTAATGCAAATGGTGGGTGAATGGATAGAAGTATATTGGGTGTAACAAAATTGACTCTCCAAATTTCGTCACGTGACGTGGCATCAGGCAAGAAACATTACAAAAATGAAGAAAAAAATCGCATGATATAAATTTTCATTATCACCCTTTCTATCACACACAGCCAGACGGGTGTTTGTTTTGTTTTGCCACGGCGACCATGTTACCTCGAATTTCCGCGGTAAAAAATGAATTCTTAACGTGCGACAAAAAAAAAATTAACCCCCCTTTTTTATTAAATATTTGTATATGATTTCCGATGCCAAGTCATCTCATGAAATTTAAAGAGTCAATTTTGTTACAGCCAGTTGAATGAAATTACACTTTAGTCTTAAAGTATTTCTTGTATAAGAATATGTGCACACCATATTTTTCGTAATAATTATCCTCATTGGTCATTGCATTATATTTACAAGAATTGTTCCTGTAATATCAGGTATATAATAGGTAGTCGGTATAAGATTCGAGACAAAAAGTAAACGATACTCGACACTCACAAACTTTCGCATTTATAATATTAGTAAGATAATATTATAAATGCGAAAGTTTGTGAGTGTGGATGTTTGTTACTCTTTCACGCTCAAAGCGCTGAACGGATCGGGCTGAAATTTGGTACAGAGATACATTTTAGTCTGGAATAACACATAGGCTACCTTTTATCCCGGGAATAACTTCCCGCGGGAACAAATTTTACGCGGGCGAAGCTGCGGGCATCAGCTAGTAAATTATAAATTTGAATTATCCATATTTGGCTCGAAATTCTATATTGTCATCTTAATTTTATTAGATTTGGCAAACAGAGCAAATTTTAAAAGCCTATCAATTTACTCGTACATTATTAAAGACACAGTTACTTGTACTTTTCCACTATTTTAATTTACATTTTACAGTGCCTGACCGGTTTTGTTTTACTTAAAGCATTAACAAAGGCAAAACTAGTTGTTCATACACTTTTTTCTGCCATATGAATGAAGAAGGGTATGGACCGACCCAGGAATCGAACCCAGGATCTCCAGCGCCGCAGACGGTATCACTATCGACTACGCCACAGAGGCAGTCAAAAGTTATATGCTTCCGTCTTGGGCTGCTTCCGATGATAAGCAATAAGTAAATTAGTAGAAGTATGAAAATTAAAGCCCCATAAATCCTCTGCTGCATCGACTACCTCATTGCCCAAGGCAAACAATTCAGGAATAAGCAATAGTTAAGCGATTCGATGTGCATTTCTTCTAGCAAGCCGCAGTGCTCTATGACAATATCTTTAAAAAGATATGATTGAGTAATTCCTCCTTTAATAATTTCGATCGTTTGAAAAGGTACACTTTTACATAGTTTTTAATTTTAGTGAGAGTTCTGGGAGAAAATTCTCGAGATGTAATAAATTTAATAGAAGATAAATTAACTTTGCTTCAAATTTATTATGTTGCTAGCGACAAGAAAAATAGGAGTTTGTGTTATTCACATTTCGAGTATAAATAATTAATTAGTTTTTTAATCGAGAATGATAACTAAAGCGAATGATGAAATCGCAATCGACTGCTGGACGTAGGCCTCTACCAAATTATATCACAATACACGGTCCTGCGCTTCTTCTATAATAGATATATATATATATATATATATATATATATATATATATATATATATATATATATATATATACTATATAATATAATAATATAATAATAATAAATATTATAAAGAAGTAAAGTTTGTGTGTTTGTATATTTGTTAAATTGTAAGGGGTAATCTCGGAATCTACCGAACCGATTTTAAAAATTCTTTCACCAATAGAAAGCTACGTTATTGTGGAGTGTCATAGGCTATATAGCATCACGCTACAACGAATAGGAGCGGAGCAGTAATAGTAAATGTTTCAAAAACGGGGGAAAAGTTATTCCTTTTGAGAGCTTCGTTGCGTGTGCTGCGTAAATATTTATGGTTTTGCAAAAATATGTATGTACTACAAAATTGATTTTCTTCAAAAAGGTCTAAAAAAAATTGGATAGCATGTGTCTAGCTTTGGGTTAGTGCACAATAACCATTTTAATGGCAATCAATTATTTTTTACAATAATGCCACGGGATTCCTCTTTCATAAACGAAAATAATTTGTTCTTAAAAATAATGCGATGGGAATACACGCGACGAGAAACCTTTCTCTCTCTCTCTCACGTTGTATTGAATATTAACGACGAGACGCTACGGGAGTAAACGCAACGCGACGGGAGGAAATGCGACGGGAACAGGTAATACTCTCTCTTATGTGGCGCAAACGAAGTTGCGCGGGTCAGCTAGTAGAGTATACACTAAGAAGTAGGTATACCACTTCTTAGAGTATATCGCCCGGTCCCAGGGCAATTGGCTTGCACATAATAATAGACTGATAGAAAAGTCAAAACTGTGCATTGGTAATATTAAAAAAAAAACTCGCTTGATGTTCAACATAAGATACCGAAGCCGAAAATATAGTTAGATTTTTTTTTGTCTGTTTGTCTGTTTGCTTTGCTTTGTCTGGAAGGATCTCGAAAAGTACTCAATAGATTTGATTCAAATTTTGCACAAATATTAACTAAGGGTAGGGTCTTCAAATAGGCTATATATTATCACACTACATATCCTAGGGGCTAGGAGAGAGCAATCAAATTGGCATTATAATATAGATAACATATTTTTTATGCGTACGAAGTCGCATCGCGAGTCGATGCCGGGTTTTCATTCTTTCCTCCACGACCTCTTCCTTTAGTCAGCAGTTGTACCACCCAGATGAGGACTACTAAACATTAATTCAATAGGAGTTTAGAGTGCATGGTGGATCTTGAAACAAATAAAGAAACACTGAAAGGACTGCCCATTCACTGTTTCCATATTGAAATCAAACACAAAGGTATAACCTAATAATAATAAAGAAATATTTTTGGACATTGTCGTACAACGACGTCTAGGCTAAGTTAAGCTAAGCTAAAAGCTTGTGTAATGGGATCTAGACAACAGATAAATAAACTTATTATTATTACAGACATATTCACAAATCACTCAAACTACGCAACAAACATTATTTTGTGGATCACCCAAATATTTGTCCCGGCCAAGGAATCATACTCCAAACCAGAACTTAAATATCATAGTATCAACTAATAGTCACTTGTATGTAGGATGTCAACAATAAAAACAAAACTATCAATTGAATTCTATTTCAGTTCATAATATTAATTAAACATAAAGTGCAATGAAACGGCCTATTAATGGTCTTGGCAGCTATCAGACTGCATACAAGACTATTGCATCGATGACAGGGTTTGCTTAATCACCCCAAGAAGTTTCATTAGTTACGCTTGTATGTAGACTTTTTGCTCGTAGGTGCAGACAACTGCTGAAATATAATGTGTTGATCTATGTTATGACATCGTCATGTGCTGAACATTTTTGTAACATAATTATGTAAAGTCATAATTTAAAATTAATTTATGTTCCTTTGTCTCGCTAAAACTCAAAAACTACTGTACTGATTCTGGTTTAAAAGGTGTCTTTGTGAAAAGTCCAGGGAAAGTTTAAAAGGTGAGAAAATATATGATTTTGAGGCATCAGTAAATATTTTTGGAACATTTTAGGTACAAACACCACCTACGGGATAGGTACCTAATATAGATACTAGTATTGGCTTGTGCTATAAGATCTAGATAATTGATGCAGAAACTTGTATATGTAAAGAAATATTTAACATAAATAACACCAAAACATAGGCTATCACCATAACTGTCAATAAGAGCGATAACAGTTTGAGGTATATATTTGTGTACAGGTCCTATTATGTTAAACGGATGTATTTATTTTGATGAGTATGTTTATTTTAGAAATTAACAATTTTAGGATCAAGATAGTACTTGACTATTTTACACCGTGCTCAGGCGATTAAAGATCCTAGAATTATTTCAGTAATTTCAATTGTTATTTGATAAATTAAAGTTAGTTGGTAAATTAAAAATCTTTATTTAAAATATAGGTACCTAATTTGTTTTCAATAAAAAATTAAGCTTTTTAATTTAATTTTTACATAGAAATATAGACCTAGGTATGTGCCATCGTTACAAATTACAAAAAAAACATAAAATATCGAGGTCATCACTATAAAAAGTAGAAATGATTCCATCAGTGCAAACAATTTGAAAGAAATTTAAAAAATAAATTTATTGATTTGCGAAAAGGTTCGGAAACTAATATAATATGTAAAAAAATCTTCTCTATAACATGTTTTTTAATGTAATTTGTAATCAACTAAAACAAACGTGTTGCTAAACAGCACTATAAATTAAAAAAGGAAAAATACAAAAGAAGCGTCAACATTTATTAACATAGTTTAAAATAATTTAGTTTTTTAGAAATGTGATGATATTCAAAACAGGGAACGTTTCGCGGCCGCGGCATGGTTCATCAATCACTTGGAATCAAAACAATCAGATAAATACGCTGCTTTAATTCTTAGGTTTTGTCCAGAAAACAGTCGTTGGGTGTAAATCAACTTATATGAGTCTAGTTGTTAGGGTTGTCATTCACATCATCGAGAATATGTGAGTGATCATTACCGGTACCGTTCGAAGACTCGAATGAAACCTTCTTAATATTTTTCATGTCTACTTTTATCAAAATGACGTCTGATGGAAGGTCATGGCGAATTGAGTGCCATTCTCACAATCCACATGACTATTGACAGTGGTAAGATCAATGAATCATTTGTTTCTCTATGCTCCACATGAAGAACTAGGAGTTGTAACAGGAGGACAACACGTGCGCTGGCAGAATATTCCAAGTTAATTTGATTCGACAGTGTTCGAAACGTTTTTTTGAATAGCTTGGTTCAGATGAAGATCAAAAATAAATGGGTGGGGCGATAAGTTATAGATTTCTGTAGATTGGTTGCTGTGAATGAAAGCTTTCACCTTTTCATTTAAGAGATGGTGCATTGTCCTTTGATCAACGGGTTCATTTTCGTACGTGATGGAAATTTGACTTCTAGAAACTAAAACAATAAAACTAGAATGCAGAAAAGCGACAACCCTATTTAAGTATATTTCAAGACTCGACAGAGTTCATTAGGAAGAATTTTTATTTTGCATTTTCACTTTCACGCAGAGTCTTGTGACGCAGGCATGCGCAAGAGTCATTCAAAATCCTCATTGATGTATTGTTTTCGTGTTTAATTACAGTATTTTAAATAGAACAAAGCAATTACAGCGCTTAATGAGTGATTCGGATGAGTATTTGTTTATATTATCGCGCTTTTTTTCCTAGTAGTAATCTGGGCTTTGTAAAATAAGAATGTTGTTAGAGTTGAACAGGTGGTTTGAACCATTTTAATTATTGGGGTGATATTTATACACACAACAATCGACTGTCCGTCTGTTTATAGTCCAACTTAGTACTAAAAAACTGTTATTTAAATTGATATAATAATAACTTTACAGACAAAGTGGAAAGATATTAGATATCAGGACATGTAGAAAAAAATTGGTAATCTGTCACCAGCTCCAGACCTATTGTAGTGGTCGAGCCACCTTTAAATTATAAAAAGCTCCGAATCCATTTTATGTTTGAAAGTTTAAGATTTATTAATTTATTCAAATAAATAAATAACACGACGCATTCCACCGAAATTATGAAAGAAGACACAGATATTCCAGTTCCACACAGAAATTTGTGTGTATTTTTTCATAATTTTGGTGGCGTTATAGATATTAAGTATTTCCACACGTTATTGGTATTCATAAATGACAAATAACTAGTTATTTTCTAAGCTGAATATCACGAGGTCGTTTTTAACGTTTTAATGATAAACGAGGATTGAAAAAATGTAACGATTGGCGATCCCGACGCAAATTGAGGACGTAAGGTGTCTCTTAAATCTTATTTATGAGTTATTCGCTTTAATACACGTTAATAGTTCACCAGAATATTATTCTTTTGATGTTGATTACACCTATTTATTTGTGTATTCTATTTCAGTTCAGATCTTTCTCAAAAGTTGTTATTTTTAATGCATTCCTCACAAAAACAGGAAGAAATCATTTCAATCCCAAATAATTACTTACATAGTGATTTTAATGATGTAGTTTTAGGACTTAGAAGATGGCCACGGAAGAGAAGTACGGAACATGGACCAGTATTTTTAATATAGCATTTTATTATAATTACAACAATGTAATTACTCAAGCAAATATAATTAATTACTTATGACTGCTTCTTATTTGACAGCAAAAGTATTTAAACAAATCAACGACCATGTATCAGACCCTTATAATGGAAATATCCAATTAAATACATTTGGTCTCAATAAGAGAATACAAGAAATGACTGCTCCAATCTCTGGAAGGCGACAATTGTGTACTGAACAATGCAGGCTTGTGGTTTTTAAATGGATGTAACAATTAATTCACAACAATTAGGTGGTCGACGCCCGCATTTCGAAAGTTTTGTAGAGCTATACATTCACAGACGTGGCAGAATTTAAATTTATGTCAGTGTATTGTAACTAATAATTCAAAGCAGGAAAATGAGGTACAAGAATATAAATGATAAAATAAAAGGTACGAAAACTTTGTAAGAATTGATTTGTTAATTCTTTTACAGCTGATCGGATCCATCTGAAAATTGGCACAGGGATAGATCTTGGTTCAGAATATAACACAGAGGTTACGTTTTATTTCTGAAATAAATTCCCACGGGGTGCGGGAAAAGGAAAAATCCACGGGGACGCCATCTAGCAATACGTCATATAAGTCGCAAGTGCAGCAACAGATGAAGTATCAGATGACAGATGAAGATGCTATCATTTTTAAATCGATACACCTGAACATTCAAACACCCCTTCAATTTGCCACTTTATAAGGACGAGCAGCATGAAGACTATCAGCGAAACTTTTACTTGGGAGCGACGTCCAGCATTTCGCAAATGGGAAGATTTCTTCTTCTGTTTTTGTTCCAACACTTATTATTGGTTAAAAAAACTATTTCCTACCCGTTAGTATTTTCCATACAACAGAGTCTATAATAATGCCAAAGAACTGAAAACGCAGCGTTTAAATACACTAAAATCACATGCAAAATTAAAATGTATAGCAAACCAGAAATTTATCAGAAGATTAAAAGAGTTGAAACGATATTAAATACATTTTCCTGTTTTGCATAGCGGAAAAGTATGCATATTATTAAAATGATCACTAAACCAGCCTAACTATAATTAAATGCATGTGTACCTAATTACAATTAATTTATTGACCGATGAAATCTAGTTTATTCATTCACTAGTGTCTTATTGACATTCCTGGCAATAAGTGTAGAAATTTATTTTCAACACCTGCTGAAATGGGTATACTAAATCGGTCATATAATAGAAGCAAATAGCACACTGTAATGATTAGTTAACTGATGCTAGTAGTTATACATTTTGTATTTAGCACGTGGAAGAACTTAAATTAAGAAACGAACTTTCTGATTAATAAAAGTCACAAAATAAAAAAAAATGCTAATGACGGATAGTATGCAATAAGGCTATTTAGATCTTTGGTGATAAAGTCAGTCTCACCTGTACCCCAGGACATTCCGAGGTCTTACTGTAAGCAGTTAATAGGGCAATCTGTAGTTTTAGCCGATAAGAGTTCGGCATAATATCAATGAAGTTTTCCAAATGTAAAAAAACCCAGTCTTACTTGCAAACGGGTATGCAATTTTGGTGAAGAGAAGGAAAATATTCAATTTATCTTGCCTGCTTTCTATGGCTAATCCGCTTTTCAAAACTATTGAAAGAGGTCACGTCCAGCAAAGGACTAAGACTGAAAGACTGACTGATAAGATTGATAGATAGATACATATAATATATGCTTTATTGTACTAACTACATAGCTTTCAAAATAACAAGGTGAATTGAATGAATGATTAATTGAATGGTGAGTGAAATAAGGAATTTGCTTGGTATTGTTTAAAATTGTCAATATAATAGACTATTGAGTTTTTGGCCAGGTTTTTTTCTCTCAGTAACAGACGTTTATAAGTATTACTTTTCTACCTAAATGAATAAAGATAATTCTCAATTTTTCTCTCTTTGCATCAAAACAGTCGTCGCACATTTAACATTCTGTACAGTATTTATACATTTGCATTATTAACATTTGAATTTTTCGATTTCATATCATTATTTATTGTTTGGATAAAATTTTATTAAAAATATACAACATTAATAGGTACTTATCTGTATATAGAACTCCGTGCTAGGTTTGTAATAACAATATTTTTGTGTTGACAGTTCTGTACTATTAATAGCTCTATGGTCGATCGACGCTGTCCGTACTTAACGCTTTATATCGCACATTATTGTCGTGATTAAAACCCTAATTGACCTATAGTAAATCACAATTGAGTGCCTTTGTCTTGTTATTAGTACTGTTTGGATAGAAAGGAAGTGTGATGATGGCAGAGTTTGTATTTTGGGATGATTTATTCCAAATTCTCATTAGAATGTATTCATAAATTATTGAATCATTGCTACATCTGCTATTATAATATGAGAAAATTTGATAGTACGCTCTGCTTAGATTAGTTCTATTAAATTCTGTATAGTCGCTTACGTCGGACATTATTAATGTTGATCTTAAATCATCTTACCTGATACTGGCAATGCGAAAAAATATAAATACACTCAAGGACAGTACTTAGAATCTGTGGACCGCTGATCAATACGAGTGGGAAATGTACTATTTTTATGAACTACACCGAAATATGAGGTTGATTACAGTTTCCTTCAAAGCAGCGACGCTAGTGGCTCGATCGTGTCTATGAATACTGGCAGCAAGTGCTTTAAACCAGTTACGCAAGGGTAGGTAGTCGAACTGCTATGATTTCAACTCCACCACATAATATTGCAAGTTCACACTGTTCGAGAATAGCAATTCTTACAAACGCTTCTGCATTTTCGTTGTCAACTGTGGTCAGATGCCACATTTAATGAAATGGTTTTGCAGATGACCTTAAATTAGCAGACAACTAAGAATTCCAATTTGATGGTGCACAAATATAAAACGAACGACGCAGAATAAAATCTAGCAGAGCTTTTTTCGAAACCTCGTATGTCAGCAAACTTGACATAAATGAGGTTAATTATTTGCATACAACGTGTAGCAAAATATGAAAGGTACAAAAAACTGTGCAGTCTACAGCGGTGATTTTGATGCGACATTAATTAAGGCCCATCAGATTTTGCCGTACCAAGAATTGTGGTAATTAAAGCCGTGTCCCCGTGACACTTGATGTAATTAGGTTAATTATACGATCAGCTTTATTAGTGAATGCTCCAATTAATGAGACAGACTAAAGGTGAGATAGATGAATGATTGACATTGGATCGAACAGTAACTGTGTCTTTTATGGTAGGTACAGAAAAAGAGCTACGAAAGTTTGAGTTAATTCCTTTGCTTTTTAGTAGGTATTTCATTAGTCCAATAGAAATTTTGCAAAGTACCTATTCAAAGTTCTAAAAAGACAAGTTGTGCTGACTATACATGTACTATTTCTCATATTATTCTATTCTACAACAGGTTGACAAATTCATAAGGTTGCCAGGTAGAGATCGCTTTTAGTGGTAAGGCCGCTAATTGAATTGCTATTTGAACCAATGTTTTATCTCAAGTTATTTACCTGGCGTGCAATAAAGTGTAAAATAAGTAAATAAGAGATTTTTGAAAACTGGTTAATTTTACCACATTTGGTTTCAAGTTTTATATTGATAATAGTGGAGGCATAAAAAGAGACCCAATAAAAGTTTCAGGACATAGTGAGTAACCTCGCTGTGGCTACACTCTTTTTTTTAATGTAAGGGAAAATCCTTCATGGATGCTATGCTGGACTCCTTCCGACAAAAGAACCTCACGTAACGCCCAACAGCATACGGTTGGGAGCCCCAGGTAAGCCCTCGGAAGGATGTCCCTGGTCTCCCAACATACCTACGCTACCACTACCTACCACTTGGGGGTGGTTCGGGAGCTATCCCGCATCTTTGGGGGGTTTTCGGGTGTCATCCTACTTCTAAGGGGGGCGTGCGTGAAACCCTCACGTCACGCTGCCGTCATGGGCCTGCTTCTGTAAGGACGGTGAGCAGCCCACTCGCCGTCCTCAGGCCCCCGGTCATGGAGGCCGATAGTCTTTGGCGAAGACAAGTCGGCAGCGCCCAAGCCACCGACTGCGGAACTCGGGTGGGAGAGTTCTCTCCTGATCCCGCCCCGCCGCCTCTTTCACGAGCAGGGCCTGCTCGCAGAAAGAGGCGGCGCAGTCCCACTTACTCCCGCTGGAGATCATGGCTCGCACCATGGTCTCGAGCGAAAGAGTTGTTTCTACACTCTATAATAGAGATTATAAAATACAATTCATTATTGATCATACAAGCTTTTTATGAAGTTTGTTGTTTACGTTCTATAATAAGATAAAATATACAAAAACACGTAACTAAAATAATATTCGTATTATTCGATATTTTTAGGCTTTCATATATAGTTCAAACATTACGAAAATAAGCATGGAAGCGTTAGTCACCCTATTATTCATATATCTCAGCATGAAAGCTATTTATCAAAAATACAATATTTATTTGATATAATATTTTGAGTATCATAAAGGCTATAAATCACGTAAAGTATCTAAAAGTAAAAGGAACTGTTACTTATATTTATAACAAACTTTTTATGAAATGTTTTATAAAAACATTTATAAAAACAAGTTAATGCAGTCTTTACGTATAGATACTTACTAGAAATTGTTGTTTTCAAAGAATAAATAGGTATTAAATGCGACCTACATTTCATCATTAATTTGACAACATCTATTAAAACCAGGTATTCATAGTACAAACGTCATTCATTTTCAGTAGCATACTTCAAATTCATTTCTCACATCGAAAGCGCGTAAGTGTTTATTTTCGAACCAATAAAACAAAGATGCCCACGTTTCCCATTAAATACTATAATAATATTTGATTTTACGTCGTTCAAAATTGAATTTTATGAAATCCATAAATCATTGAATCTTGTCAACACTTTCGATTAAATCGCCAAGGTTGTGGCGCTTAGGTGGCAATATTCAGCATATTCTAATCCGAAGTGCTTCTGAAATAGATGCTAGTTCTCATTATAACTTTTCACGTCTCGATAAAAAATAGAACTGTAGTCATCTGTTACAATTATGCGGAATAGCTTGTGTACAAGTTACAAGAGATTGTATCTAGTCTTTTTATGTCTGATATTGAGTGATTTAGAGGACTTGATGTTATTGTAACTAGATTGTATTTAACGTGTTTATGCTTGCGTCAATAATTGAATGGAATTAGGTCGGAATAGATAATGTGAGCTCACAATTCGTGAATAGTGTTGCTGTTTATTGTGAAGTATTCTAGATTTCTTTCCAATTTATCATGCTTTAAAACTCCGATTACGATTGGGGTGACTATATTTAAGGGGAATATAGAGACTAGCTGTGGCTCCCGACTTACTGAATCTTGACTTCTTATTTTAAACCCTTATGGGTGAAATATCTAAAAAAAATGTCTAATCAGAAGCCTTCGTCATAAGGCTAAAAATTCAAGTTTCTAGTTCAACTTATCAAATGGGCGTTGATAGGTGAATAAGTTACCCTAAAGTTTTATTAACATAGATCAGTGTTTTATCTTCAAACATAAGTTAAACATGTTTGTGTGACAGGCAGAGATCTACCTAGATTATTTATTCATTCAAATATTGGGGCTATGTGATAACAGTATAAACTCTTCTTTTAAATAACATTAGGTCAAAGTGTAATACTTCAAGACATCCTGAGTTGATGCCAAGTAGTTGATTAGGATAGATAAGTTTACCCCGCTAGTATTTGACCGGGCCCAAACCAATTAAACGTGCTAACTGGAACACCTGTTCACATTATTTATTTATTTATTTCTTATGAAGTCCTGATGCAAGTGCTCAAGGAGTTGAGAGTTTAGATGACATTCGTACTCACCACTAGCAAACTAAAATGGCTGAAGACCCCAAAAAGGGTCTTTTAATATGACGAGATAGAAAATTTTATATAGAAGACGGATTCTAAGGACCACGTATCGGGAACTTTAACACTGCTATTGTTATTAATGAAATGGTATTTGAACATTGAGTCACCTCAGTATTACTTAAAATATCGTTCACTTACTAAGGCTCGTCATAATGTTCTTTGAAGTTTTAGTTAACTAAACTTTCGTAGTAAGTTTAGTAGAAGATTTGTCAGGAAATCGTATTCTTCACTTGTAACACGCCTCACTTATTGAGATAGGCTGAGGTTAGATCGTTTCACCGGCAAAGATCCTGCCAAATAACTTTTACTTCTGCTTTTTGACGATTGTTTTAATTCATGGACTGTTTTACTCTGACCTGCTCTTTCATTAAGATGGCATCGTTCTTCTTGTCAAAGTATGTATGTCTTGTATAACCCAGCAAGTATGTACCCAGCTCGACGCGTGCCAGCACACCCAGTTAATTAAATGGAAACTGCTACTGCCGGCAAGCAAATCTGTTTTTTTAAATCATCCAATTGAAATAAAATCCAATATATCACTCAAATCCGTGCCCTTTACTGCAACAAACTTACGATCTAACAAATATTAACTTTACGAGATCGGGCGGCGGCGCGCCAATACAGTTGCGCTGTCGGCGCCCGCGCACGCCTCGACGCCGCCCGCCCAACCAAATACCGTACGAAATATCGAAATATATCGACTTTCGCCTCCCTAGCTTTCATGGTTTCAAACATCGATAGTCAATAGTGATGTGGCTTAGTGGTCAGAATGCGTAACGGTTGATTTAGAAATTAATTATATTTCTAAACTTATGTACTAGTGGTCAATCAATTTATGCTGCCTGTAATTAGTGTAGTGCTGTCAATATGTGAATTCTGTTCCTTTTTATGCAAGCCTTTTCGAGAATTGAGGTATGTTATAATTTTTGGGCATCTCACACAATAATTGGTTCTTAATTGTTTTCAGCAATGTTCTGTTTATTTTGACTTAAAAACTTTTTATGACGACTTGTTAAAAATAAATTAGCAATTGCTTGAAATCTTAGATCATCTAACCACAGGATGCGCCTTACTTAAGCATTGTTTTCTGCCATTGCACATGACCATTTGGTCTTTTGGCTTTATGAAAAGCCTGTACATCAGTACATCATTTTATATGATTAAACTAGTACATTACATTGTAGTTGACTGTACAATAACAATTAACACACAACAGCCATTACGCGTTTGTCGATTAATACATTTTTAAATGCAATGAAATTTTATATGTCTTTGTGTTTCCCCCTTCACTTGTATGAAAACTGGCAGAATATTTTTGTATGCGGTGGTTCGCAAAGGCTAGTCCCGTGTTATATGGTCTAAGCTTGAAATATAATTAAATTTCTCCATGTTCTCACTTCCTTCCTCAGCGAAAAGTTGCAACGTATAAGTCTGCTTTCATTTCGGAACTCTGATTTCAGTTCAATGTATAAAGTTACAACACGTTCTTCCAGCATTGAACAGGTACACACGGGTATGTAATTAGGGATTACTAATAAGCCATAAACCAAGAATAATGAAGAAGGTCCGATCTGACTTAGACCGATAGTAAATCATACCTATATTACACTCCGGAAGTAACCAACTCATATATCAACCTTCAGTCGGTACAGGTAGCTTAGAAATAGAGGATATATTTTTGGAGGTTTAGAGGTGGTTGTATAAGCAAGAACATCCTTCTCTCTTTTCTTCAACAGCGGGTAAGCTGTTTAGCGGTTTCAGGATGATCTGTAAGTTAGGCAATCCTCCGTATAGCAATGCACCGCGGCGTCCAGACAGATAAACCTACCGACGTATTATGTAAACTGTGCCAAGGGGCGCCTGCTTGAAGTGTTCTTGATGCGTGTCGTGTGTACGTATGCGGCCGGCGCGTGCACATCATATTTCCTGATTGCATTACTGCTAGGAATGTGGTGTATGTATATACTTACTACGTGGTGTGTATACTTACTGTCCTTTCACAATTTAATATAATTATAACGTTTAATTACAATTATACGTTTTTTTTTCTCGCCGTATTAACATGATAGAGCACATAATGTAGTACTTACACCACAAGTTAATTAACTGTACACAATGACTAATATGAACTCACAAAAATATACTATGGGGGGCTGACACCTGAACTAGGATTACTCCTGTATCGCGGGTATTATTTAATAAGATATATTCTTTAAATGACGCCTTATAGATGTTGTTCGCTTTAACTTGCAAAGATGACATCGTCCGTCTTGGAGGGCCATGGCGCCACGGTGTTATCAAGAGACTTTAAAAGAAATTTTGAACTCTCACACTCCATAAGACTATTGACAGTGACTATCATGGAAACTGACCAAATATGTGCCTCACGTTACTTTTGATGAACCCGGAGCCGTAAGAGGAGGTTAAAACATGTCTTGGCACATAGTTTGCCAAAGAGAAAAGAAAACTTTGAAATAATATCCCTGTGCCAACCCCTCCGACTAGTGGTAGTATTTTTACGCCGAAAACTCTCTCGCAATGAATAGAGCTGAGGTCTACGTGCAGTAGTGTGACTGTGATGACATTCCTCCATTGGAAAAAGGCGTGTTGGCTAAGGATGTATATGTGTACTGTATTGATAAAGAACTGTCCTGAACTATTTATTATAAAGCTATAATACTACATAATCAAACAATGTTCATCAGAAATCAACACTTATCAAAATGGCTTTAAATAATTATTGCCTATACTTAAACTAAAAACAACACACAATTACTAACACGACACTACAATAATTGCAAGCTTTGTCCCTATGATTACAATTAGAGATGTGTGTACATTGATAACCAAAGCAACAATTTTGCTTTGTTTAACATTTAAAGTAATAAAGTAAACTTTTTTGATATCTACTATCAACGATTAATAGTTGTAATAAACTCTAATGGACGGCCTTAACAGGTTATGATAGGAGACAGTTTTGAAGCATGCAATGTATCAATGATTATGGTTTTTAATTCAATTAATTCACAGTAAAAGCGATCGTGGCTCCACGGACTCAGTGTTATGTAAACAAATACTGTAGTAAGTAACTTTCTCTATGGCCAGTCCTTGGATGGGTTACCATCCATGTGACCACTTTGTGACATTTATTTGAGCGTATGCGTATTTGTGCCTCGGAAGGCACGTTAAGCCGTTGGTCCCGGTTGCCAGTAAAATGGCAGTCGTTACGCCAAGTTGAAGGCCTTTTTAGACAGCTTGAAAAATTTCAACAGCAGGCAGTCACAACCTGGGGTTGTCCATCTCAACACGGCAAAACGGCTCACCACCTATTACGTGGGACAAATTCTAAAAAGGTGAAATGTGGGCATATAATATGCCTCTGCCTTCACCTTCGTTTGTGGGAGCCCCCCCTTAATACCCCATATTCTGCCGATTTTAGTATTTGTTGTTATAGCGGCAATAGACATATGTGAAAATTTGCGCTTTAGCTATCACGGTTCCTGAGATACAGCCTCGTGACGGACAGACAATCAGACAGACGAACGCCGAAGTCGGTACCCTATTCATGATAGGGTACCGTTGTTACCCTTTGGGTAAGGAACCCTAAAAATGAATCAATCCATACGTGTACTTAGATATATTATAATACAGATTCAATTATTTGATAATTGAATCTGTATTAATTATTGAACTTATTCTTAATGTGATTAATTTCGACTGATAAACGACGCAATCGCGTCTAATTATGTGTCAAATTTGCACGAAAATTATGTAGCGGTTTGAATAATACAGTTACATCGGAAAGTTACGGTCGCCTTTTATTACAAAACTATAAATTGATAACTAAATTATCACAGCCTTCATCCATCAAATATATACACGTTTGAAATGTCAATATTGATATTCCAAACTAAATAAATATCCATGTCAAGCTGTTCGTACATTATGATAATAACTTAGAAAAAAAGCGGCACACTATACTCTAACATTTTATGTTTCTAAGTTCGTTTCTCACTTCCAATTTTCTAAGAATCCCGGTAATGAGATTCTACACGCCGCTCCGCCGAAGTCTCGCCGAGCAAATACCTTTGTGTACTCAGTGCACTCCGGTAGCTACTGTCTGTTTGCTGTCGACCTGTTAATTAATAACTCGGAGCACGGTGTATACACAGCCTTATTACCGGTAAAATCTCACAAGTCACGAGCCTTCGTCGGCTTGAACCGGTCTTCAGTTTCGGCGTTCATTTTCTAATCACACGGTAATGGACTTGTAGTTCTGAATTTATGCCGCGTCTAAACTTTGGCGTTTACACAACTCATTTATGTCTCATAATTACCCTTCATTAATAAAAGCGCAATGCACCAAAGCCACATTTAAATCTACACCTCACACCTGTATTAGTCGCACTAATTTGAATACAAAATTCATGACTACCTTCAATACAATGTTATGAATCATTACCATGCCCATTTAGCTTCGCACCCGACCAGTATATAATTACAGAAAAAATGAAACTTGAAGAAACGCGATGGCAACTAATGGCCTGAAACTAAATTTTAATTAATGTCGCGTTTTACGAAATGAAAGTGATTACAGAAATAACACGACAGGCCGGTAGGCGATAGTGTGTGCACCCCCTACCCCACTCATGTTCGACAATTTACGACATTGTAATTATGTATACCTACGTGTTTAGGCACCTTCGAATTTATCGTCAGCGTAATTTTGGAAATTAAAAACGGTAAGCTTCAATCGGGCGGTAATATCTAAATGATGGATTAACCTCGCGTTTTGATGTAGATCGATTTATTTGGCCGGCAGCCAGTAATTATTCTTTATCGCCGTACGTGTGGTGAACACAATTAGTTATTGATCAGACGGCAATTAAGCCCAATCGATTTTGTTTGTTGAAGTTGAAGAAAATTGTTTTAGTTGGACGTTTAATCGACGTCGTTTTATGCTTCTAATGGATTCTCGGTCATTTGAATTGACCCCAACGTTCCGTTATTGTTTGATAAAAAAACAATATCTTTTAGCTTCTAACAATAATACAAAAACGGTGTATTAGTAACTAATCATTAATGACTTTCTTTTCAAATTTGTACTATCCTATTTTATAGTTAGTACAGTGGAAATGAACAGTTCATTTTTTTTTCTGAAACTGGATGCTAAGGATAAGTTGAAGTACAACTCTCGCGAGTAATTGGCGTAGTCGAGCCCGGGGCGTTAGCAACACCTCCAAACGTATCAAACCGTTTTAATAATGAGCTGGCTTGAGATCGTGAAACAATAAATTGCAAAGCTTGGAGGCTTCGTGCACGAGACAGCTATCTTGCAAGCATTATGCATCGGGTTCCCTGGCCTGCGATAGCGGGCTATCATCTGTGAGATTGATAGGAGCATAGCCCCCACGGCTAGGCAGGATTTGGACGCGCATTGTACAACGAGCCCTTATGCACTTTGTAGCGCATGAATTCATTAAAATACACGGAAACTGTGTTTACGTTCCGTTTTGAGAAGATCTATAAAGCATTGGTAGTTGTAGACTATAACTGCTTTACTTTCGTTAGTTATGTGGTGAACACAAACCAGACCTATAGGAATAACTGTTGGAATATATGGGATAGATATTTAACCCTTCAGTATATCCAAAACATCTATGAACAAAATCCTATCTCACCTACAAGCTCGTGTTTTCATCTCATTCTTTTTTATGCGGGTAATGCACTCCTCCTCTTTCCAGGGGGGCAATGCACCCCCCTTGGAAAGTAAGTTGTAAGATCACGTCCATAGGTTACAGTGACCAGTTTACAATAACGAACTTATGTAGATTATTTGAACAAATTTCATCTGACTCCTACATAGAAACTCTGCAGTAATAACACCTACACAATTGCAATCAAGAAGAATAATCAAGATAGAGCTTATGACGAATGCCTTTTTTAATCTTTATTTTTTTAACGCGAAAGGAAAATCCTTCATAGATATTATGCCGGACTCCTACTAAAAACCTTACATAACGCCCAACAGTCTACGGTTGGGAGCCCCGGGTAAGCACTCGGAAGGCTGTACTAGGACTCCCAACAGACCTACGGCTACCACTGCGGCCTCGCCTAAGGGTGGTTCGGGTGCTATCCCGCGTCTTTGGGGGGTTTTCGGATGTGATTCCGCTTATTAGGGGGGGCGTTCGTGAATCCTTTACGTTACGCTGCCGTCTAGGGTCTGCTTCTGTAAGGACGGTGAGCAGCCCCCTCACCGTCCTCAGGCCCCCGGTCATGGAGGCCGATAGTCTTCAGCGAAGACACGTCGGCGGCGCCCCAGCCACCTACGCGGAATTCGGTTGGGAGTGTTCTCTCCCGGTCCCTCCTCGCCGCTTTTTTCACGAGCATGACCTGCTTGCAGAAAGAGGCGGCGCAGTCCTACTTCCTCCCGCTCGAGATCATGGCCCGCACCATGGTCTCCAGCGAGAGAGTGTCCACGTCCAGACCTGCCACGAGGACCTGGTGCTGTTGCGCCCATGCCATGCACTCCACCAGCGTGTAGAGCGCTGTGTCATCACTGCGGTCCTCGCAGTGTTAACACTCGGCCGTGGTTTCCCGGTGTCTTCGCCACAGATATTTACCGAAGCTACCGTGTCCGGTAAGTATCTGTGACGACCGGTAGGAAAGAGCACCGTGTATCCTCTCCAGCCACTCGTCCATGACCGGTCTGACGTCCGCGATTGTGGCGAATCCCCCCTTTGGTTGCTCAAGTCGCACCTTCCATGTCTCTACGGTTTCCTGGTGGAACAGGGACCGCTAGGCTTCGATTTCTGGAGACGCCTTTGGCCCTACTCCAGCGCCTCCGTGCGCCATTTAAATAGTGACGCAAGGGCTCTCGCTTCCAGGTCCCATGGAGGGGTTCCGGCTAGGAGACATGCCGCCTCACCTGAGATCGTGCGGTATCCCCTTATCACCCTGACGGCCATCGCCCTCTGCGGGCTAAGCAGTCTAGCCACATTGCTGGCCGTTAGACTCTCCGCCCATACGGGGGCCCCGTATAGGGCCATACTTCGCACGATCCCCAGGTATATAACGAATGCCTTATAAATGTTCACGGACATTTTGACACAACGCTATCTGATCCCAAAGTAAGCTAGGAACAACCTTCTTGTGTTATGGGTATAATAAGACCACGGATATGAATATTAATATACTTTTTATTAATACATACTTATCATACACTAGCTGATGCGCGCGACTTCGCCCGCGTGTAATTGGTTCCCGTTCCCGCTTCCCGTGGGAACATTTCCCGGGATAAAAAGTAGCCTATGTGTTATTTCTGACTATACTCTATCCCTGTACTAAATTTCATCTAGATCAATTCAGCCGTTAGAGCGTGATTGAGTAACAAACATCTTCACATTTTTAATATTAGTAGGAATAGTAGGAATAGTAGGATAGAAACACCCAAACTCTTGAGGCACATTTATGGATCATACAATGTATTGTCACCGGTGGTAATCGAACCGACGACCTAGTGATCCGCAGTCGCATGTTTCGACTCTAGATCAGCGAGGCAGTCCTTATAGTTCAGTTCTTTTAGGTGTCCTATTATGACATGTCGAATGGATCTGACTGATTTGGGACAAGAAAAAATTATATATTCTTGTGTTCTGAAATAAAACAAAGTCTACTTCTTATCCGTTTCCATGAGATCCGGGAACGGGAAAAGATTTCGGTTCAGGCAAAGCCGCGGGCACCACCTAGTACAATAATAAAGCATCAAATTAACCGTAACCTTTTGTTTCCATTCGAGTTAATATAACGAAAATTAGTACAAGCAATGACGCAAAAACTCGCACGCAAACTTTTAATGGAAATCTTTAAATAACAACTTATAATGTAACAACATCGAGATTACGAACTCATTAGCACAACCGAACATCGAACCTGAACGTTATCGTACGATCGTCCCAAATTAGCTCTGAAACTTTTCCTTAATTAACGAAGTATGATTAAGAAAGTGTGATCACGAAAACAAAACTTGTCATTTGTAATACAGTTTAGGGGAGTATAGGACACAATGGGTATGACGTTGGAATATTAATTAAAAGGGCTAGGAAGTCACAAAGTGGTGATAAGTTTTCACTCTATAATTGCGAACTTTTCTGTCAGCTCATAGACAAAAAAACTGGCCCATCATAATTATATTATTTTGATATAGCTCTAACGGATTAGACAACGTTTTCAGTAAATGGTTTACGATTCTACGACATCGCTTACAAATTAATTATTATTTCCTTGAACTTCAATTTTCACAAAACAGTAAAATTGTACAGATACAATGGTGCCATTTATTACAAACTAGAGGACGTCACGCGGTTTCACCCGCGTAGTTCCCGTTCCCGTCGGAATACATTATTTTTTCTTCCGTAAGAACCTTCTCCTGACAATACCTTAAACAACAAAAAAAGAATTAGTGAAATCGGTCCACCCGTTCTGAAGTTATGCGCTAACCAACACATTTTGCGATTTATTTTTATAAATAAGATTACACATGTGACATTAGGTAAGAATCGTTTAACAGTTTCTCAAAGACAAACACTCACTGAAAAGGTACTTTATTTAACAAGGAATGATTTAAAATTTTAAACCTAATAAAACAACCGACAGATCGTAGGTAATAGGTAGGTTTTTTTCTTTATACTGTGCTAATAAGCACCAGATTATGTTGATTTTAAGTATACCAATCACTTTTATAGTAGGTAGACTTCCATTCACAAGTACCTATTCACTTTGATTTTATTGTCAAGCAAGACTACAAACAATTAAATGGTTTTACCACGAATCGATGTGGCTTAACATAGGGTCTGGTAATTAGTACTAGTACCAAGAATTGTGAATGTACAATGAATAAGGCCTTGAATTTGCTTATTTAGGATTGAGTTGCAGCGTATTGTTTGCTCGCTTGACGAAGTTATTTGAACTCCGTTAATTTTTTAGGGTTTCGTACCCAAAGGGTAAAAGTCGGACCCTATTCATGAGCCTTCGCTGTCCATCCATCTGTCTGTTTGTCTGTCTGTCTGTATGTCTGTAGGTCTGTCCGTCACTAAGCTGTATCTCAGGAACTGTGATCGCTGGAAAACTGAAATTTTCACAGATTCCTGTTGCCGGTATAACAAGAAATACCCATACAACAAGCATGATTTTCCTCGCACTTGGTCGGTTTTTTAGGGTTTCGTAGCCAAATGGCAAAAACGGTACCCTTATAGATTCATCATGTCTGTCTGTCTGTGCGTCCGTGTGTCACAGCCACTTTTCTCCGAAACTATAAGGCCTATGCTATGAAACTTGGTAACTAGATGTATTCTGTAAACCGCATTAAGATTTTTATATAAAACTAGAAAAAAAGCAGTAAATTTTGGGGGTCCCCCTACTCAGAACTAAAACTCAAAATTTTTTTTTCATCAAAGCCATACATGTGGGGTATCTATAGATAGGTCTTTAAAAATGCTATTGAGGTTCCTAACATCATTTTTTTCTAAAGTAAATAGTTTGCGCAAGAGACACTTCCAAAGTAGAAAAATGTGCCCCCCCCCCTCAAACTTCTAAACTAAGAGAATGATAAGTCTAAAAAGAATATATTATGTACATTGCCATAAAAACTACCAATGAAAATTAGTTTGAACGAGATAGAGCCGGTAGTTTTTTTTAATACGTCATAAATCGCAATTTTTGGTTAGAAAAATCACTACCACTGCGAACGTGTTAAAACATCAATGAAAGTTACAACGAATTATAAGAACTTTTATATTATGTTACTTGCTGCTACGAAACCCTTCATGGGCGAGTCCAACTTGCACTTGGCCGGTTTTTTATTCACTGAAAGATTACCAAATTGCAATTCATGATATTTGGGAAAGGAGGCCTACGTCAGAAGAGAACAGTAATTAGCAAGTCTGATTGATTTTACGTTAACATAATTAATTTAGCACAATTACATACTAACATTTTAAATATTTTTAAGCTATTGCATAGCTTCTATCGCGGGCCTTGCGTGGAGACCGAATCCAGAAATTGTGTCACGAAAACGAGTCACACTCGGCTACCTTCGGCCACGTTCGTGTATCTAGTCTAGCAATTCATAATTTTTTTGTTTACGTCAATTATGAACTCTGCAGTCGTTATATATTATTATTATTATGTCAAATAATCCAAAAATTGATGCTTGTACCCAGAATCGATCTTGCGCCTTCTGCGTACCGATCCGCGTCTTAACCACTCGACCAAAGTTGAATTAAGAGTGTTGGTCGAATTTAGAGTTCTTAATGTGAAATGACTATTTCGATGCTGTCAATTACATTAGTTGCTGTCAATTTACTTCGTCTAAATAAAAATTCGACTATAGGTGTATAGGTATTCATCATCTATGTACAACAGTGAACTGTACTCGTATAATTTGTGTAAAAAGTGTTTTAAATATAAATAAACAAAGTGCATTTATTAATGTAGAAAGTCACGAAAAATAGTGAAAGAAAATGAGTGAGTACTCTATATACATACATTTTATTATTATTATCACCAATGCAGTATCATTTGTTGTTTTGTTAATTTATATATACTTAATACTGCTATAAAGATAACCAAACCCGGGAGTACGTTCCCATGGGAAGCGGGAAGAAAATTTCACGCTGACGTAGCCGCGAGCGCCATCTATCCCATACCTATGTACTTTAAACGTGTCATAAAAGTCACAACAATACCATACATGCATATTTCAAAGAATGTCTATTATTACCATAAAATTTGTAAAAATAGTTTTTAAGTAGAAAGAAGAAACCTATTGTTTTATCTTTTAACTAGCTGACCCTCGCAACTTTGTTTACGTCACACAAGGTCTATGAAATTAGAGGTATTTATTAATCATACTCATCAAGTAGCGTGTAAATCTGCCCTGTATGCTATATCAAAATAGAGCTTAATGGTTAAAACTATTCCTCAGTATAGAATTTTCCTCAGTATAAACAATTTACATACAAACACCGGCGTGTTCGAATTTTATTACATGTATCAATGTAGTAGACGTAACGTGTATAAAATGACATCAATCAAATGTCATCAATATTCTGAAAAAGAAATTAAAAATAGAGTTCACAAACTCTTTTGAAAATACATACTGTACCTACCTTAGAGGATCGTTATGAAGATAACAGGATAGTTAACAACCATCCATAGAAAATAGATGGTATAATGCTGAATACCGCAAAGAACAATCGGCGCGGCATAGAATGGGGCCTATACTGATATCCTGGAGGATATTAATGATGCCGATGTCCTGTGCCTGCTGAGGCACAGGACATCATGTCTGCATCATGTCTGCAGGACGTGCAGGATGTGATGTCCTGCAGACATGCATCCGTCATGCATGTCTGCAGGACAACGTGCAGGACAACGAGCAGGATGAGGCAGCGAATGGCTGGACTGAAATTAAAATCGACAGACGCAAGAGATGTGGTGGAGGCACTAATTCACGTACCTCGGGAGTGTCGTGTCAGAAACTGATGGAATAGAAGAGTACCCTACATCATTTCGAGTCTCGCCAAGGCCAGAATAACCTTTACACAGCTGCGCCCCGTAGGCAGTTGCGAAAATAGACACGAAGAGTGAAACTCAAAACAAAGTAAACGTTAAAACTGTACTGCTAACTGCTATACGGATGCGAGACATGGAAGGTCACTAAAGTAAAGACATTTCGCACCAGCTACCAGCTATAAGTCTTCGTCAAACGCTGCCTCCAATGGATCCTCGGTACATATGGGCCCGAGAACATCACGAACGTAAGACTATTGGAACGCTGCAGTGAGACCCCAACAGATCAAACGTCGGAAGTGTAGCTGCTGCGCTGGATTGGACACACGCTGCAAAGGGACCATGAATCACATCATACCAAGGCAAGCCTTACTGAAACTACTGGTAGGCTTTCAAAAACTGTTCGATAGTAAGTAGGTACATTTATTGATAGTGGCTATAGGCTACATAACATAATGCGAAGATTAATAGGAGTGGTGCAGCAATGAGGAATGTTTCGAAAACGGAAAACATTTAATCGTTATAAGAGTATCCGTTGCGCCTCTGCGTAAATGGTTGAAGTTACATAAAAATAATTTATTACAAAATAATTGTTCTTCTTAAAAAGTTCTAAAACAAAATTCCAAAAGCCCAAATGTCCACAGTCAAGTAGGCACTTGGTACTTTACTTTGTTGAAATTAGGCCTTAAAATCTTACTTCTTACTAATATTATAAATGCGAAAGTTTGTGAGTGTGGATGTTTGTTACTCTTTCACGCTCAAACCGCTGAACGGATCGGGCTGAAATTTGGTACGGAGATACATTATAGTCTGGAATAACACATAGGCTACCTTTTATCCCGGGAATAACTTCCCGCGGTAACAAATTTTACGCAGGCGAAGCTGCGGGCATCAGCTAGTATTCTTATATAGAAATAATTATACTAGCATAGTTGGTAAAAAATGCTATGTAATAGCTTTACCGCGGCAGTCCCCGAGTGCCACACGTCTTTTTTATATGTCTGTATGTTTGTTAAACAGCTAGACCGATTTCATCGGGACTATTACTGACAAATAACTCATGTTTTATTTTAGAAAGAAAAGGACAGCTAGTAAGTAATAAGTCTCTCCACATAAAACTCTCTACATGAAAATATACCTATACTGTCTAACGAGTAACTCGCCTTTATCTTTGGCTATTGCATGATAAATGTGTGGTGATTAGTGTATGGAGAGTTATTCAGATTCCTCCCTTGACCTATTTGTATTTGGTTCATTAGTTACGAGAGTGCGGATGAAATGATCTCAGCAATTTTATCAATATTTGCTACTTAATATCTGCCTTAGTGGTGCAGTGGTACCTAGTGTTGCTGTGGTCTTAAAATTTTTGTTTCGGAATTTGGTTGCTTAGACTTTTAATTTTTTTTTAATTTTCATAAATATTGCTATATTCTATAGGACGAATTTAATTTGGGCTGAATGGCACTGTGTAAGATGTTTAACCATACTTATAAGCAGGCTCACTTGCTTTTATTTTAAGAGAAGTCGTAGTCTTAAAGGTAGCTAGTAAAATGTCATTAGTAGGTAAAGCTTGTTCCTATTCATTAGCACACAAAACTATAGCCGAAAGCGTAACATTCAAACGTTGCAATTGCAACTGTAGTACTGTGGGCAGTTGGGATAAAGTGAGCCGGATGGCTGTCTGCCTGCTTCTTAGATTCATACAAACACTTCTCCAGGTAGTAGGTATAAAATACCTCACCACCATCGAGAATTCAAGGTCCCAAGCAATCTCGCTTGCACGCGGTACACCTGCCATATAATAAAATAGGCTACGAAACAGCAAGACTTATTGACAACTTATTACCTGCTCTTCAATTCTGCTATTTCACTGTATATATTACGTGGAATTAAATAGAAACTTTCAACATAGAAAGCCTATTAAAGAAACAACATACTCATGGGTACCTATCCGTTGCTGTGCAGTGCATTAGGGATAAATACATGTTGTATAGAAAAAAAATATTTTTTCAAGTAATGTAAACATACAAGTGTAAAAAAAGTTCGAAACACAAAGCATTACAACTCTACTAATAATTTATCAGCTGTTAATGTAACAATGTTATCGAAGAAATGTAATAATTTAAGCTATGTATGTTACAGGCACATTTATATACTTAACTACATACATATTTGTAAAACATTAACAGTAATATCAGATGGCAGTTACAAATGTTTCGAAAATTAAACAAAGGCGCCTGAAAAATTAATGAGCTCACTGAATAATAAAAACGCGTAATAACTAAAAAAAAGTAATTTGTACCGTAATAATTTCGTCACAATAACGATTCCACTTTCTATTGTAATTACTTTTATAAACGCCAATGGTCATAATGACCCACTCATAATGTGAGTGCCGAGTCTATTGCGTTACAGTAACTCATTAGGGGTCAAAACGAAATTACCTAAAGTGTGACGGAATCTGATAATGTTCTGATTCTAAGAGTCCATATTAGAGCGTGGCGAATGTGACATACGACACACGGTAATGATTTTTTACTTTTTATTATGATTGACGTAATATTTTAAACGAATGTGCTTCTAGAAATATTTTTACTCGGAACATTAGTAGCAATTATTTCGTATTGGTTATACAAGATCATGGACATGGGCCGTAGACCTTATTGAATTCGATTTATAAACTGAATCTGGATATGGCCCACTGCCGTTTACATTGCTTGCCTTAAATGCACTGTTTTATATTTTGTCTCAATAAAACAACCTCCATTCTGGTTGTAGAAACGCCGATAGAAAGTTTCATTCTTAGATACTTTTAACGCAGAATAGAATAGGACATTAAAAGATCAAATTTATCAAAATATGGTCCGTTGAGGCTTAAACATATGATGGAACTTCATTCCGGCTGACTGATCACCAACCAACCGTAAGCGTTAAGAATACTATTTGAAACTGCTAAGAACACTCTTTAGACTCATTGGCAACAACATTGGCACTTGGACTACTCTTTGGTAATTTTCTTCACAAAACACGGTCCTGCATCCATTCATAAGTCGTCGCAGGAAGAGAAACCGTCTGCTTCATCAGTCGTCGGTTCTATTACAGATGTAACACTGACACTGTAACACCCAGAAGAGACCCAGATTGACAAATTAATAGGTACATGAAATAAAATTTAAACAAATCCATTCATGTTCCGAACATCAAGTAGATGAGCGGAAGCATGTATGTATCAGCTCTTACGACATCGTAAGACTGTAGGTAATTTATTCGTAGCTATGTCACCACAACATACTCACGCGCATTATATTCTTTCTTCTATAAATACAACTGACATTGGCATACATTTAAAACAAGTTTCTATTCACCATTATAATGAAATATGCTCTGTTCTCTAGCAAGATTAATTACAGTCTCAGCATTTTCTAGTTCAGGTGACTTTGTGTTATCGTTGTACAATATTAAATTTTCCACCTACGATATTTTTTCTTCTAATTTTATCATCGTTATGTTGTCATTTTTATATCGAAGTTTGGAGGTCACTAGGTAAAACTACTTAATACCTACTACAGGTGCTGGTGGTCAATTGAGAGGAAACATTAGGTTAATAAGTAACTATTCTAACTGTAATTTATCGATGCAAAAGGATCAAATCCTTTTGTATTTGGACTTATGTAGGTAGGCATTAGAGGTGAATTTTGGAGAGACGACCAAATTTTAATAATGTAGATTTGATCAAGCTATCGTACTATGTGCAAAAGTTGGACTTGTTGTAAAGCCTAGGCTAACGTAGCCTTAGCCTAGTCAGTACTAAGACGATAGTCAGCCTGTGGCATTAACACCAATGTTTCCGTGCACGCCTGTGTTAAGTCTTCTTGGTCCCGGTTGACATTAACGTGGTAGTCATGGTCAGCAAAGTAGGTTACAGTAGTAAAAGTTTTCAAATCTGTAAGGTTTGAAAATTTTTACCTGCCGGTAGCCAGTAGCCTACAAGTCTAAATGCTCTTGTCCGCTTTAACGCGGCAATATAGTTCACTACACATTACGTGGGGCTAAATACAAACTGCTGAAATGTGGGTGTATAAAACGCCAATTATGACTATAGTGTGACTCTTTAAGCTATGGGACTTGAGTAGAGAACTACCTACTTACTAATAAAACTATCTCACTACACAATTTTGTTGGAAACACACGCAACCATACACAAAACAGTAAGATATTTAATCTAATAACAGACGACCATGATTACTTTTCTTATGCTTTCTTTTATATTTATAATTCATATTTAATGATCGACATTAATGGCATTGCTTTAGGCCAAAGTTGGACACAGCGGCCAATATATCTTGAACTCTTAATCAGTTCCCTTTTGCTCAGTGACGTCTATTTTCAGACGGTAGTGGGAGGAGGGGAATATCTATATAATTTGGTTTTATAAACACGTTAATTTCAGATTTAGGCTGTTTCGTGATTGTTATGAAATCATTCTATTGTATGCCAAGTATAATAAAGTGCAGCATGATTGTATAAACGAGCGCTGACTAGCGTTATTATACATTAGGTAGGTATTTGTAGAGTTGTCAATCATTGTAAGAACATTTGCTGTTATTTTGCTATGGTTTCACCAGTTTCAAGTAATAAACGGCGCTGATTAGGTACCTACTTAAATATGCGTAAGTAAATTCAACATGTCTAAATAATATTTCAGTACTGTCTTTACTAAGATTATATTAATAGGTACAGTTTGTTAGTTTGGAGTAACCCAATTACAAAATTTCTTTTTATATTAGATGGCCTATTTAATAGCCGTTCTGCTTTTTCCCAAGGAAAGGGAGCTGCAGCATAGATTACTTCAAAACGAATTAAGGAAACAGGTTAGAGGTGTGGTTGCAACGGAAGTTCAATAGCATGTCATGGGCAGAGCCGGGAGTTAGCAGTATATATAAAGCAATATCACCAGATTCAAATGTTTGCAGTTCATCAAAAGCTTCATGAAGGATGCACTGAAACATTTGGCTAGCTTACTACACTATAGCTAGTCTTCAAATATTTTCAAAAAAGTCATCCCGAAACTGCTCATACTACTACTACTGCTACATTAGAAATTCTGTTTCCTTGATTAAGTGAGATTAAAAGAATAAAAACGGTTGATCATTACATAAATTTTTACACAGGATGTACTTAATCATTTAAACAGTTCGTTTTAGATGAAAAACATACTCGATTGCCACTTTACGTCAGTTCTTATTCAATACGTATTTAGTCTAAAAACAATTATCATCTTGTAAATCTAATCAATTTCCTTTACAGAAACTTTCAACACGAATAAAACTTTTTTTATCATCTCAAAAACATCAGAGAATATCATCAACGCCACAAATATACCGTTATTACACCAATTTAATTTGATGAATCCTAAATGACAAAAAATAATGGATTTATATTAATTTACTGAGTTGAGAAGAAAATAAAACAAGACACACTCGAGCTTCGTCCAACTATTCCGACTTTAGCGATTTGCATGATTTTTTTAATATACCGTGAGACACTTTTAGAGGGCATAAAATACAGACATACAAATATTTACACGCCCACGGAACAAAATTATGAAGATAGTATCATGTCTTATAACCTAATTTATTCAACATAATTTTAATTCAATCCGGGTTTATTCATAAACAACCTTAATTCTGTCATCGGTCACATTGGTAAAATAAAAACAGCTGTAAAAATTTTAGTTGACAGTGGAAAAATAATCCGCGTATCGCAATTAAAAACATAAAACACTCTAAAAATAAATTCAGTGCGAAATATCATACAGTAGTGAAATAATAACATTAAAACATATACAGTGGGGCAGATGCGCCAATAATCTATTATTACTGGCTTTTCAACGCGAACTGCGCGAGCATTCCTGACTATTTCTATAACCCTAAGATGAATCATTAAATAATAAAATCCAAAGCATACTTAATGCTCAACAACACATAGAAATCTATTCACGATCGCGTATTAACTAACACATACGCACTCTCGCTAATCAGTTTAAGATCCATTCCATACCTCGTGTTACTTCTCAATCGGACGCGGCCGCGACGCACACTCTTGCGCATCACCTATACATCATTGAGCGATCTAATTGCGAACGTGTAAACACACTTTCATGTGTTTGTGATAGCTGTAACAATGTGCGTGATTCCAGCCACCTTATTAGAAGCACTTTAAACAAAAATACAATCCAATTAGAACACTGTTTGAATTTGAAATTGGGACGGTTACGAACTGACAGATGGCATACTATAAATAAGGGAACCGTAGTTTGTGTGCATCAGTTTTCTCCCGTGAGTTCAGCTTCACGCGGATATCTACAGAGCAAATAATTTAATGTCTACAACTTATTAGCCACAAACGTCATTTCGTTTGATGCATCAACTACTACTTTGTTAAAGTTGGCCGTGTCTTCAGGATTATTTGCAAGCGTAAATTAGATTCACGTGCATTTTAATGCATCCCGCAAGTGTTAGTGTTCCAGTTCGATAATCTTCGACTGGCAAATGGATCAGGCGGAGATGATTCATAATGTTCTGTTCTATTGTTGGCTTGTATATTGCAAACTACATTTATATAATGACCATCTTTAAATTACGTATTTCATAAGTACTTACTCAATTAATGCATACAACAATATCTAAGGCTTTTTGTATTAAAAATACATGATCAAAATTATGACACCTAGTATGATTAACTCTACATTATTTTACTAAAATCTTAAATCAATCAGTTTCGCTGGTGGAAACTGTTATAGTTCCACGAACTAATGCTCAAAGTATTTGTTTCATTTTGTTTAAGAATTATATGTGCTTAATGTCAAACATAGTGTTAAAATATGAAATTTGTTCGACAATCTCTTGATATAATGCCATGATCCACTTAAACATGCTATTTTAACCGAACACATTAAATTTGATCGATCAGAGCTATATTTTTACTGTTTACCAAATATTTAAGTAACGGCCATAAGTCAGACAGTAAAATAATTCAAATGTGAAATTTCATGAACGCTCATAATGAACTTGGCAGACGACCAAAAAACGTCTTATTTTCGATGTGGAATCTGGACCAATTTTTATTGCAACGCTTTGGAAATAGTGATACAAATGACCCCCTCAATGACTTACCAATTATAATGAGTACGTGTCGTGACTTCATACTAACAAATGAATGGCTGTTTCAGTTCAATGTAGACATTACACGGTTTAATGCGAGCCGAAGCATTACCCGGTACTAAATCAAGCTCTACAATCTGCACACTAAGGCACTAGACTCCGTTGTTTATTTCTTCATCATACTTAGCTTCATATTTAGAAACATTGATAAATCGTTTTATATTATCATCATCGCTTTTCAAACTTCAGCCCCAGTTAAACACGTGGCGCTTAGGTCAAAATCTTTTATCGGCATTCCTTGTGGCCAGTTCACTTTGGCACGAATATCATCAGGAACATCACAATAAATGCCCGAATATTCTCACCTATACTTTCGAACACTCGTAAGATTTATTTCTGTGACTTGAATCAGTTTTATTGCTTTTACGTTCATCTGTACTCATTTATAACCGACATAGATACTCTTTTTACGATTCGAGGCGCTCTGTTTATTTTCGTTTTTAATTACCTCTAGCGTGGGTTGCGGAGCTAAATGACAAAATAAATTTGGGGAACACAATATTGTGAGGAAGATTGTTAAAACTGAAATTACAACAATTGCGTGATTATGATTTATTATCTGTGTCTACCCACGGTACGGATGTAAAATTGACAAATGATGAAGTCAAACCCGGGAACAAGCCAGTGCTGACTAATACCATACTAATATGATTACATAATGAGAATCTTCGCCAGAACCGAGCGTTTCAAAAGATCGTTCCTCTGTCGAACTATAAAAACATGGAACGACCTGTACTGTGTACCAAGGAATGGACAAACAATAAATAAACTAAAGTTATTGAAGACAGTAATTAAAATAATTATTGGGAATATAAATTTGAAGAAAAAAAATTCACAAAGTGATTTTCAATGATAGACTTCACAATATGTAGGGTTAACTAATTTTATTTTTTCAAATTAATAACGTAGGTACTGATTGTAAATTTATTAATATTATGCCATAATTTATAAGTGAAGTAGAGCTAATAAGGTACATAATTGATATCATATTTCTTGAGTACGACGCTGAAGAATATGGCTTATATATTGGGTCACAAGAAAACTATAAGCAGTGTTACAAATTGTTATTACATTAGGTAAGCACACGAGTAATCTACATTATTGAGTCATTTCCATCATCTCAATCAAATCTCACGACTGAGTCAGTATCGATGCGTTCGCGCATAACGACTGTCGGATGCGTCGAAGTGTTCCAGAGAGATTGTAAATATTTCTCTGTTTCAGAACACGACTGAAATAGATTAGAACGCGTGTTTCTAAATCCCCTTTGAAGATTACACATGCCGGCATTAGATCTGGCAAATTACCCTCTAACAAAGATTGTATTAATTACCTACTCCCGATAGCTCGATGTAAATATAATTTAAATTTAGAAGCGCAAGCTGCTTGCGTCTTTTCAGCGCCTTATACATATATCTGTCATTTTCTTCAGATACTTTGCGCTTGAGTTCCGTATCTACGCAAATGCGGTAATTAATTCCTGCCTGTACATTAGTCATTCTAGACAAAAATAGTGTAGTAGTAAGTATTGCAATTTGAAAAATATTAATGGCTTTTAAGTCGAATATAAAAAAGTGGATTCTTATTTCAATCTGACATAAGTAATTGTTTGTGTGACAAGCTTTGATTGATTTAAAACTATATTAATGACTCCATGTTAGAGATTTTTAGCAAATGTCTATTTATAGGTTTGTAAGTATGTAGTTTTGTCTGCTGTTTGTTTTATTAATCGATTCAGACACCGAGCAAATGTTTTCTCATGTAGCAGATACAAATGGGATCGAGGGCTAATTATGTAATGTCGGTCCAGTTTCAGCCGTACTCTTAATCGAGAACCATTTTTTATGCCATTTGAAGTGGGAAATGGTAATTTGGTTGTTTATAATGTTTACACATGTCTATAAGTACATAGTTGTTTCGTAGAAGATGTAGGTAATGATCCAGTTTTGAATTGAAAATAATTTAGCTGCAAAATTTTTGTGTAAATTAAGTACATGTTTCGATAAGGTTATTAACTACTTTTGGCAGTTCTAAAACTTCTTTCATTTCGTTAGATTAATATGAGTATACAATGTAAGTACTTAATAATGCTGAATGTCATTTAGTGTAAAATCAATACAACTTTTGTTCCTAAAATCAATACAACTTTTGTTCCTAAATACGTTATGGTGAGTTCAATGCGATAGACCACCGTTTTCAGGGCCCAGTTAGAGCGTAATATATAGATATTCTTTAGGAATGCATTCTTTAGCATGTACCTTTTACAAAATTGAAGAAAAACACATGTGTTAGATTATATTTTATCAAACTGTACCAAATAACTTGATTGAGTTCCTTTTCAAAACTACCGAAATTATTTCCAGTCTCCACCAGAAACAATGGAACCGTAAGTATTTATTATCGCACATAATATACACATAAAAATTCAGGGGAGCAGAAAATTTACCAACTTATTAGACGCTGTCGAAACACGTTTCGGAAATCGAGAAATGAAAATTACATGTTATTAACGTACATCAACACTGTATGGTGGTTATAACACAAAAGATAAACACACCGAATTAAATAGCGCCTCATTATAAGCATATTTTCTTTAAAAGTTAGGTTATTTAAGCACGGCAGGGTTATCTCGTTCGAGGATCTGGCGATCGCCACTCGAGATTATTTTGTTCTGCTTTATGAATTCTGAAGCACTTTATTGATGGCGTTTAATAACCAATGCAAGGTGTTTGAACGAACATTGTATCGTACTGATTTATTATTTGTGTGTATCGTTTTATTATAAGGTTTGTTTTAAGTATAAATAAGTATATGAAATGAATAACAGTAGAGTTTAATGCGTTTCTGCTATATAAAAAAATAAGATGCTTATTAGCATGATTTTAATTATGAGATGCGCTGTTATAGTTTTTAAAATGTTAGAATGTTTAAGAATAAGGATGAAAAATTTGGCAAACACTAATTAACAGAAAAAAGGTAATGTTTTTAAATAAGGACTTCAGCTTACATTTTTCTGTTAATTAGGGGTATCGGAAGTATGTCCAAGGACTCACAAAAAACCCACGGCCGCCACTGCGGCCTCGCCTAGGGGATGGTTCGGGTGCTATCCCGCGTCTTTGGGGGGTTTTGGGTGTGATCCCGCTTCTAAGGGGGGGCGTGCATGAATCCCTCACGTCACGCTGCCGTCATGGGCCTGCTTCTGTAAGGACGGTGAGCAACCCTCTCACCGTCCTCAGGCCCTCGGTCATGGAGGCCGATAGTCTTCAGCGAAGACATGTCAGCGGCGCCCAAGCCCCCGACTGCAGAACTAGGTTGGGAGAGTTCTCTCCCGTTCCCGCCCCGCCGCCTCTTTCACGAGCATGACCTGCTCGCAGAAAGAGGCGGCGCAGTCCCACTTACTGCCACTGGAAATCATGGCTCGCACCATGGTCTCGAGCGAGAGAGTGACCATGTCCAGACCCACCACAAGGACTTGGCACTGTTGCGCCCACGCCGTGCACTCTACCAGCGTGTGGAGCGCTGTATCATCGATGCGGTCCTCGCAGTACTGACACTCGGCCCTGGTTTCCAGGTGTCTTCGCCACAGATACCTACCGAAGCTACCGTGCCCGGTAAGTATCTGCGACAACCGGTAGGAGAGAGCACCATGTCTCCCCTCCAGCTACTTGTCCATGACCGGTCTGACGGCCGCGATTGTGGCGAATCCCCCCTTTGGTTGCTCAAGTCGCACCTTCCATGTCTCCACGGTTTCCTGGTGGAGCAGGGACCGCTGGGCCTCGATTTCCCGAGACGCAGGCCTTTGGCCCCGCTCCAGCGCCTCCTTGCGCCATCTAAACAGTGACGCAAGGGCTCTGACTTCCAGGTCCCATGGAGGGGTTCAGGGTTCCTACCCTGGACCCCCTGGACATGCCGCCTCACCTAAGATCGTGCGGTATCCCCTTATCACCCTGATGGCCATCGCCCTCTGTGAGTAACATATATTCACAGTTTATACATATATGTATTTATTCAATATTAATACATACATATATTAATCATCATCTAGCCGCACAGCCGTCATATCTTAGTAGGTATACCATTACCTTATAGGAGTACCATATTAGTTTTAAAATTGTATGAGACGTCACCGGTCTTTTAAGAAGATGGACAAATAAATTATCAAGGTTGGTTGATAAAAAGTTGGCTGGAATGAAAGTTGTACTAAAAGGTGAGAGAAATGATTAGCCTAGATGTTTTAAGCATGATGAAAAGACAAATTAGGAATTTCAAATTTAGATACAACCCATTTTGGTGAGTCAGTCTCAATCCAATTTTAACTTTTATACCATAAAACAATATCTAATTTCGTAAATCATCGCGTATTACTAAACTACCCAATCGACAAAACTAATACGCATATCATTGTGAAACAAAATGCCCAAAATCAAGATCGATTCAATCGAATGCACTGATAACCCGAAATTACAAGTCCAAAAGGCGGTATCAACACCACAAAAAGCAATAAAACAGCGTGAAATGCTATGAGAGCATTAATTCGATTATCAGATTGAGGTGCAAAGCGAGTTTCGATGTTTATCTAGTATAAAGAGGCGCTATAAGAAATTATTTTACAGCAGTGAAATAATAAAAACACTTATTAGCAGTCATTAATGCCCGCCTCCTCGATTTAGGGTTAGATAGGGAGGTGCGAAGTTTATTTTATGTAATAACAGTGCTGCTGTCTATTTAACGGAGGATTTCATTGCAACTTACTATTGTCTGTATTTAACAAGTAATTTACCTTGTTTTTGGGTATAATCATGGAACCTATAATAAGCAGGTGTGGGTAAAGCGAGGCGTTGTAACAGAAAAATGAAATACATTTATCAGTACCAATCAATCAAGCAAAACTGCTTCCACCTCTGTCCTTCTCTTCTAATCTTCACGTCAACTAACACATTGTTTGAAGCCTTCCACATTCACTCCTTTTTGACGACATTTTTTGAGTCACTCTGTGCATCTGGCTGGGTGCGTCCTACGAAACGTATAGCTACAAAACACGTTCCAGTTTCAGAACTAATGTGCTCCATTAGGTACCGTTTGTCTGTTGCTGTAATAGCAGTCATAATACTTTGCAATACTACAAATACAAAACCTAGTTAGTAATAATAAGAAAAACCAACAATGTTCTATTTAATTAATTCCATTCTCCTTTAAATATTATACAACATTATACAACCTGCCAATCACTTACAAATAATTGTAGCCTCCAGCGAAATATATCAGCCATTATTCTGGAATCAGCGTTATTTATACCTGCCAAATGTTCTTTTATAATAAGAATCATGTTATCATTAACCTCACAAAGGCTCTTTACCACAACCCTAATTATTATAAAAAGGCAAATACAATTAAAACCACAAACAACAGTTCTACTCTCAACAATGCGTTGTAAGGGTTAATGTGGCACTCATTTTGGTTGTGGTACCCAAAATTATATCTCCTGTGGTACTTCCCTAATAATTATATTTATACGTATTTACAATTAAAGGATGAGAATCTATTGGTAATAAACATACTTTAAGCAACTATGGCTAGCATTTTTAACACGCTTTTATTAGCTTCACTTGTAACTATGTATGTAAGAAAATCTTGGAATGTTAATTTGACCCACTTCCCGTCCTCCGATCAGGCTGAAATTTTGCACACGCTCTGAATTCTGATGACAATAGATGACTAGCTAAAAAACGTTGTTACAAATCCAATATGGCAGCCTCCCCAAAATGGCGGGCTGGCAGTTTGAAATCCACCCCCATGATATGGTTATCGAATGAAAGGATTTGCTGTCAGGAATACGAAAAAATAGTCACGTGTCTTAAATCCAACATGGCGGACATCCAAGATGGCGGATTGGCTATTTGAAATGCACAAAAGCGTGTTTTTTAGTTTTTAAACTATTTTCATATTATTATTTACTATCACATAGTAATATGTAGGTATACCTAAAATCACGCCTAAATTCCCGAGAGGGTAGACAGAGGTGAATTACATACGGAAGTTCTGTCAACAGCCATTTTGAGCCCGCGTTATAGGAGTCAAGCCTATTGCAATTACCGTGCAATCGAATAAATCTATAACAGGCTGCAGTGATTTCTTAGGCAAAATGCACTCTAACGTTTTAGCAGAGATTTAGATTATCTGTCACTCGGAGAAATAATGCTTTTAGAACTTATTATTTCAATGACTTCAGCTTTTTATAAGTCTAATTCAATGTGATCTCTAGAAATAGGTATTAGTATTTTTACATCTACAAATATATTTAAATAAATCATTAACACTCATAAACTTAGATATTAATGGCATTTAAAAGGAACGGACTGCAAATAAATAATAAGTCTATATCGGATCATTTCACATAAAAACCGTCACAAAATATAAAAAATTGTTTAGTTCACCGTTTCAGCTAATTTATCTTATTAATGTCCAATGTGTTACTTATAAAATCATCAACACATCAAATATTTTCTTCGAAAATATAGTTATGATGTAACTCAAAGATGTTCAGTGTTACTCACCAACTAGCGCGAGGTAGCTATGCAGAGAACTCTATCCCAGGGCGCCTTATTTCTGAGTTTCCAGTGTGTGTGCAAGGATAGGCTAGGGCTCTAACGAAAACAGACAATAGGGTGTACACACATATATTTATTAAGTACACAGAGATACACAGAGACACACAGAGAGCTTATTCACTGATAGACACAAATATCACAGGTACACAGAAGTATAGTCAGGGCTTAGGTACTAATACTACTCAATAGACCACTGCCGCGTGAGCAGGTAAAACGGGTAAGCAGCTAACTACACTTATAATTGAGTGACAATTACTGGCCTTGAGTCCAGTTGAGAGCAGCACAGCACGAGAATGCCACGTGGAGGCGGCTGGTTCCTCTCAAAACACCTCGCTCATGTAGTCCACGTGTCATTGGGTGTGGTTTTGCTAACCGTGGACGGGCCGCTTTTCCCCGTAGTAAAAAACCCTGTTATGACAAGTAAACGACAAATGAAATAACTGACATCGCGACCGACGAAATTCGAACCGCTTAGCAAACAAGAAATGACACTTACCGGTATCCCGGGTGTAGGTTGACACAGAGTCCAACTCCTTCCGAGGAGAATAAGTAAACTCAGACTAATTCCTTAACAGGTCCTCAGGTTGCAACTTACAACCTCCAAAGAAAAATTGAGGCGTGCCACTCAGAGTAATATCAATTTCCCTCGTCCTTAGCCGATCGTAAAAAGAGACTTGGAACTTTGTATCAGGGCTTTATCCCCTCTCTCACGTGGAATCGTCTCGAATTTCATGCAAAACCTGCTTTCATTGAATGCCAAAACGATTCGTCACCGATCCTTATGACATCCTGTCATTCTGACAGCAGAAATGTCACCACTGACAACCGATTAAAAAAAGATAACTCGATTAGGCTGCTTTCACATACTGAATACTGCATCTATAGAAAATAAATGCTACAACCACCCCCCCTTTAATAGTATTTCCTGCGGATATGACACGCTGGAAATACACAATAAAGAAAACAGAAAAGTACTGACTAATAAACAAAGACAACCAGCTAGGTCCTTCAAACACCAGCTGACTACGACCATTACAATACCAAAGAAAAATCCTCCTATGTACCTAACTAGACACTGACTCGTGTACCGGATAGGCTAAGTAACTAGAGTCTAATGCCCTTCATAGAAAACGAATGCTCCCTTTACTCACTGCCGATACCCTAACACTACCCAAGCTCTCAGGATATTGTAGAGTACTGAGAAGCGAATGAGAGAAAAACGCTCGGTGCGGTGCATAGAAGAAACTACAACGTGACAATTTAAAGTCACGGACACATATAGAAATACAAACAAAAGATTAAAATAGTCTTACATAATGATCACATAGCACTGGATTAATAAACTAGAGAAACAGTGCTATGTAGTTACGATAGGTATTGGAGACTGCTCCTCCAGATACTTCAGGATGTCCTTGATATGGTACTCCCCAAGATCCTTACCGTCCAGATCTGACAGCCTATATACTAAAGGGGATCGTTTAGCAGTCACCACACATTTAAGGAACTTAGGGGCTAGCTTAGAAGTAAAATTCTTGGCCTTGTTGGACAGGTAGAACGTGCGTTTGTAAACTATCTGTCCCACTTTCAGCTCTACATGCCTTTTTCTGAGGTTGTAATACTTTTCATTACGCTGGTGGGCAACGTTCAAATGTTTCCTCACCTGGTCGTAAATGCGTTGTATTTCTCTCAGCTTGACACCGAAGGCTGATGGATCGTCTACAGAGACTGAAGTAGGATGGCACGCGATATCTGTCTGCCTGTATAACACTCCATCCCCAATAAATTCCCTACCATGTACCAAAAAGTAAGGGGTGAAACGAGTTGCTTCGTTAACTGCAGTGTTTAAAGCACACTGTATCTCAACCAAGAACTGATCCCAAGACTTGTGTTGTGACTTCACATAGCATGAGATCGCTTGAACCACCTGATTAGTTTGGGCATGATACTTAGGGTTATAATATATATTAGGTACATTGTATTTAGCCAACAGATCCTTAAATGGCTTACTCACAAACTGAGGGCCATTATCCATGTAAATAGTCTTGCAGACTCCGTGCACGAGAAACACACTCTTCTCTATGAACCTCGCGACTACAGCGCCTGTGGCAACCCGAACAGGGCACAACATGACGTATTTGCTAAAGTAGTCGGAGACCACGATCAGGTGTACGTTTCTATTGCTCGAAGTGGGAAAGGGACCAAGCAAATCGACAGAGATAGCTTCGAATGGCTTCGAAACCCGCTTCGGGCTACCCATTAGGCCGGGACGAGACGTATTTACGGGTTTGTACTGCTTGCATGTTTCGCAATTCCCAACATATTCTTTGACGTCCTCGTACATCTTGGGCCAGTAATAATTTAGGGCTAACCTTTTATGCGTCTTCCAAACGCCACCATGGGCACTAAGTGTGTCATCGTGGTACTTAGAGAGCAGGGGCAAGCGATCCTCCTGAGGTACCACCAGCTTCCAGTCAAAGTCTGAAGTCAAAGAATATTTATTTTTTGTTAACCTATATAGAAGGTTGTCACGAATGTCATAATTTGGTGACTTCCTAGGGTTCTTCCGAACACTATTCATGGTGTGGTCATACCACGGGTCTTTAGTGGGTACTGCATCGAGGGAATCAATTTTGATACGAGACAGAGCATCAGGTACAACGTGGTCTTTACCTTTTCGATGCTCTATGTCAAAGTCGAATTGACTGAGCCTCATACTCCAACGTGCTAGACGACCCGTGGGATTTTTCAGTTTATGGAACCACAGAAGAGATGAATGATCCGTGACGACCGTACATTTTTGGCCTTCGACGTACTGTCGAAATTGTTCCAAAGCGAAAATCACGGCCAGAAGTTCTCGCTCAGTTGTGCTGTAGTTCACCTCGTTCTTGTTGAGAGAACGGCTACAGTAGGCGATAGGGTGCTCAACACCATCGTGAGTTTGTGTCAGTACAGCAGCAACTGAGTAAGCTGACGCGTCACTAAGAATGCGGAAGGGCATCTCAAAGTTAGGCATTTTTAATATAGGGGCAGAAACCAAGGCTGACTTTAGCAGGTTAAAGGACTGTTCAGCCTCAGGGGTCCATTCGAACTTAAGGTTCGTAGAAGTGAGTTTGCACAGAGGTTTACTAATCTTCGAGAAGTTGTTAACAAAGCGACGATACCAGCCGGCCATTCCCAGAAATCTCTTAACCTCCTTAGGGTTAGAAGGGGTGGGATAGTTGAGGATAACTTCAACTTTACCCGGGTCTGTCCGTAAGCCATGTTTGTCCACATAATACCCCAGGTATTTGAGTTCACTCCGACAAAAGTGGGATTTTTTCATGTTAATTGTTAGGCCAGCATCCTTGAGTTGCTGATAGACTCTATGTAAGAGCTCTACATGCTCCTCAAAGGTGCTGGACACACAGACTATGTCATCCTGAAACGCAAATACCTTGATGTCGAACTTGGGACCAAACAGACGGTCCATGAGGCGTTGCATCGTGGCACTGGCCCCGACAAGATCGAAGCACATGGAATTGTAATGGAACAATCCTCTCCGGGGAACCGTAAAAGCAGTCTTCTCAGCAGACTGGAGTGAGTCGAATGGAATCTGCCAGTAGGCCGCACTCAGATCTACAGAGGTTAAATACTTAGCATTATTAAGATGGTCCAAGATTTGATTGATATAGGGTAAGGGGTAGGCGTCACTCTTAGACACAGAGTTCAGCTTGCGAGAGTCCAAGCACAATCTGAGGTCGCCGTTCGCCTTCTCCACCATGACCACTGGAGAGTTCCAGGCGGACTGAGACGGGGACACTACTCCCATCTCCAGCATTCGGTCCAGCTCGGCTTCCAGGGCCTTCTGCTTAAGGGGAGAGAGCGGATAATAACGCTGCTTGATCGGCTTGCTGTCACCAGTGTCAATGACATGGTGCACAAGTGAGGTCCGACCTAAACCCACCTTATCAGTGTTCAACGAGTCGAATTTTTCAATGACCTCGTTGATTACACACCTTTGTTTAGTTGTCAAGTTGTCGTAATCCTCGAGGCCACCGTTAAGGGACACAGACTCTATAGGATTATTATCACTAAAACTATCAAGGCTAATATTTTGTAAAATTAATTTATCACTTAACTTAAATTGTTGCCAGAAATCCACACCAAATATCATGGAGGTGGTTATTCCTGGGACAACATAGAACTTGACAACTCGGATAACCGAATTGTACTCAATTGGCAAAGAGATACAACCCAGACATTGCAAGTGAGTGCTGTCTGCAGTTGTAATACGAAAAGTAGGATTGATACTCACAAGATCAAAACCCAGTTCCAAGAAGATGCGGTGCGCTCCCTTACCTAGTATAGAGCAGGAGGCACCGGAATCTAGAAGGCCTAAGACATTTAAATTTAAAACCTTAACAAGCAGATACGGTCTAATGTCACTATCCCGTTTAGGAAACAGGACCTTATCAGAAATAGACTCAGATACAGAGTAATGCACAGAGTTCCTAATAAGGCCCTGGCCTACGCGTTTTTTGACTTGCTAGTACAGTGTGAGCAGTCTGGGGTCTTGACTCCTTTGAGACCACACCGGAAACACACCAGCTCCCTTGACTGTGTGCAGCTGTATGCAGTGTGACCGCCCCCGCCGCAACGAAAGCATTTGCGATCGTGGGGGGTAACCGGCGTCTCCACTGCAGACACCTGCTTAGCGGGCTTTTGTACACCTTTGTTCTTAAGCTGGTGTAAGTCAGATGAAATCTCAAACTTGTCAAGAGCAGACTCATGGAAAGCGTCTGCCCTAGTACGCGCAAGCTCCAAGCGCTTACCCAAACGTCTCAAGTCATCTACAGAGTTGACATCATGCAAGGCCAGTTCCTTCATGTAGTCAGGTCTAATGTTGTGCATGAGAATGTCCAGCTGTTCCTCACTGGGCATCTTACATGACAACCTTGAGAACATGGCTTGCATTGTACATATATAGTTAACCAAGGACTCAGAGCGGGCGCTGTCTTATCTCGTTCCTGAGGCGGTAATCATAATCAGGAATATCGAAGGTATCTCTAAGCTCACTAATAAGATCCTCATATGAGATGAAGTTAGCTTTGTTTGTACGGAACCAAGACAAAGCCGGTCCATCCAACAGGTCGGAGAAAGCCATAAGGAGTCTAGGCTTAGTAACCTCCCGAGCACATCTAAGTTCCTCTAATCTCTCTAAAAACACACGTACACAAGTAGAACCATCATATTTTAAGTTAAATGAACATAAGTTAAGGGGACGTTCTTTATACACTATGTTGCATGTAGAACTATTCCTACTTGAACTAGCTCGCACCGAGCGGTCCTCTCTCACTACTGGTGAAGTATATTCCACCTGGTCACGACCCGAAGGATCATCACCATCATCATCCGAACCTTCGGATTCAGAATCACTACTGGGTTCAGCCCTAGCGATGATCTTCACTAGCCTACCACGAATATCCACCAGGTCGGGGCAATCCAGACCACAACGAGCTAACCTACTCAATAAGTAGTTGGCTCTGATAGACACCCTAAGACGACTACCCTTATTAATGAAGATGTCACCTGACTGAATAGCCTCCTCCAGCTCGGAGACTTTTGGAAGGCAGATCGAGAGCTCAGCCGATGCATCAGCGGGTACCGGAGCACTCGCTTTGATGCTACCTCGACGGACGAGTCGGTGTGCCGTTCTTAGCTCACTCCGAAGGCCAGACACTGTCGTTTCCGGTTCCACTGAAATTCCCATGTGGGACAGCTCGTTAGCAAGTTCATCCTTTCTTAAATAATTAATATATTTTTTCATCTGTGCCATTATGTAAAAATTTACTTACAACAATTATAAAGATAAAATGGCACAGATAGGGATTAATTACAAAGTAAAAATGTAAATTGAGTTACAACAAAGTGTACTAAGTTAGGTAATTATGTTTCAAATTGACTTTTAGAATTTAACAAAGATTAAGGGTATACTAAGAGAGAAAAGTTTCTAAATTTTCTGATAACACAGTTCAGGTTAATAATTAAATTTCAAGGTATCTACACACCTTCAACAAAGTTTATAATTACACAGAGTGAAATTCACTAAGTTAACCTTACAAGGTGAAGCTATAGAATAATATATATTATATTTTAATCTAAACTAATATTATAATAAATACATGTGTGCACCATAAAAAAAGAAAAAAAAAAGAAACACATAAAAGAAAAAACACAATAAGAAAAAAGAAGTGGGTTTGCCAAATAAAATCAAAAAATCTTTCCAAAATCACAGCTAATTTTAAATTTTTTAAATTTAGAATTTTGTGTCTTTTCCAGCCAAAGATGTAGGGAGCTGGAAGAAGACGAAAGGGAAGGTTTTGTGCTTAGCTGCTAGCACCACCAATTAACGTCCTGGAGCGTCTCGGACGATATAACAGGATGGTTTCGCCAGAGATAACCACCTATGCACACACACCAGACTGAGACTACCGCAGAGTAGACCCAGAGATTTGCCACTACGTTGGGAGCCAATTTGTAACTCAAAGATGTTCAGTGTTACTCACCAACTAGCGCGAGGTAGCTATGCAGAGAACTCTATCCCAGGGCGCCTTATTTCACCCAGGGAACCCAGTGGACCTGGACGGAAAGGCGACTTTCTTTGGGGGAACCGCCGAGGACACTGCGCGCCTTGTAATAATTGCAAGGGGCCGAGGTTGCGTCGCGGTGGATTATAATGGAGTAGCTGTCGTGGCCGTTTATATCTCGCCGAACCTCGACCAGCATCAGTTTGAGCTTTGGCTCCCTGAGCTGGACGTCGTTTTTGCCGCTTGCCGTCCTCGCCCTGTCCTGGTCCTGGGAGACTTCAACGCCTGGTCTCAGGCTTGGGGCTCCCGGGAAACCATTGGCAGAGGACGAAGTTTGGAAGACTGGGTCACTACACGTGGCCTAGAAATTCTAAACCGGGGGAACGTCGCAACCTGGGTGCGGGGAGGGCTCAGTTCGGTCGTAGACGTATCGTTTGCGACCCCTGATCTCGCCCGCCGCGTCCAGGGCTGGCGTGTGGTGGAGGAGGAGGAGTCGTTATCCGATCACAGATATATTCGGTTCGACCTCGCCTCTCCACCCGACCTACCGCCGGCTATCGCAAATCCCCCGGAACCGCGTTGGGCGCTTAAACACCTCAATCGGGAGGCTCTCCTGGAGGCAGCCGTCGTGCAGGCCTGGATTCCGGCAGAAAACACGCCTGTCGATGTTGATGCAGAGGCGGAGTGGTTCAGGAGAGCCATGTCGCAAATCTGCGACGCTGCGATGCCTAGGGTAAGGCCCGGACCGGCAAGGAGGCAGGTGTGTTGGTGGTCGCCGGAGATCGCACAGTTGCGTGCCACTTGCGTGTCCGCGCGCCGTCGATACACCAGATTCCGCCGGAGGCGTCGCCGCCCAGATAATGCGACAGCCCGAGAGACGGAGCTGTACGATTCTTACAAGGGGGCCAAGAGGACCCTCCAGAGAGCCATAAAAGAGGCCAAAAAATCGGCCCGAGAAGAGCTCCTGGAGACTCTGGAACAGAACCCATGGGGGCGTCCGTACCTCATGGTTAGAGGTAAACTTCGCCCTAGGGCGCCCCCACTGACCCAGAGCCTCCAACCAGAGCAGCTGGAGAGGGTTCTGGGCACCTTGTTTCCATTGAGAGCGGAGGAACATATTCCTCCGCACATGGCTCCGTCTCTGGCACCTGACGCGGATAGCGGCGAGAACGACGTGCCCGAAGTCACCGAGGGTGAGCTAGGGGCAGCTGTGCTGCGACTTAAATCCCGCAAGAGCACAGCCCCCGGACCCGACGGCATTCCAGGCCGAGCGTGGGTCCTGGCTCTCGAAGAACTTGGGCCCCGACTAATAAGGCTCTTTAGTGCATGCCTCGAAAAAGGCCAGTTTCCCAAGGTATGAAAACGGGGAAACTGGTCCTGATCCGAAAGGCGGGGCGGCCGGCGAACTCACCATCTGGGTACCGGCCGATCGTGTTGCTCGACGTGGTGTGTAAGCTCTTTGAGCGTATCATTGCTGAGCGCCTCGTCGGGCATCTCACACACGTGGGGCCAGATCTGGCGGATAACCAATTCGGTTTCCGTCGGGGGCGCTCCACTGTGGACGCGATCATGCGTGTCAGGAGCCTGGCGGTGGAAGCGACATCGCGGGGCGAGGTGGTGATGGCGGTGTCTCTTGACATCGCCAACGCCTTCAACACCTTGCCCTGGAGCTGCGTTAGGGAGGCGCTCATTTATCACAGAGTGCCTCTCTACCTCCGTCGCATTGTCGGGGCTTATTTGTCCGAGAGAGCCATAGCTTACCCGAGTTGGCTAGGGCCGGGGCGGCCAGACGTGTCGTGCGGTGTTCCACAGGGGTCGGTCTTAGGACCGCTCTTGTGGAACATCGGCTACGATTGGGTACTTCGCGGTTCGTTGCTCAGAGGTGTCGACGTAACGTGCTACGCCGACGATACCCTCGTTACGGCGCGTGGAGCAACACACCGAGAAGCAGCCCTAAAGGCCACGGCAGGGGTTGCTCAAGTCGTGGGGCGAATACGACGGCTGGGTCTAGAGGTGGCCCTTTACAAATCCGAAGCCCTGTGCTTCCACGGGCCTCGGAAGGGGCCGCCGACAGGATCCAGCATACATGTAGGGGGCGTTGGCATCGGCATCGAGCCCTCAATGAAGTACCTGGGGCTTGTACTCGATAGCCGATGGAACTTCGGACACCACTTCCGAAGTTTGGTCCCAAAGCTGAGAGGGGCAACAGCTGCACTTTCGCGGTTGTTGCCCAACATAAGGGGACCCAACGCTCCCTGCAGAAGACTATACCTCGGGATCGTGCGGAGTATGGCCCTATACGGGGCGCCTATATGGGCGGAGACCCTGACGGCCCGCAATGTGGCTAGACTACATAGCCCGCTGAAGGCAATGGCCATCAGGGTGATTAGAGGGTACCGCACGATCTCTGTCGAGGCGGCATGTCTCCTAGCTGGGACCCCTCCATGGGACCTGGAAGCGAAAGCCCTTGCGTCGCTTTATCAGTGGCGCAAGGAGGCGCTGGAGCGGAACCACAGGCCTGAGTCTCGGGAAATCGAGGCCCAGCGGTCCCTGCTCCACCAGGAGCTCATGGAAACATGGAAGGTACGACTTGAGCAACCAAAATGGGGGCTCACCACTATTGAGGCGGTAAAGCCGGTCATGGATCGGTGGCTGGAGAGACGCCATGGTAGCCTCACTTATCGGGTGTCACAGATACTTACCGGACACGGGTGTTTCGGTAAGTATCTGTGGCGCATACATAGGGAGGTAACACCCGAGTGTCAGCACTGCGGTGACTGCAGCGAGGACACGGCGCTGCATACTCTGGTGGAGTGCTCAGCATGGGCGCTACAGCGCCGAGACCTCGTTGCAGGCCTGGGCGTTGACGTTCTCACACTGGAGACCATGGTAAAAGCTATGGTCTCTAGCGGAAGCAAGTGGGATGCCGCTGCATCTTTTTGCGAGCAAGTTATGCTTCAAAAAAGGTGGCGGGAAGGGACCGGGAGAGAAATCTCCCTCCCGAGTTCCGCAGTCGGCGGCGAGGTCGTCGCAGGCTGCTATACGCCCAAGACTACCGACCTCCATGACCGGGGGCCTGAGAACGGTGAGCTGGCTGCTCGCCGTTCTTACAGAAGCAGGCCAAGACGATGGCGTATATCTCTTTGCCCCTCATAGTGGTGATAGTGGTGGGACAGTACCCAACTCCCCCCCCCCCCTTCCCCAAGTAGCGGGTTAACACCCGAACCGACTCTCCAGAAGCGGGATAGCACCCGAACCCAATAGGCGAGGTTGAAGTGTTCGCCAAAGTCTGCCGAGAGCCCTGGTGGTCCAAGATCCCAGAGCCCCCAGACGTCACTCATTTTCTGATGGACAAAATATGTACGAGTGATTAGTGGTAGGGTGTACTATGATCATATGACTAGTTGCTACCTTGGCCAGACGGCCAATTTTCTGGTAGCAATTAATCAAGGTACATAAAAACACTGCTCATGTCACTTAAATTCTGATAGCTGATTTTAACATATATTTTACACAATATCGTTAAAAATCAGTATTCATTACTCCCAGACATATGCGGTCGGCGGTTTCACCTTACAGACGCTTCAAAGCTCTGAAAAAAAATTATTAAGGTCACTTATTTTCTGATGCTTGATTTTTATATATGTTATTCAGACAACTGTTTTAAAACGTTTTGCAAACGGACAGACCGATCCAAGGGGCCAAACATTCTCCAGACCCAATTTTAATGTCGCTGAGAGTATGGGCGCGGGCATTATCCGTGCGTAATATGCGTATATGTAGCATGTCTAATCGAAGTCGGAATTAATATTTAAATGTAAATAAAAATGCATAAGTACCTATTAGTAATTAACGCCTATCATTTTAAAATTTACATTTTCGTATTTGTTTTATTTAATAGAGAATTAAGTTTTAAAGGTAATAATTTGAAAATCACGTAAATAATCAAAGATTAACTTTGAGAAAAGTGCTCGTCTGAGCGCAATAAATATAGAATTGTGCCTTACAAACTGTTTCATGAATTTTTTTTTAATCGAATTTATTTTAATTTTTTAAAGTAAATATCAAGAGGTTTACATAGTATTAATAATTTAATTAAATAACAGCAACCTTTTCAAATAATTATTTATTGGTAACAAACCTTAAAAAACTACAAAAAATAGGACAAATATTTTTTCTAATCTTCATTGTCATCGTCGTTGAAGTCAGGTAATTCATCATCGAGTCAATCTTGATATCGAATATCTAAATCGTCATCTTGTTCATCAGTGTTTTCTTCGGGCTAAGGTTCGTTACCAATAAATAATTATTTGAAAAGGTTGCTGTTATTTAATTAAATTATTAATACTTTGTAAACCTCTTGATATTTACTTTAAAAAATTAAAATTAATTCGATTAAAAAAAAATCATAAAACAGTTTGTAAGGCACAATTCTATAAATTACTAGCTGACCCGCGCAACTTCGTTTGCGTCAAATGAGAGTGACAAAGAGAGTGGTATAGTATTAATATTTTAAATAGGTAATATAATCCCGTCGCTTTTACACTCGTCGCGTGTCTTAGGTATATTTAATAGAGGGTTGTAGGTTTTAATAATGTGTGTAAAAAGTGATATAATTTTTCCCGTCGCGTCGCTTATATTCATTTAAAGTTGACCCGCAAAACTTTGTTGAAGTGATATAATGTTTCCCGTCACATTTATTTTTGTCCGTTTTTTGGTACGGAACTCATCGTGTGCGAGTCCGACTCGCACTTGGCCGGTATTATCTTTCAGTTGATTGGCTACTGCTGCAGAAAACGTTTACTTCCGACGCGTAGTCGAGTTGCGTCGCTCATATTTTAAAAATTATTGTGAAGGTTATTGTAAGTGAACCTTAAAAGATGGGCATTTGCTGTTCAGGACTTTTTTTTGTAAATTTTTAAGAGGAAACATTTTGTAGTACACAATTTTTACGTAACTTTAACCATTTACGCAACGTACGCAATGAAACCTCACAAAAGAAATACATTTTTCCCGTTCTTAAAACATTATTCATGGCTGCTCCGCTCCTATTTGTCTTAGCGTGATGTTATATAGTCATTAGACATCCTCGATAAATGGACTAAAAAACTGTGAAATTATTTTTGTAATGCAACCAGTAGTTTCTGAGAACCTAGCACAAACAAACTCTTCAGTTTGATAATATTGTGAGCTCACCTTAAAAGAAAGACAAATAATTTTATTGTTAGCAAACCTTAAAAGATAGACATATGCTGTCGCGGACTTTTTTATAGAACTTTTTAAGAGAAACAATTTTGTAATATACAATTTTTACGTAACTTTAACCATTTAGGCAGCGTACGCCTCGGAAGCTCTCAGACGGTAAAAATATTCCCCGTTTTCTAAACATTCTTGATTGCTGCTCCGCTCCTATTTGTTTTAACGTGATGTTATATATAGCCTATAGCCATACTCGATAAATGAACTATCAAACTGTAAAAGAATTTTTGAAATCCCACCAGTAGTTTCTGAGATCCTAGCGTTCAAACAAACAAACAAACAAACTCTTCAGCTTTATAATATTAGTATGGATATAGTATATATACTATATCCATACTAATATTATAAATTAGTATGGATATAGTATATATACTATATCCATACTAATATTATAAAGCTGGATATACTATATATATATATATAGTATATAGTATGGATTGCGGTCAGACGAGCACTTTTCTCAAAGTTAATCTTTGATTATTTACGTGATTTTCAAATTATTACCTTTAAAACTTAAGTCTTTATTAAATAAAACAAATACAAAAATGTAAATTTTAAAATGACAGGCGTTAATTACTAATAGGTACTTATGCATTTTTATTTACATTTAAATATTAATTCCGACTTCGATTAGACATGCTAACGCATAATACGCACGGATAATGCCCGCGCCCATACTCTCAGCGACATTAAAATTGGGTCTGGGGAATATTTGGCCCCTTGGATCGGTCTGTCCGTTTGCAAAACGTTTTAAAACAGTTGTCTGAATAACATATATAAAAATCAAGCATCAGAAAATAAGTGACCTTAATAATTTTTTTTCAGAGCTTTGAAGCGTCTGTAAGGTGAAACCGCCGACCGCATATGTCTGGGAGTAATGAATACTGATTTTTAACGATATTGTGTAAAATATATGTTAAAATCAGCTATCAGAATTTAAGTGACATGAGCAGTGTTTTTATGTACCTTGATTAATTGCTACCAGAAAATTGGCCGTCTGGCCAAGGTAGCAACTAGTCATATGATCATAGTACACCCCACCACTAATCACTCGTACATATTTTGTCCATCAGAAAATGAGTGACGTCTGGGGGCTCTGGGATCTTCCTCTATGGGACATCCTTCCGAGGGCTTACCCGGGACTCCCGGCCGTAGACAGTTGTAGAGCATCGTGTGGTTTTTGTCGGTAGGAGTCCGGCATAGCATCCATGTAGGATTTCCACACGTAAAAAAAAAAAAAAAAAAAGGGCGCCTTATTTCTGAGTTTCCAGTGTGTGTGCAAGGGTAGGCTAGGGCTCTAACGAAAACAGACAATAGGGTGTACACACATATATTTATTAAGTACACAGAGATACACAGAGACACACAGAGAGCTTATTCACTGATAGACACAAATATCACAGGTACACAGAAGTATAGTCAGGGCAGGGCTTAGGTACTAATACTACTCAATAGACCACTGCCGCGTGAGCAGGTAAAACGGGTAAGCAGCTAACTACACTTATAATTGGGTGACAATTACTGGCCTTGAGTCAAGTTGAGAGCATCACAGCACGAGAATGCCACGTGGAGGCGGCTGGTTCCTCTCAAAACACCTCGCTCATGTAGTCCACGTGTCATTGGGTGTGGTTTTGCTAACCGTGGACGGGCCGCTTTTCCCCGTAGTAAAAAACCCTGTTATGACAAGTAAACGACAAATGAAATAACTGACATCGCGACCGACGAAATTCGAACCGCTTAGCAAACAAGAAATGACACTTACCGGTATCCCGGGTGTAGGTTGACACAGAGTCCAACTCCTTCCGAGGAGAATAAGTAAACTCAGACTAATTCCTTAACAGGTCCTCAGGTTGCAACTTACAACCTCCAAAGAAAAATTGAGGCGTGCCACTCAGAGTAATATCAATTTCCCTCGTCCTTAGCCGATCGTAAAAAGAGACTTGGAACTTTGTATCAGGGCTTTATCCCCTCTCTCACGTGGAATCGTCTCGAATTTCATGCAAAACCTGCTTTCATTGAATGCCAAAACGATTCGTCACCGATCCTTATGACATCCTGTCATTCTGACAGCAGAAATGTCACCACTGACAACCGATTAAAAAAAGATAACTCGATTAGGCTGCTTTCACATACTGAATACTGCATCTATAGAAAATAAATGCAACAATGAATGTCATAAAAGTTGGAAATAAAATATGATGTAATTTTCATCATCATCATCATCCTCTCAACCGATTCGCGTCCGCCGCTGGACATAGGGTTCTCCTAAAAATCACCACAAATCACATTCAACGTCGGTTTCTGCAACGTCTACAGTAGGGATTCTGGAAAGTCTTAAAAGATAGAAATTAAGATTTTGCACGTGTGGTATTTCAAAACCTCTGCTATTTTAGTCATTTGATCAGGCAACCAAGCATGCTATCCCAAATTTGACAGTGTTAGGATTACGTTTCTGTTCTGACACAATTTGAATACCAAACTTGGGTCCCTGGTGTACTACGCCTGTCTGCCACCTTAGTGACATAAAAAAAACCATTTGGAATAAATTGTTAATTTTCGCTACATTCGTATCTCGTTGCTCTCACACACAATTTGCCGGAAGGTACAAACCCAATGGTAATACCACAACGAGAACGCAGATGTTCAGACACATCTAGAAGAGATATAAAAAAAAACAGTTGTTAAAATCTCATTTATTGGATTTTTAGTTAAACAAAATTTGTTGAACTATTTTATTATCAATTATAATATCTTATAAAATAGAACTAAGGGACACCCGCAGCTCCACTCGCGTAAAATTTGGCTATACCATTTCAAACTCAGTAGAGGCGAATTGTTGAAAACTTTATTCTTTCCGTGTTACCGTAATATAGCTTTCCCCAGAAAATTCAAATTTCTAGGTCTAAAGGTTTCAGTTGGGCATTGATAGATGACCCTTTGTCCACTAAAATCCACGAGTTAGTCATCTGGTTATCAGGTATATTCGTATAGAAGAATTGGGGGGCGATGAACATTTAAGGAATGAGCTTGTAAGACAGATATACCAGACGAGTATATCTGTCTTACAAGCTCATTCCTTAAATGTTCATCGTAAGTAAAGGAATTTTCCGAGATATAAAAATGAAAAATGGTTAAAGTTTTTCAAATTTTTTTAATAAATGCAATGTTTTTTACTAAACATAACCAGGTTTGGCACATGGTGTACTGTAAGCATAAAATTTGAATAGTACCTACTACGTCATGCGCCAAATACTGAGCCAATACTGCCCATATACCATTTCCAGTGATTCATTATCTCCGTCCCAACAAACCTTACAATGAGTTCTTGGAGCTACAATTAGCCGTTTTGTAGTCGATGTAAAGCCTCAATTAAGCCTTCTCTGAGGTCGGACATGTCTTGCAATGAAAGTGAGTTTTAATAAACAGTTCATTTCCTTTGTACGCTAAATATCGTTAATTCACAATTTAAGAAGGCTGCTTATAGAACACTTAGCTTTATTATATTACACTTTTTCACACTCAATTCATGGTACTTTGTATTACATGTAGTTAGCTGTTTTGAAACTAAAAACGTATTTGATTCTTCAGTCATACGTGGGCTAGGATGGTTATATATTAAAATACCAGAAATCAAAATGCCTTTACTTAAAATGCATTAGACCAAAATACCCGAATTCGAAATAACTTAAAAACACCTTATTTCAGTACACCTTACCGTAAAATGTCTAAATTTAAAATACATATAATCCCCAACTGCAGGAAGTCAGCCGGAAGTTGTTTGTTTCTGCAGGATCCTTGCGCCGACTAAGCAATTTTCTGCCAAAGGCCACTAAAATTGCACTAGCTCAATCTCTCCTACTTCCTATGCTAGATTATGCAGATATCAGCTATCTCGACATTACTGAAGAGCAATTTGATAAGCTTGAGCGCCTACAAAACTTCTGCATAAGATTCATATTTGGCTTACGCAAATATGATCACATAACTGAATATCGCAATATGCTTGAGTGGCTCCCAATTCGCCTTCGTCGGAATACTCATATTCTTTCTATGCTATACAGTATACTGTTTGATCCACGTTCCCCGACTTATCTTAAAGAACGATTTATGTTCCTCAATGACACACATTCAAGATCCTTGAGGTCGTCGGAATCTTTGGAACTAGCAGTACCTACGCACTCGACCAGTTTTTATGACAAGTCATTCACCATACAGGCAGTGCGGCTATGGAATGCATTACCTATACCGATTAGACGTGCTCAGTCTCTGGATGTCTTTAAGCGAATGGTGAAGCAACATTATTTGACACGATAGTTAGTATGAGTAAGTACTCTAAATTGTTCCGATGTCAAATAATTAATGTCTTCACGTTGAAGTTATTGTTTATTATATATCTATATGTATATGTATATGTTTATTACTTTTATAAATGTATGTCTTAAAGTATCTGTATATATATGTATGTAGCTATGTATGTATGTAGTTAGGTATATGTGTATTTGTATATATATATTTATATATATATTATGTAGGTATGTATGTATGTATGTAGTTGTCTTATAAATATGCTTTATCTCTACACCTAAACTACCCATTTATATTATAACATAAATCTTTTTCTGTCCATCCTAAGGTTGTCTGGAAGAAATTGCTTTTTAGCGATAAGGCCGCCCTTTGTACAATATTGTCTGTTTAAATTTTGTAAATAGTTTTTAACGAGGTGTACAAATAAAGTTTTATTCTATTCTATTCTATTATATCAGAATTCAAAATACAAAATTTCAAATATCCTTAAATTACAAAACCGAAAATAGAATACAATGTGTCACTATTATATTGAGCATAGTTAATAAATGAATGATTTAAGAAATAAAGATTGATTGCCACTAAGCCGCAGTTGTAGCCGTAGGTCTGTTGGTCCTTGGGTATCCTTCTGAGGGCTTACCCGGGGCTCCCAACTGTAGGTTGTTAGGTAGGATACATGTGGTTTTTAGTCGGTAGGAGTCCGGCGTAGTATCCATGTAGGATTTACCTCATGTTAAAACACCTTGATTCAGAGTTACAAAAGTACAACAGTGGGCTAACGAAAAATAAAAAGAAATAACCACGAAGGCTAAGGCGGGAGCTCCGCTTCGCTTCGCTCCCGCCTTAGTCTTCTAACCTAACCTATCCGAGTCGGGATACTCTGAGCCGGGGTGTTAACCATTCACAGATATATAGCATCCATGTAGGATTTACCTCATGTTAAAAAAAAAGTATTTTGTGTTTGAACATTTTAGGATTAAGTATTTGGTAAATTTATTTTTTGGGTTTCGGTTATTCGACCGTAAGGCATTTTAAATTATTTATATTATAAATATTTGCCTTCTGAATATTGATAGTTCGATTTCGGATATTTTGGGCTACTATATTTTGAGTAAAGGCATTATAATTTCTGGTATTGTGACGGTATACCGTTATGATGTATACCAACGGTCTTTTCATTGCACCTAAAAAAACGTATCAAAGACCAAAATAACACGAGCCGCGCACTGTGTTCCAATTTGTCGACCCAGCAATTAATTATTTTATAATGATGATTTCCTCAATTCTAACGCCCTTTCTTGATATTTATACCTATAACCTTGAATTCTTCTGAATCTGCTAAAATGTGTACCTACATAAACCACCAAATTATGTTTCTAAGCCTGTTCTGTACTAAGTTTTGAAATGTAGGTAAAACCACAAAATAATTTATTGATTTCAAAGTTAGAAAGCATTTCACATTATACCCATTTCAACGGTTGAAATAATTTACGATTACTTACCCTTTCATCGTAGATAACCCCAAAATATTCTAAGAATACTAATCGATCCAATTAAATACAATAAAATGCAAAACAGATAATAAAACAAACAAATTATAAATACATTACCCACTCAAAGTAGGATACATAAAAATTCTATTGTAATTTATCGAGAAATACACCTCCCCTTTGTCAAGTGTGTTACCACCTTTATTCTTACTTCTTTAACAAATTATGATACACTAAAATGATATTAATGACTTTAGCAATAAGAGTGAAAGTCCTTTGAGGTAGCGTTGAGAAGAATTTCTAAGACAAGTTTGTCAGGTGTAATTGATGCTAAGTGTCCGTTAAATTTTAATGAAACTTGAGTAGATAGAATCTACATGTTGTTTTTATTACAATGTACAATTAGCGCATGTGTAATACAAGTGTATCGCTAAACAATTACACTAATGTACTACTCCCTAATTTATTAGTACGGTATGCATTACCGTCGCTAATACCATGTTTGCTAAGATTTATAGTAGACCGTAAGGTCGCGTATCAGTGTTCTGTAATTTATAAGTATACCAGGTACCTTTTTCATTTGTCAGTTTTTCCACTTATGAGTTTTTGTTATCTTGAATCTTAGCCTAAAGTTGGTTTACAATTTATGCATTGTTGAAAACTCGTCCTATCTGACCTCAAAACTCCTAAATGTAAATAAGACTCATTTTGTACATACATACATATTGTCACGCCTTTTATTCTCGAACTGGTAGGCAGAGGCATTTTATAATTATATATGCCCACATTTCAAAGTTATTTTTAGATTTTGTCCCACGTAATAGGTGGTGAGCCGTACTGCCGTGTTGATATGGACGGAGCAGGTTATAACTGCCCGCTGTTGAAATTTTTCAAGCCGCCAACAAAGGCTTTTAACTTGACTTAACGGCTGTCATTTTACTGGCAACCGGGACCAACAGCATAACGTGCCTTCCAAAGTACGGAAAAACTCGCAAAAAATGTCACAAAGTAGTGATGTGAAGGCCACCCATCCATGAACGGCAATAGTAAATGTTGCTTACTGCAGTAATCGCTTTACAGAACAATGGTTCCGCGGGTCCACGAGCGTTTCATTTTGTAGTCTTTATTTTTTTGGTCTGACATTCTCAGATCCGTACCTATGATTTTACGGTTATAGGTACTGCGCTCTGGCCACGCAATCCAACCAGGTGGGTACCTATAAGATAAGGAACGCTATTCCTCGCAAATAGATTTTCCCTACGATATTCCAAATGTGTCCAATCGTATCGGGATAAACAGCAGCTGACTTACTCTTCTACGTTATATTCTCGCGTTAACCCCCTGCAAGACTCTTAGGTAAGTTTATTTTTGTCCTAAAGATATTAGTGAGATCCTTTGACTATTTAGCACAGGTCCCGCCTTACTGAAGCATTCCCCTCTGCAATGGCAATAGACCATTCTGCCAAGGCAATAGACCATTCGGACTAAGAGGTTTATAAAAAGCACTTGAGAATCGATTGATTCACTATCATAATCGTTATAGCTGTGTGCGAACGCATGGCGTCCTCAGATTAAGGCCGATGTATGTTGATTATGATAGTGAATATATCGATTCTCAAGTGCTTTTTATAAACCTCTTAGTCCGAATGGTCTATTGCCTTGGCAGAGGGGAATGCTACAGTAAGGCGGGTCCTGTGTTAGATGGTCTAAGGTGAGATCACATTGTACTCATCGTCATAAAACTACTGCGCACTAATTAATTAACGAGAGTGACGCAAGAATGCTTGGCGGACATCTTAGACACGTGTGAACAGCTAGACAAAAGGTAATTAAAGGTCTTTCATTTCAAAAGATCGAGGTCATAACACGTGTGCTTTTGAAGGGTTAACTATTATTCTAGCTACTGTAAGTATAATGTGTCCCCTATAAGATTATACTATAATTATTTGAGCCATTGAGAATATTGTAGGTGCCTACAATGATGGTCGTCTCTGAAGATAGGGCTGGCTACGTTCTTATTATAATCGAGTAATGTAATAAAAAAATTGTACATCTATACTAATATTATAAAGAGGAAAGATTTGACTGTTAGTTTGTTTGCTCCGAAACTACTGGACCGATTTAAAAAAATCTATGACTGTTGGAAAGCTACTTGCGGTGAACATAGGCTATATTTTATTCCCGTATTTCCACGGGAACGGGAATTACGCAGGTGGAACCGCGTGACGACCGCTATTATATATTAATATATAAATGTTGTAGAGGAACCATAGTTTCTGGGCAGATATGTAAATGTGAAAAGGTAAAGGAATATTTTAACACATTTAATAGGGATATTTTCACAAGGAAGTAAACATTACAAGTTTGCAGGTAATGGTGTACTAACTGGGATGATGTACTTTTTGAAGATAGAATTTCGTACAAATTAGGAGCCTCGTAGCCCTATATACTCGTAGCCCAACGGTTTTTAGCTTTAGTACTTTAATCATAATAATATATTATTCTTCTGCTTACCCCTTAGCGAGAATCGGAGAGCTTGTGTGTTGTCAATAGAGTCTACCTTCTTCAAATTGTGTGTTAGTTTGAGAAGGAAACAGTAATTATAATCAACGGCAAATGACCCATCGTCCCGTGACGCAAGCCCCTTACAATTGTGTCTCTAGACTGACGAGCCTTTTCTTCCTTTAACGATAGGCTTAATGTATGAGTGGCAGCGAGTCGTAACTCGCTCCTACTTATGCATTAGCATATGGTAAACAAATAATAGAGAACTACGGTTAGGAAGAGAATTATCCAACCATTATCTCTTTTGTTTGTTTATTGTATATAGTCTGACAGTAGTCGATTAGACAAAATTATTATCTATAGGAGTAAAAATAAATAAAGATTAGACACCTCATAATTTAAGGTAGTTAAACTGAAAAGCTGAGTCGATTCGCAAAAAAAATGCATCGATCTATTGATTCGTTAACATGACTCATAATCTAAATCTGATATTATGATTCTTAGTCGAAAATTTGTTTATTTTAAGCTCAAAAATAATGGGAAAAGAAGAATATAAATTATAATTCAAAGAGTAAATATGAATAAACAATAAGACTGTTGATGGCAAAGCATATTGTGAAGCACCTAATATATAAAGTTTGCCCAAAGGAAATTCACCGCTCAATTACTGTAATTTACAGACACATAAATAAGCATTATAAAAGTATGTTAATTATAACAAATGGACTATATATCTAGCACTTGCTCAACAGATCAAAGAGTTGATATTCTTTGATAAAGTTTACGAGTATTTAACAATAACAGTAAGGCTTGAATCATGCTATGGGCTTCTCAAAAATAATATTACGTTTGTGTTCAGATTTGTGGAGTTCTCTTAGGTTTTCCCCACTAGCTCAATGTTTTGTGTCCGATCGCTGCGTTAAGCATTGTTTGGAATAGTTTGATATATTATGAAGCCCATGACTACGTTCCATCATGACACCGCTTGCCAAAGACAAGATGTTCATCCTCATCATCCTTACACTTTGCTTCCGGAACGTTCGAGCACGGTAAGATCAGATACGGACTTTCTTACACGCACGCTTAGATTTTTGAATGAGCTCCCAGCCTCGATTTTTCCTAACATCTACGGTATGGGGTTCTTCAGAAGTCAGAAGTCCTTTAGAGATCTTAGAAGATTTTTACAGGGTCGGCAGCGCGAGTGTAGCCCCTGCAGTGTTGCAAACTTCCATAGACTGCGGTTACCACCAGTTCATCTGAAAGGCCATGTGCTTGTCAACCACCTGAGAGGTAAAAAAAGCATTTTACGCAATGGTGTGTCTTGATCTTGGTGACCGTTTAAGGTATTCAATATTTCATGAGCGTTTTCGTGCTTAAGCAGTTGGTCTCGGTTGCTCAATATGGCAATTTCTATCTACAGAAGAACAACAATCTGTAGAACAAAGTACAATTTGGGAATGCGACTTGGGAGTGCGAACATGCCACTATCCCTTCGAAGAATAATGGTATGAATGTGTTAAGTTTGTTAATATCTGAAACATTTCTACTTTTAGTTGATAACACAATTCTAATTTTAGTGCGACAGAAGATTAACAAATCGGTCTTAAATAAGATTTCTTATCATAATAATATCAATCAAATCATCCCATGGCTCCCAATTTACGTCACAGCACACGGTCATGGACCTTTTCATCTATTTATAACTAGCTGTTGCCCGCGACTTCGTACGCGTGAAATTTATGTTATGAAGCCAACTTGATTGCTCTTTGCTTGGCCCCTGGGATAAGTAGCGTGATAATATATAGCCTATTTGAAGACTCTACCCCTAGTTAATATGTGTGCAAAACTTGAATCAAATCTATTGCTAATATATTCTTTATTTTATAGCTTTTTATAGCTAATATTCCGGAAGGATCTCGAAAAGTAGGTACTTACTTTTCGAGATCCTTCCGGACAAAGCAAAGCAAACAGACAAATAGACAAAAAAAAATTCTAACTATTTTCGGCTTCGGTATCTTACGTAGAACACCCAGCGAGTATTGACTTTTGGAAAGTTTTGACATTTCTATCATTTTATTAAATGTATAGATATTGTATTTATTTGGAGTCATCAGTGCATTAGAGTAGCGTGATTGAAGGAAATTCTATCAAAGAGACGCCTTGCGGAAGTATTATCCCTTCGTCAATTTGATTACCATTATACCAACCGCTGCCGCTTTATGTATGGACCAAACCACATTTCCTTTACTAACCCTAACACATCGCAGCGGTTTATTTCTTCGCAACATTGTAATAGCACGCATTATGTCATCATGATGTCCTTATTATTTTGACGTCACAATTTTTTATTAATTTAAATTTTGAATTAAGAATCTAAAAGGAAAGAAAATAATTAATTGAGCAAATGGATTGCCAGAATCCATTTTCAGATGGTTGAAATGTCATTAGTGTGACTACTATTTAATTTTTTCACTATAATACTGAGGTGACAAATAAGCATTCGTTCCGCCTGATCTAAATAATCTCTCAGTTTTTGATTAGTTTTCATGAAACTTGACCAACATTTTTATTAATTGTACCTACCGACTTTAGGCCGATTTTAGCTCGGAGGGGCAAGTGCGAGTTCCGGCGAGCGCCTGTCGACATTCACGGGTGAGCGTGTTATTGCCGATTTGTATGGAATCGAGACAAGTTCCCGCGTTTACAGCTAGGTGGCGGGGTCTCGATTCCATACGAATTGGCGCGCCGTGAATGTCGACAAGCTCACGCAAAAACTCGCACTTGCCCCTCGGAAAAGCATCTTATTCTTACATATTCCTCTAGTAATAAATAACATAATAATAGGTCCTTTAAAAAGTAGGTATGTAGGAATCTACAAACGTATGTACATTGTAGAAATGTGAGTGTATGCGGTTCTCCTGCACCTAAATCTTACTAATATTATAAATGCGAAAGTTTGTGAGTGTGGATGTTTGTCACGCTCAAACCGCTGAACGGATCGGGCTGAAATTTGGTACAGAGATACATTATAGTCTGGAATAACACATAGGCTACCTTTTATCCCGGGAATAACTTCCCGCGGGAACAAATTTTACGCGGGCAAAGCTGCGGGCATCAGCTAGTATAATATATAGTGCCTAGTGGCGACAGTAAAATTACCCCTTAAAACATATTGTATTAAAATTTCTGTTAATGTAGGACCATGTCGGTAATTCACGCTTGCCCCCTCGGGGATAAAATCATGTGTATATGTATTTAGAAGGAAGTATTGTGACACTAATATACAGTAAATTGAAACATTATGTCAAAAAACCGCTAGAACAATTTTCCGTTGTACACTGATTTAGTTAATAACTTGGATGTTCATATTTATTTTGCTCGCAATTATTTATTATTTGATGTCGAGTAAGTAGGTGGGCACGGTAATGATTCCAATTTAATTGTAGACGAAACTCCGTGTTCATATTAGTACACCGAGGCCTGCCAAATTTTTACTCACATTAAATACCTGTTCACTGTTTGGTAACCCATTTTTTTTATTATTTTGTTTACTCGTTTGTTTTGTTTTGTTCAAAAATGCAATAAATCCTAATAGATAAATAACAGACCCATCTCATTTCTGAGTAATTGCTTTGTAGGGTTCCGTACCCAAAGTGTAAAAAACGGAACCCTATAACTGCGACTTCGCTGTCCGTCTGTCTTTCTGTCTTATTTTCTGTCTGTCTGTCACGTGACTGTATCTCAGGAACAGTGATAGCTAGAGAGCTGAAATTTTCACAGATTATGTATTTCTGTTACCGCTATAACATTTATACTACAAACAATACGAAAACCAGACAAACAATCATATTTAAAGTGGTTAGAAACACTTAACGGTTCAGCGGTTCACTACATTTATGTACAGACACGTCAACACGAAGAAGCAAACAGCTGTATTACATTTTTATAACTACAAGTTTGATACACATTTAGAATTCTGAGGAGTTAAAAAATAACTCAAATTTACTTCTCGATACGTACGCTTTATAAGGGCACCCATAACATTAAAATGAAAACCGGCCAAGTGCGAATTGGACTCACCCATGAAGGGTTCCGTAGCAGCAAGTAACATAGTATAAAAGTTTATTTTTTAGATTTATCATTCTCTTAGTTTAGAAGTTAAAGGGTGGAGATACACATTTTTCAACTTTGAAAGTGTCTCTTGCGCAAACTATTCACTTCAGAAAGAAATAATTGGAAATCTCAATAGCATTTTTGAAGACCTATCTATAGATAGGTACACGTATGGGTTTGACTAAAAAACATTTTTGAGTTTCAGTTCTGAGTATGGGGACCCCCAAAATTAACTGCTTTTTTTCTAGCTTCATATAAAAATCTTGATGCGGTCATAGAATACATCTACTTACCAAGTTTCAACATAGGCCTTATAGTTTCGGAGAAAAGTGGCTGTGCCATACGGACGGGCAGACTCACAGACATGACGAATCTATAAGGGTTCCGGTTTTGCCATCTGGCTACGGAACCCTAAAAACGATGGGCTTGTCACAATATTTAATCTTAGTTGTCTGTTTCCTACAAAAATCCAATGTATGCGTAATTAAAAAGCTTAAAAGATAGTCTGGCTCTTGCAGACATAGTTGAACCTCTAATAGATCATCATTCATCAGTTACATACATACATACATATAATCACGCCTTTATCCCCGAAGGGGTAAGCAGAAGCATAGTATACGCGCACATTTCACCTTATAGCTTTATGTCCCACGTAATAGGTGGTGAGCCTATTGCCGTGTTGGAATGGACAGGCGCAGGTCGCCGTGATCCATAGTTGATTTTTTTCAAGGCCTTATGGGCATAAGGCCTCCAACTTGGCTTAACGAGTGTCATTTTACTGTCAACCGGGTTTCATTTCGAAAGGGTTCCCTTAGTCGCCTCTTACGACATCCTTAGGATGTATTGGGGTGGCGACATTTTTTATTCCTACCCGTCGCCGCACGGTTATCAGTTGCCTCTCGTGTATCTAACACACACAATAATAAATAAACATAATATTATAAATAAAAATCAAAAAAAAAAAAACAATACTGCTCTCGTCCACAAATCGTAATTTGAACACACTCCGGTAGCCGTCTACCTCGGCAGCGTCATTACCCGTTTTGTTAATACCGCATCGCTCTTTTGTTATTTTGACACAGGAAGTTATTAAAGCAATTAAGTGGGGCACAGCTCCTGGGCTATTATCATCTCTAGAGTGACGTGTTAATGCCCACCGCTAGTGATGGTATAATCGAATTTCTTAATGTTTATCAATCGATGATGGGTTTCGTGTTGTGATAGATTTTGAATTTCGAATTTGGATGGTTAAAATGTTTACAATATTTTTTGCTATTATTGTCTAGTCGCAAAATTATAGTCCTTACCTGGACGATTGGAACGAAGTGCATAAAAAGTATTAATGAAAAATTTCATTTACTCATTTCTTCCTCAAAATGTTGTCAGTAGTATTGTATAAGGTATAATTGTCTTAGAGACAACCTACCTAGAAATAGGTTAGGTACCTTTTTTTGGGTACATACCTACCTAGAAATACAATTCGTAAATTAGTACAGCTGTCCTTTAATCTTAGTAATGGAACTTATTTTAAATGCCACCAAGTCAGTAGGCTTGGTCCCCAAGACGTAAGGTAAACCATGCTTAACTTTTCTTTCGATTGTCGGATGAGTTACTGGCTCAGGCTGTCTATTCGGAGTTATGCAGTTCTGGAAGAAACAGTGGATTTTAATTCGAAATATAAAAGCGAACGCTGAAATCCTAACGTAACCATTTAAAATGGAACCGGGAAAATCCTAGGATGAAGAAATAAAATAATAGGTATCTAATATGCTTGTAAGCTGTTTAGGAACTGTTCTTTTTCTGTCTGAATTTTTTACTTAAATCTACATTTAAGTATACTTAAATTGTTTGAATGAAATTAAGTCCAAGGTCAGAATTGTCACAATAATCTTTAAACTGGCGAGAAAAATCCACTACAGATTTTAGTTTTAATTTTTCTAAACCATATTGCAATCGCAGTTTATTTTATTGCATTCGGATACATCACATTTAATGTAGATCCGTTCTTAAGAAAAACTTTTTACAACATTTTTGTTTCACCTATCATAATATTAAACTTGTGATACATCACTAGACTCGATTCAAATTATATCGGTTCTTTAATTTTCAATTGGAACGAAAGCTACTGTTCAATCACAATGCACTCTCTCATACACTATGGACATAATTGATAGTCATACAGCCTTAACAATTGTGAAATCATTTACAAAACACATTTCAATATGAACCTTATAACACTCCTATATAAGGTAGATGTTTAATTGTTGGAGAAAGGACGGTGGTATTCAAAAACTAACAACCAAGCTTAAGTTGCGTGGCTCCTGTACTTACTCAGTCTAATTTCTAAGAAGTCGTTATTATTGTTTCTCATGATTAAATTTCTTTTTTGCTCACAATGGAATCACGAAGTGTTACGTTTATTTTGTGTGTGGGATGCTATTACGTTGTTCCGTTTGACATTTTTTCAAGCTATGAGACCATTGGATAGATTAATTCAGAGTAGATGCTTGATCATTATGTATCACGATAAACTTTTAAAAAGTATATTAATTAAACGTGACTGCCTCGTCTACGCAATAGTATTAGTATTGCATGTTGAATGTTTGTATGCTCGTGAATTTAGAAATATTTAAGTATGTTTATCAGTTGCGTAGATCTCATAGCACAAGCTTGTATTAGATTCAATGTAGCTAGATGGCGCTGTGAGACATTCACATATTCCTCACAGCGCGCTGCGCCATTTACCTAATTAGTGCTTATTTATAAATGAACAATTATTTATAGGTAACTAGCTGACCCGCGCAACTTCGTTTACGTGATAAATGAAGAACCGCTCAACCGATTCTTTGCAAACTTCACATAAACCGTCTACTAAATAGTCCAAACATAGCCTAAACATTTGGTTTGGATAGGTGAGCCCGTTCTTGAGTTATAAAATTACAACGAAAAGTGGCATTGATTTTTATATATATAGATGTCGGCAGTAAATTCATACGGTAATATTAGTGGTCGACCGCAAACGGCGGGTCTAGATCTCTATCCCAAACGGGTCAAGGGCCAAAGTTCTATTCTGCCCTGTGACCACTCACTTGTAGTTCGTTGTACAAGTTCAGACTCATTCGGATCATGAGTAGATTATATGAATCGACTTGAAAACGACTATAATGATTCGGAAGAAATATCGTCCTTTAATACAGTTTTGATTTCTTATACTTTGTACTACGGTTTTAGTTCTTTATCTTAATTAGAAGGTCTTCATGGATGTTAAAACCTACCTAGATTGAGCGCTGGCGGCCTGCTTTATTGAACTGCTATAAACTGCTGGAAACTTGGATGTCATTATTGGCACTAATGGAAGCGATTCTAGTCTGGGGGGCTAAAAAGGCAACAGCGCGTTTCATTCATAATCTAATTCACTTACAATATCGTACAAAAAATAGAGACCGTAAAATATCAGTGGTAGGTAACATTATATTAAATTAATCATCTGCAATTTATTTCATAACCCAATGATCTAAATAAAATGAAACATTAACAAACGCAATAAAATGAAACATTTTATGATCAGATTATGAAACATACAATATAGCCTTTTCAGGCCCGCTGAACTCTAACTCCACAAGATGCCTGCACAATAGTCCTCATCCATAGATTCGAAGGTGATTTTCACTTGAGCCCCAAATTTATATTGAAGTTCCAGTACGCTCTAAAGCTCATATCACTTTAAAAAACAATAACACCTACCTATAACGTGAAAAAAAAAGAACTATCTAACCCTTACACTTACAAATCAACACCTAAACGCTCGTGAGAATTCAACACGTGTTACATGAACAAAGAAAGCAGCGTGTCAATTAAACTTATTTGCTTTTTTTCCCTTCAGTAACGAAGCGTAATGCAATTATTTGTAATAACAGGATGAGAGTACGCGACAACGAAGCGAACGCCCCGTAATCATTCACACAATTAATATGTCATTACCGTCACCACTCTTTTTCACCTAACCAACGTTACTTTAATTATGTTGTGGTATAAGAAATGTTGATGAAAAAAAAACTGTTAAAATCGTCAGACCATTTTAATTAAAAAAGATTAGAATGGAAATACATTCGTTTTTGCCCTCAAACGGCGATAGATTTACAAATCTTGGTATAAATTATAATGAGTTGTTTGTATTCAAAACTTTTGAACTGTTGGGTCTGCTGCGGAGCTGCTTTAAAGCTCTAGATTCAAACTTTTGCGGTCGGTACTGCGGTAGCGGTCAAGCTGTAGGCACTCTGTTGTGGTTGACAGTGGTGTGAAACATTTTGATTCCAAAATCATATTAATATTTTTTTTGTCTATTTTCCTTGATTTTTTTTTAAATATTATTGTGTAAATTGCATAGTGACTATAAGTTATACTATTCTGCACCTCATTGATAAGCCTTGGTAATTGTAAGACTTTGCTTAGCGGTCAATTTATGTAACTGAGCTTGATACACGACTGAGGTCCATCTTCAACGTACGGGCAGGCAATTTGCAACTTTGTAAGCGACAATGTCATCGGCTTGTACACGGTGACAACTCAATGTGTCTAGATTGTTACAAGGGGACTGGTGGGCCTGGGACATGCCTTAGGTACTCAACTGGCGCTTTTTGTATCTACTTACAATTTAATACAGATAAAGTTTGATGGCATAATTCAGGTACATTACTAGTAATAATAAGAGTACTGTGCCAGAGTAAGCAAAGTGCAAAGAAAACTAAATAATTATTGAAATTACACAGAGGTACTTAATAAGTGTAAATTTTTAGACAGCTATTTACAGATCTTTTTGTGCATCTTTATGTCTACCTACCACGATATTGACCTGCCGCGCTGAGGTCCTGGGTTCGGTTAGCATTTTGGTCCAAATATTTGTGTGATTCACAAGTATTTGTTTCAGAGTTTGGGTGATTTCAATGAATAATATGTATGTATTCAGAAAATTTAAAGTATGTCTATCAGTCCTATAGATTCCATTGCACAAGCTTATATTACCTTAATTTGGGCATGATGTTGTTGTGTGAGAATGTCCAGCAATATTTTTAATATTTTATTTTTTTATTGTATTGTGATCTCTGCACCCACTGCAAGTCGTCAGAATTTTTGGTGCTGCACTATTGAAGCAATCACTATGTTTATTCAATTTTATAAAACCTTATGTTCTAAACGTGTTAAAACAACTGTTATAGTAAACAACACATGACTTGAGCAATAACAGGTTAAATTGCTTCTCCAATTTATTTAATTTGAGGAAGTTCGTAGCGCTGTGACATAATTTTGTAAAAATTATACCCTTTCTGTAATTATATAGTGCTGTTAACCCCTTAGCATCTGTCACTGATGGTAATGACGTCATCTGTGAACATCTCTTGGTATACATTGACAAGGGTAACTCGTCTGTAAAATGAGGGTACCTGGGTGAAAAGAGATCCAAAAAAATTCTCAGAGCCTTAGTTAACCTCATTGCAGGCTGTACTTATCAACTGACTGACGAGGCTTTAATATTCTGTTGGGAGTCCTGGAACATCCTTCGGAGGGCTTACCCGGGGCTTCCAACCATAGGCTGTTGGGCGTTACGTGAGGTTTTTTAGTCGGTAGGAGTCTGGCATAACATCCATGAGGATTTGACCTCACGTAAAAAAAAATTGTATTTGTTAATTTGCATTAACTTTAAAGCAAGGTAAATTTGTTTACTTGCTATAGATAAACTACGGCACCTATTTAATGGAGTAAAGGTTTCTCACACTATTTACAGAAACATACTGTACATAAATGAATGGTAACCTCACCATTCATTTTAGTAGCAATAAATTTAAGACACTTCTGTAGTAGGTACTGGTAGATTAATAAGTAAATTTTGGCACTTATATAATAACAGTAGTTTTTAACAGACTTCAAAAAAGGAGAAGGTTCTCAATTCGTCTGTGTTTTTTTATGTATGTTCACCGATATTTCCGTCAATTATAGACATACCATTTTACTGGCAACCGGGACCAATGGCTTAACGTGCGTTCCAAAGCACGGAAACGCTCAAATAAATATCACAAAGTGATCACAAAGTGAAAGCAAATACCCAGTTAACTTATAAAGTACGATTGCAACATGTTAATCTCGAGTCAATAACGAGATAATCTCGACTGGACAGATTATGTTTGTCACAACTCTACACACAAAGGGCAGTCAGTTTGCCTAAGTAATTAGTCGATGTCATACAGGAAGCGAGGGTGTTGACAGATTGCGGAACGAATTAGTTCCGTTTGTAATCGGCCTTATTTACTTACGTGCTACGCGCGTAGCATTCGTAGCTGTATGTAGCCAGTGCCTGTTTGAACGTGTTTTTTTTTTAATAGTTTTTCTGGCATAGGGTATCAATTTTAAATATTCCTGTGTGTTATTAGAGGAGATATTCTACATTGATTTGGGGTATAATAATAAGATCATTATCATCATTGTGAAAAAAAAATGATTTACTAATTTTGACACCTTCGAAGAAATATTTTTGGGGTATTTCAACAAGGTACTAACTTGACGAATCGTAGTTTTTAATTCACAATGTAGACAACTACTAAACATTCGAACATAATTAGGTATATGTTAGCACTTCCGCTTTTGTTGCTAGGTAGGTACACTAACCATTAAACCACCAGAACAGTAATTTTAGTAAAACTGATTATATTTTTAGTAGGGGAATTTGTAGGGTTCCGTATCCAAAGGGTAAAAACGGGACCTTATTCATGAGACTCCGCTATGTCTATTGCCGCTATAACAAAAAGTACTAAAATCAAAAAAAAAAAAAATTAAGGGTCTCCCATACAACAAACGTGTTTTTCCGTTTTTAGTACGGAACCCCCCGTGCGCGAGTAACTGGTTTTTTTATACTTTAAATAATTTTAAGCTCACAGAGTAGTAGTAGGTATTTATTTAGACTGCAAAATCTAAAGAAGTCGTGCCGCATGTCTTAACTCGGCTGATCACGTGCTAACGAACAAACTTTCACAGTACCTAATTACCTCTAGGTCTTCTACCTACACCTTTTACGTACATCAACGGTTAAGTTAATCCGTGGAACATTGGGTACAGTATAATTTTGTGGAAGACACAGAAGATTTATTTCATAGGTACCTCGATACTTTATGTTATGTAAATTTGTGAATTTTCAAATTTCCCAATTTTAGGGAAGAAATTTAAAATGCATACTTTACACATGCATAAAAAAGATCATTGTGTTCAGAAATGTAAGGAAAGAATGTGTATGTGTATTTTTGAAAATGTTCTAAAGCCGATGCCGACTGGCTTTACAACATGATCATAGATTTGCAACAATAGGTTATATTAAATACTAGCGGACGTCACGCGGTTTCACCCGCGTAGTTCCCGTCCCCGTAGGAATACGGGAATAAAATATAGCCTATTTACACCGCAAAGAGTGTAGCTTTCCAACAGTGAAAGAATTTTTCAAATCGGTCCAGTAGTTCCGGAGCCTATTTGTTACAAACAAACAAACAAAAAACAAAAAAACAAATCTTTCCTATTTATGATATTAGTATAGACTAAATTCAAGTAGTGGAATAAAGAATAAGTGTTTTAGCAAAAAGTGCAATAGTGTATTACAACAAGTTCCATCTAGTGCCAACAATCAAGAATATAAATGGAAGGTACTATCACCTCCTGTTTCTGTATTTCAAGTGTCAACAAATTCCCCCACTCCCATAAGTCGCTCGCATAAACAAATCAACCCAAATGAGACAATGGCCAACAACAACAAATTATGATCGAAGCTAATTTGCTAACTTTTTATATATTTTCCTTGGTCGCGTCTCTAGGCTATTAATATGAAACCTTGTTTAATATCTGACATCTGTTACAAAAACTTTTATTATAAGACTAATCCATTGCACACACACACACACATATACACGTATACACTGATACTTATTTTCCTCACACACGGGCGTGAAATATTACGCACACATGCCCGTCGACACTTAGTTTAGCCTCATGTTGCGACACGGTAAGTAACTGTCTGGCACAAACGTCACCATCACTTTTTACAATCGTTTCATTTGTAAAGTAGTGGTGATTGTTAATAATATTGTAAAGAGAGATAATGATTACAAATCACGATGAGTAATTGCTTACCGAGTTGTGATTGTGATTAATTTTACAAATGAAATTAACTATGAAACGAGTACTGATCACAGCTTTAGAAGACTTCGCGAAGTATTTTCTGAACGCTCACAGTGTTTTACTACTCTGTCTGCCCTTCTTTTGCATCGCGCAGTCGGGTGATGAACTGAAACAGACTTGATCCAATGAGAAAGTGTAGAAAAATTGCTTCTTTGGAATTATTTTGTCGTATGATGATTCACTTTTTGCAATTTCAAATAACCACATGTGTTTTATCTCAGCGTTAAGTCCTAATTGCACCCATTCTGAATCTCAGGAATAATGTAAACTGGATTTAATTATTTTATACATTCTTAGGAGTGACAAACATTTTTGAGCTCCCAAATCACTTCCAGCTTGGTCCTCTTGCGGTATGTTTCGTTTATTTCAAAATACATGTTCTCATATAAACATCATCTATCTACATAACATTCCCTTGAATTCTTGTATTTAATGCTACATTTAATTAAAATGGCATGGAGACAGTTAATTGTTCCACTATCCACACACATACCTACCTCACCGCAACCCCGCCCGACGGGCGCCCACTCTCATCTGCTAGTTCTTAATTAAGTTAGCTTATATAACGAAAGATGGTCTCATTTAGATAACACCGTAACTTTCAGTCTACAAGCTCAACTTAGGCTACTTAGCGCGCTCGCTTAATGGTTCTCTAAACTTAGAAGCAACTTGGACGGGTTCGTTTGTTTACTTAATTAGCGAAGTTCGGTCAACTTTATGACGTGTAGCAGATGTGTTGTGACAATGACTTGGAAGTTTGTGCCATTCTTTATTCGTTGTACAACTAATGTATGTTTGGGAAACTTTTTAATTATAATATTTACTTCACCAATCATATTATTATTGTAATGAATTTTCTGTCTAATGTAGAGGATTAGACAGAAAATTTCTAACTGAATTTTTCATTTTTTCGTAACATTTCAACCAGGTACCATCCATTTTATTTACGTTATATGTGAAAGATCAAAATATGAGTCACTTCTAGTTAACCAACTTAGAAGTGATTCATATTTCGGGCTTTCCAGTATCTCTGAATAACACCTTCAAAATAACAATAAATACATAAAAGCTGTGGATCCATCTCTATTGTCCAGAACGCATTCAGCACATACCAGAATCACTACCATTTTAACATAGTTAGTAGCTGTAAAGCATCTAGTCACTTCATCAGTTAATCCATACCAATATTATAAAGCTGAAGAGTTTGTTTGTTTGTTTGTTCTCTCTCTCTCTCTCTCTCTCTCACGTAGTAATGAATAAAACGTCACGACGCTATGGGAGTAAACACAACGCGACGGGAGTAAATGCATCGGGAATGGGTGATAACACTCTCTTATGTGACGCAAACGAAGTTGCGCGGGTCAGCTAGTAGTGGAATATAAGTACCTACTTAGCAATGATCAATATCATTACTCTTTCATCGCAAATCACTATTAATGAATGCAGAACCGTTGTAACAAAACAGTTTTTAGCACTTGTATAAATTCAAAATACTTTGTCATAACTTAATCAAATTAAAATTCCACTTCTGAAATCATCATTAATCATTCAAACACATTAATTACAAGTGTCAAAGGTCAAGTGATTTTCATAATTACTAACACTTTTAATGATATCTTAAACGTCAGTACAAAGTTTATACAACGTGTACCTATTTATAATTGCAATGGCTAATATCTAATAATGTGTTTATTCGTTAATGCCTTAGATCATCTAACCACAGGATGCGCCTTACTTAAGCATTGTTTTCTGCCATTGCACATGACCATTTGGTGTTTTGGCTTTATGAAAAGCCTGTACATCAGTACATCATTGTATATGATTAAACTAGTACATTACATTGTAGTTGACTGTACAATAACAATTAACACACAACAGCCATTACGCGTTTGTCGATAAATACATTTTTAAATGCAATGAAATTTTATATGTCTTTGTGTTTCCCCCTTCATTTGTATGAAAACTGGCAGAATATTTTTGTATGCGGTGGTTCGCAAAGGCTAGTCCCGTGTTATATGGTCTAAGGTTAATGCGCATTAAACTGCCTTTATAGAAATATTAGCTTGAATGAATTTTTAGATTGGTATTGACCCATAATTAGTATTACCTATTAGCACATGGATTTTTGAGCTCATACCTAGTACATTTGAATTCCATCAAAGTGGTAATTCCTGGTAAATTTTTTATCAAGTTCTTGTCGTCAGTCCTCCCAACAGCAAAAAGGCCTGTCCATCAATCTTACGCATCAAATACTACATAAAATAAGATTAGATTGTTCTCTAGAGCTCTGGCTGCATCTATAGGTAACAGAGCGTTTCAAAAGGTCATTCCTCTGTCGAACTATAAAAACTTGGAACGACCTGCCCGCACACGTATTTCCCTCATCTTACAATCCAGGGTTCTTTAAGAGGAGCGTGAAGAGGCACATCACAGGGCCGCCAACTTGAGGACCACTGTCAGAAGTGGCCCCCAATCGCTAGATGCGCCACGGCTTTCCATCAGGCTGGTGGCGACTTCAATTTGGCGAGCTGAACATAAAAAAAAATCTATTATCAAAAATATAGAACCTCACGAAGTTTTACCCGCGCAGTTCCCGTTACCGTGGGAATTCGGTAATAAAATATAGTATAAGTTACACACGGATCGTGTAACTTCCAAAGAGTGAAAATAATTTTTAAATCGGTTCTGTAGTTCCGAAGGATATTTAATATATACAATCATATCTTTCCTGTTTATAATATTAGTATTGATAGAGCATATCTAACTAATTTGCGTCTAGCACTCATACATTAGAACTATTAATCGTCAAACCTTATTAGCAGCTCTTACTCATCCAAACAAATATAACGTACAAAATATTGTACCAAACTTAGTCGCAATAAATGTAGAGATGGGCGGAGGGAAAAAACCCAACGGGAAAAAACCCGGGTTTTTTCCCGTTTGGGAAAAAACCCGGTATTTATGCGGGAAAAAACCCAATAGACGGGAATTTTCATTATTTGACGATCCGAAAAATATAAACATTCTTTTTTCATTTTTAGGAGAAATGCAACGAAGAATAGGTACTTTGCGATGCGCACATACTTTGCGCCGATGCATCTAGGGCACTAGCTGTTGCCTGTTGTTCGAAATGTCAAAATGTGTAGCAGTATTCAGGAACTAAAATAAAACCAAACTGTTATTATAACAACAAAAAGACGATTTGTTGTTTATATCATAAGATTCTTTCTGCGTATCGTGGCGGAATGTTACTTCATTGCAGATTAAACTTATATTGAAACTTTCAAGAATCTTTGACCAAAAAAAAACGAGCTATACTAACAATTATTTAGTACACTTTACAAAAGTGCCCGCAGAGGCCGTCAGGGTGATAAGGGGTTTCCACACGCACGATCTCAGGTGATGCGGCATGTCTCCTAGCCGGAACCCCCCCCCCCCCCCTACGGGACATGAAAGCGAGAGCCCTTGCGTCACTATTTAAATGGCGCAAGGAGGAGCTGGAGTTGGGCCAAAAGCCCTCCCATCTCGAGAAATCTAGGCTCGACTGTCCCAGGTCTACCAGGAAACCGAGAAGACATGGAAGGTGCGACTTGAGCAACCAAAGGGGGGGATCCACCACATTCGCGGCGGTCAGACCGGTCATGGATGAGTAGCTGGAGAGGAGACACGGTGCTCTCTCCTACAGGTTGTCACAGATACTTCCAGTAAGTATTATAAGTATTGTTCCCGTATCCCACGGGAGCTTCGGTAATTATCTGTGGTAAATAGTGTTAGCACTGCGGGGAGCGCGGGAAACACACTGTATTAACTGGTAGAATAAAAATACTGGTAGAATACATAGCGTGGGCGCAATAGCGCCAGGTCCTGGATCGTGGCAGGTCTGGACTTGGACACTCTCTCGCTGGAGACCAGAGGGAGTAAGTAGGACTGCGCCGCCTCTTTCTGCCCCCCAAAGATGCGGGGTAGCACTTTGGATCTTATCCCTCAGAGAGATTTCAAGCATAGCTTGTTCCATCGCTCGTTCCGCATCCTTAAGGGCGTGAACTAGTCCCACTCCGAGTGTCCACGTTTTGGCAACGTAGGTCATAATTGGTAGAACGCACTGGTTGAAGACTTTCGTCTTCATTCATTGCGGTATCGGCGAGTAGAGTAGAAAATCCGGCGCAGTTTGCTGAATGCTGCCCAGCCCAAGCGAATCCTTCTGGCTATTTCCTTATCCAGTTTACTCGTTTTTCAAATGTGACTACCTGCCCAAGGTAGGTGAATTCATGGACAACCTCAAGCCTCGATCGTTCAACGTTTATTGGTCCCGGCACGACATGCTCATTGAACATGACCTTGGTTTGGTCCAGGTTCATGCTGAGGCCAACACGTCGAGACTCTTCACTAAGACTATGCAGCATACCGCTCACCTGTTCCAGCGCTATTAAAACGATGTCGTCAGCAAACCGAAGGTGTAGATACATTAACCGATTAAATTCACGCCCCATCCATTCCAGTCCAACGACTTGAAGACGTCCTCAAGCGCATTAGTGAATAGCTTAGGAGAAATAGCATCTCCCTGTCCCACACCTCTGCGGCGTCTTCTTAGCGGTATCATACAAGCACCTCATCACCTCGATATATCGCCTATCAATACGACACCGCTGCAAAGCTTCTAGAATTGCCCAGGTTCCTATTATACGATATAAAAGTGTAGTCAATCTATTTCGTTTGTGACTATGTATATATGCGCATTCACGAATGCGCATAGCACGCTAAATGATCGTTCAGTGGCTGCTGAAGTATAGAGAGTAGTTAGAATACGTACTCACTGCAACCCTACTCAGCATTTTGGAGATGCAGAGTCCTTTCCACCAAACTACCGGGTGCATTTCGGATAAAATTTTAATATATCCATATAATCTCTATGACATTAATGGTTGGCCAGCTTCCTGAGCGGGAGACGTATACGGGTTCTCTGTGATGGTCAGGCTTCCTGATTTTTGCAGGTAAATGCAGGAGTACCACAGGGATCGGTATTGTCCCCAACTCTCTTTCTTCAGCAATCCATGACATGCTGTCCCTTGCTTGGATACATTCATTGTTATGCGGATGATAGTACTCTGTATGGGAGCTATTCTGGCCGTCCAGCCGATGGGTGACGCGACGTGGAGGAAAAGAGACGGCAACTCGTGGCCGATCTCGACCGGGACCTGGGTCGCATTGCCCATTGGGCTCATACAACTTGGTCGAGTACAATGCCAAAAAATCACAGTCCCCATTTCTACCCCTACCCTCTCTTCAGAACATTACTACACTAAAGGACAACCTGGAGATCTTCGGTAGGTATAGACGTCCGGTGTGAGCTCAATCACAAAGACTACATAGAGAGTTGTGTTGGGCTGGCCTCGCTGAAACTAGGAGTCCTAAATCAGGTGAGGCGGTACTTCACGCCACATCAGAGATGTTAGCAGTACAAGACGCAGATTCACCCCTGCGTCGAATACTGTTCTCATCATTGGGATGACTCCGCGATGTACTTAGTTGACGCACTTGACGCTATGCGGAGAGGCAGAGCCGTGCTATCCGAATTATTGTTTGTCCTCAGATGGTGGAGGTTGGCGTTCGCGCGTTCGTAGTTTCGGGTTACTTGTCGCTAGGAGCGGATGAATACACACACAGAGACAGGCTTTTTATTTAATTTCATTATATTTGATTAGATAGCACAGAATATTGAAACGTAACTATTTATTGAATTATTAACAAGAAGCCCTGAGACGGTTTCACCCAACTGCCCCTCTGTGAAAGTGAAAGTTTACTCCGATTGACGTTGTTATTATTGTTTTATTTCAAACTTTGAACAGATGATCCACGTGACCTAGTGACGTAATGTAATGCAAAAGAGTCACAGACTTCATACAAAGTCTCGCCATAAGCCCCTCTGCAATCTATTTTATAGAGAGGGGCTAAATAAACAAAGTTAGATTATCTCTAACTAGTTAGTAATACTGAAATAGTGTGTACTAAATGATATATACATGTAACTATACAATATCTAGATGTTACATATGCTAAATATGAAAAAACCCGAATAAATTCCCAATCGGGTTTTTTCCCTGGGTTTTTTCCCGGTTTTTTCCCACATTTGGGTTTTTTCCGGGCAAATTCCCATCTCTAAATAAATGTCGACATGTCTGCCGTCGCGTCGCGCCTCTCTATTAATTAATATTTTCCACAGAACAAGGCTATGAACTATATCGATACTGCCCATTCGCCCTAAGTTTGCCTCTCGCCTCCCATACTACGCCTCTGCACCGGCCTCTAGTCCAGCGGCAAACTTAGCGCGAACGGGTAGTAACTCTATTGACCATCACATTGTCTATGACGTGGTATGACTTTATTAGCTGGTGATAATTTCTTGCTGTGTTTATGAGATACAAGTTTGTTTTAGCGAGAATGTAATATATCTTTATTGTGTTTAAGAGCGTCGTTGCTAACCTAACCTTCTTCGTAAATAACGCTACAAATGTTTTTTTTTTGTAATTTGGTGTTCGTTTAACTCAAAACTAAGGGAATCTACGATTGTGGTTTAGAATTTAGACAACTAACAATTAAATCAGTAGACTTTGTAATCTTGACTTGATTTACTTTACGATACAGATTAATATGAATTTGGAGAAGATCCAAGAATAACCTTCAGCATAATATTGGTAACGTTTCGTACATGAATGGATTGATGTGACGTTTCCATATTTAAATTTTTCTCAGCACTATTCCATATTTTATGTACTGAAAGTTGGATAGGACGAAAAAAATCGTAGTATGGAAAGAAAAAAAAGTCCTTATTCTTTGCTTACGCGTTCTACCAAATTCTTTGTGGGTCAGATTGACTCATAAAGAATTTGGTTGGGCAGAAATGTTAATAATTATGCATTTCATTTAAAAATTATATCATCATAATTCTGAGACCTACTAAATATTACATATTTACAATCCTTCGTTTCATTTTATTCTCCAAAAAACGTACCTACTCATTCTGAACCCATGATAAGTTTAGAACCTAATAAGGGTACTGTTTGCTCTAACTAGCAAATAAACCGATACAAATTACTATGTTGTAGAAATTATTATCAAAAATACCAACAATAACTCAAAACATACAACCCTTACACAAATGTCGGAAAACTTGATGCTATCGGGACCAATCAACCAACTTTCCTACCCGAGTTATTACAAGATTAATACGAATTCTAATCGAGTTTTCTCTCATTAAGTACCACGGTTACCGAGCCCTCTTTATTATAGTGGAATAATACAGGCGGGTAATATCGCGGTATAGTTACTTAATCAATTCCTTTGTTGGTAGAATCGACCCCCGCTGTAGTGGGCTGGGTTGATTAAGAAGAATATTGCTTGATTACGTGGTTGAAGTATGGCATGCGAGGATGTATGAAAGAAGGTCATGAATTACAGGATGTGGCACGATGTTGTATTACACAATAGTACATTTTTGTCACTTTTCTTGTGTAAATTACTTTATCAGTGACGTGACGTACACATTTTTATTGTAATAATCACAAAGTAATAAAATATTAATATTAGGTGCTTACATATTAAATTGGCGTTTTGTATAGGAGGAACAAAAAGTCGAATATTTTTAAATATAATATATTTAATTAATCAAAGTATGAACCATTGTTTTCTATGCATTTTTGCCATCTCATAGGTAGTTCATTGATCCCTTTACTAAAAAAACCAGTCGGACGGGAATCAATAAAATCTGTGAAGGCGATTTGGACTGCCCCATCAGAGTTGAATTTTTTCCCTTGCAAGAAGTTGTCCAAATTTCGAAAAAAATGGTAATCTGTTGGAGCAAGATCCGGGGAGTACGGAGGATGTTTTAGACATTCCAATTGAAGCTCTTCTAATTTGGTAGCCGTCTGTTGTGCAGTGTGTGGTCTAGCGTTGTCGTGAAGCAGCAGTGGCGTGGAGCGATTGACCAGCCTAGGTTGTTTAGCCGCTAGCTTTTCCATCATGGTTTGCAATTGCTGACAATAGACATCAGCCGTAATAGTCTGGCCAGATTTGAGAAAACTGTAATGAACAATACCGGCACTAGTCCACCAAACGCTTACAAGTAACTTTTTTGGGGTTAATTTTCGCTTGGGGCAGGATTTGGCTGGCTGGCCAGGATCCAACCATTGCGCTGAGCGCTTTCGATTATCGTAAAGAATCCATTTTTCGTCACAGGTAATGATTCGGTTTAAAATACCTTCATTATTGTGCCGGTTCAGTAATGTAACGCAGCAGTCGACGCGCTTTTGCCGGTTTGCTTCAGTCAATTCGTGAGGTACCCACCTTTCAAGCTTTTTAATCTTCCCAATTTGCTTCAAGTGAATTAAAACAGTTTTATCACTAACACCGCAGCCTGCAGCTAACTCGGACGTGGTTTGCGATGGATCCGCTTCCACAATAGCCTTCAATACTTCATTATCAACTTGAGTCTCAGGCCGTCCACGGGGCTTGTTCTGCAGGTCGACATTTCCTGAACGAAAACGTTGGAACCAAAAACGAACTGTGTTTTCTTTTGCAACATGACCGCCATACACATCATTCACCCTTCTAGTCGTTTCCGCAGCACTAGTGCCACGGCGGAACTCGTACTCGTAAATAATGCGATATTTTAAGTTTTCCATTTTGTAAAATGAGTGACGCAAACAGAAAAAAACAGAAGAAAAAAAGACGTGTGGCACTCGGGGACTGCCGCGGTAAAGCTATTACATAGCATTTTTTATCAACTATGCTAGTATAATTATTTCTATATAAGAATACTAGCTGATGCCCGCAGCTTCGCCCGCGTAAAATTTGTTCCCGCGGGAAGTTATTCCCGGGATAAAAGGTAGCCTATGTGTTATTCCAGACTATAATGTATCTCTGTACCAAATTTCAGCCTGATCCGTTCAGCGGTTTGAGCGTGAAAGAGTAACAAACATCCACACTCACAAACTTTCGCATTTATAATATTATACTAGCTGATGCCCGCAGCTTCGCCCGCGTAAAATTTGTTTCCGCGGGAAGTTATTCCCGGGATAAAAGGTAGCCTATGTGTTATTTCAGACTATAATGTATCTCTGTACCAAATTTCAGCCCGATCCGTTCAGCGGTTCGAGCGTGAAAGAGTAACAAACATCCACACTCACAAACTTTCGCATTTATAATATTAGTAAGAAGTAAGATATATATATGTAAGATTTTAAGGCCTATGTTCAACAAAGTAAAGTACCAAAGTACCTACTTGACTGTCGACATTTGGGCTTTTGGACTTTTGGACTGTTGGACTGTTAGACTTTTGGACTGTTGGACTGTTGGACTTTTGGACTTTTGGACTATTGGACTTTTGGACTATTGGACTATTGGACTTTTGGACTTTAGGATTTTTGGACTTTTGGACTTTTGGACTTTTGGACTTTCGGACTTTTGGACTTTTGGACTTTTGGACTTTTGGACTTTTGGACTTTTGGACTTTTGGATTTTTGTACTTTTGGACTTTTGGACTTTTGGACTTTTGGACTTTTGGACTTTTGGACTTTTGGACTTTTGGACTTTTGGACTTTTGGACTTTTGGACTTTTGGACTTTTGGACTTTTGGACTTTTGGACTTTTGGACTTTTGGACTTTTGGACTTTTGGACTTTTGGACTTTTGGACTTTTGGACTTTTGGACTTTTGGACTTTTGGACTTTTGGACTTTTGGAACTTTTGGGACTATGTATGTATTTTTATTTGTATTTAAAAAGTCTAAATACATACATAGTCCCAAAAGTTTCAAAAGTCCCAAAAGTCCCAAAAGACCCAAAAGTCCCAAAAGACCCAAAAGTACCAAAAGTCCAAAAAGTCCCAAAAGTCCCAAAAGTCCCAAAAGTCCCAAAAGTCCCAAAAGACTCAAAAGTTCCAAAAGACCCAAAAGTCCCAAAACTCCCAAAAGTCCCAAAAACTCCCAAAAGTCCCAAAAGACCCAAAAGTCTGCTTAAATTCTGCAACACTTTTCAGTACTGCGCCATCGAGACGTATCGCAGGTACACGGCAAGGCTTGTTTTTTTTGTTGAATATACCTAAAAACTTTAAAATAATTATAAAATATCCTGGTGTTATTGGCTTTCTTCAGAGGTACCCATCCTCGATTCTTCAATCCTAACGTACAACAGTTACGGATAACCAGGATAGGATTGACGAATCGAACTCCTCATCGGAGGAAATTTGGATGTAGGAAAAGAACAATATCTGTACCCTCCAGATTCTTATTTGTCTGCCTCGGTGGCATTCGGTAATATAACTGACTGTCGCGCTGGGGTCCTGGGTTCGATTCCCGGGCAGGCCAAAAAATCGTGGGATCTTCCAATGTTTGTTTCGAAGATTTGATGTTTTCTAAGTATAATATGTATAAATAAATAGATAAATTCTTTATTGCCATTAATTGTATCTTCATGAAATTGGAATTCCCTGATACCTGCGCTAGTACAAACTGTGTTGCAGATATCAGTGTTCTCCCCCAAAATATGCTCGTCGTACAATTTTATTCCAGTCGGTGTCGGGACCCTAGGTCCATGGGGTCCCAATGCACATAATTTTTTTAAAATTTTGAAGAAGCGTCTTGTAGAGTTAACTGGTGACCTAAGGGCTGGCAGTTATTTCTCCCAACGAATAGGCATCGCCGTTCAAAGGGGGAATGCTGCCAGTCTTTTGGGCACAATGCCACGGGGGCCCTATTTAGATTTAGTTTAGTTTTATTTATTCATATTGTAAATAGTTATTAATTTATTTTAAAATTTGTCTAATATTTTATTGAATAAATTTAATATATTTATTATACTATTAAACTAATTGTTGTCAAACTGATTATGATTAAACCTCTTTTCATAATCAATAACGAGTACAACCGTTAAACAACACTATGCCAAAGACAAACAAGACAGAAAAAATAATTTAATGACAAGCAAGAATGACAGGTTTAAATTTTTATCATCGAAGTATTTTTCCTGAAATTATTCTATATTCTAAAGGTAAATTAGTGTCGAAATGGCCGCATAAATCTAACTATGGTTCCTTAAAACGAATATGATCAGGATTGATATTTAAATGTAAGTAATTATGGAGAGTCGAGATCCAATCTGTTTGTTTACTACATTGTTTGAAAGATACACGAACCTGGCCGAAGGTAGCCGAGAGTGTGATTCGTTTTCGTGACAGAATTTCTGGATTCGGTCTCCACGCAAGGCCCGCGATAGAAGCTATGCAATAGCTTAAAAACAAATGAATGACGGTCATCGAAGGATAAATACATGAGTAAATAGCTGGGAAAATTTGAATTTGGAATTCCTTACCAAAGAGGAGAAAATCGTAATTAAAGTGGCCAGTACGAAAAACGCCAATTTGATGTGTAAGCACCTAATATTTCGGTATGATAATATATTATTTGATAAGCAAAGACGTAATAATATATAGACACGTCATGTACGAACATCACGGCTTTCAAAAACGGCAAATATTTTATACATTCAAAAAAAGAATTTCTATGAAATTATCTATGATAGCATGTATGAAAATTAAGGCAATTGCCTGACTTTTTTGTTGCCATTTTTCAGTGTTGATAACGTATCTATAGTTTTCATATATCATTGTTGATAAGAGTCTTAAAATGTTTGCAGAATATGCAGTGCAAATGTAAGTAACTGTGGTGGTGCAAACAAACAGGTCACGGAGATCGCTTTTAATCTCCGTTCATAGTATTATAACAATAATAAGTATACGGGAATAAATTATAGCCTATGTTCACCGCAAAGAGTGTAGCTTCCCAATAGTTAAAGATTTTTTCAAATCGGTCCAATATTTTCGGCGCCTATTCGTTACAAACAAACAAACAAAGAAACAAATCTTTCCTCTATATAATATTAGTATAGTTTTTTTTTTTATTTAATATGATAGTTTGCGCCCCCAGTAACAATTTATTATAAAAATTAAATGTATTCTCCGTATAGATATGTATTGAATCTACATAATATGTGAATCCCCTGACTAGTATACGATGGTGCAAACAAACAGATCATGAAGAGCAGTTTTAATCTGCCATCTTAGTATTTCAAAAATATTAATGACTAGCGGACGCGCGGACGTCAAGAAAGAGTGTAGCTTTCCAACAGTGAAAGAATTTTTCAAATCGGTTCAGTAGTTCAGGAGCCTATTCATTACAAACAAACAAACAAAAAAACAAAAAGCAAATCTTTCCTCTTTATAATATTATTATAGATGATCTTCTCTCGTCTTTTATATTTCGTCTCGTTCACTAGATAAATTTTACTTCTTTGTACTGACAGTAGTAACTAAAATACGAATTAAACACTTTAGTACACCTATATTTATCAAAAAAATTTACCTTTTCCAGTGCATTTCTATCTCTATACCCCGTTAGTACGTGTGTAATGAATGTCTCCATATTATCGATGAATGTGTCGGGACAGTCCTTGGACGGCTCGGCATGGGCGACTAATGCTATCGATTTAGTTACAATTACTCTAAGACATATCCTATTACATGCTTGTACATGGTCACTCTTAAACTGTGAAGTTCATTGCTTTATAACTGCAGTATGTCTTTTTATTCGATTAGAATAATTTTGATCGTGTTGGTATAGCTGTCAGATGATGAGGTAATCAAATGTCTAATGTGTGTTTGAAGTTGATTTTGAGGTAATGGTATTGATTACAATATAATTACTGAAGAAAACATGTTTCTCTGTTTTTATTGTATCTAAGTAAAACGTAAAAAATGTTCTTGATATTTGTACACATTTAATAGGATTTATTTTATTATTACCTATTTCAAAGCCTCAAAAGACTCCTTATGCAAGAAATAATGCATATTTAGTAAGAGTTACATGTAAAATACTCTGCACCGGGATCCGTTTTCATGCTTCTGTCACATTTCAAGGTCACCGGCTAATAGTGAAATTCTGTAACTGAACCATTTTACCAAAACTAAGAAGTAACCTTGAAATTTTTGAAAGTATGTACTCCACACAATCTCTACATTTAGACACTTAAATAAAATGTGTTTATGCACCAAAGTTCAGTAACAATTTTTTTAAATGACCAATGACGAAGAAACGAACATAATCCTACATAATAATTCATATTAATAAAGGAAACACACAAAACCTCTGCTTCCAAAAGCACACACACAGATTACAAGGAGCTCTTTTGTGTTTACCCTTATCTGAGTGTCGTCTAACGACGTCCACTCATCTCGGACGACACAATGGACGGCTTGAATTGAAACTAAGGTCCTTAGACAATGCCAATCGTGGGACATTGACCGGCCAAAAGGCGTCGATCGGTGATAGTTAGAGAAATGTTTAGCAATAAACGTGAAGTAAAGGGGACAATAACGGAAACATTATTGAAATCATTCATGTATGCTCTTTTTTTTGGTGAGAGTCTTTACAAAGATTTGACTTGCGATTGAAACTTAAGGGGTTAAAATTGTTAATGTTACAAGCGACCAAAGGGACGACAAAGACATAGAGAGGGAGCGCAGGGCATTGTCAGTGAGGAGCAATATGATTGCCCGCAGGTTCGCTCGTTGTAACGCGGGTGTCAAAGTAACACTTTTTAAGGCGTTCTGTCAGTCGTTTTACTCGAGTGGCCTGTGGGTGTCATATACGCGACGAGCTTACAGTGTACTGCGTGTTCAATATAATAATGCCTTCAGGATGCTGTTGGGACTGCCGTGGCGCTCTAGCGCGTCGGGCATGTTCGCGGAGGCTTGCGTGGACGGTTTCCACGCAATTATGCGTAAGAAAGCGGCCTCATTACTGCAGCGTCTGCACGGTAGTAACAACAGCATTCTGAGAATGATCGCTGCCAGACCAGACTGCCCCTTCCAGAAGATCTGGATAGAGACCGCCATAGGTCTAAGTAAATAAAAAACCTATTGTTTATTATAGTAGCGAAAACTAACAATACTAACATGGTTACTTAAGCACTATTGTTACTAACACCCAAATACTAACAATAATACCTATGGACAATTGTAGTCTGAAAATAAATTGATATTTAGTTTAATTTAATTTAATTTAAAATTAAATTTAAAATCATTTTCACAAAATGTGTAATATATGCTTAGCACTGACAGTAATGTAAAAAACATTTTCGCAAATAAAGTCATTGATTGATGCTTAAAACATCGATGCTCTACTAAGTCTTAAATTGATTGTATTTCCAACATAAACCTATCCACTCTGCGTTAGTTAATTACATTTTCCAGGAAACTTCTAAAAAACTTTTTACTACAATAAAACCCCAAACTTAAAAGCCTAATTGAGCCCTTACTCGCCAAAATAAAATAAATGATTCCTAATTACCATACCAGTTGCCAGCCAAAAATAAGTTAACCTACAAATTGCCACCTCCATTCTATAAACCACGTTAATATAATTAAGCTAAACATTTCCAATAGTAAGGCTGTCTGGCTATTTCTTTCTCGGGCCTTAATGCCGTAATTGCGGATTAATAGGGTCGCAGACGTTACCTTCAGGTAATTAAATGGTAGTCCGATTGTCGACGAGCTCCTTAAACCTTTGCCCCGAGATAATTCCCGATTTGGTACGAAGGATCTCAGTTTAAGATGGTGAATTGTGTGAGTGTAACTTCATTGTGGCATTAATCTGTGATTGTGGGTTGAATGAAGAATGAATATCATATAGTGTTTTTTTGAGATTTATGTGGTATGTATGCTTGCGAAAGCATTTCATTATGTGTTATTTATAAAGATTTGGGTGTGTATTGGTAAATTGTCAAAACGAGCCTGTTGCGTTAGAAGGCCTTCAACAAACTACGTAAAATTCTCTCTTCGCCCAGTGCACCCTTCTACCAAACTGCTAGGATCAAACAAGAAGGACCTTTACTTAAGTTTCTGATTGTATGTGTGTATGATTTGACTTTTCTTGTCTACTGTCAAACCTGCCAACCCAGTAAAAAACCTGCGCCAGAACCTCGTCCGTTGGGAAGTAATTGCCCTTGGACTCCAAAGATTTATAATGGGAGCTACAATGATCGCATTGGATATAAATAAGGTCGATTCAAAGAAAAAATACACCTATAATTTAGTAAAAAATATAAATTCAACACCTACAAATTAGCCATCCGCAATCAACACGAACCACAAAACCTCCGACTTTAATAACTCTGGCAACTTCAGACGACCTTTGCGGTCTCAGTAATTAAAGTGTTGTTAGCAAAATTAAAGTAATCGTCATTATAGCGAGGTGGGCGACCGAAATCCGAAGGCTGTGGCTAATGAGAAATAAATTGTCGCGCAGTGAAGCCCGGTAATTAGTGAACACTTATTTAAACTAAGAGTCACACGGCGGCTCTTTAGAATGTTAAGGCTAATAAATGTCTTGGGTTATTACAGCTTAAGAGATTTAATACAAACGTATATACTTACAGTCACGCTTACATCCTATGAGGTTAGGCTTTTTTTTTCTATTCAGCTCGCCAAATTGACGTCGGCACCAGCCTGATGGAAAGCCGTGGCGCATCTAGCGATTGGGGCCACTTCTGACAGTGGTCCTCAAGTTGGCGGCCCTGTGATGTGCCTCTTCGCGCTCCTCTTAAAGAACCCGGGATTGTAAGATGAGGGAAACACGTGTGCGGGCAGGTCGTTCAAAGGCAGAGGTAAATTACACATCTAAAGTGGGTCTTGCCAGTGGGTTTTATGGTAACTCGTAAAGTAAGTAAAAACTCTTTATTGTACACCAGGAATAACATTTGAGCAAAATAGTTAAAACTACACTTATTGGCATAACAATTGGCGGCCATTGGCATTGGCATAACAATTCGTAATAGGGGGCCATATAGATATAACTACAATTATATTCGTTTTGGGATTCGCAGTAAAATAAATTCTAACAGCCGGGATAAATGTAACAAAACCGAAAACCAATACAAAATTTGTAATTAAAATAATTAAAGCATCGAGACTGAGATAAGACCGTCGCTCGTAAAGTATGGAGTAATCGAAATATGGTTTGAATGTTGTAAGTACCCTGCTACCAACGAAAGAGGCAACATTGCAGACGTCTGTGCGGGGGGCTGTGACGTCACACGACATTTGTCTTGCAAACATAAAAAAATAAAGGTCAAATTTTTACTAAATGTTTATAATTTTTTTCTAAATTTTTAAGAACTGTTTAATAAAATACGAGTATAGCAAATTGAACTAGAATTTTTAAACAATTTCCAGTGATAAAACAGTTGAAAGAAGTTTACATACAAACACAAAAACTGACAAATAATAATAACGTGTAGTGCAGAATAACCATTATTACAATATTTTAAAAAATATATACAATTGATGTCACATTGTATACCTTCACAAGAATGATTAAAATGTTTAATTGTAGGAACGACAACGTGCGGTACAGTTTCATCTAAACATTGTAATTACACATGAAATTACACACACAATGTATTACAACTGTAATTAACGGGTAAAAAATGAATTACCCTTAATGACTGCGCGAAGGCTGTAGTTTTTTGGAGTATGGTCACCTTTGTTGATGTTTTTTAAACCAATGGTAATTATGCATTGAGATATATATGTGGTAACATTTAAATTGAAGCGCAGTATTTTATTTGACTAAAAATATGCTAGTAGTAACAGGATAGGGCAGAAATAGCTTTTACAGGGCCATTCTAGGACAGTCAATATACAACCTGGTGAATTCGTGAGCTTGTAAATACAATCTGATAAACCTGTAGTACCAAGTACATTATTGTAAAAGTGATTTGGCCGAATACCGAATATTTGGCAACGCTGTCGGTCGAAACGCCGAATATTCGGCCGCCGAATATTCAAGTTTATCTTTCTTCTCCCGGTAGTAACGTGTACAGTGAGAGGATGTTTTCTGAAGCTGGTATCATTTACAACGAAAAGAGTAATCGTTTGCTACCATCAAATGCTGTAAAGCTTGTTTTATCCATCACAACTTACCACTGATCAGTTTTACTATTAAAGTATTGTAATACTACTGATGTGTCTTTTTTGTCCATGATTTGGCATTCGGTATCTGGCCGAATAGAACGTATTATTCGGCCGAACACCGAATACTAAAAAAAGTGGCGGAATACCGAATAGTAGCTGAATATTCATGGCACTTCTAATTGTAATATTTTGAGCAGAACTATTGTTAATTATAGAGTTTTTTTTTTTGCACCATTTAGGCGGAACCCAAGCATACGGCCCACCAGATGAACTGGTGGTCACCGTACCCTATGAACGTTTGGAACACCGGAGGTGCTACACTCGCGCTGCCGACCCAGCAAGAACGTTCTAAGCCTCATTTTGAAGTATCCCCTACTGTAGGCGTTTTGGAAAACCGAGGCTGGGATCTCATTCCACAATCTAAGCGTTCTCCGAAGAAAGCTCCTATAGGATCTTACAGTGCTCGAACGCTCCGGACGCAAGGTCTGAAGATGAACACACTGTCTATGTCGAGCGGTGCAATGTATAATATCAAACAGTTCCTCAGAACACAAACCATTATACAGGCGATAAAATACGCATAAGGAGGCAAAGTTTCTCACTCTATATCCATACTAATATTATAAAGCTGAAGAGTTTGACTGCTGAGCCCGCAGAGAGTGATGGCCGTCAGGGTGATAAGAGGATACCACGATCTCCGGTGAGACGGCATGTCTCCTAGCCGGGACCCCTCCTTGGGACCTGGAAGCGAGAGCCCTTGCGTCACTGTTCAGATGGCGCAAGGAGGCGCTGGAGCGGGGCCAAAGGCCCGCTTATCAGGAATCGAGGCCCAGCGGTCCCCACTCCACCAGGAAACCGTGGAGACATGGAAGGTGCGACTTGAGCAACCAAAGGGGGGATTCGCCACAATCGCGGCCGTCAGACCGGTCATGGACGAGTGGCTGGAGAGGAGACACGGTGCTCTCTCCTACCGGTTGACACAGATGCTTGCCGGGCACGGTAGCTTCGGTAGGTATCTGTGGCGGAAACACCGGGAAACCACGGCCGAGTGTCAGCACTGCGAGGACCGCAGCGATGACACGGCGCTCCACACACTGGTGGAGTGCACGGCGTGGGCGCAACAGCGCCAGGTCCTCGTAGTGGGTCTGGACGTGGACACTGTCTCGCTCGAGACCATGGTGCGAGCCATGCTCTCCAGCGGGAGTAAGTGGGACTGCGCCGCCTCCTTCTGCGAGCAGGTCATGCTCGTGAAGGAGGCGGCGAGACGGGTACGGGAGAGAACTCTCCCACCCGAGTTCCGCAGTCGGCGGCCTGGGCGCCGCCGACGTGTCTTCGCCGAGGACTATCGGCCACCATGACCGGGGGCCTGAGGACGGTGACAGGGCGGCTCACCGTCTTTACAGAAGCAGGCCCATGACGGCAGCGTGACGTGAGTGAGACAATTCACGCACGCCCCCCCTTAGAAGCGGGATCACACCCGAAACCCCCCAAAGACGCGGGATAGCACCCGAACCACCCCCTGGGCGAGGCCGCAGTAGCGGCCGTGGGTCTGTTGGGAGTCCTGGGACACCCTTCCGAGGGTTTACCCGGGGCTCCCAACCATAGACTGTTGGGCGTGACGTGAGGTTTTTAGTCGGTAGGAGTCCGGCATAACATCCATGAGGATTTTCCCTCACGTTAAACAAAAAAAAAAAAAAAGCTGAAGAGTTCGTTTGTTTGAACGCTAGGATCTCAGGAACTACTGGTTCGATTTCAAAACTTCTTTTACAGTTTGATAGTCCATTAATTGAGGATGGCTATAGGCTATGTAGCATCACGCTAAGGTCAATAGGAGCGGAGCAGCAACGAAGAATGTTTCGAAAATGGTAAATTGTTTTTACGGTTTGAGAGCTTCCGAGTCGTACGCTACCTAAATGGTTAAAGTTACGTAAAAGTTAAGTACAAAAAATTTTTTGCTCCTAAAGAGTTCTATAAAAAAGTCCACAACAGCATATGTCTATCTTTAAAGGTTCGCTCACAATAACCTAATTTGTCTTTCTTTTAAGGTTAGCTCACAATATTATCAAACTGAAGAGTTTGTTTGTGCTAGGATCTCAGAAACTACTGGTTTTATTTCAAAAATAATTTCACAGTTTTATAGTCCATTTATTGAGGATGGCTAATGGCTATATAACATCACGCTAAGACAAATAGGAGCGGAGCAGCCATGAATAATGTTTTGAGAACTCGGAAATTTTATTTCTTTTGAGAGCTTCCATTGCGTACGTTGCGTAAATAATACCGGCCAAGTGCGAGTCGGACTCGCACACGATGAGTTCCTTACCAAAAACCGGATAAAAATAAATGCTACGGGAAACATTATATCACTTCAACAAAGTTGTGCGGGTCAACTCTAATGGTAATGAATATAAGCGACGACGTGACGCGACAAAAAAAAATATATCACTTTAAATATTAATACCTACCACACCTCTCTTCTAAATATAAGACACGCGACGGGAGTAAGCGCGGCGGGAATACCTATATTACTTAAAATATTAATACTATACCACTCTCTTTCTCACTCTCATGTGACGCAAACGAAGTTGCGCGGGTCAGCTAGTAAAGTATATATTTGGTAGCACAGTCTAAATATCATAGGTTTAGATTTTCTCTTTATACTGTGTTGGTAGGTAGGTATTTTATCATCTTTGGTTATATCTCAAATGACCCAGCAATTTAAGTTCTCCGATACACTTTAATAGTATTAAAAATTGGTCTTCTGATGGCATTTCTTTGTGTAGGCACAAGCACACTATCCCCTGGTCCTGTCCGTTTCCATACAGCAATAGAGTTGGCAGCATGAATGTAATACCTCTGGGCTGCGATAATAACCTTCGATCAGGTGAACCGACTATATTCCTGTCTACCACCTCCATCAAAATATCAAATGTACATTGAACGTAGAGCTCCGATTAAGATGTCATTTTCATAACAAGACATTTAAAATAAAGCAGAACGAATTTTAATTGTACCAAAGTATAATTACCATGCATCCATTGAAACATTTTATAATAACTGACACAAATAATATTTCTGTGCGGATATGGTAGCCTCGTCATATGAACAATGCGTCGAATCAGCCTGTCCTGTAATTATAGAGCACTAACTGTTACATATACAATGCGAATAATTATCGCGCGATGTACTGAAATCGTGCATCGTTTAATAGTCGAACGAAATTGTATGGAATGAAAAATTTTAACGCATTGTACTGAATTTGTGATAGACCGTTACGTTTTTGAATGTACGTGCTTTGTTTTGTTAAATATTTTGTCGTTTAATGTTTATTCATTGAGATGGTTAATAATGTGCTCTGAAAGATCATATTATGAAGTTTTGGTAAGTCGTGGATTTGACCATTACATGCCAACTGAGGAGCATTTTAAAAAGTCGTTTTTTTCTGTGACTGGAAGGTTCTCTGTGTAGAATATTAAATGCATTGAAGTCACAGCAGTACAATACATAATTCAAGTACCTTGGTTACCTCATAATAAACCCCTTGACAATATGTACGGGTAGGTATGTGTTCGATGTAGGTATCTCACAAAAATGTCGTCAGTATCGAACACAATTTCAAAACAACATAAAGAATGGAAGCAAGTTCAATATTTTATATGAGATGTCGCGCCGATGACACGGCTGAAATATCGACCACTGTGCGAGGTGCAAACAACTTACTAGGCACGCCTACAGGCTATCGGAACAAAAAAGAAGAACATCCGGGCAACACACTCACGAGGCAATATAGCACAATTTTTATCTCGCAGATTTATACCGTAGTGTGCACACAGGCACAGTGCAGCTGCAATCTCACTCCTCGGCCGAAACATGGACACCCTGTATAAGATAAGCGTGTGTGTGTAAGAGATGCGAGCGCGAAAGTTTTGCATATGTGTAATGTTTCGAGATATACAGGTGACAGAGGAGATACGCGGTGGGCGGGGCCAAGGGAGGGTAAAACCTATTGGAAAGAGATGGCCGACTCGCTATGATAATGATGTTATTGCTTTCTTGAAGTTCGCTCTCCTTTAGTTTTATTATTTCTCGATCTACTTATAAGGCGATATAAACGTTAAGTGTGAGCGTGTATAAAATACGTTTATTGTATCGTTATAGGTGCCCGAGGCTGCAGAGAATGCAAAAAGTGAAGATTACAGATTTAAGATTCCTTGGTATGAGACACATCGTTACATTGCAGCTTCGGTACTCTTCGATAACAGTTAATCAAACATGATAAGTGATACAAGTTTCTAGATTGTGCAGGCTGGCAAGAATCTCATAAATGTGTTCTTACAAGATGTTGACGCCTTATTCGTCAGCTGTTTAGATATTCTGTAACTAGGTACTAAGAAACAAACTCCAATAATTATTATGAGAATGGCGTTCTAACTGAATAATACCTGACTAATAATTGTTATTCAGTAAAATGTCTATCATTAGACAGGAGTTTACATGTGTAGCTTTTTCCGGGGTTTAATTCCCATCAATGACAAACATTTCAGTGTTCCATAAATATTTGTCTCTAGAGTCTGGGTTATTCAATGTATTATTAATAAAAATGGCTTTACAAAAAAAAAAAAATTCCCGTGGTCTGATACCAATAACACAAGCAGGATTAACCCAGCTTAAGTTGGAATCAGATCAGTCCTTGAATATTGTTGATTTATATTTTTAACTTTTTTAACATAGCTCGTCAAATTGACGTCGCCAGTCTAATGGTAAGCCGTGGCGCATCTAGTAATTGGAGGCCACTCTCTCATTATTATTTCTACTCACATTAAAATGGCTATTGGATATGACACTGATTATCCCATGAAATGAAATTGTGATACTTTCTTCCTTAGATCATCTAACCACAGGATGCGCCTTACTTAAGCATTGTTTTCTGCCATTGCACATGACCATTTGGTCTTTTGGCTTTATGAAAAGCCTGTACATCAGTACATCAATTTATATGATTAAACTAGTACATTACATTGTAGTTGACTGTACAATAACAATTAACACACAACAGCCATTACGCGTTTGTCGATTAATACATTTTTAGATGCAATGAAATTTTATATGTCTTTGTGTTTCCCCCTTCACTTGTATGAAAACTGGCAGAATATTTTTGTATGCGGTGGTTCGCAAAGGCTAGTCCCGTGTTATATGGTCTAAGCTTTCTTCCCATACTTCAATTTCTCCCACTCATTAATTTGCATTGCATATTGGCTCGTTCACACCAACCACAAACTAAATGCATCGGTCGGTATCGCCTTTTGTGTTCAACCACTCATTAACGTAAATGACATGAGTGCAAATTGTCTTTTACATTGTGCGTTATGCACGGGAGATGGAATTAGGTGGTGTAGAAGTAGAGCAATGAACGGAGTAATGTAGGTATTTGCTTTCTCGCTATCTCGACCGCAGAGGCAAAGTACAATCGAATAAAATCTTAAACAAAATCTACTACAAACTCTTATAGCGTAAGGAACTACGAACTAAGTACCTACTGTAACAGTGTGTTGGACTAACATGTAACCAAGAAAGCTTTTATAAAAGTATGTGATTCAATTACCTGTAACAAAATCATTTCCTCTGACCATCTTGATACAGTACCTAAGTACAAAAAAAATATAATTCCAAATTTATTGGAAGAAGTTATTATTATAACCGAGCTATTTACGTTTCCAAAATGATTAGGAAAAGTCAACTGTGATAGGTACGCTGATTTCATTGATAAAGAGACATAAATTCTCCACACTTAATTGTTGACTTATTTGCTTCAACTTTATGAAATCTTTAAATGGATAAGATTATCATAGATTACGGGTACGACCCGTGCTAAGGTATTATACCAGACGTTAAACAAAAAAAAATTAAACAAACCTCTCTATGGCTGAAAGCTATGGGTGCCCTACAAATCTATAATTCTAATATATATGGAGTTTAACCTATGTGTTTTCGTAAGCAACCAAATTAATGCAGCTTGTGTAGAAAGAAAACGCTAGACAAAAAAAAGAACCTACATCTTGCAACAATTTATAGAGGCATTCCAAGAAGGGCACTTAGTTCCTCACGTAATACAATCCTTATCTCTGGTTACTTGTTCCATTGTACACCATAAATATTACAATTAACAGATATTGCTTTACGTAAAGCGATTTGCATAATGAGTCGTTTGATCTTTGACTTTGGAGTCTACGAACTTCTTAACATTCAACAGCGCATTGCCAAGGTTAGACTGTGTAAGGTAGAGCGCCCATAGGAAGGACTAACATATCTAAGTATGGTATGGCCAAAACAAAAAAAAATGTTTTCTGAAATCTGACAATCGACCTCAAAGCAGTAGCAGTAGTAAGGACTAGGTACTACCTACGTGAGAGAACTTAGAGTCTCCTTTAGGACTCTCTATACAGGGATTATTTCGCCCATGACTCTGTGAATAAAGGCTCCCCTAGGACTCTCTATGCAGGGATTGTTCCGTCCATGCCTCTGTGAAGGGTTTCACTGGTGTGGTAAATTCGTAAATACTGGCAATTATAAAAAGAAAAGAAAATAGGTTATAAAGAGATGCCGTACAGTTTCCTTTCAGAATTCCTTTGCTAAGGATCTGGAAACGTGCGAGAATAAAACGTGGTATTCGTGGAAGAATGGTGGTAGCAACTTGGTCAAACAACAATTAGACCTACCGCTAAGGAATGTCTGAAGATGCACAATGGAGGTATTTTTCCTTCCAGCAGATACAGGTATTCAATAGGCACGGCTGCTTCTGTGATTATCCTTTTTTTTAACTAGCTTTGTAATCCAGATTGCTGTAGAATCTATGTATTATTTAATGCCTGATTATTTTGTGGTAGAAATGTGCATTCAATGTTTTAAGTTTTCTATTATTAAAGCGAATTCTCATGACAAGTGAAGTGAATTTTCTAATTCTTTAATAGGAATAAACAATCCTAAACCTCATAATCGGCACCGGATTCAAATGTGACAAGATTTGTCAGCATTGACGCCCACAGACACGAATGAGTCAACAGCGAAAGTGCGCGGAATTTTGTCATCTTATTTTGCAAATATTCTCACCATTTCTTTTTATTTACTTTTTATTGTGAATTTGGGGTTCTTATTGAATAAAAATATGGCAATTTCATTATGAAAGAACCTTTACACGTAAAGATAATAGAACTACGTAAAAATATATCCAGCCCACCTAGTACGGGTATCATATCGCAAGTTTTAAGAGCGTCAGCTTACTTTGTAAGAGACACGAGTCTGTTCGAGTCCTGTAACTATCATCGTTTACATATTGGAGCATCTTATTTATGTTTTAATGGCTTGAGCACGCAGCTTCACCAGTGTAGAATAACACTATAGCTCACGTAACTTCAAGAACCGTGTTAAAAGCGTTACATTCTATACTATCTATCTGTACAGATACATTACATCAAACATACCATAAAAAAATTTAATGGTGAGTAAAAATAAATTTTAAAATGAAAAATTTACAGAAAAGGGAGGAAGGATATCAGTTCACGACTGTCGAAGTCTTACCTAGCTGTTGGAACTTTTTTCCCCATCTAAGTCTGTGGGTTCTCGTAGAGCTGGACGCATTACCTCGTTGGATGACAACGCTTATTCTCTGAGAAAGAGGCCAGTTTGTAAACAGAATGTATGTAAATGAAATCTTATTAGGATATGAAATTGACTCTACAAAAAAAAAATCTTTGTTACCACTCTTTCAACCCAGAAATAAAATCTCAAGTACACCATTGGAATCCTTCTAGATTTATTTAACACAACATTGTATTACGCACAGCTCGTACATCATCGAACAATAGTCGAATGTTTGCAACGACTGCGACTGGCCAAATGTCATATTGTTTCTTATTCCTTTTAAAGCCTTTTAAAAAAATGTTTAAAGGATGGCCACCCCAGTGGCCAACGCATCCCAACATTTCGACACTAAAACTTTGATTTACGACTTTCGCCCGCCGATTGCGCACTAAAACTGCACTTACGTCACTTTCAATTTTAAAAGGGACTGTGTTTACACCGTAGCGTAAACCTAAGGAAAATGTCTGAATGTTAATGATGCGTGAATAATATGAAAATGCTGTGGTTTGGTGCAAACTTTCTACAATATTTCCTTATAAATATGAGGAACTATTCTCCATAGTTGCGCAACAAATCTATTTGTAATGCTTATTAATATGCCATTAGAAATAAAAGGCAGTAATGCAGTAGCAATGTATGTTTCCGTAGCTCTATTCTTGCGTCTATGTTTTTATTAGGTAGTAATTAATCACATCCGTAACTTTCTTGGCGATTGCAAATTTATATACATATAACTAGCTAATGTCTGCGACTTCGTACACGTGAAGAAGCTGTTCATAAAAGTTTATCTGTAGAAGTTTACCTAGGTTTGTGGCAGGGAATCCTGTTAGTAGAGAAAATCCCTAGCAGTGTAAGCTCAAACAGTTAGCTTTTTCTTAAACAGTTTCTCTGATGTCCATAACTGGTATCATATGCATACATTCTCCTAACACCGGACCGTTTGAGGTAAATATTTTTCACTATGAAGTTCATCGCACACCCACAGCCGCATCGCACAGCAATGGGCAGGTTGTTCCTATATTTTAGGTAACTTTTCACTGCTTTTAATACTCTACAATGATATTTGTATACGTAAAGTACCTAACATCTTTCGAACGTTAGTCCCAGTGGCCCACGATACATTTGCTAAGGGACTCCTAGCACACACACAGGATTCTGTGTCTACTTTGCTACTATAGTTATAAGTTAGTGCAAAAGCTCTGAAGTCATTGAGGAGTTTTGTCTTTGAAAACTGGAAAAATAAGTGATTGAATTTTATAAACGGCTTGTGATACCCATTGTACCAAAATAATTATGTCTTACAATCTCAAAAATAGTCTTACTGACTTCATATTATTGTAAAGTCAACAATCTTCCAGTGAAGTTTCCGGGCTCTGAAATTATGGAAACCTTGATTTAGGTTAAGAAAAAGCGACATAACTCTAGTTAGTACGCTCATACTTATAGAATTCGGGACTTTACGCGAAATACTATTTACTTACGTTCACCGACGTTTCGAGTGCGTTGCAGCGCCCGTGGTCGCGGTTGGACTAAGGCGAGGATCGACAAAAAGTTAGTTAGTCACCCAAGTTAATACGTCCAGAGGGCCTAAAAAGGCAACATTGTATGTTTCATATTATGAAACGTAAAATGATTGGTATGCTTTGTATGTTCCTTATTTTGAAACATTTTATGTTTCATAATATGAAACATACAATGTTGCCTTTTTAGGCCCGCTGAACTAAGCATTACAGAACCGTGTAACACCGTACTCAAAAGTGATGCTTTTTACCCGCCCTCGTTGTAAAACTGAGCCAGTCCCGATTGTCCGTGTTACGCAGTAAACCGTCCATTCTTCAGCTTCAATAATATATATTATCTATAATCTAAACATGACTTTACTGCTACTGAGAATACGTGATTACTTATTATGTTCTGTTTAACAGCAAATCATTCTTAAACAAACATTTTGAAATGTTTTTAATACTTTTTGTTTGGACGTTAAGTACTATTCTTAAATCTTGATAAATAATGGCACTATAGTCTGAATAACTAGACATATTACGTACTTAAGTATTTAGCATAAATATAAAAGTCTATCAACATCGATTCTTGGCTATTATTGTAGCTATAGGCAATACTCACTTTGAAACGCTTAATGCAAAGAAATTGGTGTCATAGTAGCACCATACACACATATGATATTAGATATATTAATCTAGTAGTAAGTTAGCAGCCCCCTGCGGCTGCAATGGGACTCCTACAAAAACAATGGGGTTCTACCGAGATCTTAAAAAAAAATCTGAAAATAGAACCTTGTAGCAAAGAATATTAAAATAGAATGGTACAACATTAGGCCCCTTACAAAATGATAACACATAGACCGTACATTATGGCAGGCTGATTAAAGTCGATCATTGATGGTAAATTGAATTCCTAAATATTCAAAATAAACAAGAAGCCGTGAGACAGTCTCATCCGACTGCCCCTCTGTGAAAGTGAATGTTCAATCCGATTGACGTTGTCATTTTTGCTTTATTTTAAACTTTGAACAGATGATCCACGTGACATAGTGACGTAATAAATGCAACAGAGTCACAGACTACAGACACAAGTCTCGCCATAAGCCCCTCTGAAATCTATTCTATAGAGAAGGGCTAAAATGTAGAACACACCAGGACAGAGATACGACTAATAAGCATTAAATATATTTTTCCAACAAAACAAGCATAAGACGAAGTACCTTGTTCTTTTAGTAGCAAAGCAAAATAATACGGCTATTCAATAAAGGTACTAAACAAAGAGACAAAATTTTCGAATTTGAAACCGTCCCTCGCCTCATCCGGAGTCGTTGACGCGTAGTACCTTTGTGTCCGTTTTGTACTGGACACTTGAAAATGACTACGTTTATACTGGTTTGACAGACGAGACTCACTTCCTTTCACACCATATGTCCTGACCATTTCGTTTTTAGGATTCCTTAGGGTTGGTTAAAATCAGGATACTGAAACTTCGCTTTTCATCTGTCTGTGTGTCACGAGGGTGTATCTCAGGAAACTTAATCGTAAGAGGGTTAAAATTTAAAGGTGATGTATTTCTGTTGCCGTTATAATAAAATAAATAAATGGTTTAAAAAACCTTAGAAAAATACGCTTTTTTTACTTTTTTTTTACACGAAAAAACCAAAAATAAATTATGGATCGTTCAAGATTCCTCTATTTCTGGGCTGAAGTGTAAACTATGTGCTTTTATTTATATATTTGACTTCAAAAGCGTGGGGCGCTGGAACAGGAAAGACTTTCCTGGCGGAAGCTGCATGATGTCTTGTCAGATTAAGGATAAGGTCACATTTATAAAAGCGTGTTTTTCTCGTGTTTTTAATTATTAATTTACACTGTCACGCTTTTATATATCTATTGTGACTTTTACTATTATTAATATCATTTTAAATTTCGGAAATGTATTAATGATGACAAGCTTTAATTGAAATGTATAACATACTTACTTGTACAGTAAAGTACCTAGTTAATCACGCCTACGCATTTTCAACACCCACTTTTGCCAGTTTTTCGTGACGCCCGCGTAATAGGAGCATACCTATTACCGTTACGGAACTCTATTAGATAATTCATAGGTAGGTCCTTGAAGTTTCGGCATTCCGAGATATTTAGTACAATATGTAGTAATCATGTAATAAGAATACAAACGCATATATCCCCAAGCGGGTTAACGGTAACCAAAGATATCTCGTTCTCGAACAAGAACTCTACATTTTGCCACTGTTAACGCACGTCCCCGCATGTATCTACTTAATTGCCTGAAAGAAGAGGCATTCCCTTTGGCAGCATAAACGTTGTGCTCTCGTGCGACTTTATGCAGCTTTCGCCAGGATTTTTATTATATAAGGATTAGTATTAATAGGAATTTGCTTACAAAAAAGTCTTTCTTGTTCTAGCGCCCCACGCTCTTACAATCAAATATTATAACTAAAAGCACATAGTTTACACTTCAGCCCCAAAAATAGAGGCATCTTGAACGATCCATAATTTATTTTTGGTTTTTCCGTGTAAAAATAAAAAAAAAGCGTATTTTTCTAGGGTTTTTAGACCATTTATTTATTTAATACTTTTTAGTCACAACATTTATACCTTTACTAGCTATTCCCTGCGGCTTCATCCGCGTAGAAGTCGTTATCGCAAAAAATCATTACCCTCCTTTCGCACAGTCAGTTAAAAAGTAGCCGTTGTTTAAGGGAAGGGCCCTTAAACTCAAACTATTATATAATAACAAATTTCATCTAAATCGGTTCAGTGGTTTAGGCGTGAAAACGTAACAGACAGACAGACAGAGTTACTTTCGCAATTATATTATTAGTAGGGATTTCTGAATTATATGGTGTTTTGTCTGAGTTCGACTAATGTGAAAATATTTCATTATTACTCTAATACATATACATTTTATGCAGGTACCTATGTCAATATATACACTCAATATTTATACATTCAATATTAACTTCAATATATAACAGGTTTGTTATAACCTTAAACCCTAATCGTGGTCTAAGTTCATTACACGACTTTTCTAACAAATCCAAACACAGCTATGATACGATGTTCAATCATGAAGTTACGGTTCATATCTTACGACTCCAACATGAGATCAGTTTTACAGCACCATATTATTGTATTGTTATCAGAACTACAAACATCTGCCAATTTTCATGACGCTACGATACTTGGAAGATGCTTAAATTAGTTACCTGAGATTCCATTGATCAGTTTTACAAGTCAATTAAAAAAAGGTTTGTTATAACCTTGAAACCTAAGCCAGGTCAAAGTTCATTACAAGACTTTTCTGACGAATCCAAAAACAGATAATACGATATTCCATCATGAAGTTTCAGTGCCTATCTTCCGGCTCCAACATCACATCAGTTTGACAGTACCATATTATTGTATTGTCATCAGAACTACATACAACTGCCAATTTCATGACTCTACGATCCTTGGAAGCTGGTTAAATTAGCTACCTTAGATTCCACTTTTTCCATCGAAGTTTCAGTGCCTATCTTCCGGCTCCAACATCATATCAGTTTGACAGTACCATATTATTGTATTGCCATCACAACTTCATACAGCTGCCAATTTTCATGACCCTGCGATCCTTGGAAGCTGGTTAAATTAGCTACCTTAGATTCCACTTGTTTTCTGTGCCTATCTTCCGACTCCATCATCATATCAGTTTGACAGTACCATATTATTGTATTGTCATCAGAACTACATACAGCTGCCAATTTTCATGACGCTAAGATCCTTGGAAGATGGTTAAATTAGTTTCCTTAGATTCCATTACATTGTTAGTTACATAGACGACGACCTAATAAAAGCCTATTAAAAATACTAAATTCAAAAAAATATTGTTGAAGGTCCCAATATTGTGGAGAAAAAAGCGTGATCATCATTACTTACATTTTTTTAAATATTTAATTAATACTAGCTGATGCCCGCAGCTTCACCTGGGAAAATTTGTTCCCATGGGAACTTATTCCCGGTATAAAAAGTAGCCTATGTGTTATTCCAGACTATAATGTATCTCTATACCAAATTTCAGCAAGATCTATTCAGCCGTTTGAGCGTGAAAGAGTAACAAACATCCACACTCACAAACTTTCGCATTTATAATATAAGTAAGAAGTAAGATTAAGATAGTCCAGTTGGTTATCAATAGTTTTTTGTATTCTATATTTATTATTATTTTAATTTTAAGTTCCTAATAATATCATGTTGATTGGGTCATGAATAAATACTTTTTCTTTCTTTCTTTCTTTCATTTTTGTCGTTTTTGGTACGGAACCCTACGTGCACGAGTCCAACTGCACTTGCCCGGTTTTTTAGAGTATGGTTAGTTATAATATTAAATTGTAATCTTAAGTTCACAGACACGTGCCTTTTCATCTAGATTGTATTAAAACAAGATATTTAGAGGATGTTGCTCAAATAAAGTAACAGCTATTTTGTAACTGACTTGCATGAATATTGAATGCTTAAAATTCTAAGGTAACTAATTTAACGTATCTAGGTACAAATTATTCTTTTGGCCTTTGATAAATTGGTTTAAGTGTGTCATCTTAATAAAATTTGATAACGTTACAGCCAAGTTGAATAAAGTATCACCCATTTTAATGAATTAAATTTCATACTCGCCACAAGGCTGAGGAATATTTCAGAGCTCCGAGACGACTCGATAGCTCAGCGGCCTAGAGTGGGTCCCCTGGATAGAGAATATACGTGGGTTTGAATCCGGTACGAGGTTGAAGTCTTTTCTACATTTAAATTATAATTTTATAATAATTTAGCGACTTTTTAAATTATGAGATATTCTGAAACGTTTAGATAGTTACGAAGACAGCTGCCTACTTTATTTGACAGAACTCACTTCAAAAGTTTTGTTTAAAAATGTCGTAACGCAGATTATACACTGAACAGACTTAATATTCTGAAGTGTGCCGACAGTTACTAAGGCAGTTGTGTCGTTATTTAACTGTAGACGACTATAGATATTTTAAATAAAAATATTAAGATGAAGTCTATTTAATGTCTATAGCTAAATAGACTTCCTCTTAATATCTGGTTTTAACACAATTACTATGTTTGTAGCAATGGTTTCGTAGGGGGCCGAAGGGGAAAAGGCACGTGTCACTATCGCAGATTATTCAAAGAGTAATAGTGTAATGCTTGCTCTTCATTACTCGCGAAGTTGAACGAAGTTCGTCGGCGAAGTTGCCCGAGTCAAAGAAAAATATTGACGAAGTAGACCGAGGTGCCCCTCTACACTATCGTACTCGTCCAACTTCGTTCAACTTCGCGAGTAATGTGGAGGAAGCATAACGATGAATACTTGGATAAATTAATTTAAAATATTATAACATGTATCAGACAAATATAAATCAAATATAATTCAAATAGATCAAACCTAGAATCTTTAATTACATAATACTTACTGTAATGAAATACTCTTAGTACCTAGAGCCCTGCGGTTATCCTTCCGATCGCAGGCAAATGAAGCTTTTCTAGGCGTACACAGATTCAGAGATTTTAATACTATTTAGATAAAATGACTATTTTTTTTTCTATAAATTATAATTCAAAATAATACCACCCGTTAAGTTATCAATGTGAAAATCTAAGACATTAGACCAAACTTTTTTTTTCGTTAGATTATTCAGGCCAGGATCAAGTAGTCCGATGCATTGAAATATTTAATTACAAGTAGACTACATTCGACAAGACTGAAAAGACATAACAATGAACATGAACGCTCAGCTGATGAAATTTACGTTGTTATTACGTTACTAGGTCTTGGTTGGACCATCTGTATTAGGAGGACAAAGCCTACAGTAGTTCGGTTTGTCGAAACGTCGTAGGCTGGGACTACCTGAAGAAGAAACTAAGTTACGATGTCAATTGCTTAGAGAAGAGAAGTTGTGTCAAGTAGTAGGTACCTAGTTTAGCCATTGAATTAAGAAATGTATTTAATAAATAAATTTACTTAGCTCATATTATTATTATGGTAGGTATGTGTGTATTATATGTGTACTGTATATTATATGTATTAAGTAATTATGTATTAAGTAATTATATTATATGTGTAGTATTTTGGTATGGTATGGTATATATGTATATAACTAGGTATTATTATAAAAGCGAATGTTTGTGAGTGTAGATGTTTGTTACTCTTTCACGCTGTAACGGCTGAACGGATCTGGCTGAAATGTGGTGCCTACAGAGATATGTTATAGTCTAGGAACAAAATTTCACGCAGGCGAAGCTGCAGGCATCAGCTAGTGTAATATAAAACTCTTAATATTTTGTAGAGTTTATTTTCTAAGTGAGTTTAGTTAGTAAAGTAGTCAGATATTCAGGATGCAACTCAAACCCTTGCATATAATAAAATGAGTAGGCATAAATGAAATCACGAGTAAAACCATTTAAAAAACCTACGTCATAATCTTTACCATAATAAGCCTCACAAGGTGCCCTACGCTTTAAATCATACATCGTTTAATTACTTCCTCTATCGAATGGTTCAATCAATTCATTATGATTCTCTCATAGAAATAAACAAAAGACGCTTTATACCCAGTTCTCAGGAGAGCAGGCGTGGTCCAATGACATACGTACAAAGACACATACCATAATTAAACGGCTACCCCATAATTAGTATAAAATATGTGATATCTTAAACGATCTCAATAAAAATTGTTTTACAAACTGGGAAATTGATCTTTATGTCGTAGTGAAAAGGTTGACTTTAGAAAAGTTTTATGACAAGGCCGTAAATCCGCACTAAAATATTTTTTAGTTGTTTTTATGCTAATTATTCAAGCTTGTAAATATTATACTGGTATTAATGTGCTCCAATTTTATCTATTAGTGTTATTTTATGACGAGTACTTAAAATGTTCACGGACATTCCGCCAACTCGGTATAAATGCCAGCGAACACCTACCCAGCTACATTTTTGTAGTAAATCCCAGTGTGGTTTTAGTCGGTGGAAGTCATAGTATCCATGAGGATTTCCAATCGTAAAAAAATACTGCCTAATATATCTAATTTTGGAGCTTTAAGCCCCACTGACCAGAGTTCTGTAAACGTTCACTGCAGAAAGCATTTTTCAGTACAGGTGGTCTTTGGATGGGTGACCACTTCGTGTCATTCCATTTGTGAACGTTCCTGTCCTTCTAAAGGCACGTTGAGCTGTTGGTCCCTGTTGTCTGTTACATTGCAATAGTTAGGCCTGGTTAAAGGCGTTATGGGTGGCTTGAAATTTCAACAGCAGGTAATAGGCTCAGCTCCTATTACGTGGAACTAATGTCACCTATAGGTGCAATGTGAGCGTATACTATGTCTCTGCCTACCCCGGCTTGACCGTATGTATTATGAAATAAAATTGAAAATATTATACACGACTAGAAACAAGCAAAAACAAAGTAAACAATTATCTATACTAGCAATAATTGCTTTGAACACTACATCACAATTCGGGCGGTACGAAAAACAACTCTATACAATTTCTACCATAGTTATGTATCTTAGTAAGTTCTCCAAGACAATATCTCAGGAGCCCGCACTTGTGTTTACTTCATATCTGTAGTATCGAAACGAGATGAGGCGAAGTGAGATTTATGATTCAGAAACATCTCTTAATGGACCATCGGGCGCATGGTCCACAGTGATAAATGTGCAATTTCAACTTTAAGAATGCAGGCACCAAGTTTTGACTTGTTATGATATATTTAGCAACAAATGGTCACACTGCACACTGATTAAGGTTTCGCTTGAACTTTATGGCTTTTTGTTCCATTATTTGACAGGGTTTTTCATTGTGGCAGGTTTATTCGATTAATATTTAGAACTCTATCCGAGATTAATTATTTTTTGCCCTAAATAATTGCTAAATTTTACAAACAGGTACCTGTATGAAGGGGGTAGGTAGAGACACGTTATATTATTACCACATTATTTTCACCATTTGTATTCTGTAAATTTTAACAGCTTAGTAGAGATAAGAGATATGAGTCATTTTTGGAAAATAAAAAGTAGTCATTGGACTTTTGTGATTGTATGTATGGTAAGTACACGTATTTCAATAGCTATCACTTTTAAGAATGTACAGTACGTAGGAGTAGTAAATTAAAAACCTAAATTATCAAAAAGAAAAATCTATTATAGTCGACTTATGAGACTATTTTAATTACAGCACTTTGTAACACATAATGTGACTCTAGATAAAAATAATGCGACATTAACGTCCTCCGCAAATTGGGAGCCTTAAGTGCTCTACGCGAGGACATAAACAATTCGCATCGCTGTTTCAGGCAAAACACTCTACACTATAATTTTTCCACATTCATACAATAAGGGCCGCAGTCAATGAGTCTAGTCTCATACTTCCACAAGTGTAGTTCGTACGCACACAGACGCACGCCCCACTCGTTAAAGCTCGAAGCGATCGCGTGCAGAAAGCTCCACACACGCACACGACCGCATGGCCGGCGCCCTAAGCTGTGGTCAGTACTAACGCAAACTGTGTGACGGACACACGAAAAACGAGCTGAAAACGGAACGCAAAACTATCAAAACCAAGTATTTACATTCGTACATCAACTCGCACGCGTGCGTTCCGTTACGAGTCGGACAGTACGTCCAGAGTACGTATGTAAATGTTCCTGCGCTTGTGTTAGTTTATGATCATCTGTCAAAACTCGGATACATGTGACGTTTTGCGTCTGAAATGTAAACAAAAGTGTTGGAGTCTCGATGCATTCATTTAGGAGTTGTTTACGAGTTGAAATGACTATTTTACATGAGTTATGAACTTGCATTCTAGAATATAATTGCGCTGCTAAGTGTCCCCTTCGACTGTTTGGATTGTTTTTGTGTGAGTAAGTAATGACAAATCTCCTTGTTTAGCTTTTATGCTTGTTAAGAAGATTCATATGAATATAAACTTAAATTCATGTTAAATTTAATGTGCGAAATACATGTTAAGTGCACAGTAAAAGTTTACATCGATTTGTCAATTTTCATAAACAATTGGTATTGCCAATTTGGAGGTGTGCTTTAACTATTCTTGAGGAGTGTTTATAAATTGTCTGCTTGGATTCTACAAGTGGATATTATTTGAATACAAATAAGATGTAAGGTTATTTTCATAATAGAATTTCTAATAATATTAAGTAGTAGGTATATTTAAGCTAATTATGATCACTCCGTAACGACACATACTTGATAAACTAGAACACGTGATATTTATCTAATTTGGATTAAAGTATGTGGCCCATAGACATTTGTAATACAGAGGACAGTAATATTATTGTTGTTTTAAGGAACAATTAAGCCTTCGTGGGAGTTGTGACCATAATCTACGGTTTGTATGATTTCATACAAATCTCCAGCAGTAAGCTTTTAGTAGACGTTCGAAACCAGTTGTGCCCCACGACTTCTAGCTTGGCGTAGTTCGAACACCCTTAACATATTTTACAATAATTTATGAAATACAGGACATCTGTTGAGTTTTGATATCAATATTGCAAAAAGAATTTTTCAATTTAATTCAAACAATTATTTTTCTTATTTTTCCCATCTTTTAGATAGTAACAGTAATAGTATAATGTCTACAACAACATACACGATGAATATATCCCATTTTCTTAAAAGCGTCACGCTCTATAAGTTCAGAATAATAAAGTCAATTATTTATTACAATCGGTGATTCTTCATTAGCGGCCGATGTGGTAATCTCATAGCCACGTCACTAATCCTTAGGGGTGACGTCCGGTTACATTTATGGGCATCCAGGGCTGCTACGCGAACACAAAACTTTTTTTCTGAAGGGTATAAAATTTGATCAGTTAATTGAATTTGTATGTCAGTTCTGTATTTATGGAGATGTTTAAGAATGATTGAAAATCTTGTCAGTTATGTGAATGTTAAGTACCCATTGATTTGTTTACAAACTGATTAGGTACAAGAAGTCCTAATCATAAAGGAAATAGTTTTGTTTTGTGACGTTATTCCCGTTTGTAGCATTTCAAAAGCAACCATCATTTTCGTATGATGGGCTTAAAACCATAAATATATATTTTATTTACTTAAAACATTATGCACACGTTTTTGATGGTGGACTTAACGCCTGAGACATTGTCTTAAAGTCGAATACTGGGTGATGCAGATTTTTTCAGAGATTTTAAAAAAAGAAAATAATACCTACTTAGGTACACAAGTAATTTGTGTAGAAAGGTACCTAAAAATGTAATGAAAAAAAAACATGCAATTGGTGATTAGTTACAATAGACAGGACAACAAAGACAGGTCTTTAGAAAAATCTCGCCGTAACTAAAACTATTTAAACGTAGAAATTTTGTAAGGTGGTATGGACGGGTGGAACTATTAGAACAGCACACAATATTAATAATTATAATAACAGGTCTGTCCAATGTCTGGCTCTTTAGATTAAAAAGGTCTAAAAATTCTCTTATTTATTGTTATAATACAACCCAGACCAAATATACTGAGTTTCAGAAAGTCGAATGCGAATGTAAGTAAATTATGTGTACATCCAACTTCTAATAGATAATGATATTTGCCAACCCTAGCCTATTCACACAGACAGTGTGTACGTACCAATATTTGAATGTACGAGTATGTGGCGACAGTGTGCGCCACCCTCGACAAACCCCGCAGTTATAATTGCATTCCATCTAAAATATGACTCTTGAGTTTATCCAGCTCATCGATCGAGTTAAGAAAAAGTTGGTACTCAAGATGACAAAAATAGACAAGAGCTTAGATGTGGTAATTAATGAAAACGAATCCGATATATAAATAACGCGTACATACTTGTAATAACCAAACTCACCAAAGATTTGGAGCCTATGTTCCCGAACCTAGAACCTATGACACTAGAAGAATATAGTTAGCATTTAGCAATCCACTGCTGCTGAGCAAAAAGTACGTCTAGGTCCACGGTCTACACAGGATTACCGACCGACTCCACTTCAGAACTCATTCATCGGCCGTCGCCTATTTGACAGATGTAACTATTCTGTTGCCACAAAACAAGCTTAGGATTACTTTGGTTCTCTGACGGATAATATTAACCTTAAGCACCACTGCACCACCAATGGATACCTTAAGCAGGCTCGACACTATCAATAGAATAGAATCAACTTTATTGCACTACAATACAAAAACATTCATGTATCAATGAGAATTGATATACCAAAAATTTAACTAAATTCATGACTTTTGAGTGTAATGTCACCATATTTACGTTATACAAAAAATTTTTTCGCTTCTTTTTTCAAAGTTTTGTCGGATTTAGTTTTTGACTAGTTTTCACTTTTACCCGTTTTAATGGATCTTATCTTATCTATGTGTACATATGAGAGTTAAGGGTCTATTTTTGAACGGGAATCTAACCCGCGACCACTGCACAGCCTACGAAGGTCACTAACAACTGGACCAGCAGGCCAGTCGTAAACCCTAACTTAACCTTAAGCCATTATCCAAACGACACATTTTAATACATGTTTAATAAAACTAAATGCATTATTAATTCATTCCGAGTAAGACACTCATTAACTTCGTTATTTCTTGGGAGTGTTAGGCCATAAAACTCAGACTAGATTAAATCCCACAATCCAATCAATTGTGACTAGTTAATCACTATGAAACACATAAAAACTTAATTAAAAACAGAACGAAATACAAACAGAGCTTCATTAACAAGCGATAAAGGATTTTATTAGAACAAAAACAAAACAAAAATTGTTGAAAGAGACAATAGTTGGTTGGGGATCGTAAGTGGTGCGCAGATATTACCGCATCTTCTTAATTTCTTAACCACTACACACACAGCGGGATGAAATTAAGAAAACATTCACCACATTAAGCTCCACACTATTTATGGTTATACTTTTACTGTAACCCGACTAAATTTAATAGTTCTAGAGCTAGTAGAGAATAAAGGTGCAATGTAACCTCGCACGTCGTACGCCTTTTTTATTTGGGTGTCGGGTGCGAATTCGTCTGAAGGTTGCTCTTCTAATGAAATGTTCTACGTCGGAGTTTCGGATTTCCTATGTAATTAAACAGGTGTCTTGTGTAGACTCAACCACCGGCCCTTATAGAGGCTTTCTCTTTTAATTAGCGCTCTAAGAAATTGCATGGTAATAAAATTTTCTCAAGTAAAAGCTTTGGTGGTTAACTAAATGCTGGTTTGCTAAATGTTTTATTAGAATAGTTATATTAACTTAATACGTCATTGATCATTTTAACTCTGGTTTCTATGATCACAAAACCCATAAAATTACTTAGAATGAACTTATAAAGTGAAAAATTTTCCTATTGCAAATGTAAATTGTTATTCTAATACTAATATGAGTTACGACAACAATTGAACCTTGCCTAACGCTGTTACATTTTATCAGTGTCTTCAACTGGCAATATCGAATTTAGTATGCAATTAAGTCTTCATTTCATACAGTCCATATTTGATGGTTCGCTTTGGTTTATTGCAAGAGGCAGCTTTATTCTTGGGACAGCCTTCAGAGGGATTGCCGGGGCTCCCAGCCGTAAGCAGTGGTGGGGCACCATGTGGTCAGCGAGAGCTCTGCCATAGTAATACTTTTTTTGCACACGTTTGACTACTTGCTTGCTTCCGTCATTTTTTTTATTGTTTGAACTGTACTTGACTGCCATCTTACCTCTCAGCTTATCAAGTCTAACCCGTTGGTCAACAAAATCAACTCGAGCGTACTTAGTAACCTACGTAGGATTTCTCCGATCCGACCCGGCTATATTCTGTTCAATAAGTGCGACTCCAACCGATCAGATTCTGACCAGCTGAAGTCGTAACTTAGGAAGACTGGGAAAAGCGAAGGGATCCTTAGTTTGTTCCCCTTGGCCAACACGATGCTATGATACGTAGCACATATTCTCATATGGAAACCAAATAAAAACAAACAAGTTAAGTATAGTTATATTTCCTCAGCGGAAAACTCCTTAGCCGGCGACGTCTTAGCGTCCAGCCACGAAAGCAATAAAGAGCGCAGGCTTCCACGTTCATTAATTAACCCCCGCTATCACTATCCCTTTCACACTTAAGTAAACTATCTGCAAATGAGCCAACATCTCTTTCACACAAGCTTTGCGCAAAAATTAACTACTACATGTTCCGCTTTCGTGGTATTCACACATGGAACAGAAATGCATATGCACACGTTTATAGGGGATCAAAGAGAGCTAAAGCGGTTTTTCTTTTACTAAGGAAATTGGTTTTAATTGCAATGAAATTAAGGTGGATTTTTCCATGTTTTCATTTCGCTTTTACGTTGTTCGTGATGCGACGTTGAGTCACGTGTGGTTAGTTTCCTATCCTCGTGCAATAAATCTCTTACTCCTCGTAATTACAATGTTCTTGTCTGTTGTGTATTTTCATTAAAGGTTGAGACACATAACTTAGATGTAGTTTGGCAAAATATTATAGGGAAGAACCTGGAGTTAATATTTTCGTTCCTAATGATGTCATTTAAAATCCGCCGCTCAACCATAGAAGTACCAGAAAAATGCAGCATTTATTTCTTTCGAATTGTGTTTTATACCTGTAAAACCTTTCAGATATTATTTTGGAGTTAACTTAGTACCTAATAACCGCAAATGCAGATATCTCTTTTTATATCTGCGTGGAAGACCTATCTCATGGACTTCTTTCTGTCAGGACAGTTAGACTCATATTGACTAGAACTGCACGGCGTTTCTGTAAGTAATGTCAAGGAGCCCGGGTGTGCCCTAGTCAGAGGTTCTCAGGAGACAGTACAGATCATTTTGCCTAGCGACTTACCTGGGAACCTTCTCCGCGAATGACCATGAAGAAGCAAATTAGTATACGCAACCGAAAAACGTTTTTAGCGCGAGTACTCTTTTAAGAACGGCAATCAGGGATAGGTGATCTATGTTCCTTAACATAACTGTGGCTTTTTAAAAAAAAACGGCAACTTTGTCGTTGCATAGTAGCTGCAGCAGTAACATTATCTCCCGCTTAGCAGTAACAAAGAAACCAATGTTACTGCTAAGTATTGGCAGGTCTTATTAAGAAGTTCGTACTGGCATAAAAAGCCTTTTAGATACTCGACCTGGTTATTTTATTCTCGAACAGTTCCAAGAAGGTTTTATTGTTGAGAATATTAAGTTTCTATATGTAATTTCAGCTCCAGAAAAGGTCCAATTGTTCCTATAAATATGTAAAGTAATAAATTTACCTTGGAAGCCAACCATCCCTATCGGAGATACAGGTATAAAATAAATATATTAACAAACTAAACTGACACTTTTTTATGAGGTAAAGGCCAGATTTTAGTCTGATTTATTAATGCAAACTGAATCAATTTGTATGTATAGATCTTACGATTTTATAAGTAACGGATTCAGTGTAATTGTGTTTGAATCTTAAATCTGATTCTAGTACTACCTGCCTTTCGAATTCCAGTGTATATCTACACCATGAAGAGAATTAAGCATACAAATCCGAAAATGCTTAATCTTACTAATATTATAAATGCGAATGTTTGTGAGTGTGGATGTTTGTTACTCTTTCACGCTCAAACGACTGATCGGATCGCGCTGAAATTTGGTGCAGATATACATTATAGTCTGGAATAACACATAGACTACTTTTTATCCCGGGAATAAGTTCCCACGGGAAGCGGGAATGGGAACAAATTTTGCGCAGGCGAAGCTGCGGTCATCAGCTAGTATAAAATAAAAGCTTTCAGACGAAAGAAAGTCTATAAAAAGTACATGGCTGAACTGATTACACACAAAAAATCGTTTAGGTACTTTAATGTATTTAACTCAGTTGGCAGTTTACGAGTTACGGTGTCACATACAGATGGTAACACACACAGGCACACATTAAATTATAACTTTTTTGCCAGTCTTCTGTGGGCTTTTATTATCATTTACATATTTACCTACAATTTTTCATTTACCTAACTGTTTATATAAAAGGTTCTATTACATATTTCATTGATAGACGGTTGCCAGCACACTGGTTACAAAATGATGGAGGAGAACCCTGCTCAATGATAGCGTCCACATGTGACAAAAAAAATACTTCTTTACTATTTTCTTCACATTATTATCTCTGCTTTACAGCCTTTTGTCCTTTGCTTTTCTGTCTTGCTAATTACTGTTGGCTTATTTGTATACTTACTTTCCTTTTTTGTCGAATATTTAATAATTCTTTTCACTTTTCTCTTCAGTTGTTTTTTTTTCTTACATGTTGTGTTATGTATGTACCAAACTTTTATAGAGGTGGGCTTTGCGATCGAAATAGTAGCTTGATGTGAGAAAGTTCAAATGCATCAAAATAACTCTGGAATTTTATAAGCATTCATTATGTGAATTCATTAGGAAGAACAGATAAGAAATAGAAGGCTGGCTCAGTCTTCTAGTACCATTTTTGCAGACGTCAATCGTTAACACCCGATGTCAACCTTTTTCTTGGTGTTGTGACAGGTTAAAGTCAGTCAGAAAACCTAGTAGAAGAAACAAGACAGTTTAGTACACAGAACATTCTTAACATTCCTTAAAGTACAAAGGGGCTCCACGTCGGTTGGTGTACCCGTAGTCAACATCACCTGAAAATTATACATTCATACATTTCCAACGCATTAGTCTCACGTAATAGGTGGTAAGCCCATGGTTATGTTAAAATGGACAGGGATATGAAGTGGCTTCCTTCTTCCTTATCGCCCATGCCTCAAATAGTCACCCACCTCAGGACTAACCATGGCGTGAGATGTTTAACGCAGTGATTGCTTATGGAACACTGATCTAACATAATTATCTATCTATTGGATCTAGTGGATACACATACATGGGCAATGGAAGTTGGATGGCAGTCGCTTGCAACAATGCTGAGAACTAAATTCTAAAGGCATTAAATCCCAATTAGAAACACCCCTTTGGGAAAGTACATGTGAATTTGAATAAACTCAGTAGGTAAGTACCTAGTAATCTTCTATTAACATAGAGTTAGATTCAGCAGCTATTTTTAATTGGAATAATACCTCCTTGGTGACAAAAATCTTACAAAAAAGTACCTACGTAAATTGTAACAAAATGTCTAACAATTGCACCAATTGTAATCTTAAGTTACAATTCGACATCAACATCACGTCGTAAACGACACGTCACAATCAATTGACGCCAACATTCTCATTAAAGGATTACGAGTATCCCAGCTCATTCATGATCCCTCTCAGCGCACGAATTGTCTACTCTCATCAAACTCCGATACGACGCGACGGCGATAAATTTATTCCTGTCCTTCTCTACGATAACACAACCTCATTTGCCTACGGAGACAATGCTTACACACGTATGGCAATTTTAGAGTCGTTATTTCAAAAATGACAATTAGATTATTCGAAATTTAAAATTTAAAAAGTTCTAAATTTAAATAGTGTAGTTAGTAGATTGGCGGGTGTCGCGCTCTGTCCCTGTCGCTCGTGCTGGGCGCGGCGCGGTCTGGGCGGGCGGTATGCAAATGCCTAGCGCCGCGGTGGTGAGGGTTGCCTGTGTGAGTGCCCTGTACCATTGGCCGCGCTAGAACGGCCAACTTCGCCACCAGTTACGGTTGTTTTTCGTTCCGTTTCTAATTAACTTCCGTATATTCTTAAAGTAACTTTTCTCATCTCGTTCTCTTACTTTTTCCGCACTGTATTGCTATCGTTAAAACGACCGGCAGTTATGTGAAATACGCTCGCGTGTGATATGCGAATGTTGCATTTTCGTCGAATTTTCGCGTGTGTTTATTTTTCAAGGCGTACCGTGCTCGGTTACGTATTCATAATATATGTTAATGCACCCGTTTAGAGCATTATCAACATTTCCTAAAATACAAAACTGACATTACTTCCGAGTGTCACGACAACAACGATGTTTGACAAGTGGCCTCTGAACGCAAACTCTTTTCGAAAACGATTGGCTTAACCATAGCCCGTGGTACAATCTTGACTAAAATGTTACTTTTATCGCTTAAAGAGTGAGATTTTATGAGCTTTAAAAATAAATTACTCGGCTCGGTTGGATAATCAAATTTTTGAAGACATCACGAGTGAAAAAACTATTCTTGTTTAGTGTTCAAATAAGGTAATTGCTTAGTTTAGATTCATTGATAAATCCACCTATCAACATGGGAGACCTTTCGGTTTCATTGTTATTCTAAAAAAATATATAGTCACCAATTAAGAACCACAAATAACATGACATTTCCGGTCCCAACCGACGTCCATAAAACCATTAAAAAGTAAATCAGACGTGATCACCTCAACTTGTCGTAGAGATATGTACCAACATCTGTATCCGACCAAATTATTTGTGCCAATAAGGTAGCATTAATCTTTTTAAAAAACGAACAAACCTTTAAAATGAACGCCGACACGCAACTATACGTGCAAAATTTTATTTATTTTTTAATCGTAAAAGGTGGGAATTAATCCTCGGTTTATGGCTACACCGATACCTTTTAATTGCTACTTTGACAGACGTTAAGGACTCTCATCCACCGGGATTCGGGTGTGGTCATAACAAAATTGAACATTGACAGCTGGCAATATATTTTTATAGTTTTAACCCGAGGTGTTGTTTTTATTAGTGACCGATTTATTTGCAACAGTCTGTTCAGCCGCTGGGACTGCAAATGAGAAAGTTTATGTGTGAAAAAGATGAGATATCGTAAATTATATTGAAGGGTTAGAATGCGCATTTTGTAAAAGCCCATTTTAATTAGCCCCAAATGATTTATATGCCATCAAACTTAGATGAATCCAACTGGTATACAAAATCTTAATATGCAAAAATAAAGGTCCTGCCTCAGGTATTAAACGACGGAGAGCCTAGAAAGCTGAAATACCATAAATGAGAAGCTAAAGGCTTATGTTTTTTTTAATTCTGCTAAAAAATTGACTAAGAATGCACAACTGTGAACAAGAGCAACCACAGTATTAAGAGTACACTTTTCAAATTCGTAGTAAGCTTGTAGCTATATTTTAAAGGCAAGCCTATTATCTGTTTTTAGTTTGTGCTGAAAAGAATATGCTGTTTTGCAAATTTGAAAGTATGAATTAAATAGTTTTATTGATAAGTAATTACGAATAAAAGACCATGATTAATTTGTATCATTAATTTTTTAGTACGTTTATCTTGGCTTAATTAATTTTGACAGCCGTCCGTGTTTATTTGACTGTTATACGCCGGTTTTTGTAATAAACTCATAATTTAATTATTATTTCCTGTATGACATATTCTAAATAATGGCAGACAATTTGATGACATAATACTTTCTGATATAACACACATTTCTGATATGACACTAAAGTTAAAAAGAATGGTGGTGTTTATATTTGTAAGTGTTCACAGTTCGGTTGCATAGCCATGACCGTTTCTTGGTTGACTTTGTAAGAGATATCATTTCGATATGATGACCACTAGATGGCGCAAGGTATTTAAAGTTATTTAAGTTATAAAATCCTTGTTTGACAGTAATATCACAACTTAATTTTGAGCAACCTCGTATTTTATGACCTTTTTGTAGAGTTTTGTGCAGAAACTATTAAAAAAGCAGATTCTTGTCGTATAGGTATATTTCCTAGATATGAATGGCTTTTTATACTAAGGGTTTATAATTGGCAATAGTAGGTAGGTATATGGAATTAATGAATTTTTCTTGTTACTTTGCAAGCCCTTTAAAAGCTTTGACAACGCTTCCATAAATCCACTACGTTACTGGGACGAGATAGAAATTCATTTTTGTTTCTTTACTTGACTTACACTTAGAATATGAGAGCTTTGACTTTGAGTATTAAATAGGTACTTAATACAAGCAAAAAATAAATTTAATAACATGTTTTTAAAGGAGTCTATTTAACTATTTCTTCAAATCACTCACTCACTGTTTGACACTCAGTTGACATTTATAAAAAAAAAATCTTAAAAACTAGATTATAACTTAGAATCTATGACATGTAAAAGTTAATATGAACTGGTCCACGTTTACTCTTATTTACATTATAGAGGAGTTCTTGTTACTCATTTTAATACAGCATTTCGTTTTGTACGTTGCTTTCATCAATATCGATATATTTCACTTCTGTCTTAGGTTAAAACAACGATCGTGATCACAAAACACGACGGGTTCATATATAAAACTTATCGATAAATCACTTAGCTCTTTATTTCAATAAAAAAAAATACAGCTTATACAGGGTGGATGGTAGGCGACGAAAAGTATTCGACTTGGAATGCAACTTTTGCATAAACAATGCTCTTTTGTTTAGAGAAAGTATTTCACATTTGAGGTCGTGAGTGATTTATTTTTGTATGATTTATTAAAGCGACCACCAGGTTTTGTTTGCGGCAGGAGATTAACATTTTTTGGCGATGAATTAAAATGCATTTTTGCAACCTTTGAAATTGCTGAAATGGCAGGATGAAATTAAAAACAAATTGCTATTTTATCAAATTTTCATTAAAGAAATATTGAGGATTAAATTACCTTCAATATTATTTTATGAAATGAGATCATAACTTTAAAATACGCGTAATTATTTACGTTTTAACTCCTAACGCAGACAAGATCTAAACAAAAATATATTTCTACAGCAAACTCTAAAGATATTTTATCTGAAATTTTACAAGTTTATGAACAAACAAATAGACTGATAGACTGAAGTGATTGTGAATATACATATACATATATGAACAGATACTAAGAAGAAACGCATGGCTATGTTAATATGCGCAAATGCTGCCGTATTAAAGGTGAGTAAGACTTTAAATGAAATAAATAGAAATTTTTTTATGATTTTATTGTAGTGTTTCCCTTAGCTGAGAAGCGCTGGTGTGCGCCAGTGTTCTGTAAACGATAACTGCAGTAAGCAACTTTCACTATGGCCAGTCCTTGGATGGTTGACCGTCCATGTGACCACTTTGCGACATTTTTTTGAACGTTTCCGTGCTTTGGAAGGCACGTTAAGCCGTTGGTCCCGGTTGTCAGTAAAATGGCAGTCGTTAAGTCAAGTTGAAGGACTTTTTAGGCGGATTGAAAATTTCAACAGCAGGCAGTCACAACCTGCGCCTGTCCATCTCAACACGGCAAAACGGCAGTATATCTAATACGTGGGACAAACTCTAAAAACAAAAAAAAGGTGAAATGTGGGCATTCAATAATATGCCTCTGCCTACCCCTTCAGGGACAAAGGCGTTACAGTTATGTAATGTATGTTTTCCTTAGATGATTGGCGTATAGACATTTTTTTTTCTCTACTAATAAAAGTGATGGCGATATCAATGGTCAGTATCACAGCCCACAAGACCCTATCACGGTGGCGGCCCTATGCCTTTTCTCGCGCTTAAAGAACCCGGGGCAGTAAGAGGTGGGGTTGTAATGCGTATGAAATTCTGAAACATAAGAGAAGATGCTGTGATGAGGGACTTATGCCCTTTTTTAATAAAAAATAAACGAGGTTGAAGAAAAAAGTCATCAATAAAAGACAAATAATAAATACATTCTAAAACATTTTTCACAAATAAACGAGGTTGAAGAGAAAAGTCATCAATAAAAGGCAAATAATAAATACATTCTAAAACATTTTTTACAAATAAACAAGGGAGAAGAGAAGAGTCATCAATTAAAGACAAATAATAAATACATTTTAAAACATTTCTCACAAATAAACGAGGGAGAAGAGAAGAGTCATCACTAAAAGGCAAATAAAAAATACATTCTAGAACATTTTTCACAAAGCGTCGTCTGATCCTAAGATAATCTAGAACTAGCTGCATATGTATACCGATTTACTTATAATATTACTTATAATTGCATAGATAGGAATGGGTCGGCAGCGCGAGTGTGGCGCCTCTGGTGTTGCAAACGTTCATAGGCTGCGGTGACCACCGGTCCTTCTGGTGGGCCGTATGCTTGTCTGCCACCTTTGTGGTATAAAAAAAAACATAGATATACTCAAACTTTCAAAACAAATATTAATTTATAATCAAATCATAATGAATGCCTCTGTGGCGTAGTCGATAGTGTAACCGCCTGCTGCGCTGGAGGTCCTGGGTTCGATTCCTAATATGTATGTATTTATAAATAAATAAGTATATTTATCGGTCGTCTAGATCTCATAGCACAAGCTTTATATTAGCTTAATTTGAGCTAGATTATGTTGTGTGAGATTGTCTACAAACATTTTATTAATATGCTTATCTAATATATAAAATTCTCGTGTCACAGTTTTCTTTGCCATACTCCTCCGAAACGGCTCGACCGATTCTCATGAAATTTTGTGAGCATATTGAGTAGGTCTGAGAATTGGCTAACATCTATTTTTCATAACCCTGTGACCGGGAATAACATTCCACGCGGGCGGAGCCGCGGGCATCAGCTAGTAATACATATATATCACAAAAGTTTTGTCCCGTGTCGGGTATCAACCCCACCACCACGTGATCAGCAGTCGCACTATACGACCGCTGGACCAACGAGACAGTGTAAAAGACAACAAACAATGTCGTAATTTACATGCCCATTAAGTTCCGGTTAAGATCGCTTATGTCAAACTTTATTGCTGTAAATTGCTACAACACATAGAAAAACTAAGGTTTATTTTTCTTTTCTTGGAACGGTGCCGAGTAAATGGAAACAGTGTTGTCGATTTCATTACTACTTAATATTTGTCCTTAGTTGACTATTATGTAGTACGAAGAAATGAAAAAAATGCCACAGACAATAATAGAATAGAAACAAGATTTTGAGTGTATTATTAAATACTAATGGTTGCAAGAGAGTCTTTTAAATGCAGATCATTTATGACTGCCTTCATGAATAGCCAAAATATTTAGATCTACTTCTTATAAATGAACTTATTCCTAAAACTTCCTACATTGTTACGTGTTTTAGCCCCTCTCTATAAAATAGATTGCAGAGGGGCTTATTATGAGACTTGTGTCTGTAGTCTGTGACTCTGTTGCATTAAATTACGTCACTGGGTCACGTGGATCATCTGTTCAAATTTGAAATAAAACAAAAATGACAACGTCAATCGGATTGAACTTTCACTTTCACAATGAACGCTAGAGGGGCAGTCGGGTGAGACCGTCTCACGGCTTCTTATTATTTATAGCTCTATCTATATATGAAAAAACATGAAATTGGTTTAGAATCTTTCGTAGCCTTCTTACCTTTGACTGTTTCAAAAACAATCGCATTATTTTAAACAAATTTTAGAACCCTTACTTTTGTGTTCCATTTCTACATATATGTCAATGTTTCCTTTTAAATATCAACAGTAGTGGGTAGATCATAAAGTCAATTGTCAAATTGTCCTCGCCATGTGTCAACCGTACTAAAAGCTTACAATTATCTTGTCACACGTTTTAACTAGAAGGTGACAAATTTTCACCTCGTAATAACAAGACTTTGTCTTTGGGCTTTAAAAGCTAATACTAGATAATTACAGGAGTTTTGTCTGATAGAGCGTGCACGCGATGCTAGTTCTATGATATGAATGATTAAAAGATAGTGATGTGCCAACTGCTTTGAAGTTGTCTATCGTAATCGACTGAATTGGTAGGCAGTATTGTACTTGAAGCCAGCTATTTCTACGCAACTACACTCTATGAGGATTTGATATTATGTTATTTACAGATCACATAATAATTATAAATTTTAATTATATTTCTAAACTTGACATTTATGTACTTACCTAAAACATATTGTAAAACAATAAATTCAAATTTCTTACTGTAAGTTTAATTTTTTTTCGTATTATAAAACTACTGAGCTCTACATGCATCAAGTACTGTTTATGGTAATACTTTAATTTGCTAAGAAAATAATACTACACAGAAAGAAAGAAAAAACTAAAGTAGCCCTTTGTTGCTTAATTAGGCACACAAGTGCTTCATATAGATGCCTACTAGTTATGTGCTGCCTATACAATATACTCACCTAAGACACTTATTATATCTTATAATCTGTTTCCATAATCAAACTCGTGTTTAACCATAAACAAGAAATATTTTCGGATTCGTATTATGATTTAATGCGTTCTAAAATATTAAATTGGCTTTATTATAGATGTGGTCCTAATTAGTCGTCATAGAAGATGGAATAACTAATTAAGTGTCTTTGTCATTTAACAAGGACATAAACTATAATATTGTCAATTTATGGACAGAACTATTAAAATAATCTGCAGGAAAACAGAAATTCTTGTAGTAATGAATATTAATCACGAATTTTTTATTACAAACGACAATAATATATGCAAAATATATTTCATACAAAAAATATTAAGTATTAACAATAACAATCGCTTATCATTATTGGAATTTTAATCGATAGTTATTTTGAGGGTGCAGCACTAGTTATAGAAGGAATAATTACAGGGTAAACAAATAATTAGACGTGACAATAATTATTATTCATAAATCGAACAGACACGATAATCGGCGGCGCGCCATCTTGCCAGCGGCGGTGGCCAAATGTTTCCGCTTTAATTTCTCCGGTAATTTGGTGTTTCCGGTCTCAGCCAATCCGTCCCGTCAGTCGGCCATAATTATATTATTTCGGCAATAAATTATCGAATTTTGAATACAAAAGGCTGTTTTAAAGACGGTCTCTTAATATTGAGTAAATATAACAAAAAGTTCAGTTTAATCGACCGTTCCTAGAAAGTTTCAATATCGAAGGTCTTCTTTGTCTTACAATGTGTGCCTACTACTTATATTCTAAATTAATCAAAACAGCACAATACCCTTTATGTAGGTTTATTTCAGATTAGCTTCCGCGTCTTAAGAGACATTATTGTAACATAATATATTATACTATAAGGCATTTGAAGTAAGGATTATGGTGCTTACACATCGAATTGGCGTTTTTCGTACTGGCCACTTTAATTACGATTTTCTCCTCTTTGGTAAGGAATTCCAAATTCAAATTTTCCCAGCTACTTACTCATGTATTTATCCTTCGATGACCGTCATTCATTTGTTTTTTTCTTCTGTTTTTTTCTGTTTGCGTCACTCATTTTACAAAATGGAAAACTTAAAATATCGCATTATTTACGAGTACGAGTTCCGCCGTGGCACTAGTGCTGCGGAAACGACTAGAAGGGTGAATGATGTGTATGGCGGTCATGTTGCAAAAGAAAACACAGTTCGTTTTTGGTTCCAACGTTTTCGTTCAGGAAATGTCGACCTGCAGAACAAGCCCCGTGGACGGCCTGAGACTCAAGTTGATAATGAAGTATTGAAGGCTATTGTGGAAGCGGATCCATCGCAAACCACGTCCGAGTTAGCTGCAGGCTACGGTGTTAGTGATAAAACTGTTTTAATTCACTTGAAGCAAATTGGGAAGATTAAAAAGCTTGAAAGGTGGGTACCTCACGAATTGACTGAATTTGCTTCAGTCAATTCGTGAGGTAAAAGCGCGTCGACTGCTGCGTTACATTACTGAACCGGCACAATAATGAAGGTATTTTAAACCGAATCATTACCTGTGACGAAAAATGGATTCTTTACGATAATCGAAAGCGCTCAGCGCAATGGTTGGATCCTGGCCAGCCAGCCAAATCCTGCCCCAAGCGAAAATTAATCCCAAAAAAGTTACTTGTAAGCGTTTGGTGGACTAGTGCCGGTATTGTTCATTACAGTTTTCTCAAATCTGGCCAGACTATTACGGCTGATGTCTATTGTCAGCAATTGCAAACCATGATGGAAAAGCTAGCGGCTAAACAACCTAGGCTGGTCAATCGCTCCACGCCACTGCTGCTTCACGACAACGCTAGACCACACACTGCACAACAGACGGCTACCAAATTAGAAGAGCTTCAATTGGAATGTCTAAAACATCCTCCGTACTCCCCGGATCTTGCTCCAACAGATTACCATTTTTTTCGAAATTTGGACAACTTCTTGCAAGGGAAAAAATTCAACTCTGATGGGGCAGTCCAAATCGCCTTCACAGATTTTATTGATTCCCGTCCGACTGGTTTTTTTAGTAAAGGGATCAATGAACTATCTATGAGATGGCAAAAATGCATAGAAAACAATGGTTCATACTTTGATTAATTAAATATATTATATTTAAAAATATTCGACTTTTTGTTCCTCCTATACAAAACGCCAATTTCATATGTAAGCACCTAATATTATTAACACCATCCTATCAATCTATCAGTTCATCATAGTGCACTGTTAGACGTAGGCTTCTTTTAATTTTATTTTTGGAGAGTGATGGGTCTTCCAATGCCTCGTGAGGAGTAGTACGAGTGTTTGTTTCGAGTTTTCATAATAACCTTTTTCTATAATCAGCAGGAGCACCACTTGCAGGTGAGACTGTCTTAGGCCCCGAAGATCTCAGTTCAGCCCAACATGCCCTTATTAGTAGCCACAAATATTAATTATATGGGAGCACTATCCTACACACATACACTATGTTGAGTCATTTCATCAACTGGTACCTACAAGATATTGAGTATGGGTTATGATACAATATTTTATAAACTTAGCTGTAATTGAGCATTATGAGCTAAACTCTCAATTTTTGTAGGTACTTCCATAATAAGGGATTGTTAAATAATTTTTAACGTTTATATCTAACAAGACTGAACACTAAACGCCTTAATTGCAAAACACAAAAGAGCATCAAAAGTGACGACAATCTTTATTTCAATCACACAAATCGATATCGAACGAAGCTTGATTCGATTAATTCCGTTGGAAATTAACGCGGCGGGTAAGCAACGGGTATCGCCACCGACGCCGTGGCCATGGTAACGCGCCCCATACTTACAACGCACTAATTATGCCACACTGATTGCTTTTCACTTTTTTTCTGCCCCACGAGAAGCTGACGCCACCCCGTCATGGAATAGTGTTTGGCAGGTTTTATCGATTTAGCATTTTATCGACCCCATTCACAACCCTTCGTGAAATATGTTGATTAGAATGTTTGTGTGCTAATTTTGTTTATTCAGTTTGATTAGGCACTCTCTAGTCCCTGGCGTATCTTAACTTTTTTGCAGCCCTTACAAAATTTTAATGTACCAACGCTGGAATATTCCCCAAGCGAAAAGGAGTAGCGTGTTTTACGCTAAAATAACTGTTACATTATTTGATTTCACATGAAGTACTTTCAATATGACGCGAAGCAATTCAGTCCTCAAATTGAATTTCATCACATACCTATTACTTAATTATATAGTAGGTACACTTAATATTGTTATTGATATTCTGTAAAAGATAAATCACTTAAAATATCTACCTTTACAATTTAAACTATTAACAAAGCAAAGCTCAACCGTAGTCAAAATGCATTACTTGTATCGATAAAATCGGAATTCTCTATAAACACACAATGACTTTGCATTCGAATTTCAAATGTTGATGACGTCATGACGATCGATTCAAGGAAACGGGTCATTACACTGTTTTTATTCGTCACACTGATTAATCAAGTGATTAATTATATAGTTTCTATTAGGACACGACGGGTCGCCGCTTTTTTGTGTGCCTTTCAAAAGAACATGTATTTAAAGCCGAATGGTTAAAATAAGTACAAATTGGTTTCACCAATGATGTACGACTCAAAGGCTTGATAATCATCACTATCAAAAGTAAAACTTATAATCATTGTTCGATTTCATCAAGCAATAATTCTTGTAATGTACTTGAGTACTGCTAAATTTGCCAAAAGATATTTTTCTAATTATACGTAGGTACTTATTATATTAAAATCCTATTTGTATTGTTAAAACTGTTACCAATAAAGTGTATCTTGATTCACTTGGCTATATTTTTTAGTTCTTGATGGAATTTAATTTATTTCTTTTGTTAATTTATCGAGCCAGCGATGAGGTGTGAAACACGAAACTACTAAAACCGGTGAAACTGTGTTTCTTCACGTCCGCGTTAATAAGCGTAAAACTAGATCCTTGAAAAATAGTCCCTGTCCATCTTACTTCCTATTTAATATACTTTCTCTCCATGGTTGTTTGTATTTCAGATATAGTGGTATAAAACAGTAATAATTATAAACACATAAACTTACAGTTTTAAAATTTCATCCAACATAAATGATTTACTCTTATATTTATGAACACTAAATCGAATCGATTAGTAATTGGCAGTTTCGTGAATCGAGTTGACCATTGATCAGATAGAACACAGCCCTGACCTTGCCCAACGGCACTCACACACGCGCGGCACGCACGCGAGCTGTAGCACACTTCGCGAAACTCAGTTGTTACTTTGACTAATACGGCAAGTTACTAGAAAATAAAATGTATAAGCAGATGGAAATAGTATTGTGCTTATTATAAAAAGGAAAGTTATTCGATAGACTAATTAATGAATATTCTAGAATACAACATATTATTTGTATTAAAGTTCCTTTTATTTCCCAATCGTACGAACGATTGAACGGCCATTAGATACTAAGAAATGGAAGTCTCCTTTAATAAAATCTCCAGAACTCCCGACACCGATTAACATTTCAGCAATCACAACAGGCGTAGAACACGCGATCGTATCACGAAACTTAGAGAAAATAACTATATCCAATTCTACATGTTCGATATCGATACATTGATTTTTTCTTTAATACTTTTAATGAGGGTTCTCACTAATCATTAACTCTTGTGAGTGTAAGCAGTGCATGCATGTGTGGGTGCACACATGTTAATAACAATGTCGTGTGCATTCGCAACACACATAATTAGTGAATAGGGTCGATATTATTAATGAGGGGGGTATGGGGTGGAGGGAAGACGGGGTAATGTTATCTACTGAAGCTTTTGTGTTCTTTTTCTATAGATCAGGCGGGCTATTGATTGTTTAGTCGATACTTACTCGGCCTTTAATTATAGGGGCTAACTGGCTAACTGACGCGAACGCCTCGCTTGACACCGTAATGGCGTCGCGGACGGTTATAATTTTCCAATAATTATTCATTTCGAAACTCAACTTTGATAGATGGTTACAAGTTTTGTTGGAATTAAATGCGTTAGTTTAGTTTCCGTAAAGTTTTGATTGAGTTGTTATTTGTATTTCAAAATAAGAATCCCTAGATTTGTATTCTGCTCATGTTTTTATAAAAAGTAGATATCAAAAGCTACAAAATCCCATTACTATTATGATGACGTGTTTAATAATTTGAGGCACTATCAAATTTGTAACTCAGAATTGCTGTGAATTCGTTAGGTTTACCTAATAAATCTATCTAGGTATTCCTTGTTCTGAATGTGCCTATTGTACTTGATCTTTTAAGACCTTGGTTTGTCCAGAAATTATCTAATTCACAAAAAACCTACTAGGTATATTGATATAAGCAGCCCAAGTTTTTACAAGTTGAATTTCCAATAAGAAGTAAAAATTGGCATCAAACAGACATGTGAAGAGACTGACGGTACTTCACTGATTAATAAGATGGGGTTGCGCCAAGCAAGGGGTACGGCCACCCCACGCGAGCACCCTCGCGCCTTACCCACGAAACAAAAAAAAATGTGACTCATCAACGCACACGAACAAACAACTACTCACACATACGCAGCCTAATAACACCGTACAAGCTCTATACACATTCAAATTAAGAACCCTATTTTAACCGCAAAAGGTTCTATATCGATTCAACTGTAATTGAGATAGAACTGTTGTTAAGTAAACTAGGTCTCCTATAATCGTTCATTATCGCACACAAGCGCATTCTATTCATGTATTTTACACACATATGAGTATGCGTTAATTATATCGGAAAGTGGTGGGTAGGGAGTCGGTTGATTTGATTAATTCTAGCCGGAGCCGACGGCCTAGTTGGATATTCCATAAACATTGGAATATTCCGCCCTGTCCATTCTTGTCCGGTTAGCCGCTAATTGGCGATTTCTCAATAGACAATGGGCACTTGTGATAAATAATCAGTATTTTATCAAAAGGTGCAATATCGGTCTGATTGGAAAAATATTAAATAATTACCAATTGGAATATTTGTATCGTCAAGTCCAATAGGATAGGATTTGTATCTCAAATCGCAGTGAACTTCTGGGCATAATTGTTAGATCGCCTATTCAAAAGAGGAAACAAAATCGTGCAACAAAATATAATTTAAAACCACTAAAAGACTTACACATCATTTTAGTACTTTAGGCATAAATTTCACACAAAAGTTCAAATGGCATCGTGGAAGAAAAATTCAAAATGAAGTAATCAAAAGTGCAATTTCCCCAAATAAGGAAAGTATTTGAAGTATTCGTCCATCGGAAGTCGTTCGCGAACTCTCGGCAAATCGCTTCAAATGGCGCGCACGATGCCAATTCCACTCTAATATGTTTTCATTTTTCAAGGCTTAAGGCGTTTTGATATTATGATCAGTTTCAACTTCAAGGTATAAAGTTGATTTAGAAATATTTTGAACAAGATTGCACCAGCAACTTCGTACGTGTGCCTATAGGTACTAACTTAGATCATCTAACCACAGTGATATATGGTCTAAGGGTACTAAGTAAAGTGTATCAAAATAAGTCCACCTCTTTGAAGTGCAACCTTAGTTTCCTTAAGACATCGCTATACGTATTTATCATCCAGACTTTAGTACTCACTTAGGATTTCAGGATCTCCTTTTTTAATTAATTTGATCGTTCATCGCGTTCAGCCAGGATTGCCATATCTAACTCTCCTACAGTGTCTGGTGGAGGTGGAAGTATACTGTGATGTGTCTGTGTTCGATGATAATGGTGTATTACTACAATAGACACTAAATCCCCACGTATTGAGATGGTTCTCGTAATCACAAACAATAAATAGCTGCCATAGTGGGATTTGTTCCTCTTTGCAGCCCTTTAGATGCACTATGGCAAATCTATCTATGCAGGTAGTTCTTACCTGAATCGCTTAAGAACTTCCCACTTTTCACAGAAGAACAGCAGTCGAGAAGTAATAACCGTCATTTTAAGTTGGTCGCGATTGCATTCGAAGCCTTTTAACAGCTCATGGTTTGGAACCACTTTGTCAAAAAGATAAAAAAAACTGGTAATTAATTCTTCATTTATAAAACTAAAATATTAGAAAAATAGAATAATTAAAATTCATCCAATGGTTCTCACGAGATGATGACTAACAAACAACAACACTGACTGACATTAATTCCAAAATGTGCCAATTCATGTTCTACTAGTTATAATTAGTATCTCCAATTTTTTTTGCACACAAATTTAATATTCGAATAAACTAAAACTATATTCATATTTAGAGCTACGTGTATAGTTTATACTCCTGAAGTCCTATTAGGTAAACATTATTTAGACAACTGTTAAACCAGATATCGATTGTCGTAAAACCCTTGAAATTGCGAAGATGTATTCCATATTAATCTTTATTTTTGTGTTATTAATTCCTTATCATGATTTTCCTTAGTAAATAATTGTTATTTTAAACCTAAATAATTATGTTGTTAATAGACTTTAATCAAAATGTGAGTAACTTCGTATATCATAAAAACAAACGTTTTAAATGACAACGGTCAATCGTCAAAAAAGCTTATATTACGTTAAGCAGTGACTGTGCATATTATACTGATTTCATGATGAAGTACTAATTTAATTTGATGTACGGTTAATCTCCTACACACCTTTGTGAGTTGGAATTAGGGCAAATAAATAACAACTGACTTCTCTCAGAATCAATCTTTTACCTAATTTTTGGACCACGCGAACTCTTCTTTTGGATTCATGTAAAGATTTTGTATGAATCTCAAAAACCAGATAACTTTTACGAAATTATTTCGTGATAGATTGTGTTTTGGAAGAAAATACTTGGCGAAGTATTGACGAAAAGACTTTAAAAATACTTTTGAAACTACTCGCACACAGGCGTGAGTATAATTAACATGTTAAACATTATTGTAATTATGATTAGATAAGTGAAATTATTTCTTAACTACCGGAATTTGGTTACTTAATAAAATTGACGTCCGTATCTCATATTCACTTTCAATTTACCGAATGCTCTCTTTAGGTGGTAATTAAAAGTTAAAACGACACTTGTTGATGACTCATATTGCAGACATCAATTTGCAGTTTTTGATCGGTACTAAAATTTTTTGATCACATCAATAATTGTACAATTTTTGTTCGCTTTATCGCAAAGCAAACAAAGAACATTTTAAAAATGAAGTTTTACTGTTCCTTCTATAGCAACAAATACATCATCCTGGAATCCCTTTCTTAGTCCAGTTTGGATCTGCTTTTCAGCAAATTCTAAAAATAGAAAATAAGATATTTGTGGAGGGCCCCCTGCAACGATTCGATTTTTTTAACAGTATTTTTTACGAAATCTCCTGTACGCAATTCCGACTCGTACTTGACCGGTTTGGTACAATTCAGTTTTGATTTATTTTTTAATATAATTATATAGAAAATAGTAAAGTAATATAGGCTATGAAAGTTTCAGCTAATTACACTTTGTAATAAATAGAAAATTTCTCGAATAACCAACTCAATTTGATAAATGGCCAAAGACATTTTTGTCCCGTAGGTATCTTATATCTAAATTTGGGTTAAATCCATTATTATGCAGTGAAATATAGACTTCTAAATAAACAAATTTGACTAGGATACAGGCTGTCCAAAATTTTAAAACTAAAACTTTAAACAATAATCATGTACATAAGTAGCAAAAAAGATTTCCACGAAACAATAAAAATATCGTAGTTGCAATAGACAAAACTATCTGCAATGTTTATAGAAATTAAATTACATACCGCAACAAAACTTTGAGCAATTAGGTATAGGTTGGTAACAAAATCGCAAAAAAAGCTATTGTGCTCCTTTTACAATTTTGTTTTAGACTGTCATAAGTAAATAATGAAATACAGCCGACTGGCCGTGGCCCACGAAGCTTCGCGTGTTGAGTATTACCCGAAAACGGAGGAAAAAGTTCTTTTTTTTTGTATTATTGACTCAGTTTGCCCCGATACAGAACACTGACAAATTGCTATGGATTTTTAAACAAAACTTCTTATTTTTCTTTAGGTGTAGAATTCGTGATTTATGCATTAATATTGCAGTAAACATAAGCGTACCTATTATTTTTAAGACGACAGTAAAGAATCTCTCAAGACTCAATTGCTAACTAAAGCACTTGTGCTTGTGTGCATTGAGCCATTCTTAAGCTTAAGGTTTGAGTACCTAAAGATATAACCAGGGTAATGATTAATAGAATAGATGCGAGGGCCTAAAAAGGCAACATAGCTCTTTTCATTCATATTCTGATTCATTTGCAAATTCGCGCAAGAAATGTTGTAGAGACCGTAAAATGGTAACATTAATGAATGAATTATCTGAAATTAATTTCATATCCCAATCATATTTGATATTGATGTTGCTACCCCGAAAAAATATCTCTTTACATTTGACATTTTTTTAAATGAAACATTTTATAATCAGATTACGAAACATACAATGTAAGCAACATTTTAGGCCCGCCTGGAACATCACGGGCAATGACTACTACTCATATGTGAAAACATTGATAAGACTAAACCAAAAAGAAAACGTACCGCAAATACTTTCATTTTACTTTTACAGAAAAAAATATTGTTAATCTGTTATTCAAGTATATTACCAACTCATTAAATACATTAATTAAACGTCACAATATATTACGACCAGTTACATTATTATCGGAGCCGTCGTTATAACTCTACACTAAAATATACACTTAAATTAACCATTAATTTACACCAAGGACTTATATCCAAAATTCATATATTCATTACCATAAAGTAAGAGGATTTACAATCAAATCAATATTGGCACTGACAACATTTTATTCAGCCTAACACTTTCTGTCTGTTTCTGTAATATACAAGGCAGAGTTTCGAAGAAGTGTTATCATCTTATGCAAAAATATTAGCTCGTGGCAGACTTTATGCAAATTTCGCTCACCTTACTTAGCGCGTGTATATGGCTCCTAAATAAGGCATGAATTTGTGTCACGTGCTTCGAGGGTAGTCTAATATGGACATAAAAAGTGTAACAGATTTGATGTACGGGTTCCGTAGCTGTTTTTACTGTTGCAAATTAGTAGTATAAATATTCTTATTTACTTGCGATTACATACATTCATATTGCCTGGCTTCTATCGGAGTCGACAGAGACTAAGACTTTTTACTTGCTATAATTCAACTAAAAGCTGTATACCTGAACCGCTGCAAGTGGAAAACCCGGTCTGTTCCGATGGAAAACAGGTGTACAATGTACATACTTTCTTTACTAGGCGTTCGGCTGTTTCATAACTCTGTGTGTTTCAAAATAGAATCGAATAGATTTTTATAAAAACTTACTCTGGGAATATAAAGTAGCCTATTGTTCCAGAATATTTTTAATCCCTGTAACAAATTTCAGCCACAACCGTTCAGCTGCTAGAGTGAAAGAGGAAAAAACATCATTATACATACAAACTTTCGAGTTTATAATATTAGTAAGTATGTATAAATAAAGAGGTTCTCATGAACATTTGGTGACTGAACTCTAAAAAGGTGGAATAGATAAACGTAGAATTTGGACTCGAGGTGGGTATGCAAATCCGCGCGTGGACTCTTCATATGCAAAGTGTCTGATGGCTCGCTACTTCTTTGTATTCATTCTTATGCTGATCAGCGGCTGCTATGTGTATTTCGGTGTTTTGATTACAACTTGGCACTATGAAATCGCTTTACATGACAATACCTATTTACTATAGATAAATAATTAACTGTATACGCTTTTACAACAGGCTACCAGACGAAATTAAAAGTATGTCCCATAATAAATTTAAAAAGGTTGTAAAAAGTAAATTGTACTGCAGGGGCTACTATACAATTGGTGATTATTTGTTGGATGGAGAAGCCTGGAAATGACCTGCTCTACTGGATTCTCAAAAAAATTGTAAAAATGCATAGTTTTTAGATTCATTTTGTAAATAGAGCTCTAAAAAGAATAACCCGCTGAGTTTCTTGCCAGTTCTTCTCAGGTGGGTCGCGTTGTGAACTGGTGGTAGATTTTGATTTATATTCTGGACGTTTTACAAGAGCATCTGTATATGCCTATGTGAAATAAATTTATTTTCTTTCTTTCTTTCTTTCAAATAATACGTTATAGTCCCTACTAATATTTACAGTAGAATAGTGAACGGAATCTTCTTCAATCAACTTGTCTATCTCTTACGCTTCCATGCCTAAACCAATTAACCGATTCTGATGAAATTTGGCTCGGAAATAGGTTATAGTTTGGTAAAGAACATAGACAGACTATTTTCTGCGTGGTTGAATTACAAATATTATATAGAGGTATCTGTTTGTCAGGATTACTGCTCGTTATAATTTTGCCATAATATTGCATAAACAATTATAATTACCGTGAGAAACACTATTTAAGTACCCATAATCGATTTAACTGCATAGTCTAAGCAAAATCCACATTATATCTGAACCATAAACTCAATGAGTTATCGATTCCTATATCGGGAATCGATTAGTAATTCTTGTACTCACGATTCTCGTTTATTTATTTCTAATTTCAATCCGCCCTAGATACCTGATCTCATCTACATATCAATGTTCACAATGTCTCTGAAATTTCTTTTCTCTCGCTAAAGTATGCAACGCCCGTGCTCCATATCATTACGGCTATAAGAAATTCACTAAAATTGAATCACCCTCGAGCGCGTTGTCATACCCTTTGGTAAAAGTAACGGTTTCTTTTCGTAACGAACTTTTTTGTAATGCGATATTCGCCTTGTTTCCACTAAGGGTGAGATTTGTTACTTTCTGATTGGCGTTTGTCACTTTGAAGGTAAAGTTACAGTCCTTACGCGAATCACTCCTATATTAACTTCATATAATATATTCATAAATTTAAGTTACATTTTATCATCGGAGTCACAAGCGATGTCTTGAGAATCATCAAGCTAATCTCCAGATGCGTAATTCGTAACAATTATCTGATAAGCATCATTTTAACCCTTCTTCCCACACGAACTCCGTTCAATAACCAACTCGATACATCTCAACCATTATTGTGAGCTTCCTCTTACGTACCCTTTGATGAATCTACAATAACGTGCTTTAAATTTATGCATGTAGCTGACAATAGTGACAGCGGCTGTATAATTTGATTACAAGCCTTTTGTCCAACAAGGGCAGGTACCAGATCGTAAAATTAAATTTAGACCTATCATTGGTTAATTTTCGGCATCTTTCAACCTCTCGAGTCCCGCTCCCTTCGAGAATCGAACTAGTTGGTATCATTCGCAACAATAGCCTTCAATCGATTATTATTTCTGGTGCACCTTTGATGAAATACAAAATTGCTTCGATAACGGTCGCTACATTGTCACGGCTACGTGCATAATGTCTATTGTCCAACATTTGCATATATCAGTTATTGATTGAAAAAATATTCAAATACACTGTTTAGAGTTATTCGATCGATCCGTTATGGCTCTCATAATTTGCAATCACAATAGAAATTTGCGATTTTAAATAATGGTTTCGTGCATTATGGTAACTGATTTGCATAGAACAAAGATTACTAAAATCGGTTGTAATTTAAGTTTATTACTTTGAAAAGTTTTCTCTTCATTCGTTTGATAGACAATGAGTAGGCATTGTCATATTTGTATGAGAGCGACACAAAACTGTGGCTACCCTCCTCAGTCAGGAGTGAAAACCTAATTGTAGAGACGCGTTCGTTGTGAAAACATTGCTTCAACACACGTCACTGTTTCCTGTCGACGTTCGCAACGCATACTTCTGAATGGGTTTTGTTCTTACTTGTACAATGATGAGAGACGAGATATCGCAACTACGACGCTGAAGCTGATACGAAAATTAGCACAAAACAAGTTTCGGTAAATTAAATATGTAAATCTTCTTTAATGACTGCATAAATGTCAAAAAGGAACTGAAAATATAGTGTTACAATTAAAATATTTTATGATTAAATTATATTGAAGCAGGAAAATGTCTATGATATATATTTAGGGGGTAATAAATCATTAATATTTATAATCATAAAAGAAGTGTGACTGCGTCGTGTGCGAGACTCGTGCTAAGACGGGCGGCACATATCTAGATCATTTCCCACATACATTAACATACGAATCGAACAATTTAATATTTCTTTTGCTCCATTATGTTTTTCCAGGTACTAAGTATTTTGCATACATTTAAATAGATCAAAATGACGCGTGCTGTCGTTTTTATATGCAGATTGTACTCGTAAGTTTAGGGAGGTAGAGATGTCATGGCTGGCCCGTACCTATGGCCACGTCATTTTCGTTTAGATTTGAATAATTTCTTCACTATTTTGACAATGTGGTCGGTGGAACAAAGAGACGCAGCAATTATTTACCGTCATCATTTCTCAGATCCAAACACCTCACAGTATAATATATATAGATACAGTTTTTCTTTGGTAAAATTAGGTGGACAAAAGCAGGTTGTGGCTTCCGGACCACAGCTTAACATGCTTTCCGTAACAGTAATATTACGCGAAGGCGTGACTATATGTATGTATGTAATATTACGCGAATGTACTGTTTTTGATGGAATTTAAAGGTCATATAAATTATAGTGTCGGAGCTTTTAGTGAGAGATACTACCGTTTACATACCGCCATTATTTTATATTTCTAGCTGTGTCGGCTTTAGTTGCTGTCGTTTTCTTTGCCTATACTCAGGCCCCTAAAAAGGATATAATAGATCAAATCCTATCACATTTCTAAGAGATAAATAAATAGATGGACCCCGTATGCAAATTTCATTCAATAATGTACCACACTGACAAATATTAGTTCAATAATGTACTACCATTCACCACAAAGCCAATTCACAAGACATAAGCATGTTTCAAGATTGTACCGTTAGTACCTTCCTTCTTCAATGGCACCTATTCTGACCTCGTGCCATGAAACGAAGTGCATAAAATTAAAAACATTTTGCATACGATCAGAAGACTCCCTTAAAAACATATTTGCATAACCAAAATACGTATTTAAATGCTTTTCTTATACACAGGGTGTTACATTGTACCTGTCATAACATCGGCTCGTGTATGCAAATTATTGGGAGTTAACGTTTTATGGCTGTTTAGCAGATTATGGTGTAACTATGTAGAAGTAAACACCTTGTATATAATTCTGAACATATTCAAATTATCTGTCTATAATCTTGTTGAAGAACATTCTTGGTTATTCAAATTAGCTGTCTATTACCTTGTAGAAGTTGTTTCTTGTAATTTATTTTGAAGTGCATTATATGCCATTTGAACAGTAAGAGAAGTGGTTTAAGAATTGAAGTAACTAGTAAAACGTAACTAGTCGACTGTTGGTAGTCAATTTTTTTGTATTGTGCTTACAAGAAACCATGAATATTAGGCGGCTGATCCCTACTACTTGCACTTCTTTGCTACAGGATTCCATGTTGTGGAAAGTTTGTATCCATCACCAAAAATACTATGGAGAACTACACAACGCCATTTCGCATAAACTTAGCTAGTATAAACTTGCTGCTTGTACTTGTCAATTATTTCATTAACTTATAAAAAAATTAAAACTCTAAACTGCTCTACACCGTACAGTCATCTTCAACAGTAGGTACTTATATATCATTTAAGCACGCTTATAAGGTAGGTATTTAAAGGATTTCATAAATCCTTTCTGAAGTGATAGTTATGAACGCATTTATGAAAACCATAACCACCTCCAACCAACCAAACCGTCGTTCGTTTTATCTATATCAATATTAAAAAGAGGAAAGATTTGATTCTATGTTTGTTTACATCGAATAGGCTCCTAAACTACTGCACCGATTTGAATCTTTCACTATTGAAAAGCTGTACTATTCCCGAGTGACAAAGGCGATATTTTATTCCCGCATTCCCATGGGAACGGAAACTATGCCGCTTAAACCGCGTGGCGTCCACTAGCACATAATAATAAATATATACAAAATATAACGTACCTATATGTCATTGCTGTGGGTATCATAAAAGCTCTCACAAAGTCTCCGTAATCCATACTCAAATCCCAACCCATCTCTTAATATGCTAATTCCAGTACCTTAATTTGGAACTAATCTCAGTTGTAATCAAAATCAGTCATTTGACACGCTGGTGTCAGTTTATGTCATTGTTTGGCGAACGTTTGTTAGTGACAATTTTATTAAGGCCTCTAAAACGAAAGTGTAACGGAGTTCTTCGGGATCAAAGATCTCTGGTGAAGTCTAATTAAAACGAAATATGATTTTCTTTTTGAATGACTGCAATGAACATTACTTTAATTCAAATGTCATACATTTATTAAGCCATTGGAGTATATGCACAAACTCGACATATTTTCAGTTTTATACAGATACTTACTTTATGCTAAATTTGTACCTACCCTACATAGTTTTCGTATGACGTTTAATAGAAAATTTATTCCAACTGTCTTAATCCCTGAGCATTTGTAAAAGCTGATAAGGGCAAGTTTTAGCATATAACTTGATCTAGAATTGGAACTGGGAGCATGACCATGGCATTTGTCTCGAAAAACTAAAAGTAACAAATCGATAATATCCAAAAGCTTTATGAAAGTAATATTCTCCTACACCTAAACCATTTTGAATGTACATTAAAATTATCAGCATGTTGAGACTATAATTTACTAAATAATAGCCCAAGTCTGTAAGGAACAATATTTAGGCATTACTTATGTTAAAACTTTTCCACTGCAGAGTACTTTTTCATAGAATTTATAATTAAATACTGCTACGAAAATTTCGTGAGAAATGCAAGCTACGAATTAACTGCCATTCTTGAATAGGGTTGCCAAAATTTCATCTAGTTTACGATATGGCATGTGACTCTGTTCAAAGTTTAAATTTCAAACTTTTATATCAATTGTTTAAATTCTTTTCGTCGTTGTCATTGAAAAATCTATTTTATTACGAAAAATTTTCAACCAACTATAAGAATTGGTTGTAAATTTTCCGGAAAAACTCCAAACCAATATAGAAAAAAAGAACTATAAGTACCTCCTGAAAAATAAGATAGATACCATTCAAATTTGTTCCGATTCCACTAAAGTATTACATAATCTGTAAACATACGAAATGTGAAATGAAACCAAGGGACCATATTTTTATGTACCTATGTACCCACTTAGTTTCATAATAGGTACACGTAAAGTCTCAATAAACCTTCTTACACCACTCGTCTCACGACACTTGCAGACGTGTAGGCTCACGTGAAATTAATCCTTTAACGAACTTAGTACACAAGTAGTACAATGTTAAAAATGCACTCGCTGCAAGTGTAAATGAGGGAGGTCGTGGAAACCCTACCGCTGTTGCAGTATATTGTATAAGGCTTCTGTAATTAACTAGCATTGGTAATTAAATACACTGTAATTGCTTAATGCAATCAGGCTCTACCGATTTTTGCACGCAATATTGTGGAACAGACAATTTTTTGTGCTTCTAATGAAAATTTCTTTTTACATAATTAATTTCTTTTTATATTTGAGTAAGTAACTAATAAGTAAAAATGCTGGTTAAAAAAAATATTTAAAATTAGAATTATTTATTTTTATTTGCGTCATAATCCGGCTAAGCTACTGACATTAAATTGATAATAGCCTCCACAAACCGATACTTTAAAACAAATAAATGCCTCCAACCTGAAAAGTCAATTAACGATCATAATATTTAGATTTACGACTATAATAAAATTTAGCCAACTGAAGAGCAATAATAAAACTGAGCTATATGACACGACATGCCTATAATATGTAAATCACATCGACAAATCAATTACTAACATCGAAAATAGAATCGCCTGAATGTAACTTCCAAAAACCATAAAATGAATCATTTTATATAAAGGAGCGTGTACACTCGCCCACTCGAATTCGACAGCCGAACGTGGCCGAACAGTCAGACGAAGGCATTATTTTATTATTGTAGGAATAGTTTGAAAGCAGTGAAGGACGTGGGTCGTGTCCGGCCGGACGTGTTCGCCGCCGGACCGACGGACACACCGTCTTTCATTATTACACTTGATATCGTAACCGTATATTTTGATTGTTAATTATCTATAATAAATTATGTGTATAGATATATTTTATAGCACTGAGATATAAACGTAACAATTAAAATATGTTTTGAGTAATAAATCGTAGTGGCTATCTGTGTCGATTTTATTGTCATCTGAAGCCAACAGCCATGTGTGGGCTCGCATACCAAACATTTCGAATTAATGATCACATTTTTATACATAAAATGACTAAGAAAGTCACCTATATCTTATTTTCATTTGCATAATTTTATTTTGGATTGGTATTGAGTTTCAATCTAGAAATCAACATAATCTACACCTTCGCCTTTCTTGTAGATCTTATTCATCCTTTTTCCTGCGACGTGGATGTTTTTTACTAGCTTTTGAAGTTGACAACTCTTAGAAAATATTTTACAAAAGGAACCTTTTTCATTTCTCTATACCACTAAAGTAGCAGACAAGCATACGGCCCACTAGATGAACCGGTGGTTTCTGATCCGGAGTAAAAAAAAAGACTTCACTAGTTCGACACAGTTCGTTATAAATAGTAGATTAAGTGTGACACAAACACATGTTTTGGAATTTTTAATTCTTTCATCATCGGGTCATCGAGAATCACTTATAATACAAAGTCCATTAAAAAATCTACATCTCAATCTAAAGTCACTTTCTCACTGCGAAGTTATACACATCGTCTGTATACATACTCGTACATTGACATGGGTTATGAATGAGCAGTAGCAGGCCGGTGCCAGACGCCCGGAAGTTCCGTGGCCCAGTGTCCGCGCTCGATATATCGATTCAGAACAGCTGATCGCAAAATATAAAACTACGTGGAAGACAGGTATTAAATGATGTGGTACATTTCAGTATCAATATCGAAATATACCACATTCCACACAGACCGAAAGTGTGATGACATAAACCTACAGAATAAATTCAGAAGATGTTCGCTTTCAAGCAATGTTATAAGTTCTATTTCAGTTTAGTTGAAACGTAATACGTAAAGTTACGTTAATAATTTTACTTTGTACTTTAGTTGAAATACACTGCTTTTCTTAAATTTTCTGTCAAGTTTTTCTGAAGATATGCCAAAACTGAACGACATTGTATTTTTTTGTGGTTTGTCCTAGTTTATATTCCCTTACTTTTTCAAAATCATCAGGACTCAATCCTCAATGATTTAAGACTCTCTAGACTCCCAACTTCTTTACGGTTGACTATGCTATTTCTTCGTCTATCAGTCTGATACCAGTTGTGCTACTTGCTTGATATGAAGTTGACTTGCGTCACTTCTTGATGGGGCAAAGTGATGATGATGAATCCTTGGACTTAAAAAAACAAGCCTTCACTCTCAGTTTGTAAACAAACAATTTGGCAACCATATGATCCAGTATGTGTGCACCTACACATATCGTATCCAATACCCCTGTTACACACATACACATTACCTATTCAGTTAGGTGGTCAACACACGCAGGGCGTTACTTATCGCGATCTACTAACAATTTCGTGTGCCTTTTTGGCTATTACTCTTATGACTTTGTAAACAATGATTTTTAAATGTAAATTTGATTTCTACAAAGTAACTCTAGGTCGTGTGAGTATGTGAAAATATATAATTTATATTATTGGAGTTCCACACAAAGTCGCCGTAGTCACTCTGCTGCCCGGCAACATGGAGGTGACGCCTCTAAGCAATATTCGTACATTCAAATCAAACATTCATTCTGACGTAGGATTAATAAAACTATCTCTAATTTATCGGTGCTCCGTCAAGGCTGTGTGCAGCCAAGTAACTTGGTATATTCTTAAAAGGAAATTCCGGGGACACTGACTAGCTTTTTTTCCATAGAAGCACGGGAATACTATAACATTTTCATTAGTGTTACTTGAACGAGAATGCACGTGACATCGTCATTGAAATTTCCATGACATTGATTTGCCAAAATAGTTAAAAAAGAAATAATAACGATAAGTTAAAATTGAGCTAAATCGCAATGCTAATAATGAGATAGAAAACCTCCATACCAAGATAAAAATCAAGACTCCTTTACAAGACCATTGTTTTACCAATCTTTTTTTATATTACTAGCAATACTTAAGCGAACACTATCCCAGGGGTAAGTGAAAACGAGCGTAAAGAGTGTGTCGACTTGAATCGTTCGCATTTGTTCCCCAAGGGGCGTCAGGTGGGGCGATGTTATCTCTCGATCGAGTGACCACTACAACCGCATTTTTGACACTTCGCCCTTAGCCGCCGGTGACGATTTGATAGATATTCAACAGATAAAATAATATTACACGTGTTTTTTCCACGTAATACGGTTTTTAGGACACGGTATGACATTTTTCGAATGTCTTGTTTAATTAATTGATCGATGTTTTGGGTAGATTACAAAAAAGTATGACAAACCGGCATTTCTGGTGTTGTTTTCAGTTTTATTTGAATAGTAGGTAGTTACCTACAAAGCAGTAGTATATTATTGGCAATTGCATTTATGAATCTTTACATTGGTACCTATGTATTATTATCATATTATTTGGATACCTACGTATCAAAACTGTAATTTCTAATCAAAAAATGTTTTACACTTGACATCCGTTTATTATTTTTGTTAAGTGAATATAATCGAATATATGTAAAACCCGACAGATTTATATTTCAAAAAAAATATTCGTCAACCTGGAAAAAGAAGATTCTCATGACGAATAAAAATGACAACAAAAAGGTAAATTGCTTATAATTGACAACAAAAATCCTCAAAATTCCATTCCTTTTACTTTTATGCATCCCTTGCAAAACCGGAAGACAATTTAGTGGTATTTTCGAAAATAAAAAATAAATACTCACAAAGCCAAAATATATACCTACCATTATAAAACTTGTTCTCTTTAAAAACAGACATCTTTATGACTATTTAGATCAAATTATACCCTCAAAAATATATCGCAAATCAAATGTCAGATTCTTCGTAATTCAATGTAGATCATAAAGTACAGTGCACAATAGATTTTACACAATTATTATACGACGAGTATACAAAGTGCTAATGTCTTATTTATGGGCTTTCGAATGTTGTACACGATTTTCACATCCTTATAATAGTCACTACCGCTCTATCAGATTTATAGAGCTAACAGATATATAGGGTAGCTGACGATACTAATGGTGTGATTATTTACGTTAAGTTTTAGAGCTCCTAATTTATACTTACAGATAATTTTTGAACTTTGAATGAAAAAAAATGTTGAATATCTGTACAAAATAAATAACATTTCAAATCGTGGTACAATGCATGAAAATCCATACATATTACATAATTTCCTTTTTAAATATGTTGTTTTTGATCCACTTTAATATTTTTTTACGTAGGTATTTAAAAAATGTTTTTTCTCAGCTCTAATGTTTCATGTGATTTTTTTTAAAGTTGCTAGTTGATTAATGATATTCAAGAACATAAATATAGTTTTACATTTCAAAGCCCATGTGTGCAGATAGTAACACATCAGAATCTATCAATTGCCGCATCCAAACGTTCTTCAATCACAGCCCCATATTTTTTACGGTTTCTACTTGAGTAGTTGTGTCGTTGCGATTTTAACGCGTTTAGATAGCTATTTAACCCCTTACGCATTACGCGACACACCTTTTACGCAATTTTACGCGATCGTATAACGCGAAAGAAATGGTTATTTTATGACACATTGGCTACAGGGTACAGATTCCACTGTCATAACGTTTTGAATTCTCGATACGTCAATATCGTATAATGATAAGAACTAGTTATCATAGTACCGTAAAGTTTGATACACTGTTTTATGGGGCGTTATTTTAAATCTGTTTTGTTTTGAGTACCCATTCGAAAGATATTGTTGATTTAAAGTCAAGAGCAAAGTCTGATTTTGTACCTTTTTATTTGTTATGCTTTAACTAGTTTACTTCATAAATAAGCTTTGCTGTATCAGAACAAAAGTATAAATTACAACAGGATCGGTTCAGAAATTAAGCATTTCAGTCAGTATTAAATAATGACTGAAAAAGATAAGTAGGTACTAATCTACATAATATTTTCATTTTAATAATTATCTGCTGTTTTATTGAACCATACGTTTAGTTGAAGAAACACTCATAATTTTAGTGTAATATCTTTTTCTTACGATAATGTCACTAATTCAACCAAAAACACTGTTAATAATAACAACATTATTTGGGTATGTATGAGTGACAGTGTTGGGTTTGCCTAACAGTAGGTATGCAAACATAGAATAACCTCAAATCTCTTTCCAAACCAATGAACATTATTTTAAAAACTTTATTCATGCCATCAAGTTTCACCATAACTAATTTCACAACTCAAATACAAAACAAACACATTAATAATACTCCACAGTCTATAAACTCGAATTGCTATTTGCACTGAAGTTCACCAAAAGGTAATTTTTCATATATTCTCATTTATTTTCTTAGCTTATATACAAATCAACCCTAAGAATTTGTTATATAAACAAGAGATTATATAACTATTGTTGTATAAATTCTACAAGGGGCAGAAAATAATATAAATATATCACTTTACAATGTGAAAGCAAAGTTTGTACCTCATTGTGGTATCAATCAATGGAAACAGTTTTTTTTTGTCACAGTCATTCTCAAAGTTTAGCCTTGCTTGACACCCTTCGACAAATTTAAATCAGTGTTATTTTTAATTAGTAATGTAACATTTATTAATATACGTCTACACTTTGCCATCAGTTTTGTTGGTCTCCCTTTCCCACGTAATAGGGGCAATTGTATTGCCATATATAGGTATATGATGTGATATACAGCCCAAAGATCTATGAGTATTTTATTATATCACTAGCTGACCCGGCGAACTTTGTTCCACCATATCAAAATGACCCGATATAAGAAATGACATTTTTTTCTTTTTATTCATACAATCCTTGTCCTGGCTCTAACTAACACAAAACAAAAAGAATTAGCGAAATCGGTCCAGCTGTTCTGAAGTTATGAGCGTACATAAATTTCGCACATCCATTTTTATTAATATAGATTCATAAATAAGAGCTTTTAATATTAAAACAGAAATATTAGAAAATAACAAGTCATGTCTAAGAATTACAAACCTACAAGTTTGAGAATCACACTCAAGAAATACGTTACCGATCAGCCAAATAATCCGAGCGAAATCTTCACGCTTATCGAACACGGTTCAAAACAATTTCAGGCTTATTAAAGACATCCCCAGGTAGACAGACGTCACTACGCATCTCTACTGACTTATATCCGTCATGGGCACCTCTAGCACCCTTACGGTACACCTCAATAAATATTTGAAGTAGTTTTGTATGGTGCTCTAAATGAGTTATTTAAACATTCAAAGGTTGCAGCTATTATTTTCTATCCCAGTTACCGTTGCTACTGTTTTTATATTTTTTTAACTATGATAGTGGAAGACATAAATGTCAGGTGTATGTAAGCCTTCATCCTTCTGAGGGTTACCTGGCGCTACCAACCGTAGGCATTAGGTAGGGAACGTGTGGTTTTAAGTCGGAAGGAGTCCGTCATAGCATCTATGTACAATTTACCTCACCTTAATTTTAAAATTGGAATATTGTGACAATGTAATGTATCACGTTTCCGTGAAGTAAGTTAACCCACATACTGCTACCGCGTACTAATAAAAAACAAAGTCGGTTAAACATAATTAACCGCGTGAAAGTTATAACACCCGTGAAAGTTTTAAAAAGTAAAAGAGAGCTAAGGGTGCGACACTGCAGCCGATAATTAAGGCGTATTCAAACTGCGATCGGAAACTATAAATAATAGAATTCCGGATCGAAGCGGATCTCTTTTGTTCGCAATTATTATAAGTTCCTTAGAACCCTTTCCAATTGATCGGATTGGTTTAATAACAGGCTACAGAGTTTACCTTCTGTCCCACAGGTGTGGACCATGTGAAATAATCGAATGAAACTTACTTGGCTCTAATGAATTATTATTGTCAAATATCTGAGCTCTAACAACTCTTTTAAAATCCAAAATAAAGGTGTGACTGACATCATTGAAGGGAAACTACAACAATACCATGAAAATATAAAAAGGAACAGCAGAAAAGCGATCACTTGTTCCGATCCGAGGGAGCCAGCGGATGATAATTTTACAAGTGTTTTAGAGTAAAAGAAACTACCAGGTTCTCCGGCACTCATGCTATAACCACTAGTAACTATGCCGGTGCACATGATTGAGGCAGGTTTTTATCTTTATTTGTTTAATCTAGGAGTGCTTCCACTATCGATCTCCTTAAAAATACAGAAAATATGTTCCTAAACGTCTAAAATGCCAAATCACTTCATTAATTAAACAGCTGGCAAAAAATATTGACATGCCTGCCTAATGTCATGTTTAAATTTGCCGTTCCCACGAAACAAAATTAAAGATTTCGCTAAACTTCTCCATTAGAAATATGAAACTATCGCGTTTCCATTATTTGATATTCTTCACCTTCTTTAAAAGTGTTTACAAATGAAAAAAATCCTAATCCTAACGGTTCAAATTGAACTTAAAAAGTTATGTCTTAAATCTATACCGAGGGACAAAAGAAAAAATAATCGACCTTAAAATCGCGGCACAAAAAACTGTTACAATTAGACAAGTTTTGTTCCTTCGCTCGGTTAAAAAAAAGTTTTTTAAGTGACAAAAATAGGAAGTACAATGACATGTCAGGTTGGGGTTGACGGGTGCTTTTGCTCCCTTCGAAGTGTTGGGTGACACTAGTCGCAATTTTTGACGAAGGCCTTTTGTGTTTTTTTTTTTATAAGTATCATCTTGCATAAATTAACGCAGCAAAGGAACATGAATATTCCCATGTCTATTATTTTTTTCTTTTCTATCGGTGAAGCTTTGTGCGAAAGATATGTGTGTGATTGCAATTTTAATTGAAAAATAACATTAAATGACGTCCCATGCCTCAAACGTAGTGTAGGTTCTTTTGTAGGCTTGATGTATTATTTGCATTTTGTAACAAAAAAAAATTGTCGCAGTTATTAATATTTAAAAGTACTAGGTATATATCTATACTAATCTATACTATAATATTATAAAGAGGAAAGATTAGCTTTTTTGTTTTTTTTTGTTTGTTTATTTGTAACAAATAGGCTCCGGAACTACTGGACCGATTTCAAAAATTCTTTAACTGATGGAAAACTACACTCTTTGCGGTGAACATAGGATAAAATAAAATAAAATAAAATAAAATTTATTCCCTTTGAAATTTTTAAAAAATTATTTAGGTTTGTCAAAAATTTAGGCTATATTTTATTCCCGTATTCCCACGGGAACGGGAACTACGCGGGTGAAAGGCTAGTCATTATTATATCTATTACTTTTGAAGGGTTCCATGTTTGTCTTTTACTTGGTTTGAAATAATTTTAATATTAATGGAAAGATAGATGTTAAGTTAAAAGTTATATATCAAAATTCGAATATTCAGGAAACAGCTAAGCGTATAAATTAGTAAATATTCCATCAGGTTAGAATGCCACCGGTATTTATTATAGCTTTAGAATAAATCCAAGTGGACAAATTTATGACACTCCATACACAATTAATCATTTGCCATAGTGACGTTTTAAATACATTTTTATAAGCGAGCCCAATGTTCTAGTGCTACCGTCAGCCCAAGTTTTTTCAATTGTTCACAAATAGACAAACCGAATTCGCTCTTATACAGACGTGATAGCAAATATATTCGCATGAAAGTATTTGGGATTATTATACCAAAGTATTAAAGTTTAGAGGTTACATTTATAAGTAATTTGCGAATAAATCTTCCAATGTTAGGGGACTTTTTTTACTTTACCGTCTTCTTCACAATGTAAGTAGACTATTAATGTCTTGTACCGATAATTGTCACACATATTTTAGAAAAATATCTTCAATGGATATAAACGTCCTTTGTGAAGCATTTGCCCTATTATTTTTGTGAACAATGTAGGGCATCTCTGTGAAGTTTGGCGGAATTAACGATTTTATGAGAATATTTTTGTTAAAATAAGTATTTCTCTTTTTTTTCAGAAGGTGAGTGACAACCATAGAATGCACACTAAACAAAGACAGTCGCCGTTACGTGAGTAGAAATTTATATTCTATAGAGTAAATTTTCTAACTTAATATCATGTTTAACGTAGGTACCTACATTTGAAATAAAATATTTTTACTATCCATTTTAGCGCTATGCCTTTACAGAATTTATTTACTTTTTGGGTAAGTATTGGTAGTACCTCATCGAAGTTGGTCAAAGTATCCTATGGCCGAGGATGCCGAGAGGTTCCTTGCGTACCGGAAAACACAAAGCTGGTAGGCCTCCCGCAAGGTGGACAGATGACCTAATATAAGCCGCGGGAGTTTGCTAAATACGGGGCGACACAAGACCGAACGTTGTGGAATATCTTTGAAGGAGGTCTAAAGCCGGCAGTTTGAGTCAAACTGCCTCATATGACGATAATGAGCAAGGAGTTTTATAATAACGCTTAGTTTTATAATCACGCTACCGACCTTATTATAGGTACGTGCAATAATCGTTAGGTAATCATGACAAAGTAAAATACTGTTTCTCCTTGCACACGATATTGAAACAATTTGACTGTTAACAAATCATGATCATATACGTGAGTGACATGCGTCCACGCAGGAAATATCATTGATTTTACACCATCAACCAAATGATCGGTATAAAGGTTGGTGTAGATGAGCGATGGAGCGTGACACTCGCATCCGCAGCTTTGTCGCATAAAACAATGTGATAACTGCACTGTACTGTATGGTTCAATGGAGCATTTGAAATGTACAGGTTAAGTTTGTTTTTAATGGTTACCAAAAACATGGTTACCTACTCATGCATACTTTTTATTATTTATCTACCGTTTTGAAAACTTACCTACTTAAACACCAGAAATTGTTCGGCTTGAATTGAAACTTTTGAAATTAGTGGATCACCACATCATCACAAGCATCACAAAGACGGACATCGACCGCATTGATAAAATTATTCCACATGTTTCACCATTAAAATGTTTAAAATGACATTGCAAATAAATTTAATATTAGACTAGGCCAAGATTACATTAATGAGCGCAAACGACGTGAGAAGCGAAGCGGAAAACTTAGCAAGCCTGCCCCGCCTCACTTCGCGACAAAATCGTCTCTATTTACGCAATCACGACAATGCGTAATGACAATCGTTAGACTGCGACTTCCAGTTTGTACACGGTAATTGACATTATTTTCCAATTTCTCTGCGATTTTTCCTGCGTAATGAAATCGTATTCCGTCGTGCTCGGTCGCTCGTGAGCGCCTAGCTTATAAAATTTAACGCAATAACGTTTCATAACTGTGTACCCAGTGTATTATCATATTCACATTCAATTTAACGCACATTGTATATTTATTCGAGTATCTATGGAGATTGTATCAAATCGTAAATCATAACTTATTAAATATATAACATAGTTCATGGAAAACTTCGACTTTTTATGTACGGATGTCATAAACATTTTCATGTAGAGTAAATATATTTTATTATTTATCTTACTAATATTATAAATGCGAAAACTTGTGTGTTCAGTTACTTGAATACTAACTTAATAAACGTTCAAGTAAAATAGGTAGTTTGCTTGACTGATTTCAAAGCTAAAAAAGACAGAGGAAAAACTAAAGTTCTATCTCCACTTTTTTACACATGCTGTTCTACAATCTAATAGTTTCCTTAAAGTTTTATTGTACAGTACTATCAATAACAAAACTCATACAGGCACTGACTCATCCACACGAAATTACAGAAATAGTTCAAGAACAGCGACGTCGGTAAAGCTCGCGCTCAAACGTGATCTATCACCTAGTGAAGAGGCCAGAGAGCCAAGCGGCAGTTAGCTCTCTCTACATATAATTTAAAGCCATTAAAGACATCTGCAGACCCAGCAATGAGCTCCGCTTACTTGGGATGCGTAACGTCCCTTTGGTGCCCTTTTTTGTTTCTACGTACGTGCGGGGGTGACGTTTTTCAGCAAGGGGTGAACGCGTAGGGTGGTGCGCTCATGTTTATGACTTCAATGTTCTTGACTCATATACCTCGTTTTATGAAAAACTCTGCCTCGAATTGCCGTTTTGGAGTCATTATCGTGTGCCAGTATGCGTGGAAGGGAGGTATTTCGAATGTGTAGGCTGTAGATGCGTGTTAAATTAGCATTTTATGCGTTTCGAAACGTATTATATTCATAATACACATCAATGTAAGTATCAAAGGAAAGCAGTTTAATCAGTTTGAGATTAGTTAAGTAGTTGGTTTCGTCATTTGATTGCTTTAAGAATGTTTGACACGGCTTCAAATGTGTCCACAGAGTCATAAAAATTCTTCCCTGCGTACTTAAATTAATATTGTATTACGATACACAATCTATCTACTGCATTAGATTATAAGAACGAATGCATTTAAATTGTATCAGTTATGTTATATTAACTTAAAATAGTTCTGTTTTTAAGTTTAATGATTGCTTTTAAAACTTAGACGTACATTTCATGATACACGTTTTTCCTAAAGGCATGCTCTCATCATAGAATCTTACGTTTCACTAGTTGTACCACTTAGTCTAACGCAATAAAAAATCAGCTTTTTGTCATGTCGGAACGTACTTACCTACATTGCCAAGCTGTGGCTACGTATTGTTGAAAGTTTTGTAATCTTAAGTTCCTGATACCCAACGACCTCCTTTCGAAGTAAGGAAACATTGATACCTTTCGGCCGCCATGGCAACCGCATTTTGTCACCTATATACCTATGAGGAAATTGTCAAAAACATGTTTGTAACAATATTTATTATGACAATGTTTAGGTCGCTGAATCTTTAATTCCTTATAACAACATCAGGGCATTGCCTAGAAATTATTTGTCCTATTTCATTTTATTTGGTAGGATTTCATTGTGACCACGCAAACGTCAATAACTAACGGCGAGCTTAATCAAAGTGTGTCCTGATTACGACCCTCTGGCCATAAAAACATTATCGTTGCGTCCCTCGGTAAAAAAAAAACATAAAGAACAAATACTGTGTCTATGGGCTCACGGTACATCAGATATTGGCAGTTAGCTACATCCATGCCATGCGTCTTTGCTGATTAGATCCGATGGCGGTGCGATCGCTTTTTACTGTTATGGCTGATTTCAATTGTATGTTTGATCGATTGTCTTTATTCGTTTTTAATTAAAATTGTACTGTCTAGTTATTGAGAATGGTGAGATAATATAATTTAGTTGTCATTTGTATTCAACAAAAAGCCCTCTAAAGAGAGTCCCACTTCGGTCTCGGGGTGCCTTAACTCATTCACAGTGGCTTATGGTTTATCCTGAGATTCAGTAGACACGAGGCGGGACACTGTAGTGGTTAGGTGAAAATTTTGTCCTCCAAGGCGAGGAATTCCATATACAGCCGTATAAACACATTTTACCACGTACAACAAAACCTATCCTATTATATTCACTGATAACGTAATCATTGCGTATGCTTACACATATCTACATAGTTACTTTTGCTTTTGACAGAACAAAACAAAATATTTTACAAATACATTAGAATGTAATGAATTAATCTCATCTAATCCCCCATGCAAATAAAATTTTATGTACACGAAAGCATTAAGCACAACATGAGATTTTCCTTATCCCAATCAAGAAAATGGCGACCAAAACAAAAAAATAACCTTGAGGGTGAAATCTGGAAGTATTGAGAAAAACATTCGTGCACAACTTACGATATGCTTAATGCACCCCCAAAGAAATTATCGATTAGAAGCTTTTTTATGCAAGAGGGAGTACGTAGGGGAGTAAGTCCTGGGGCGAGTGGTTGAAACAAAAAAACGCGAGTGAAGAGTGAAAATAAAAAGTTTAAACAAGTAGGATTGCATTGGTAACCCTCAAGATGTTGGGAAATCAATAGTCGATGCCGTCCGATGCAAATCTCCTTGCATCCCGATTTGAATTTCAATGCAGTCGCGAATTTGAGTTAGTGTTTTTATTTTTCTGTGTTCTTTGCGTCTGTGTTTGTCTTAGACTTTCTATACCGATGTGTATGTACTATAAATATACATTTTTATATGTGTTCCAAATCTTTTAGTTATCATTTATACCCGTGATTGTTGGCACTTGGTGGAACTTAATAACACATTATGCTCTTTTGCTTTCTCACTTGTACTTTATTCCACTATTTTCTAGATTATTACGTAGGTATAACCTAACCGGTTTCGCTTCACAGCATTCTCAAAGGTCTCAATATCTTTTAGTTTATTTTAGCACGGTATTGATTTTTAGATTCAAAGAGGTGTTAAACTAAGGTTTATCTCATTCACTAACGTGTGTAGATAGGGAGAGGTGTGTACGCTACTACATTATTATTGGGGGTGAGGATAATTGTAGCCACCTGAGCATATCTCCAGCTGAACTAAATTATTTGCTTTTGGGGTGATTGTTTATGTAAGTATAATGCTAGTGGACATAAAGACTGTCCTAAAGAACCTATAACTGAACTCCAGATCAATAAATCACCAATTATGTATATCTTTTGATCTCGAAACTATACGAGAGAAATTCCTTAAAAGACCTTCTCACTCAGAAAATTGAATATAATTATATGCTTACTGAACTGGTATTCCACTATGATAGAAGTCTTTTTATAGCACTAAAGCTTTAGAAATAGAAAGTACACACGGTCTGCGTAAACTACGACGATTACTTGACTAAACGTATAGTGATTAGGCAGATTCTTTAAAACCTAAGCGTACTTATTACAGCAGTACTGTTTACTCTAATATAAAAACTGCTTTGTCATTTATAGGTAGAGTTAAACTTAAGCATAACAACATAGTTTTTAATCAGTGGTCACATCCCCAATAACATCTTCCTACTTTGGATGCTGAATTCTGTTTATGGTAAAGAAAATCGTAGAGACGCTCCAGACGCCGCAAAATCAACCCTAAAATGACACATTAACAATTTATAATGTATGACTCGCAAGTAAAAACAAAAAGAAATATTACTCATGTCATCATTGTTATTAAATTAAGTATATACACATTAAAATATAAAACTGAAAAAAAAAACGGTAAGTACAACAACAAATAAAAATAATATACTTATACCAAACTTACAATGCTAACCTAGAAGGGTCTAGGTGTCTAAGGCTGGCCGTATTACCGCGTTGTATAAAAAAAAAACTAAAATTTGCGCATTTTCATAAATTATAAAAAAACTGCCTTTTCGATTACCAGATCTTATTATCGAAGAGTGCAAATTATTACTGCAATAGTTCATAACTTCAATATAAATATTTCACAGCATAGTCGTTTTACAATCTAATTTAAACTCGTATTTCGTAATTTTCTATGAATATGTAATCCATAGTAAAATGTTGAATGTTCTTTAATAAACATGGTATTAAATGTTCGATTCAGAAGCCTACGCTGAGGGTACGAACATGCTGAATATTATTAATCTTCAAGAAATGTTTTATAAAGCCGGGTGTAAAAAATGTGCAAATACGTGTCCTGCTTAGAGAACGATTGACGGGAGATCCACCGTAAATGTACCAATCAATCAACGGAAAACATAAAAGAAGGATCTTAGCAGTCCTCGGCCCAATTAAAGCGCCCCAGGGCTCAGATGTGCACTCCTCTTGATCGTTGGAGCGTCATCTTTAAATTTCCGTCGTTAAGATTTAATTTTTATCAAGGTCCCCCTCGGACCGCGGGGAGAGGCAACCTGTCGCGCCAAATATTTTCCTCCGTAGTTTTTTTCCCTCCTTCGATGGCACTTACTCGCTTCCCCTCTATACGATTTTTTTATCATTAAAACTGGGAGTGGGGTCGCCGAACTCGGCGTTGCCAACTCGCGCTGTCATAACAAAACAAAATCATACGAAACCGTAATTTGCAACATCGCGCTTTTTGTGTCTATGAATTTTTAAAGGTTTTAAATCATTAAGTAGGTGTAGCATCTTAAGTGTTTTGAAAGTACCTATTTTATGTTTTTGTATGGTTATTCAAAACTGCTATTTCGGACTGATTTATTTGGAGTAATTCAAATATTGCTTTTATCAAATTAGCCTATGGCAATTCACTGCTGGACGTAGACCTTTCCAAATTATTCCTATCCCTCCCTGTGTCCTTTTCTACCTACAAAGTAAATTATGCATTTTCAATTATCAAACAAACACATACGAAAACATTACCAGTAGTTAACATAACATGTAACACAATTGTAACAGTACAAAGCGTGTGTATTCGTAGTTAATAAGTTAACCCTATCAATGTGTACAGGGTTACGTGTGACAACTGTCAGTCGTATAACCCTCGGACGACACATATCACTTACTTCCAATACCTTTAATTAATTTATTTATTAATTACGTCGTGGCACCACGCCTTGATAAGACGGCTATAGACGTACAACCCTACCTAATTACGTGTAAATTAATTAGTACACAGCTATTCTCTTTTTATGGGAATGGAATTATTTT